>CM026412.1:16334329-16437905 GCA_014858505.1 Corymbia citriodora subsp. variegata
GTCCTTAGTGAAAATTGGAGAAAACAATCAACTCTGGATGCATGATCAGCTCAAAGACTTGGGCAAGAGCATTGTCTACCAAGAAAATTGTAAAGATCCGGGAAAACGTTCACGGGTGTGGAATCATGAAGAAGCTCTTGATATGATCAAGAGAAAGAAGGTACAATTTTAAGTGCACCCTCCTCTGCTTTGTTCATTGCATAAATCTTCCTTGGATTGTTTTCCCTTAATTTCAGACATTATTTGGAACTCGCATTTAACTGACTCTTTCTTCATTTTAGGGAACCGAAATTGTTGAAGCAATCCGTATGAACTTTGGCAGGGCTATACCAGCCACTTTTTTGACATCGGATGAATTTATGAAAATGCCAAGTATTAGATTTCTTAAAATAGTCCATGGGAACCTCTCTGGAGACTTTGAAGATCTCTTTTCAGAATTGAGATGGCTTTCTTGGAAGTATGGTCCTTCAATGCTGAGTGCGACCAACTTATGCCCAGAAAAACTTCTCATCCTCGACCTATCGAGGAGCTGAATAGACGAACTTTGGGGTGGTTGGACTCAACTTAAGGTATGTCTCATGGGGTTGCAGACTGTTATTTTATTGTTTTTTTTTTTTCCAATTGAATCTTGTTGCCTTAACTCAAACAAATCTTGGTCTTGAAAAATGCCTATGACACCAATCCCTCATTCTGTAGGTTTGAAACACGACTGTTGAGTTTTCTCTAGAAGTATGTCAAATCAGGCAATGACTTTGATATATGTCATAGATGTGATTGAAGACATAATGCTACTTGTATATCCCTATTGTACAGTTTGGTTGACGGAAAGAATGTTACACTCGATCACTTTTATCTCATTCTTTCTATACTGTATTCATAGATATTAGGTTGTGGAGATGGAGAGAATGTAGCATGTGTTGATTTTTCGAGATTGCATTTTTCATTTTTATCAAATGAAACAGTTAGCTTCCCCAAAAAAAACAAAAGCGGGATGTTAAGATTTGGTTGTTGGTCATTAATCTGCATTGCATTTATAGTTTTAGAATGATATTATGTTACTGCTGTTTTGTCATTTTGGCAAATCTTCTCCTGATGACTTCAATTCAAATTGATTATAGCTGCATGAGTAAAGGGTGTAGTAATGTGTACATTTTATGTTACTAGTAACTACATTTTGGGTACCACAATTAATAAATAAAATGACTTGATTAGATATTCATAAATATTTCGTAATTTCTGTAATTTATAGGCTTGTTAAATCATCCAATGGAATATGTCATTGCTTAATATGTGTTGCCTTACATTACTTATTAAAGAACATTATATGAACACTCACTGTTTTTAGTTCCCTAATCATGTCAATAAGTTGTCATTTATAGATACTTGATCTGAGTGAAATATAAGTAGTGACTAAGACTATCTATGATATATATAGGATGCACTGTGGAAGAAAAAGCAAACAGCGTAGAGAAATTAGCAAAATAATAAAAATTGAAGAGTAAAATTGAACATGCATCCTGATTAATTTAGTACTTCAATACTAATATTGTACTCTTCAAAAGGATACGTGGAAGCTAATTCCACCCTTATCTTAATGAATGAAACGAAACAAAAAATAAAAATAAAAATAAATAGAAAACTGCAACTTCAGATTAGTTGATAGTCAGGAAACATGTTCTTCATTAAAAAATTTTATGATACACTTACATAGGATTAGCCATAAAATGTCAAGCCATAAGTACTAGTATTGGGTACAAAATCGGTAATTCCTTGATGGAGTTGAAAAGAGATGTTACTATTTATAGGAGATGTAATGGTTATATTCTTTTGTCTTTTCATTATTCGATGCATGAATAATTTGAAAATAGATCTAATTCCTTTTATTTGTTACCAGGGACAATATTGGAAGAAATAAAAAAAGTGTCAGAGTCATTTTGGCTTAAATTATAGAAGGACACATATACACAGAATATTTATAAAGTTACTGTGGTAGAATGCTTCCTTACTCGATATATTTGTTTAAGTCTTGCAAAACTTCTTTAAATCAAACTCGTTTAATATACATAATCATTTTACAGGTGGCTACGAG
Organism: Corymbia citriodora subsp. variegata; assembly: GCA_014858505.1. Taxonomy (NCBI): domain Eukaryota; kingdom Viridiplantae; phylum Streptophyta; class Magnoliopsida; order Myrtales; family Myrtaceae; genus Corymbia; species Corymbia citriodora. Next base: position 16,336,419 of record CM026412.1, read on the forward strand.
TTGAAGGTCCTTAATCTGTCAAAGTGCTCCAGGTTAAAGAAAACTCCTGACCTCTCTGCATATTTATCCTTAGAAATATTAATTCTAGAGGAGTGTAGGAACTTGTTATCGATTGATCGATCTATTGGTCATTTGAGAAGGTTGAAGCACTTGAATATAAATAGTTGCACTCGTCTCCAAGTGCTTCCTATTGAATTAGGTTCTTTGAAAGCTTTGACTGAGCTACTCATGCGTAACTATACTTTCTATGGAAGCATGAGTCAAATCCCAAGCTCAATTGGAGCACTCATAAATCTCAAGTGCTTGGCCATTTGCGGAGTTCCTGAGCTAACAACGCTTCCCGACTCTATTGGAATGCTGCAATCTTTAACTGAGTTGGATATCTCAAGCACAAGCATTAGAGAGTTGCCATATACTATTGTCAATCTAAAGGGTTTGAAAGTGTTGAAGATGAACAGAAGTCACATGCAAAAGTTACCCAAGGCAATGGGGATGTTGGAGAAACTTGAAGAGATCTATGGAGAGAATTGCTTGCGGCTAGAGATGATTCCTGGTGATATCCAGAGACTACATTTCTTGAAGATTTTGAAATTAACGAAAACTCGTGTGCAGAATGTGCCACAGCTTCCTCAGAGTTTGGTAAGTCTATGTCTGTCCTCAACAGCCATAAAAAAAGCTCCAAAAATCACTAACCTTGTGAGTTTAAGGAATCTGGAATTATGTTTTACCAACTCAACCTCCATCGAAGCTTTTCCAAAAGCAAGAACTTACAGCCCATGTTGTATGTTGGAACTTCCACGTTTCACCCACATAAGCTCATATTGGGGTCGCATTTGCTGTCTAAAAGAACTTCAACTCATCGACTGCGACAACTTGTCCCACCTTGGACAACTTCCTTCTGGTTTGAGGAAACTTGAAGTTCACAGTTGCAACCTTCTCGAAGTTGTTGACCTTTGCAACTTGGGGAATCTACAACTCTTGTTGATTGATACGTGTCCGGAACTGGTTGAGATTCAAGGTCTTGATAGACTAGAATTGTTAGAAAGACTTTCTATCAAAGGGTGCAATTCTTTGCGAAGGTTGCCTAATCTATCCAACTTCAAGAAGCTGAAGATAGATTGGTGGTGAGGATAACAGGTAGCTTGAAGGGATTATCTCCCACTCTAGCACTTGAAAATGATTGTAATATCAGCAAAATCCTGAATTTTGACGCTCGGAGGGATTTGTCATAAAAATTTAAATTGATTCGAGGACATCCTGCTTCCGGCTTTCGCTGGTGTGGGAGTGTACTAGTACAAGTAATTTGTTCAACCATGAATTGGTCAATTTTCTTTATAAGATGGAGTTGCTAGGAGTTTATACTCATGTACCTCTATAAACACTCAATTTTTTTTTCTATAAACACTCAATTTGTCGTTTTATTCATATCCACAAGAGGTTAATTATCTTGAACATATAATTTGGTTTTTGATACGGTAATAGGGTCCAAAGGTTTATTTTTGTCAGATGATGTATGACTGTTTTAAGTATAACTCTTCTCATTAATTTGATGTATTTGTTTGTTTAACTTGTTTATGTATTCAAACATTTAGCCTTAATCTCTTCATGATAAATGTGGAGATTGGCCAATTTGGCTTTGGATAATATTTTTAACTTGAAAACACTTTCTAATTTTCATTTTCCGTTTTCATGAAATTATATAGAGATTGGCCACTTGCGTCACTCGTCATCTTTGCCCCATCCGCCTCAACATCACGTCACTGTGCTCATGACCATCGCAAGCTGCGGTTGCTGTTCACCGTGGCTAATAGCCGCCCAACACGACGTCACAACCAGTCCGAGATTGCACCGCCGCTGCCGCCACCACCACCACCACCGTGAGTGTCTCTCTCCCTCCCCCCATTCCCCTCTCTGTCTCTCCGAAGAGCCTATCAAGATCGAGCGGGTGACGACAAGGCCAGATCTGGCTCTATAGCTTCTGGTCTGTTATCGTCGATGGAGCAGCTATTTGTCCGGGTAGAGAGAGGACGCGACTGTGCTTGAGCCTCGGTGATTACGGCAGCAAGGCAGGGTTGGGGCGGCAGCGGCAGCGTCAAGGTGGCTGTGGCGGCGAAGACGCAGCTAGGGAGAGGAGAGAAGAGAGGAGCAAGGATAATGGATTACATTTTATGTGTGCGCTATTGTTCCCCGGAAATCTTTGATAATTAATAGAAATATGCCACGTGTCCCGTCGCGCCAACGCTACACCTGACAGTGGCATAATCCGTCCCGTCACAAAAATTGAAAAGCGCAATTTGGCAATAGGCGTTTTGTCACGTTTGTCTGAAATGCGATGTCAAGGAAACAGTAAAACTCATCTGTTGTGAATTTTTTTTAAAACTAATTAAAAAACAAAATTGAATTTTTCCCGGAGTTAGGTTGCCGTTTTTAACTTCTTGTATGATTAGATCCACCTCCGATTGCTTTTGCAACTGGAAAAAGGTGAAAAAAATGAATTCGGAAGTAGAAAATGAGTGCTCGACTAGTATTATGTATCTCTGTAAATATATAATAACAATATTATGCATCTAATTTAACAGGGATTTGATCGTTTTCTTTGCACTCATCAAGCTTCCTGCTTATTACTTTTTTGTCCCTCTCCCTTCCCTCTCTCCCCTCTCTCCGTATTTATTCTAATTGTAACTCCTTTATATCAAAGGAATTTCCCACCTTAATACTAACATAATGATTCACATTAACATACGAATATATTTACTAAAATCAAGATACATAAAATACGTGTACCCGAATCATAGTAAAGAAAGAGATCAAAAAATAAGGTTAGCTAATTTATTAATAAGTCGCTAAAAAATTATTGATATTATGTTAACTCTATATTTGTCATGACCCCCTTCTAGGGTCCGAGCTGCGGGTTATTTTCGCGACATCCTAGGCTTATCGCCATCCCAATTCATCTTACCTTGTTTATATGCACATGTGGAAGCATAGACAACACAACAACATCCTCGACAAACATCATTGTAAAAACATGGGATGCAGGTATATAATACTACTATTTTCATTAGTAGTTCATGTATAAACTATCTTTCATATTATATAAAATAAAAGGCTTGGGTATCCTTATCTCCGCTACCATTGCGGCTTCCAAAATTGGGAACTCTTCCCGTTACGGGCCGATATTACTAATTAGCATTTATCCCGTCAGACATTGACCCTCTACTTGGGTTCATCGGGTCTATAAAGCCACGGATAGGCTTGATCATTTTACCGTCCGATCAAACGTACCATGCCGTAGACGTCATACACGTCAAAGCAAGGATAACGTACAGGAGATTTACCTCAACCGTATGGGTGCATGAGGAACAAGTTGAGTTGGTCCATCATCGTTACGAGGCATGGTATGTCTGATCGAACAGTGAAATGATCGGGCCTATTCGTGACTTTACAGGCCCGATGAACCCAATTGGAGGGTCAACATTTGACGGGATGAATGCTAATTAGTAATACTGGCCTGTAACGGGAAGGGTTCCCAATTTTGGAATCCACAGTGGTAGCGGAAATAGGGACACCCAAGCATTTTATATCATGTAATATGAAAGATAGTTTGTACACAAACTACTAATGAAAATAGTAGTATTATATACTTCATGTTCTTCTAGTGATGTTTGTCGGGGATATTGTTGTTGTGTCTATGCTTCCACATGTGCATATAAACAAGGTAAGATAAATTGGGACGGTGACAAGCCTGAGATATTATGAAAATAATCCACAGCTCGGACCCTGAAAGGGGGTCGTGACAATATTCTTATTGCAAATATGATAACGTGAAGATTTCTTCAGTAACGAATGTTTGCATATCATTTCGTCAATATAGATTTGAGCAGTTACCAACGTAGCACAAATTGCATATGGTACTTAATTATTTCATGGTTTTCGAATTGATATGGTATTATTATTAACCAAAATTTTAATGGACGAAGCGTCCTACATTTTTAGCATTGATTAGAGCCAAGGAATTATAGGATACCCACTAACTTTGGCATTGAGTTAATTAGTGGTGATGGTTTATCAATTTAAATGATTACTCCCCTAGCTTTTTTTTTTTTGATGCTATTTTATTTACCCCTAGCTTTTTTTCATTTTAAGTTAAGTCAATGTTCGAGTAGTTTATTAATTTGGTTGTGATTTGACAATTTTCAAGATTGTTTGAGATGTTTTTTTTTTTTTGGTAAAGAGGATTGTTTGAGATGTTAGGCCTTCCTTTAATGAGGCTTGAATTTCTGTGGATGTCTGAACATGCACATATGTGTGCTCCACTCATATTCTCTTACACCTGATCTCGTCAAACTGTGCTCTCGAGCTTACAAATCTAATTGATGTTTCTCCGAGCGAAAAATAACATGTCCCCTCCTTGGCTTGAAGTTCAACTTCAACCTCAACAATGTTTTCTCTTGAGCCTCCTCAGCCTTCTTACTTGTTCAGATACTAACAATGCCCGAGCAATGCTTAAACTTGGCAAAAAGATGAATAGTGCGTGTGCTTTGAATTTTTCGCCTTGTAAATTTTCTTCTCTAATATGGCCATCCCTTATGAAACTCTATCACAAAACAAACCGAAAGAATAACAATTCGTTGTTTTAGTGATTTTGAACCATGTTTAGAAGTGATTCTGTGCATAAGGAAGATTTGGTTGAACAATTCTTGCACAAAGTTTCATCGACTTATATCTTCCCACATTTAGAAATGCATATCTAATTAAAAAACACAAGAACCTAAACTATTCAACAATCCGGTTTTTTTAGATTTATTTTCTGTTGCTTTTTTTTTTTTTTTGAAGAGATCTGTTGCTTTTGTTTAATTATAGCACAAAGCACCACTTTGTTCATGACCACAAAGATCAAGCCAATCAAAGCATCCTTGAGAGACTGTAATTTATTTTCTTTTCTTTTCTTTTCGTTTTTGGTTTTGCCATCTTGTCAAGTCAATCCCTCTCCCCCTCTTTCAAATCAGAAACCTAGACGTCAATCATGGGAAAATTTCCTTTTTCATGCCATCAAATGCAAATTTATGAGTGAAAATTGACAGAACCTGAAAATTGAGGATTTGTGATACCTGAATTAAGACTAAACAAAGATCTAACCTTTTTAATTAGAGCCTTGTTAGGATAACCACGCCGTTTCTTTTTATTGGTAATAGTGCAAACATTGCCGCATGTTCTATTTCGTTGAAGGTAGGCCGCTCGTTGGAGTGGTAGCTGCAATGTATATGTGCAATCACTCAAACAAAAAGGACAAATTCATTGGAAGGTGGATGAAGAAGTTTCCAAACTTCAAAAAAAAGAAGAAGGTGAGTTGGAATTGCAGAACTGGTCGAGATTACTGCAAGTCGTGGAGATTGCAAGTGTTGAAGCGCAAGGGCAGACGTGCAAGGAAACGGATGACCGTGACTCTGCTTCAGTTCAGCAATTTTTTTTTTCTCTCGCTTAGCGTTGATCTCCAAGTGTCACCGAGTGGATTCTTTTGAGAACCTTCCAAGATCTGATTATGGTGAACTTTCTTCCAAAGTAATCCAGCAAAGTTCTTCTCTGCGGGCGATGGATACTGCAAGAGCGACGGTAAACCTGCACTAGAAAAAGAGCACCGTAGAATTTGCTTGAAACTGGAAAAGCTTATGACTTGGAGCAAGAAATCGCTAGAAAGCGATGGGGACCACCGGTCCGTCAAAACAACAGCTGCTTGTTGGGCCAACAGGAGGGAGTTGCAGCGGTGGATGGCGGCAAGTAAAGCAAAGTCTTGGCAAACAAACATCTAGCACTAAATAAATGCTAATCCTAACTAGGCTAAAGGAAAGCTAAAATCAATGTAACGAAAGTGCCCAATCAATTGATAAGTGCCCCAAAAAGAAAGCATTGAAACTGTATCAAAGAGTCCTAAGGCTGTGTTTGATAGACTGGATGTAACTTCATATAGGATAACTTATATCCTATCCAATGTTTGGCAGAACACAAAATCTGGATTTGTCTAAATATAATCCGAATATAGCTTGGATAAAAAAAAATCTCACCTAGGTGATGGGATACATCCAGATAGGATAAGAATTTTAAAAATAAATAAAGAAAGTAAAAGAAAATTACAAGAAAAAAGAGGGTAAGAGAATATGAAGACAGAGATTGAGCGACTTCCATCGTCGAGTCCTACCGTCAACGACCAATGCATGAGCTCCACCGTCATTCAACATTGCAGCATCATCCAACCATTGCCCTCTGTATCATGCTCTCCCTACATGACTCATCCAATCCATTGGATCAGTGTGGTCAGGCACTCTAAACCTTGGATCTGAGCCCCACAACTTTAGATTCAAGCTTGCCGACGTTAGGGGACCCTAGATCTAGGGTTGCCAGAGGCTGGACCTCGATCTTGGCGCTACCACAAGCTCGAGTTCCTTACATAGGCCGGTGGCCTTATCAGTGACTGCCTTGCATTCTTCTATTGAACCAAATGGCTTCAACGCGAAGGTTAGGGTCTTGTCTATGGTGTCCCAGCCAAGGCAGTGGATAGAGATTTTGTGGTGAACGAGGTCAGTTTAAGTTGATTTGATGAGCCCGGAGAGCTAAGAGCAATCGTTTGCAGAGATCTTCGAATTCAATGCCCACCATTGTCACTCCATCTTGGCTCCAATCCAACTCCCAATGGTAGCCCCCAATCACACCATCGTTGGTCCATCAATTTGAATTTGAGCTGCCGGTGGCCTTATCAGTGACTGCCTTGCATTCTTCTATTGAACCAAATGGCTTCGACGCGAAGGTTAGGGTCTTGTCTATGGTGTCTCAGCCAAGGCAGTGGATAGAGATTTTGTGGTGAACGAGGTCAGTTTCAGTTGATTTGATGAGCCTGGAGAGCTCAGAGCAATCGTTTGCGGAGATCTTCGAATTCAATGCCCACCATTGTCGCTCCATCTTGGCTCCAATCCAACTCCCAATGGTAGCCCCCAATCACACCATCGTTGGTCCATCAATTTGAATCTGAGCTGCGTTTCCAATCTGAAAATGGAATATGTGGATGCTTTTGAGTTTTGACTATTATACAATCTCTTAATTGCTACAAAGTCCGCAAGATTCAAATTTGGCCCGAATCAGACGTCCATGTCTAGAAATTGTTATTAACTATGGAGTTCAAGATCACTTCTTGTTTTGGAATGGGCATACTTGTCTTCATCTTCGGTAGATTCCGGACAGAGCTGTCCGACTGCTACAAGATTAGATGGCACAGGCACCTGGTCTTCGTCTTTGGGGTTGCTTAATGGCGATGGCTGGGAGGTTAGATGATAACAGGCGTCGGATAAGGGTTGACGCTGCGACGGTAGCAGTGAGGTGTCCTCGAGCAACTGACTTCTTGATAATAAGCACCAGATGAGAGTTCTTCAAATTTTTTGTACGATTTATTAATGATGTTCGTGATTTTTTTATTAATGATCTTCTCACAACTTTAACAAAAGGCTACCCAAAAAGACTATTTTTAAGTATTTTCGAGGGGTTCTAACTTTTGAAAAAAAAAATTGAATTTTTTGGAATTTTCTAAACTTTTATAAACTTTTGAATTTTCCAAATTTTTTTAAAATTTTCGATTTTCGATTTTTTTTATATTTTATATTTTTAATAATTTTTTTAATTTCGATTTTTAATTTAATTTTTAATAAAATATTTATTCAGAAAATAAGGACTGGACCCGGCCCGAACATGGGCTGAACTTGGACTCTCAGGCTTGGACCATGGACATGATTGGGCTCGCTTAAAACTAGCCCATTTCGGAAAGAAAACCCATCAAGCCCATTTTGTTGAAATTAAAAGCACTGAGCCCAACCCAAGAAGCGAAAAATGAGCTCACTCGTCACTGGGTCAGGGACGGTGACCACCACGGAACGGCGGCGAACGGCGGAGAATGAACAGTGGGTTGGTCTTTTCTTAGAGGGAACAAAGATTTTTTGTGTTCCCTCCCTCAGCCCTCAGAACGCTTCCTCCTCCATACCCTCACCCACGCACCAGTGCACGAAGGTGCGCTCTGCATACATCAGATCGAATTGTGGTCGATGCGCAAGAAGACCTCGGCAATGGAGGTTGAGTTGGAGATCATGCACACAGCCCTTGGGACCTTGGCAAGGCCGCCTCCAAGGACAACGGTGGGTGGCTGGCAGTTGATGCCGCAATTGAATCCAGAAGCACCAGTCGACGGACTGGATGGTGCGCTTGGTCTTGATGGTTGCAACAGCCGCGTTCACGTCCTGGAGCACCCCACATCACCACGGTACATGAGGCAACATGCCATGTATTTCTCCCTGGCGGCGAGGATTGCACTTGGCCATCATAGGAGGATGCTGCGAATGCACGTGTTGGTGATCTCAGCCGCTGAAAGATGCTCATGGTAGACCTCTGAGAAAAGACAGTTCGGGTTGTGTATTGTGCGACGCTTGATGTCAAGAGAGTGCCTGCAAATATCAAAAATGACCTCATTGTCCAGAAGCACGGCAACATTAGTGTGCTCCAGACGGAATACTAGTAATGCAAATACTCCTAATTTCTATATGAAGTGCAATTTAATGAAAATTATTTTTTGTTTAGGGACTAGAAAGTAATCCTTAATTTTCTATACAATTTAAAATCTAAATATATAGCTAAAATTTTGGTGTCAATATAATAGCAATTTGTGAGGCCGAAATAAGCAACCAAGAGGGAGGATAAATTTGCTTTTAAAGAGGCACAAACCAATTTTGTAAAACTTACCCCACTAAAAATTCTACTTCTACGAGCAAATTGAACTAGCAATATAAATAGGGAAAATTGAAGAACTTAGGGAAAAACAAATTGCAAAAGAGATTTATAGAGGTTGGGCGTGAGTGTGTCTGCTCCTTTCTTCATGTATTTACAAAGAGCCTATCGAACACTTTAGGCATAAGTACAGCGGGAGTGCCAAAACTTGACATAAAGGGACACTTAAGTGCCACTTTAAAAAAAAAAAATCACTTAAGTGCCAAGTCGTCGGAACCCTGCCAGAAATCCTATGTGGCAATTTTTTATTAATTTTTTTTGCCTACGTGGCTCGCTGGAAATTGAAACGACGAAAAATCAGCGCAAAACAACGTCGTTTTTGAGCTGATGTGGATTTTAAAAATTATTAATTAAATAATTAAAAATATATATTATTATAAAATCGATTTTATTAAAAAAAAAATAGAGGAGAAGGGGATCGGGTGTAGCCCTCGCCGCTGCCGCCGTTGCCACCCCACCCTCGCTAGGAAGGGTCAGCGACAGTGGGCAAGGGTTGGCTGGGGTCACTGGGCCCCGGCTACCTTGTGGTGAGGGCCCGCGATCTAGGGCGAGGGTCGCAACCCTCCCCCAGATTCGGCGAGGGTCGCCGGCCCTCGCCCAGCCAGGCCAAGGGCCATCGGCCGCCCAAACCGACGCTGGTTTGGGCGATCGACGGCCCTTGGCTTGGCTGGGCGAGGGTTGGCGACCCTCGCCGGATCTAGGGGAGGGTCGCAACCCTCGCCCTAGGCCGGCCGGGGTCACCAGCCACCTCGGCCAACCCTCGCCCACCGTCGCCGGCCCTTCTCGGCGAGGGTGGGGCGATGGCGAGGGCTGCACAGCTCTTGCCGATCCCCTTCTTCTTCTCTTTTTTTGTTTATAAATAAAATTGATTTTAATTTTTTTAAAATCTGACGTGGACAATTTTTTAAAAAAAATTGCCACGTGGATTTTTTATTTTGAAAAAAAAATGCTTAGTTAGCAAATGAAGTCGTCGGAAAATGAACACGTGGCAATTTGGCCGGAATTTTTCACCATTGGCACTTAACTAATCTATTTTGCTCCGATTTTGGCATTTAAATATATATTTTGTAACTTTTGGTACTTAAGTATCCCTCCGTGTCAACTTTGGCACTCCAGAAGTCTGTACCTCAAACACTTTATCTCACACTTGTGATAAATACTTTCACTCTTAAGTACAATGACTTCCCTCGTGTGTTTGCAAATGGGATTGTCATAGACGACTTGACTATCCCAATTCAGTTTCACGTGATGGCTGGCGACCTGCCTCACATAAATTTGTGTCCCTTCACATCACTCGTCAATCTCTAATTTGGCTATAATTAGAGTCGCTTCGCATCAGTCCGCGTTAGCTCCACTGTGCACTATGCTAGCAACTAGTCCAAAGGTCCACCGCGTGACTATGTCAGCAAGCCGTGCTGATCACTGGATGAAACTAGCCTGAGGCATTCAAGGACATGCCGACATGGTTGAATCCTATCCGGAACATTTCTTTTTCGGTTTTGTCCAATTCTGAATAGATTTTGGCCTTAAGCATTCGAGGTTAGTTTTGTGAATTTTTCGTTCTAGAGTTGAGATTTCCTTGGATTTATCTTGGCTACTTTATATTCATGTTACGATGGAGAAAATCAAGGACGGATTCAGATTTTTTCATCAGTGGGAAAACCTAATAGAAAATAAAAGGTAAATGCAAATTTATTGATTCAAAGAGTAAACATACTATTTCCGCGCTTGAAAAAAAAATCGAAATATGAGTAAAATTTCAATTAGATTTTGCTTAAACTTTGCACTTAAACCTTCATAGGTTATATAAAAATCTATTGCATCTCTTGATCATGGAGGAAAAATAACGAAAAAGTGAGAAAATAACCAATTAAAGTGACTCTCATCAAATTTCTTGGGGCGCTATTGCCCCCAACCTTCGCCATGTTGGTCTGTCTTCAAAGAAAATGGATGTTGCTTAGTCAATAATACAAACCATCTTAGATGGTCCAACTATAGTCCAAGGCATGTGCAGACTAGCTAATACTAATTCTAGTTATATATACACACACGCAACTATAGTCCAAGGCGATTTAGGACTAGCAGATACTAGTGATCGCATTGATCCTTCAATTGGGTGTAACATTGGGAGCTAGAGCCGATATAAAGCAATTGCATGGTTTGAAAACATCATATGAACTTGAGTAGATGCATATTGATTGAAGTGCTATCCAAGCTAAAAAGGGATTGATTTAAGAGATTGGATTAATTGTCCTCTACAATCTCTCATGATTCTCTAGAGAACTCTTCAAAAATACATTGCATTTTAATAGATTGGTGCAGGTTAAATACATTATTTTCTTTTCATATTTTCCCTTTTATGAAAAACACATGAAACAAGTAATTAGCAGAAGACAAAAAGTACACCATCATGCAAAAACAACCTTAATGAAGCTTCATACTACATGACAAGCCATCTCGAGATTATTCCTCTTGATAAGTACATTCATTGAACTTACTAATACTATTCCCTTTCCTCTTTGATTTTCCCAGCCCTCGTCTTTAATTCCTCTGTTTAGCTATGTTTTGTATGTGTGTGGGTATTCAAAGGTTTGATTCTAGATTTCCAAGAAAGGTCATAGAAACTAAAATGCAAGATCGTTTGAGATTCCTTTTCAAGATTGAACTATTTTCTTTTTGTTGATGGCTAGGAAAATAGTGTCAAGTCTTTTACACTCCACCCAGTGAACCAACCATGGGCATAACCTTTGGAGCATCCTTCTTCGAAATTTCCTCATGGGATCTAAGATATTAGTTCCAAAAGTCTATTTGTCCATTGTTCGGTTAAGACAATTAAAAATTCCAAAGCGGTACTCGCATTTCACGTTTATCCAAAAGTCATTTCCGTCTTACAAAAAATGCTAAATTATTACACCCATGACACATTTATCCAAAACTAATATTTCATAAAAAAAAAAACACATGCTTAGCCTTTCTCCTAATCGAGGCTTTTAATGATTTGTAGATTTTGATAACATTATCTCACCGATCTATTGAGCATATTAGTACGTGATTTTTAGCATAAATAATCTTGGAATATCATACTTTAATGCTATGAGCTAGGTCTTCAATTTGGGCACCCCAACAGTCATCAAATCTACATAAGGAAAGTGATATATATATATATATATATATATTGGTCTACATAACCAAGATTAGCCAATGCTAGATGCTTAAGCTAAAGCTAAAGCTGATGGTTCTAAATATTAGAGGTGATTGGTTCTTGGTCTAGTCTAGTTTCAAGGTGGAACTGGGAACCGAATTGGGAGGACTGGTTCCCAACATTTGAAACCGGGGACCGGATCCAGTCCAATTCCGATTCGATCCAATAAGCCGGTCACTTTTTCTCTCAATATTTTTTTCCCACTACTTAGAACCGGACTAAAATAATGTTTAATTTGTATTTTACTATTTCTTTAAGAAATAATAAAATAAGAAAGTATATCTAATCGGTCAAGTCTAGTCTAATTCCCTCAAGGAACAGAACCGCCCCAGACATTAGCTTCACTTTTAGGAATAGGGAACCGGACCGACACTCCCGAGAACTGGACCAAACTAGCTGGTCCAATTTGGTCGGTCCAAGCAATTCCCAATTCAGGCATTCTGTTTTGCATACCCCTACTAAATATCAAGTAATTACATGATATTTTTCATGTTTCTATAGTTCAGAAAAATCATATAAATTTGAATAGATGCGTGATGATTGAAGTGCTATCCAAGTCAAAGAGAGAGATTGATTTAGGAGATCTAATTAATTGTCCTCTAAAATCTCCCCCTGATCCTCTAGAGCATCCTTTAAAGATGTTTCTCTAATTTGGTGCTAGTTAAATGGGATGTCTTCTTTTCTAGTTTTCCCTTTTGTCAAAGACACACAAATAGATAATCAACAGATACAAAAAAATACACTAGCTCACAATTATACTCAACTCATTGTTATGATTTTTTTTCATAATCATATTATTTTGATTAATAAACATTATGTCGCAACTCACAGATCTTAACATTCAGTAGAAAGGAAAACTGAAAAGAAATTTCTATCAATCCGTTGTAAAATGACTATCCTATCATTATGATTTATGAGAAAAATGGAACTTTGATACAGTACACTTTTCATATATATACTTGCACAAAATTTTAAATTATTAACACTCTCTCATTGCGTAGATCAAGATTTGATGAAGATTGAAATCATTGTAAACACATGACAAGTTATTCTGAGTCTAGGGAATTTGATCCTGGTCAAGATCAGAAAGAGATTGAGGCTGCCCTAAAGCAAGACAATAATAATAGATTCTAAACTTCCAAGAAAGCTCGTAGAAGCACGATAATGGATGAGAAAAAATAAAGCTTGTATGCCATTCCTTCCATGACTGATCACTAACTTTTCCCTTTTGTTGATGGTTGGGGAAGAATTGTAGAGAGATTTCCATTTCACACGGTACACCTACGACGGTGGAGATTACCACCTTTCGAGCGTCCTTCTTGGAAAGCACCTCGTGGGTCTAAGAAATTGGCAGCCAGTGCCTTTTTTGTCAACATCTGAAATTTATGAATTATATAGAAAAGTACCCATATTTATTTGGTGACTTCCCAATTTTTTCTAGATTAAGTCACTCAATAGAAAATTTAATAAGTTAAAATAAACCAAATAAACATTGGTAGTTAACTAGAATGAGAGTTGGTAACCGGTGGAAAGCTTAATCGAAGAAAAGGTTGACAAATAAGAGTTAGTAAATTTAAGGCATAGTAAAGAAAGGTGAACAAAAAATTGATAAAAGATAAGAAAAGTTGGTAATTAAAAAAATAAACTTGGTAAATAATTTATATAAGAGTTAATAAATTAATTGATAATTTAAATGATGAAAAGTAGATAAGTCATTCTGATTAAAGTCAGTAATGTTAAGGCATTTTTGAGAAATGCAACTTGAAGTTTGTAGATGATGAAAAAAATGATAATTAAAGTTTGAAGGCGTTGGCCTTTCATTTTTATTTTCTAGATAGGTTATGATATGCAACTCCAAATGTCTACATTTCTCAATCATTTCATTTGATGCTTGCCCCATACGCCTAGTCACTTGTGGGGCTTAGGGCCATTTCTTAGTCCTTCCTTCAATCATGTCTCTACCACTTCTCACTTTCCTACATGACCATCGCTCGTTGACCCTTGTTCCACACGTAGTTCTTGCAACTTCCTTGAAATGCATCATACCGCATTTTCCATCATCCTAATCTTGTAAAATCACCATAAAATGTGGTGTGATTTGTTTTCAAAATTTTAGTGGGTGTAACTAAGATGAAAAGAAAAAGGAGCTGTTTATACTCTTTCCTTGGACTTAGAGTTCATGTGACCACCTTTTAAGTGATTTTTTTTATGAGATTTCTATTTTCCCAACACTCACATTCAAACAAAAATACTTATATGCATAAAAATCCCCTGGTTCCTCAAGGTAAACGCATTAAAAAAGGATAAAATTTAATGCACGGTGCCACTACAATTGGTAGTGAACTCGCTGTGGGTAAAAATGTAGTAGTAGCTTATCTATTGTTGACATCTAAACTTTTGCAATCCAATTAGTTGTTAATTACATAAAAAAATTTAGGAATCGACCTCAATCCCTAACAAAAAATCAATAATCGCATTATGCATTTCTTTTCATGCATTATTTTAACCCATATATTTGCATTGGACCACTAGCAAGTGATTAAGTGAATTGTGTTGAACTTAACCTATAAATTGGATTGAGCCAATAAAAGCATAAAATTTTTGCCAATAGCATAAAACACTACGTGGCCGAAATTTATAAATGGAAGAGCTAAGAGGTGCCAAGGTGGAAAAAATTAATTCATTAGAGTAAATTCGGGGGATAAAGACAATAACTTTATAAAAAAATTTCAAAGGACATTGCAAGAATGTCTTCACAACCATATCATAGCAAGATTGTCTCCATTTGAACAGCTTAGATCCTTCTCATCCCAATTGAAGGGCCTATATTCGTGGGAACGGTACAAGTTCGTTGCCATTTTCCTTTCATCTGTCAAGGCGCACACGTGATCCATGACTTGGCAAAAGGCAAGTACTTTCCATCCCCCAAGTTAGAAGCATCCCAAAAGCAAATATTTTTCATCAATGAATTGGCTCTTTTCAATTTTCACTTTATACATATACATCCTCTTTAATTTGAAGGTTTCATTATAGGAATTTATCAACAAATGTTTCATCGTACCTTGAAGATACCAAATGAAAAGTTAAATTTCCAAAATATCAAATTTGTTAATCAAATATATAATTGTCCGTTTCTAAAATTATTTATATTTAACATAGCTCTTTTTTTTATAATACACTTTTTACGGGTGGTTAGCCATTAGAGCTGTCCTAAGGACCTCCCTTCTCACTTGGAAAGGGAGAAATGGGAAATTTGATTCCCCACTTTTTCAAGAGCTAGGGTAGAATGTTTAATTAAATTAGGGAAAATTCCAATTAAAGGCCTGAAATACCCTCATTTTCTCAAAAAAGGACTCAAAGTGGACATGGTTTCAAATAAGGGCCTAAAGTGCCCCATTTTGTTTCAGTTAAGGGCCTAAGCTCACCGGCCTGCAAAAACTGATATTTCCGATGACCAGAACAAGGACATTTTTGTCATTTGCCACTTCTTTTCTTTTCTTTTTTTTTCGTTTTTCCTTCTGTTTCGTCTTCTTCATCATTGCCGCTAGCCGGGCACCGACGATGCCCATAGAGGGTTGGCCAAGGGTCGCCTTTGCCGGCCTCAAGCGAGGGATGGGCGAGGCCGTCTCTCACCCTGAGGAGGCCGCCTCGCGGCCATCTGTGAGGCCGGCCCTCGCCGACCGCGGGCAAGGGCGACCTCGCCAAATCTAGCGAGGTCGCCCTTGCCTGCGCCCGATGAAGGGCTCCTCGCCCTCGTCTGCGGCCGAAGAGGGGCTCCTCACCCGCCCTGACGAGGGCCGACCTCACCAAATCTAGCGAGGTCGCCCTCACCCACGACCGATGAGGGGCCCCTCGACCTCGTCCGCGGCTGATGAGGGCTGTCTCACCCTCGTCCGTGGCCGACGAGGGCTGACCTCGCTAGATCTGGCGAGGTCGCCCTCGTCCGCAGCCGACGAGGGCTGACCTTGCGGATGGCCGCGAGGTGGCCTCCTCAGGGCAAGAGACGGCCTCACCCGTCCCTTGCCCAACCCTCTGTGGGCGTCGCCTGTGGCCAGTCGACCACCGACGATGATGAAGAAGAGGAAACAGAAGGAAAAACAAAGAAAAAAAAAAAAGAAAAAGCGGCAAATGACAAAAATGTCCTTGTTCCGGTCACTAGAAATATTAGTTTTCGCCGGCTGGCGAGCTTAGACCCTTAACTGAAACAAAGTTGAGCACTTTAGGCCCTTAGTGGAAACCATGTCCACTTTGAGCCCTTTTTTGAGAAAATAGGGCATTTCAGGTCCTTAATTGGAATTTTCCCATTAAAGTATGATTCAACTCCCATACTCGATAAATAAATATAGCAAAAGTTCGATTTGAGAGTTTGAGTAATACAAATAAGAAAAGGATGGGATTATTCAAGTCTAAATTAATTTTCCAATTTTTTCCAACTCATAATTACACAATCGGCGATCGAAATCCCCAAATTCCCGCGCTTCCCTTTTATTTCTTTTTGGGTTGAATTGCGCTTCCTTGTTGTGATGCCCTTTTCTGCACTTTCTTTGTAATCGGCTGAGTGGACTCGATCCTCAGTTCGGTTGCCGCAGACTTTAGATTAATCAATCTCAGTGGGCCCTCCAATTAGGATATTATATTAATCATGCATGTCCACTCCTTTCCACATCTGTCCTTTCTCTGCAGTAAATTTCCAAGAACTTACCCCCATGACTCAGATTCTTTTTTTCTTTCTATTTTTTTTTTGTCTAACCCTAGACTCAGATTCATCTCCTTAGGATTCGATCTGAACCCCAACACCCATGCTTGAGTCGACGCCAAGCACATCATCATAAATGGCAAAAAGAAAACAATAAATTAAAAATGAAAAGGTTAGACCCAATCTAAGTTGGGATAGCTTGGCAACAATAAAGGAATATTGAGAGTAATAAATGATTATTTATATAACTTATAAAAATAAATTAATAATTTTTTTATCATTCACATAAATATTAAATCATAAATAATTATCAATAATGAAAATATTTTTTATTTTAACCGAAATGAATAATATTTTTAAGAAAATATTTTTCATATTTATTAATTTTTTATGAAATAAAATGAAGCCTTAAAATGAAATGAAAAGATAAGACCCAATCTTGCTAGGATTGCTCGGTCAGCAACGAAGAATATTTGAAGCAAATTCTGGAAGCTTTGCATGACGTTTAAGATAGAAAGAAATATTGAGAGTAATATTTATTTATTTTAAAACAGGAAAAGCGAGATTAATAGTTCATAGAAAAAAAAAAGAAAAGGTAAAAAGAAAAGCATTATAAAAAAAAGGATAATTAAAGTTTGAAGGCATTGCCCTTTCATTTTTGTTTTCTAAATAGGTTACGATATGCAACTTCAAGCCTCTACATTTTTTAGTCATTTCATCTGATTCTTGTTCCATATAGCTAGTCACTTGTGGGGCTTAGGGCCATTTCCTAGTCCTTCCTTCAATCATGTTTCTACTGCTTCTCAATTTTCTACATGACCATCACTCGTTGACCCTTGTGCCCCACGTAGTTCTTGCAACTTCCTTGAAATGCATCATATCGCATTTTCCATCATCCCGATTTTGTAAAATCACCATAAAATGTGGTGTGATTTGTTTTCAGAATTTTAGTAGGTACAGCTAAGATGAAAAGAAAAAGGAGCTGCTTATACTCTTTCCTTGGACTTAGAGTTTATATGACCACCTTACAAGTGATCTTTTTTATGAGATTCCTATTTTCCCAACCTTACATTCAAACAAAAACACTTACATGCTGAAAAACCCCAGGTTCCTCAAGGTAAATGCATTAAAAATGACAAATTTTAGCAGATGGTGAACTCATTTTGGGTAAAAATGTATTAGTAGTTTATCTATTATTGGCATCTAAATTTTTACAATCCAATTAGTTGTAAATTGCATAAATAAATTTAGGAATCAACCCCAATCCCTAACAAAAAATCAATAACTGCACTTTACATATTAGTTGCATTTTTTTTCATGCATTATTATAACCCATATATTTGCATTGGACTGGTGACAAGTGAATTTAAATGAAATGTGTTGAACTTAACCAATAAATTGGATTGAGCCAATAAGAGCATTACTTGCATTACTTTTTTGCCAAGCGCATAAAACACTAGGTGGCCGAAATTTATAAATGGAAGAAATAAGAGGTGCCAAGGTGGAAAAATTAATTCATTATAGTAAATTCGGGGGTCAAAGACAATAACTTATAAAAAATAAATTCAAATGACATTGCGGGAATGTCTTCACAACCGTATCATGGCCAGATTGGTTCAATTTCAACGGTTGAGATCCTTCTCATCCCAATCAAAGGGCCTATATTTGTGGGAACGGTATAAGATCGTTGCCATTTCCCTTCATTTGTCAAAGCGCATTCGAGATTCATGACAAATCAAAATCATGCCAAAAGCAAATATTCTTAACAAATGGATTGGCTCTTTTCAATCTGTCAAAGCCATTTCACTTTATAGGTATATGTACTCTTTAATTTGAACGTTTCATTACAGGAATTTATTATTAATGAATATTTCATGATACGAAGAAACCAAAGGAAAAATTAAGTTTCCAAAACATCAAATTAGCTTATAATTTTGAAATTATCCTTCATTTTTTGTAATACACTTTTTAAGGATAGTTAAACACTGGGGTTATCCTAGTAGCCACTCTTTCTTTCTCATTTGAAAAGGGAGAAGGTAGCAAGTTTGATTCTGCACATTTTTTAGGAGGTTGGAGGTGGGGACAGTAAAATTCTGAGAGTGAATTGAGAGTTAGAGTTAAACAAACAAAAAAAAGATAAAATTATTCAAGTCTAAAATGATTTTTCAATTTTTTCTGTTGCATAATTACATAATCGGCGATCAAAATTCCCAAATTTTCAGATCTAAGTTTGTGCTTCCTTTTTTTTTTTCCTTTGGTTGAATTGCGCTTCCTTGTTGTGATGTTCTTTTGTGCACTTTCTCAGAATTAGCGGGTAGGAATAGGTCGCTCAGTTCAGTCGTCGCTACTTTAGGTCAATCAATCCTAGTGCGCCCCAATTAAGATATTATAATAATTATCCCTACGCACTTCTTTCCACATCTGTCCTTTTTCCGCGGTAAATTTCCAAGAACTTGCCCTCAAGACTTAGGCTCTATTTTTTTTCGTTAGACCCAAGACTCAAATTCATCTCCTCACAATTCGATCCAAACCCCAGCACACACGGCCATCTATCCTTTTTCCGCGGTGAATTTCCAAGAACTTGCCCCAAGACTCAGATTCTTTTTTTCTTTTTCGTTTTGGTCAAAGCCAAGACTCCAATTCATCTCCTCACAATTCAATCCAAACCGCGTGACGCCCATCTGCCTTTTTCCGCGGTAATTTTCCAAGAACTTGCCCCCATGACTTAGATTCTTTTTTCCTTTTTATTTTTTATCAGACCCAAGACTTAGATTCATCTCTTAGGATTCGATCTGAACCCCAACACACATTTTCGAGTCGACGCCGAGCACATCATAAACGACGAAAAGAAAATAATAAATTAAAAATGAAAAGATGAGACCCAATCTAAGCTGGGATTGCTCGGCAACGATCAAGGAATATGGAGAGTAATAAATGATATTTGTATAACTCACAAAATTAAATTAATAATTTTTTTATCATTTACATAAATATTAAGTAATAAATAGTTATCAATAATAAAAATATTTTTTATTAATTTATTATTTTAAGTAAAATGAACGATTATTTTTAAGAAAATATTTTTAAATTATTGATTTTTCGTCAAATAAACAAAGCCTTGAAAATGAAAAGAAATGACCCAATCTTGCTAGGATTGCTCGTTCAACAAGGAAGAAGAATATCTACAGCAAATTCTGGGAGCTTCACGTGATGTTTGAGAGGGAAAGGAATATTGGGAGTAATATATATTTATTTTAAAATAAGAAAAGTGAGATTAATAGTTCACAGAAAAAAAAAAGAGGTAAAAAAAAAACACTATAAAAAGAGGAGCATTGGGACGGCTGCGTCTGCACAACTCTCAGACACGCAACAATTAGAGAGGCCGGCTCACAATTTGAGAGACAAAAAAGTTTAAAAAAAAAAAAAAAGGCGACTGTTCATCGTTCTTGGGGGTTCTTGTTCGGCCGGTTTGGTTTCATTTCTCGCTGTCGTTGCTGCTTTCGTCCGGCGGTCCCTGATTTGCTTTCTCGTCGAAATTCTCGAGACCTTGTTTGCCGGTGCTGATCTCCAGCTCCTGTCCTTCTACGAACGCCGCCGCCGCCGCCGCCCATCACCAGTCATTGCGATCGTCGCCGGCTTGCCCATCGTCTCGTCGCGCTTCTATCTCGCTTGCTGGCTCGCTTCGTTGCGCTCAGCACGTCCTGCTGCAGCCGCGACGACAGCTTTACAGGCTTATTTTAACACCACAGTAGCAGTCCCCGGCGGTTTTCGGTGATTCCAAGTGGCATCCCGGCTCCACTTGACGCCACCGCTTGCTGTTTTGTTTCCTCTGCAACGTTTGATTTCTTTTCGCGGGTTGCCCAGAGCAGACTAGCATTGATCGAACCCACACCGTCGCCGCCAAGCAGGGTCCGACCAACAAACCTTCACCCGTTTGCATCTTTTGTTCTAGCGAACCTGTCTGCAATTTGCTGTGTCCTTGCTGGATCGCTATCGCTGTTGCTTCGGTCCTGACGTTCCTCCTCACCGATCGCCGTAAAGCTCCCTGTCGCCCGGTCCCTATTCCTGGGAACAAATACTTCAAATTAGGTAATTTCTCGAATCAATTCGATTTGATTATTCGCTGACTAGTTTGCAATTTTTGATTATCTAATTTGATATTATTCTATGATAATCTTCATTTGTTCGAGATTTTTAGGCATGTTAGGATATTCCCTATTTTGAACCGTGCGTATGGTTGATAATTTGATATTTCGGCATTAAGATCAGGTAATGGATCACATAAACGAATTTTTAAAAATTTGATAATAATTTTAATTTTCCTTATACGTAAAGTTTAATTTAATAAAAAAAATTACATAAATAGATCATCCAGCCTAAATGAATATAAGTTAACAAAGTTTCATAATCTTATATTTTTCCACTCTTTTGTTTAGAATTGCATATTTAATTAAAAGGAGAATGTCACGAAAAACCCCAAACTTTGCCCTTTGTGACATATTTATTTTAATTTTTTTTTTGTAACATGACAATCTCCAAACTTTACCTCACGTAACATATTTATTTCAAACTTTTATTCTGAAGGGCATTTTCGTCTTTTATTTTTTATTTTTTCTTTCTTTTTTTTTTGCCGGAGGAGCGCCAACGTTGGCCCTTGCTTGACTCAGGCGAGGGTGGCCCTTGCCGGATCCGGCGAGGGCGGCCCCCATTGGATCTAGGGAGGGTAGCCCTCGCCCGCCGGCGCTTCTCCGACAGAAAAAAAAAAAAGAAAAAGGAAAAAACAGGAAAAAGGAAATAAAAATTAAAAAGTAAAGGGTTAATGCCACGAAAAACCCTAAACTTTACCCTCTGTGACAGATTAACCCTAAACTTTACCCTCTGTGACAGATTTACTCTAAACTTTTTTTTGTGACACAAAAAACCCCAAACTTTGCCATGCGTGACACATTTACCCCAAACTTTGCCCCGTGTGACACATTTACCCTAAAATTTTTTTTCTGCCACAAAAAACCCTAAACTATGCCACTTGTGACAATTTTACCCTAAACTATATTACTTATGACAAATTTACCCCAAAGGTTTTTGAGCTGAAGGGCATTTTCGTCATTTTCTATTTTTTTTCTTTTTTTTTTTTATTGAAGAGGAAGCCGGCGAGGCCATCCTCGCCGGCGCCGGAGTCGGGCGAGGGCGGCCCAGTCCTGGGCGACCCTCGCCGGCGTCGGGCGAGGGCCGCCCTCGCCAGCGTCTAGTGAGGGTCGCCCTCGCCCGATCTAGCCTGGGCGGCCCGAGCCCGACGCCGGCGAGGGCCGCCAGATCCGGCGAAGGGCCGCCCTCGCCGGATCTGGCTTGGGCAGCCCTCGCCCTCGCCCAGCGAGGCTCGGGCGGCCCTCGCCGGCGTCAGGCGAGGGCCGCCCAGGCCAGATCGAGCGAGGGCGACCCTCGCCAGCCTCGGGCGAGGGTCGCTCGAGCCGGATCTGGCCTGGGCGACCCTCGCCGGACTCCGGCGCCGGCGAGGATGGCCTCGCTGGCTTCCACTTCAATAAAAAAAATAAAAAAGAAAAAAATAGAAAATGACGAAAATGCCCTTTAGCCAAAAAAATTTGGGGTAAATTTGTCATAAGTAATATAGTTCAGGGTAAAATTGTCACAAGTGACATAGTTTAGGGTTTTTGGTGGTAGAAAAAAAAGTTTAGGGTAAATGTGTCACACGGGGCAAAGTTTGGGGTTTTTTATGTCACAAAAAAAAGTTTAGGGTAAATTTGTCACAGAGGGTAAAGTTTAGGGTTTTTTGTGGCATTATCCCAAAAGTAAAAGACGAAAATGCCATTCAAAATAAAAGTTTGGGATAAACGTATCACATGAAGCAAAGTTTGGGATTTTTTGTGTCAAAAAAAAGTTTAGGGTAAATATGTCACACGGGATAAAGTTTAAGATAAATGTATCATGCATGGCAAAATTTGGATTTAGTTTATAATAAATGTGTTATAAAAGGTAAAATTTGGAGTTTTTCGTGGTATTATCCTTTAATTAAAATTAAAGAGCACCTAAAATAGTCAACAATCCAGCTTTTTCAGATTTGTTTTTCTTATTGCTTTTGATTCATAATAGTACAATAAGGTAACTCCAAAAAAAGAGCTTCACGTTGCTCATGACCATAAAGATCAGGCCACTCAACCCACCCTAGTATAGTAGGTTTGCTTCTAACGCTATCCGCGATCGAGGAGCGATTTTTGTCCCTTCTTTTCTTTTTTATTGGGCTATAATATTGTTAAGTGTAACTTTTTCCCTTTTCTTTTATATCAGAAATCTTAAGAAAGGGGCATTTCTTATTTTCTTTTCCTTTTTTAGGTACACGTGTTTCAT
Organism: Corymbia citriodora subsp. variegata; assembly: GCA_014858505.1. Taxonomy (NCBI): domain Eukaryota; kingdom Viridiplantae; phylum Streptophyta; class Magnoliopsida; order Myrtales; family Myrtaceae; genus Corymbia; species Corymbia citriodora. The sequence continues at coordinate 16,359,500 of CM026412.1, forward strand.
ATTTTTAGTTTATTTCGACTAAATTGTGTCGACTTGACTCCAGTGGGCCCCAGGCCAACCATTACTACCGTGCAAATAATTGGTGATTTTGATTTGTCGGACTACGTAAGTGAAAAATTATTGCTTTGCTTTAATAACACATCATCTTACACTTCATATTTGCATAAACATTTTAAATCATAAAAAGAAAGTAAAAAGGTTTTGCTTTCAAGAAAGCACCAAACAGACTAGTCCTAAGAAAACTCAGCTGATTCTGACCATCAAGATTATGTGTCATTTGTGAAACCAAACTATGCATATACTTACACCTATTGATAATTAAGAAAGGTAAAATGGAGCTTAGTAGTTGAATCACATGATCACAAAGCTCAATCTCCTCCCTTTCACTTAACATTAATTAGACATATTACTTCAACATAAATTAGAAAAAAAGAGAAACTTAATAATCACATTTGATTCAGTAACCTCAACTTGCCTCCCTTGTTTTTAGTTTATTTAGACTTGACTTTGATGGCCCCAGGCCAGCCATGGAAATCTGAAACGGAAACTCAATTTCACAGAACTCAACTGATATAATCTTTGCTCGAAATGCACCACACCGAATTTCCCATCTACCAGTCAACTTTTGAGGCTTAGGCCATTTCTTAATCCTTCCATCATGGATCTGCAATTTCTCTAGATCAATGCCGTGACTAGACGTAAATGAAAACTAATCCTAGCTTACCTACTTCACAATCGCTTGTTAGCCCCAGGTTAAAAGCATGTCAAATCTTTTGTGATTTGCTTTCAGAATTTTAGTAGTCGCAGCTGAGATGAAACAAAAAAGGAGCTCTTCTCCGCAAACTAGATCCACAAGTCATGGCTCATCGGGAGCTAAGTTTGAGGTGTTCTTGAGTTTTCGAGGACCGGATACTCGCGCTAATTTCACAGACACCCTCTATTATGCCCTCTTAGATAAGGGTATCCGTGTTTTCATAGACAAAAAGGGGATCGACGTCGGTGAAGAGATCGGTCCTGAAATTTTCCAAGCTATCGATGACTCAAAAATCTGCATTCCCATCTTCTCCAAAGGCTACGCCTTCAGTAGTTGGTGCTTGCGCGAGCTAGAACACATGATGCAGCGTAAGAAAACCAACAACCTAGAGGTTTTGCCCATTTTTTATGACGTGGAACCCTCCGACGTGAAGCTTGAAACCGAAGTGTATAAGAATGCATTGACTCTGCATAAAAAGGAACGTGGGCTTGAGATTGTGCAACAGTGGGAGGAGGCGCTCAAGGAAGTCACTAAAATCAAGGGATGGGACACCAAAAACATAGGGTATGTTAACTCGCTCAACTCCATCTTCCCTTTTCTCTTTGTTTCTTTTGCTTGAATGCATATTATAATTTGAAGACCACAATTTTTTCTTAGTTTTGGACCAAAAATCGTAATGAAAATTGCATGAAATTCTACTCTCCGTGGTCTCAAGACTCAATGGTTATTGTCTCGACATAAGCATTATAACCTATCGTCCTAGATTGAAAAGAATCAGAGAATCATGTATTTATTCTTTCGTTTGCTGGGTCCAACATCAATTTCGTAACTTCGTATTATTACTTGATCTTGCAAGTGTACAGGTTTGCCACCAATCTTATAATTCACTTGATCGTATTTTGTGTACTGATACAGATATGGAGAACTCACGCGGTTGATTGCTCACAATGTTTTGATTAAGCTTAAGGTGTCTTCTGTCCATATATCCAATGATTTGGTTGGAATGGACAAATTAGTGAATGAAATAGTAGATTTGCTAAATGTCGAATCTCAGGACGTAAGGATCATCGGTATTTGGGGTATGGGAGGAATAGGCAAGACAACTCTTGCCAAGGTTGTTTACCGCAAGCTATCTAATAATTTTGAGAGTCACGGCTTCATTGCAAATGTTCGAGAAGCATCAAAAAAGTCTGGTCTGCCTAATTTGCAGAGGCAATTAGTCTCAAGTATCATTGGTGACGTAGGAGTTGAACTTTCTATCATTGATCATGGGATGAATATGATCCAAGATCGATTTTGCGGGAAGAAAGTTCTTATTGTCCTTGATGATGTAGATCATAGGAACCAACTTATGGCGTTAGCAGCAAAGGCAGAATGGTTTGGTTCGGGAAGTAGAATAATTGTTACAACAAGAGATAGAAGTGTTTTAAGTGGATTCCAAGATCAATTTGACCATTGTTTGATTTATGAAACTAAGGAGCTCAAGGATCTCAAAGCTCTTGAACTCTTTAGCAAGCATGCCTTTAGGAGCAACTCTCCTCCAAATGCATTTTTGAGTCTTTCTAAGAAAGTTACTTCAAAGACCAGAGGGCTTCCTTTGGCTATTGAAGTGATTGGCTCATTTTTATGTGGAAAAACAAAAGAAGGGGTATGGCAAGATACATTGAAAAAGATGGATCATTTCCTTCATAAGGATGTGAAGGAGAAGTTAATGTTGAGTTATGAGGCATTAGATCATCCACAACAGCAAATATTTCTTGATATTGCTTGCTTTCTATCAGGAGAAGATACGAACTATGCAACTTACATGTGGGATGACTGGATTTTTTCCGAGTGAGGGGATTGATGTTCTGCTTTTAATGTCCTTAGTGAAGATTGGAGAAGACAAACGATTATGGATGCATGATCAGCTTAAGGACTTAGGCAGGAGCATTGTGTACGAAGAAAATCGCAAAGACCCAACAAAGGGTTCTCGATTGTGGCGGGGTTGTGAAGATGGTTCGCATATTTTCCAGCAAAAGGTATAAGTCTAAGTGCACCCTCATCGTCTTATTTCATTGCAGAAATCTTCCTTGGACTGTTTTTCCTTTATTTTGGGCTCTATTTAGAACTCCTCAATTTAAACTGACTCTTTCTCAATTTAGGGAACCAAAACCGTTGCAGCGCAATATAGCCGATTGCAGCCGCCTCCCCAAGTCCCTGTTTTGACATTAGAAGAATTAAACAAAATGCCAAATATTAGGTTTCTCGATGTGTGGGGTTGCACTCTCTCTGGAGACTTTGTGGATCTCTTTTCAAAATTGAGATGGCTTAATTGGCTGAGGTGTCCAGAAGAAATGCAGGCAACCAACTTTTGCCCAAAAAATCTAGTCATCCTTGTCCTCCGGTGGGGCGATATAGACGAACGTTGGGGTGGTTGGACTCAACTCAAGGTATGTGTGTGCAAATAATTTGGTATAACCTCTTATATTTTATTCCAATCGCAGCCTAAGTAGAAGCGACATTGACATGCGACACGACACGATACGACACGACACAATACGATACAATATGATACGACATGTTGATACGTCATTTTTAAAAAAATAGAGAATTTCAATACGTTGGGACACATTATATATTAAATATATATTTTTATAATACATGATAAATTATCATTTTTTATGATTATTTCAATTAAATTAATTTGATTCAAATCCAAGAATAAATACTAATAATAAAAGTCTAGAATTAATTTACACTAAAAACATTAAGTCTAAAATTTTTAAAATTGAAATAAGGCCCTTCTCCTTCGGCCCCATACATCATTAGGCTCATTGAATGGGCCTTTGACCATTCCACTCCTCTAAAAAACCACAACTTTAAAAACTCGAGCTCCTCCTTAGTGTGGGGTTAACTTTCGGAGACGTTGACCTCGTGGCAGAAGAGCGGGACTTGGAATGGATTGTGCGGAAGAGCCGCAACTCTATATCCTTCTTCCTAGCCTTTGCTACTGTCTGTAGCGTTGTCGTTGGCGTCACCAGCTCCCACACCGAGCAACTCGAGGCTTGCCTCCGTTGGAATGCTCGCCTCGATTCTTGTGTCTCTCCCTCCTCTGTTTTTCTTTTTTTTCTTTTTTTGTCTCTTGCCCTCATCGCTTATGCTAGGGCTCTGCTTGCATTACCTCCCCTTCTCTTCGATCGTGATGATTGTCTCTTTTGGTTTTCTCCTTAAAAAAGTAGTCTTGCCATTGATCCTGAGACTAACGGCAGAAAATGGAGTTTCCTTTCTCCCTTTTTGTTTTTTCCTTTTTCTTAAATATAAGTAGTGACCATCTATAATAAACAAGGATGTGATGCAGAAGAAAAACCAAACAATAGAGAGAAATTATCAAAATTATAAAAATTGGCAAGTAAAATCAAACATGCCAACTGATTTATTTAGAACATCAATACTATTAAATGAACATTATACTTTTTTGAGCTTATGTGGAAGCTAATACGGCCCTTATTTTAATAAATGAAACACGCAAATAGAAAAAGTAAAGTGCAAATATAAATTAGTTAATACTCACAAAATATGTAAGACTATTTTCCATACTAAAGTTTAGAAGATATATTTACATATGAAAAGTCATGGAGTTTAGAGCCATATGTTCTAGTGGTGTGGTCAAAATCTGTAATTCAATGATGAAGTTGGAAATAAATATTATAATTTACAGGATATGTGTTGGCTTGATACGGGGGTAATTTGAGAACAGATCCATTTTCTTTTATTTGTAATTGGGAACAATATTGGAAGAAATGAAGAAAGTTTGATAAAGAGCGGTTTTGGCTTGAGTTAGGAGTGTATATATAAAGTATTTATAAAGTTACTTTGGTGGAATGCTTACTTAGTTGATGTATCTGCTTATGTCTTGCAAAACTAATATAAATTAAACTCGTTGGATGTACATAATTATTTGACAGGCGGCTACAAAATTGAAGGTCCTTGATCTATCAGATTGCACAAAGTTGAAAGAAACTCCCGACCTCTCTGCATTTTTATCCCTAGAGATATTAATTCTATATCGATGTGAAGAGCTTATGGAACTTTCCGACTCGATTGGAATGCTGAAACATTTAGCTGAGTTGGATGTCTCATACACAAACATTGTAGAGTTGCCAAATACCATTGTCAATCTAAAAAGTTTGAAAGTGTTGAAGATGAACGGTAGTCTCATGCGACAGTTACCTAAGGCTATTGGGATGATGGAGAAACTTGAGGAAATATATGCAAATAATTGCAAGCGGCTAGAAATGATTCCTAGTGATCTTGTGAGACTACAATCCTTGAAGATTTTGAAATTAACAGGAATTTGTGTGAAGAATGCACCAGAGCTTCCACAGAGTTTGGTAAGTCTATATCTATCCTCACATCTCAGAAAAAATTCGGGGATCTCCAATTTAATGAGTTTAAAAATTTTGAAATTATGTTTTCCTATAACATTTCAGAAATTATCATTTATAGGTGTAGTGTTGGTTATATTCAATCTTTTTTATGTTCGATGCAAGAAATGAAAGAAGTGCGATAGAGCAATTTTAGCTTAAGTTAGAAATGCGTGTACATAGTATTTATAAAGTTACTTTAGCGGAATGCTTGCTTAGTTGATATATTTGCTTATATCCTGCAAAACTAATATAAATTAAACTCGTTGGATGTACATAATTATTTGACAGGTGGCTACAAGATTGAAGGTCCTTGATCTATCGAATTGCACAAAGTTGAAAGAAACTCCTGAGTTCTTTGCATTTTTATCCCTAGAGATATTAATTCTATGTGGATGTGAAGAGCTTATGCAACTTTCCGACTCGATTGGAATGCTGAAACATTTAGTTGAGTTGGATGTCTCATACACAAGCATTGCAGAGTTGCCAAATACCATTGTCAATCTAAAAAGTTTGAAAGTGTTGAAGATGAACGGTAGTCTCATGCGAAAGTTACCTGAGGCTATTGGGATGATGGAGAAACTTGAGGAAATATATGCAAATAATTGCAAGCGGCTAGAAATGATTCCTAGTGATATTGTGAGACTACAATCCTTGAAGATTTTGAAATTAACAGGAACTTGTGTGGAGAATGCACCAGAGCTTTCACAGAGTTTGGTAAGTCTATGTCTATCCTCACATCTCAGAAAAAATTCGAGGATCTTCAATTTAGTGAGTTTAAAAATTTTGAAATTATGTTTTCCCATAACATTTCGGAAGCTATCATTTATAGGTGTAGTGTTGATTATATTCTGTCTTTTTTATTTTCGATGCAAGAACTGAAAGAAGTGTGACGGAGAGTAGTGTTGGTTATATTCTGTCTTTTTTTTAACATAAACTTGTGTAGAGAATGTACCAGAGCTTCCACGGCATTTAGTAAGTTTATGTCTATCCTCACATGTCTCAGAAAAAGATTGGAAGATCTCCAATTCGATGAGTTTAAAAAATCCGAAATTATGTTTTCCCATAATATTCCGAATGTTATCATTTAGATGAGTAGTGTTAGTTATATTCTATCTGTTTTCTTTGATTTGGGGGGTTGATTTAAGAATAGATCCATTTTCTTTTATTTATTATTGGGGACAACATTGGAAGAAATGAAAGAAGTGTGATGGAGAGTAGTTTTGGCTTAAATTAGGAATGCGTGTATGGAGTATTTATAAAGTTACTTTGGTGGCTTAGTCAATATATTTGCTTATGTTATGCAGAACTAATATAAATTAAACTCGTTGGACGTATTTGACAGGTGGCCATAGGACTGGAGGTCTTTGATCTGTCAAATTGCAGAATGTTGAAAGAAACTCCTCAGCTCTCTGCATTTTTATCCTTAAAAGTATTAATTCTAAGTGGGTGTAAAGTGCTTACCAGACTTTCCAACTCGATTGAAATGCTGAAATATTTAGCTGAGTTGGATATATCAAACACAAGCATTGCAGAATTGCCAAATACCATCGTCAATCTAAAGAGCTTGAAAGTGTTGAGGATGGACAACAGCTACATACAGAAGTTACCCGAGGCTATCGGGATGATGGAGAAACTTGAGGAAATTCATGGAGAGCGTTGCAAGCAACTAAAAATTATTCCTAGTGATATTCTGAGACTACCGTCCTTGAAGATTTTGAATTTAACAGAAACTTGTATGGAGAATGTACCAGAGCTTCCACGGCGTTTAGTAAGTTTATATCTATCCTTACATGTCTCGGAAAAATATTGGACGATCTCCAATTCGGTGAGTTTAAAAAATCTGAAATTATGTTTTCCCATAATATTCCGAATGTTATCATTTAGATGAATAGTGTTGGTTATATTCTATATGTTTTCTTTGATTTGGGGGGTTGATTTAAGAATAGATCCATTTTCTTTTATTTATTATTGGGGACAACATTGGAAGAAATGAAAGAAGTGTGACGGAGAGTAGTTTTAGCTTAAATTAGGAACACGTGTACAGAGTATTTATAAAGTTACTTTGGTGGATTGCTTGCTTAGTCGATATATTTACTTATGTTCTGCAGAACTAATATAAATTAAACTCGCTGGACATATATTTGATAGGTGGACAAAGGATTGAAGATCCCTGATCTGTCAAATTGCAGAATGTTGAAAGAAACTCGTAAGCTCTCTGCATTTTTATTCTTAAAATTATCAATTCTAAAGGAGTGTGAAAAGCTTACGAAACTTTTCAACTCGATTGGGATGGTAAAATATATAACTGAGTTGAATGTCTCAAATACAAGCATTACGGAGTTGCCAAATACCATAGTCAACCTAAAGAGCTTGAAAGTATTGAGGATGAACAACAGCTGCATACAGAAGTTACCCGAGGCTATCGGGATGATGGAGAAACTTGAGGAAATTCATGGAAAGCATTGCAAGCAACTAAAAATTATTCCTAGTGATATTCTGAGACTACCGTCCTTGAAGATTTTGAAGTTAACAAAAACTTGTGTGGAGAATGTACCAGAGCTTCCACGGCGTTTAGTAAGTTTACGTCTATCCTCACATGTCTCGGAAAAAGATTGGAAGATCTCCAATTCGGTGAGTTTAAAAATTCTGAAATTATGTTTTCCAATAATATTCCGAATGTTATCATTTAAATGAGTAGTGTTGGTTATATTTTATATGTTTTCTTTGATTTGGGGGGTTGATTTAAGAGTGGATTCATTTTCTTTTATTTATTATTGGGGACAACATTGGAAGAAATGAAAGAAGTGTGACGGAGAGTAGTTTTGGCTTAAATTAGGAACGCGTGTATGGAGTATTTATAAAGTTACTTTGGTGGATTGCTTGCTTAGTCGATATATTTGCTTATGTTCTGCAGAACTAATATAAATTAAACTCGCTGGACATATATTTGACAGGCGGCCACAAGACTGGAGGTCCTTGATTTGTCAAATTGCAGAATGTTGAAAGAAACTCCTGAGCTCTCTGCATTTTTATCCTTAAAAGTATTAATTCTAAGTGGGTGTAAAGTGCTTACCAGACTTTCCAACTCGATTGAAATGCTGAAATATTTAGCTGAGTTGGATATCTCAAACACAAGCATTGCAGAGTTGCCAAATACCATCGTTAATCTAAAGAGCTTGAAAGTGTTGAAGATGAACAACAGTTGCATACAGAAGTTACCCGAGGCTATCGGAATGATGGAGAAACTTGAGGAAATTCATGGAAAGCATTGCAAGCAACTAAAAATTATTCCTAGTGATATTCTGAGACTACCGTCCTTGAAGATTTTGAAGTTAACAAAAACTTGTGTGGAGAATGTACCAGAGCTTCCACGGCGTTTAGTAAGTTTACGTCTATCCTCACATGTCTCGGAAAAAGATTGGAAGATCTCCAATTCGGTGAGTTTAAAAATTCTGAAATTATGTTTTCCAATAATATTCCGAATGTTATCATTTAAATGAGTAGTGTTGGTTATATTTTATATGTTTTCTTTGATTTGGGGGGTTGATTTAAGAGTGGATTCATTTTCTTTTATTTATTATTGGGGACAACATTGGAAGAAATGAAAGAAGTGTGACGGAGAGTAGTTTTGGCTTAAATTAGGAACGCGTGTACGGAGTATTTATAAAGTTACTTTGGTGGATTGCTTGCTTAGTCGATATATTTGTTTATGTTCTGCAGAACTAATAAAAATTAAACTCATTGAACATATATTTGACAGGTGGACACAGGACTGAAGAACCTTGATCTGTCAAATTGCAGAATGTTAAAAGAAACTCGTAAGCTCTCTACATTTTTATCCTTAAAAGTATCAATTTTAAAGGAGTGTGAAGAGCTTGCGAAACTTTTCAACTCGATTGGAATGTTAAAATATATAACTGAGTTGGATGTCTCAAACACAAGCATTGCGGAGTTGCCAAATACCATAGTCAACCTAAAGAGCTTGAAAGTGTTGAGGATGAACAACAGCTGCATACAGAAGTTACCTGAAGCTATCGGGATGATGGAGAAACTTGAGGAAATTCATGGAGAGTGCTGCAAGCAATTAAAAATTATTCCTAGTGATATCCTGAGACTACCGTCCTTGAAAATTTTGAAGTTAACAGAAACTTGTGTGGAGAATGTACCAGAGCTTCCACGACGTTTACAGCGTTTAGTAAGTTTATGTCTATTCTCACATATCTCGGAAAAAGATTGGAAGATCTCCAATTCGGTGAGTTTAAAAAATTTGAAATTATGTTTTCCCATAATATTCCAAATGTTATCATTTATATGAGTAGTGTTGGTTATGTTCTATCTGTTTTCTTTGATTTGGGGGGTTGATTTAAGAAAATAGATCCATTTTCTTTTATTTATTATTGGGGACAACATTGGAAGAAATGAAAGAAGTGTGACAGATAGTAGTTTTGGCTTAAATTAGAACGCATGTATGGAGTATTTAGAAAGTTACTTTGGTGGATTGCTTGCTTAGTCGATATATTTGCTTATGTTCTGCAGAACGAATATAAATTAAACTCACTTGACATATATTTGACAGGTGGCCATAGGACTGGAGGTCCTTGATTTGTCAAATTGTAGAATGTTGAAAGAAACTCCTAAGCTCTCTGCTTCTTTATCCTTAAAAGTATTAATTCTAAGTGGGTGTAAAGTGCTTACCAGACTTTCCAACTCAATTGAAATGCTGAAATATTTAGCTGAGTTGGATATCTCAAGCACAAGCATTGCAAAGTTGCCAAATACCATAGTCAATCTAAAGAACTTGAAAGTGTTGAGGATGAATAACAGTCGCATACATAAGTTACCTGAGGCTATCAGGATGATGGAGAAACTTGAGGAAATTCATGGAGAGCGTTGCAAGCGACTTAAAATTATTCCTAGTGATATTCTGAGACTACCGTCCTTGAAGATTTTGAAGTTAACAAAAACTTGTGTGAAGAATGTACCAGAGCTTCCACGGTGTTTAGTAAGTTTATGTCTATCATCACATGTCTCGGAAAAAGATTGGATTATCTCCAATTCGGTGAGTTTAAAAAATCTAAAATTATGTTTTCCCATAATATTCCGAATGTTATCATTTAGATGAGTAGTGTTGGTTATATTCTATATGTTTTCTTTGATTTGGGGGGTTGATTTAAGAATAGATCCATTTTCTTTTATTTATTATTGGGGACAACATTGGAAGAAATGAAAGAAGTGTGACGGAGAGTAGTTTTGGCTTAAATTAGGAACGCGTGTATGGAGTATTTATAAAGTTACTTTGGTGGATTGCTTGCTTAGTCGATATATTTGCTTATGTTATGCAGAACTAATATAAATTAAACTCGCTGGACATATATTTGACAGGTGGCCACAAGACTGGAGGTCCTTGATCTGTCAAATTGCAGAATGTTGAAAGAAACTCCTGAGCTCTCTGCATTTTTATCCTTAAAAGTATTAATTCTAAGTGGGTGTAAAGTGCTTACCAGACTTTCCAACTCGATTGAAATGCTGAAATATTTAGCTGAGTTGGATATATCAAACACAAGCATTGCAGAATTTTCAAATACCATCGTCAATCTAAAGAGCTTGAAAGTGTTGAGGATGGACAACAGCTACATACAGAAGTTACTCGAGGCTATCGGGATGATGGAGAAACTTGAGGAAATTCATGGAGAGCGTTGCAAGCAACTAAAAATTATTCCTAGTGATATTCTGAGACTACCGTCCTTACAGATTTTGAAGTTAACAGAAACTTATGTGGAGAATGTACCAGAGCTTCCACGGCGTTTAGTAAGTTTACGTCTATCCTCACATGTCTCGGAAAAAGATTGGAAGATCTCCAATTCGGTGAGTTTAAAAATTCTGAAATTATGTTTTCCAATAATATTCCGAATGTTATCATTTAGATGAGTAGTGTTGGTTATATTTTATATGTTTTCTTTGATTTGGGGGGTTGATTTAAGAGTGGATTCATTTTCTTTTATTTATTATTGGGGACAACATTGGAAGAAATGAAAGAAGTGTGACGGAGAGTAGTTTTGGCTTAAATTAGGAACGCGTGTACGGAGTATTTATAAAGTTACTTTGGTGGATTACTTGCTTAGTTGATATATTTGCTTATGTTTTGCAAAACTAATATAAATTAAACTCGCTGGACATATATTTGACAGGTGGACACAGGATTGGAGATCTTTTATCTGTCAAATTGCAGAATGTTGAAAGAAACTCGTAAGTTCTCTGCATTTTTATCCTTAAAAGTATCAATTTTAAAGGAGTGTGAAGAGCTTGCGAAACTTTTCAACTCGATTGGAATGCTAAAATATATAATTGAGTTGGATGTCTCAAACACAAGCATTGCGGAATTGCCAAATACCATAGTCAACCTAAAGAGCTTGAAAGTATTGAGGATGAACAACAGCTGCATACAGAAGTTACCCGAGGCTATCGGGATGATGGAGAAACTTGAGGAAATTCATGGAAAGCGTTGCAAGCAACTAAAAATTATTCCTAGTGATATTCTGAGACTACCGTCCTTGAAGATTTTGAAGTTAACAGAAACTTGTGTGGAAAATGTACTAGACCTTCCATGGCGTTTAGTAAGTTTATGTCTATCCTCACATGTCTCGGAAAAAGAATGGAAGATCTCCAATTCGATGAATTTAAAAAATCTGAAATTATGTTTTCCAAATGTTATCATTTAGATGAGTAGTGTTGGTTATATTTTATCTGTTTTCTTTGATTTGGGGGTTTGATTTAAGAATGGATCCATTTTCTTTTATTTATTATTGGGGACAACATTGGAAGAAATGAAAGAAGTGTGACGGAGAGTAGTTTTGGCTTAAATTAGGAACGCATGTATGTAGTATTTATAAAGTTACTTTGGTGGATTGCTTACTTAGTCGATATATTTGCTTATGTTCTGCAAAACTAATATAAATTAAACTCGCTGGACATATATTTGACAGGTGGCCACAGGACTGGAGGTCCTTGATCTGTCAAATTGCAGAATGTTGAAAGAAACTCCTGAGCTCTCTGCATTTTTATCCTTAAAAGCATTAATTCTAAGGGGGTGTGAAATGCTTACAAGACTTTCCAACTCGATTGAAATGCTGAAATATTTAGCTGAGTTGGATATCTCAAACACAAGTATTACAGAGTTGCCAAATACCATCGTCAATCTAAAGAGCTTGAAAATGTTGAGGATGAACAACAGCTGCATACAGAAGTTACCCAAGGCTATCGGGATGATGGAGAAACTTGAGGAAATTTATGGAGAGCGTTGCATGCGGCTAGAAATGATTCCTAGTGATATTGTGAGACTACCGATTTTGAAGATTTTGAAATTAACAGGAACTCGTATGGAGAATGTACCAAAGCTTCCACAGAGTTTGGTATGTCTGTGTCTGTCCTCAACAGTCTCAGAAAAAGATCCAGAGATCTCAAACTTAGTGAGCTTAAGAAATCTCGAATTATGTTTTCCCCTTACACACATTGCCCGTCCCATCATTCTAGAAAATGCTCCAGCCATCTCCAGCCCATATTGTAAATTGGAACTTTCAATTATCACCGGCATAAGCTCATATTTGGGTTGCTTTCAATGTCTACTAAAACTTGAACTCGAGAATTGCAACAATCTGCACTGCATTGGACAGCTTCCCTATGATTTGAGGAAACTTATAGTTGACAATTGCAAATTTCTTGAAGTTGTGGACCTTTCCAACTTATCTAACTTCAAGAATCTTGAGCACCTCAAAGTACAGGACTGTCCAAAACTAGTTGAAATTCGAGGTCTTGATACATTGGAATCACTGGAATATCTTTTCATTGAATGCTGCAGTCCCTTGCTATGCTTACCTGATTTATCCAACTGGAAGAAGCTGAAGGAGTGGGATGTTGATGCTCTTGCAACATATTCAGCAAGAGGAAAACAAGTCGCTCAAAGTAATGATCTCCCACTCTAGCACTTGAAAAAAGTTTGGAGGATCGGCAAATCCTTATTATGTTGGCTCATGTTTTATTTGATCCATGATGTAAGTAGGTTTTTTTTTTGGGGGGGAGGGGGTTCAAAAGTAGTGTATTTCCATGTGCCCAGGCCTCTACTTCTGATGAACAAAGAATGCACACTATTCGGCCTCCCTTTGAACTTTGTTGGAACTTTTGGGGCCTACGATATTATTGGGTTTTGACCACGCAATGCAAATCCCAAAATACTATATCCGAAGTAGAGGAGCCCCATTATTGGCTATTATGAAAGTCCACTCCACTTCAGATTTTTATTTCTCCTAGACTTTGGAATTTCAGCAGCCTCCCAACTTCAACAGCCTTGTATGCTTGAGCCAAAGTCGAAGTCTACGGAAGCAACCTTGGATTCATTTGGAAAAAAAAGAAGTCAAATGTTCTAGCATATATTGAAAAATACATTCAATGACATGGTCAAACCGTGCTTCTAATCACTCTCTCCATCCGATTATCCTTTGATTCAATTTATCCCGTGATAGGTCCAATTGTTATACTTTAGACAAACCAGTCTTATCCCTATCATCATCGCATCAATTTCACTATTCGTCAATCAAACTAGTTCACAAGTCTCAGCATATGAAAAATTATATAAACAAAATGTCAAAATCTCACAAATTTCCTCGTCCTAATCAACCACATCTAAGCAAGTTCGAATTTGTTGGTCTTGGTTAGTGGAGGAAATCACCAAAACAGTTTTAAACTTATTATATTAATATTAATTTAGTCCTAAATTTTTAAATTTGACTAATTGAATATTAAACTTTTTGAAAATCTGTCGATGAAGTCCATCTAGGCAATTTTGATTAGAAATCACTAATACGGCATAGCGGTCAACACTAATGTGTACAATTATTTGTAATTTTTTTGATTGCATTTCTATTATACTTTCTTTTCCTTTTTTTTTTTTAATTCTTCCTTTGCCAGTCACTGGGCCTCAACAATGGCTAGTGATCAGCCATAAGGGAAGACTAGTGAGGGCGAGTCTCTCTTGAGGCCAGTGAAGTCACCCTCCCCATATCTCAGCGATGGTGACCTTGCCTAAGGGCGATAAGGGCAACCATCACTGGTCATGGTGGAGAAAGAATGAAAAAAGAAGACAAATTCAATAAATAATAATAAATTGCAAAAGTTTTTCATGTTAAAACTAGTTATGCATGTCAACCGTTCTACATAGGACAACGAGGCCTTTCACGCAAGGCATATATGGTGACTACCTTGGAGCATATATCTCATGATTTTAAGATTCACCTTAGGGAAACATATGATTGTAACATTTCAAATATAGGGTTTAGATGAGGAGGATGAACACGCATACTGTACAATAGAAGTGTCATGATACAAGGCACAAAATACGTGTTTAGCGAGGACTTTTATGAGCACACAACGTTGGGCAATCCTTTCCTTAGTCCAAACATCACTTTTCTTATCCTGTACTCTCTTCAGTGGTGAGACGTCCAGTAAACTGCTTATGAGTCATTGGATTAGTTTTGCAGCAGGCAATGTGGCCAAAGCCTTATAACTGGAGCACGTCCTTTGCGGCGAATTCTGTTTGGCAATTTGTGATAAAACCTTCTACGAGCGATCTTCGAGATACCAAACGGGTCATTCATGATGTTGCTAATTGAATAGATTATGGGCTCTCACCTCTCCTCTGGTAGAAGACATGGAATGCTTGCAATTTCTTATTCTAAATGGCTGGTTGTCCTCAAACTAGGCAATTCATCATTCATTTAGCTACTATTTATGATGCTAATCTCTGAAGTTTCATCTATAGCACACTGCTTCACGTTCCAGCACAAACGTCGAATACCGTGTCCTTGTTCACACGGTTGTAGAATTTATCTTGGATTTCAAAATACAACCTAGGGGTATCAGTACCTTGTTGCCATTAACCACCAGTGCTCTCCTATGACAATGTCGACACCTGTGTAATTTGTTGCTAATCCTCTTCACCATGCTTGTACCACACACGACTTGGAGATGGACTTTGAGTTAGCTAATCCTCTGCACCATACTAGGGTTCCCTTTATCTATCTCATGATTCGCCCGTTCTTGAGATCAATGTGTTGTAAATCTATTTTAGACTCTAAGATTAGTAATATGGTCAATGTGATAAAACCTAATGTACATATCTTAAGTTCAATGTTCCACACTATCACGCGTAGACGATCCACTATATGGGCCATCTACTAGACTCGTTATTACTTGGTCCATGACATTAATAGGGTATCATATTATTGGGTTTTGACCATGCAGATGGATCCAAAAAATGCATCCAACGGTGAGGAACATCATATTTGGGGGAAAATTGTTAAAAAAAGAGTCATAAACCTATCATATGATCGCCACTTTAGTCATATACTTTCCAATTTAGTACCAAATTTTTTGAAGATTTTTTAATGTAGTCCATCGAACCAATTTGGTAAGAAATTGCTAATGTGGATGTTTAGTTTGTGCCAGCTGTGGCCTTCCTAATAGGAGTGATCAGTTCACAATTTGATCTAGTCCCAAGGTGAGATCATAAACCAGACCAAGAGGACCAGTACCTATTTTTTAGGAACAGGGACAAGACTGGACAGTCCTAGGATCGGGAACCGAACTGTTGACGGGTCCAATCCGATCCAATGAAATCAACCACTTACCAAAAAAATTACAAAATTAATAGAAATATTATTATTTTAGGGTTTATTGCACTTTTAAGAAAATTAAATAAAAAAATAGTTGGTCCGGTCTGGTTCGGTTTCACCTTTGAATAGGGTACCGAACCAAACTGGCGGGTCTAATCCCGTCTAAGCGATTGCTGGTTTAGGCAATCCGATGTGCTCACCTCTATGTCCTCATGGCACGATTGGTAGGGCTAATGTGGAGCCCTCTCTAGGAGCCTTCGTGTCGTATCGGATGCTCCAACACTCTTTGACACTCTCTAACACTCGGTTAACACGTGTTGGAAAATTCGACACCTAATCAACTTTTCCCAACACTCTTCAATACTCAAGTCTGAAATTCTAACATACAACTTTGGAATTCCGAAACGTCATTTCCACACTCAAGGGGTCAATTTTAAAAATTTTCAATAAATGATGGGTCAAAATATAAATATGTAAATAAATAATAAATAGAGAATGAAGAAAAACACAATCTTCTCTTCTCTTCTGACTCACTTCCCATGATACATAATTCACCCATTCAAGTTTGTTTTTTCTTCTCTTTTCTTTCAACATGTATTGACACGAGAGTCTAGAATGTGGATTCCTTTTTCTTTTTCTTTTCATTCCAAGTTTTATGGATTATTGGAACGTAGTTGAATTTGTTAAATTGAAAAAATGAATGATATTAACAAATGGTGGATTAATGGTTTAATGTAAATTCATTATAGACTCTTTTATTATTATTTATTTATTTATTTGTGAATTTGAATCAAATTAATTTGATTGAAAAATGATAAAAAAGATAATTTATCATGGACATATAAAAATATACTTTTATTATATTTTATGTTCTAACGTGTCGGGATTCTCAATTTTTTGAAAAATAATATATTAACGTGTCGTATCATGTCGTGTCACGTATCGCGTATCGGTATAGATGGTATTTAAGTTTTCACATTTGTCAAGTTCAGACTCGGTCTTCATTGAGGAGCGTTTCTAAAGGGAGCTGGCATTGATTTGGCGATGTTTTGGGAAAAAAGGGACCAATTCGATCCTCCGGCATATCTTTTCTGTACCATTGATATTGATATTGCTGCCTGACTAAATCCCGCCACCATTATTTTCATATCTCTGTCCATCCTTATGATACAATAAGAATATTTTAAGATGTTTTTGGAGTATTACAAGGAAACTTTGAAGTTGATAGTCAAAGGCCTACGTTAATTCAAAAAAGAAGAAGAAGTGAAGTATATATCCCGTCGGTGCACATGTTCTCCTCAATTGCTTATCAAAATATGAAATAAGGACATTTCTTTTCTTGACAAAAATAAAATTGAGGACACAGGAGATATGTTTTACTTATTTAATGCACAAAATAAGGTCAAGAAACATGAGCTTAAAGAGAGACTTTTATCCGCAAACTTCTTTTTCTTTCTTTGCAAATCAATAATATTAATCTCAGCAAATCTCTTGATAATTGTTGGCACATAAATTTTGGTGATTTGTTTTAGTATTTATTAATTGCATTGAAAAATTAGAGATTAGTTTCTAATCCCTTAACAAAAAAATTCTTTCATTAAAATTGCATTGCATATAGACATTACGAGCATTTGCATCACTAGTTTTTAAATTAATAAAAAAAAATCGAATTTTCCTATAAAAAAAAAAAAAGATTGGAAAAAACATTGTGGGTCCAGGCCAAGGCTGGGCCTGCCCGGCCTCTTTCTTTTCTTCTTTTCCCTCCCGCACAGGCTTGGCCCATTCTCCTTCTTTCCTTTTTTTTTCTTCTTCCTTTCCCGGCCCGGCCCGTCGGCTTTCTTCTCACGCGTGGGACCTGCAGCAGAAAGAGAAAGCAGCAAGTCAAAGCGCAGAAGCAGGAGCAGAAGCGTAGAGGCAGCAGAAGCGCAGAAGCAACAGCAGAAAGGGCAGAAGCAGCAAGTCAGAGCACGCGAGCAAGCAGAAAAAGGGAAAAAACAGGAAAAAACGAGCTAGAGATCAGAGAGAGCCCGAAAAAAAGACGGCAAGGAGAAAACTCGAGCGAGGAGAGCTTGAGCGGAGGGACCGAAAGGGAGGGCGAACGGAGAGACGAGACGGAACCGGAGGAAGAAGGAAACCTGGAGGAGCATTTTGCTGTCGCCGGAAGCCCGTCCGCCACCGTCGTTCGCCGTAGCTCGTTCCCCAAACGAGGTAGGTCTCCTTGAACCTCGGTCGCTCTATTTTTCTGGAGAATATCGGGCCGGAGCTCGCGGCCGACCGGCTCGCGCAAGCTCCGGCCCTCGTCGTCCTTGCATTTTGTTCCCACGTCCTTTGTATGCCATGTTCGAAGACCCCCAAGGCGTGTTCGAGGCTCGGTTGAGCCGGAAATCTTTGAACTCGGTAGTGCCCGTTAACCGTTCGATGAAATGCCCCAAAGAGAGCCGGCACACAATTTTTGTTTTAACTCAAAATCGACTAGTGCCGGCTGTTATTTTTGTTAAATCATGTTAGTCTCCGCTTTTTACGCTGTGTTTATGTATGGTTTTTGTTAAATATTCGAATCGACGAAGTTTTTTTTGCGACGAAAACGTTCGTCGGATTTCATGGTCGGAGGTGGTTAACGCCGGCTGGAGTGGACGACTGGTGGGTGGCGGTCATCAGCCGGAGTGTGGGCTACGTTCGGAGTCGCTGGTTTAATAAAAATAAAAAAATAAAAAAAGAGAAGAAAGAAGAAGTTGCAGTCTTCGGGCGGGCGTGCTGTTGTTGCGGGAAGACGAAGACGTCGGGGGTTGCATGGGAGGAAGAAATCTGCAGGAGCAGAAGACCAGAAAAAAATAATAAAAAGAAAGCAGAAAAAGACAAAAAAGAAATGGGAAAAATCGGAAAAAAAAAAAAGAAAAATAGGAAGGTGGGCTTCGTGTTGGGCTTGTGTATGCCGGGCTGGGTTCGTCGCGGGCCGGGATGGCTGGGCCGAGAGACAGATTAGAAGTGGGCTCTGTCTCTATTAAATTTTTTTGTGGGCTTTTAATTTTGTTTTCGGCCCAAGCATGTGGGCCTTCTTTTGTTTTGTTTTAGTGGGTTGGGTCGGCACGGTCTTCTGTGGCCCAATTCGGACCGACAGGGCCCGGGTCAGTCTAGTAGGGCCGGGTCCTTTGACCCGGTCCGAATTATTCATTAAAGAAAACAAAATCTATTAAAATAAAAAAAATTCAGAAAATATAAAAACATTAAAAAAATCATAAAAAATCATAAAAGATTTCGAAATTTCAGAAAATTCAATGGAAATTTAGAATCTTGAAAATTTATGAAAATTCTCGAAAAAAAATATTTTTTTAAAATCGAAAATATTAAAATATTAGAAATTCCAAAAAAAAAGAAAAAGTTTTCAAAAATCCCAAAAATTCCAAGTTTGTTTTAGAGTTCCCTAAGAAGCTCTAAAATAGTTCTTGGACAATTTTCTCTTAAAAAGATGTCAGAAAATCATTGGTCTAAGATTGTGCTTAAAAGTGAACAAGCCCTTACGACTTTACCTTAGGGTTTTAATTATCCTTAGATACAATTGCCCTTGATAGCACGCCTAAGATGCGATGATTATGGTTTTCCCCTTAGTTTAAATTAAGATTGTTATTAATTTATCTCTTAATGCTTGTGTTTATTTTCGACTGCAATTTATTTAATGCTTTCCTTAATTGCTGATTGCTATTTTGATGATTGCGCACCCGCATGATCACCTCACATGTTAGTGGTTAAGTCTAAAATCAATCCAAACTGCCTGGCTAAAATATTTTTGAAATGAACAAGATTAGGTACCGGAAGGGCACTAATTAGTTAATTAGTGTAATCAAGTCCCCGACCCTAGAATCTCTGGTTGCGTAGAAAGTGAGGCTCACTCCTATGCCTCGCTTGGTTTCTAGCCGACCCCAATAGGCTAGTGGCGACTCCTCATTTGAAGATTTTCATGAACACCCAATATCACGCGGGGTATGGGCTTGGGAGAACCTATGTCTAATGAGGGTCCTAGACCTACCCTTTGGACAATACCCCTAAACCTATTTATTTCGATATTCCTTTCCCCATCCGGGACGGAAAAAATAGGTCACGACAGTAATGGCTTCATAAAACTCAAGCTTAGGCATGCTACTAATAGATTTGTCATAGCTAAGTGGATCGCTCAGATTTATTTAACCAGCAACCTATTTTCTATCAAGAGTTAGTGATATTGAAATAATTGAGAAACTACCAAAAAAGGTCTTAAAAATTTCTAGTACTGGTAGACCCGCGGGGGTTGTTGTGGACTCTCGGGTCTGGGTCATAGACACAAATTGGGTTTTATTACGTCAAAGTCGCCCTTATCGTCATTAACTGTCAAAAAACCCGCTTTAAAAAAAAAAAGCCAATTTTGTTAGACCAAATTCAACCCAAACCTAGTTATACCAAGTAGAGCCCAAAACTAATCTACAGCAAACAAAGCCCAAACTTATCTAAACAAAGCTAAGCCCAAATCTACCAAAATAAGGAGAGCCCATAAAACTCAACTTAAATCTATCTCCCGCTGTTAAGTCCATCCTATTTCTTCCACATTTTGTCTTCTTTTCCTATTTCGTTTTTTCTTTCTTTTTCTTCCTTTTTTTTTCCTCCCATCATCTTTCCCACGTGGCTACCTATTCCTCATAATTCTCACATTCATCCTTCTACATGAAACTTGGAACATCTATGGATTAACGAATACAAAAAACATCTCAAGTTCAGTGAACAAGATTTGGAAGGCCATTGTCAATCGATCATTACGTTAGACGCACAAAAGAATACAAAGAATAATAGATGGATTCAACAATACTCTCGGCGATAATGAAATATGGCCAAAAGCATCATGCTTAATAACCACAAAATGGTGTCTACTAAGTAAAATGTACAAGTATGCATTAAAAATAATTCATAACCAGAGATAACTTAACATGGATTCAGTTCACATCTTGGGCAAATTGGTCAGATCATTTAGGGATAAGTGCATTAAAAATTTTAAAACTTGTCACAAAAGTGCAATTAAGCTCTAAAGTTTACAAAAAGAGTAATCACATTTTAAAACTTGTCAAATTGATGTAATCGAATCACTGACGTAGCCTTTTTTTAAATATTTTCTATCTTATATGTTGATGATGTGGCTAAACCATAAAATGATATTGTTTGTCTAAATGATCTTTAATGTGAATTTTATTAATTAAATTTTAAAAATAAACTATATTAATAACAAAAGGGAGGAGAAACCAGGAGCGTAGCCTAGCTTGGCGACCCTTGTAGGCCATCCCCTCCCTCATCAACCCTTTTCGGTAATGGTAAGGCGCGGCAACAAGGGCTTTCTTTTTAAATTTTAATTTATATAAAATTTTGTAATAAAAATTAGATTTGCACCAAAATAAGCCCCGCCAAGTAAGATAAAGGAAAAAACAAACCATGTTAGCATTTTAGCCAAATCGGACAAAGTTATTGGACAATTGAACCGACTAAATAAATTTTAGGACTTGATTATAGGTTTTAAAATCGATTACACTTTCATCGTATGTTTAATAATTTAGATCATACTTATCCAATACTTTATACACAAAATTCAGGCAACAACTCATGCTAAACTATCATGATTAACTTCACTGGAAACTTAAATCACCAGCTGGATCACAACTTCAACAAAGGCATAGCAGACTTTCCGACCAATACCATCTAGGACCATAGGTTTTGGGTTTTCTTCCACAAATTACCGAGAATAAGATAGGCGATTCTTACCTTGCCAAGGAGAGATCCCGACCGTGGCTACTGGTCGAACCCACATGAGGAGGCTCTTGGTGGGGTCTTTGATAAAGATGAGCGTCAATAATGGAGTTTCCGGCAAAATTAATCTAGTTTGAGTATCATGTTGTAAATGGTTAATTAGTTCCGTAGGTTTAAAATTCTTGAATCGGACTCCAAATCTCTTAATATCACTGTCCATAAATCAAATGTCTAAAGAAAATATTAGAAACTAATGAAATTATAATTTTTCTATTAAACATTAAATTCTTCGGTTTAACCAAAAAGTCAACATTTGGCCATTTTGTATGAAAATTTAAAATTTAAAGACCTAATTCTATACATCTATATTAAATTGACACCTATATGCAATTTTATTCGTTTTTGTAAATTTTGACCTAGAGTTGATTTTTTCTTTTTCTTTTTTACCAAAAAAGTCAACTAAAAGTTAACTCTTTGTTTATAAAAAAAATAATACTAAATTACTAACGAAACGTAATACTCCTAATTTTTACATGTAATTGTGACACTAAGGAAACTTAGCTGATTTTTTTGCCAAGAAATGAGACTCACTACAAACAAGTTTCTTGAACAAAATTTTCTATCTTAGGCCATCAAGATAATTCCGGCCATAAAGATAATTCAAGTATCAAGATTCTCGCGACATGAATATGATAACTAAAAGCGTGGTGTAGGTCTTCATCCATAAATGATAATATTTCAATAATCGGAAAATTACAAATTCTCAAATCATGCTCTAATACCACAAGTTAGGGAAAATCAATTCTATGCAAATCATGTCATATACATAACAAGCATATGTGGCAAAAACGGTTGGCTTCATGCCAAACCGGTTAAAGTCAGAAAAATTTGCGGGAATAGTCATTTTCTAGCCAAGCTTCATTCTTAAAAGAAGTTATGGGGATCGTGATTAGACACGTAGTAGCTTCTGGCATGAATGTCAGACCCACTGCTAGAAATTGATCCCAGCCACTTCCAAACACATGATGGACACGAAGGTGGAGCAAAACGTAGGGCGCTGGTAGTTTGTTGCCACAATGATTTCCTATAACAATGCCAAAACATATGTGATGTGTTGATAAATATTTACCATCCTTGTACCCCACACTTTGGAAATTGATTTTGATCTTGCAAATGGGAAGGTTATTAGGGTCCCATTAACTATCTACTACTTCTATCATCCAGATAAAGGTTTCACAAACCCAATAAAATATTTTGGACTCTCGAGTCCATAGTAGAGTCGATGTGATGTAAAACCTAATGCATATATAAAACTTATGATTTTGTGTTGTACGCCTTTGCTACCAAATCACTTGTTGTGACATGCTTCGTTAGATTTGCAAATGTCATTTCGAAATCTTTTTGATTATATTGGTATAATGAGCATTAGCAGCCCAGAACCATTTCTAAGTAGCAAACTTCCCTAGCGAAGATGCCTTTAGCACATAGCGAGCTTGCATAACTTGTGATGTCCTCTTTCTGTTGGATGTACAAGTAACATATTGAAATACTGTCTAAATGATGATGGACAAGTATGGTGAGCTTCCGCAGCTCAAAACCATTTCTTCAACACCTGGTGAGCTTCTTTTTTTTTTTTTAATTTATCATATTCTAATTCTCAATTCACTTTAACTTTTTTACTTTACCTCTTTGTAGGGTAGGAAAATCGGAACCCACACTTAAAGCTAATTGTCCCCACCCCAACTCCATGAGAAGATGGAGATTCGAACCCTCCACCTCCCCTTTTCTATGTGGAAAGGGTAGTCACTGGAGCAAATTTCAATGGTTCACAGTAAACTTTAGGGGCTCAGAGTGACCTCTTTTCGTTAGAAGTAAAAATGTAGCCTCACAAATTTTATTTGCACGGTGAGATTTTCTAGTCGAGAGCATTCCCACGATGAGCTTTAGTAGCCTATGATGTCTTTCTATTTTCATTAGGTGTGTCAGCGTAGCCTCAAAATTTTCTTGCACGGTGAGTTTTTGCAACTCGAAGCATTTTTATGGTGAGCTTTAGTAGCCCATGTTGCGACCTACCTTTTTCATCCGGAAGGAAAAAGATATAGGTTTAAAGGTATTGCCTAAAAGGCGAGCCTACAATCTTCAATTAGGCTCAGGCTCTCTTAACACGACATTAGGGTATTCAATGTTAACTCCAATTGACACTATGAATTTTTTCTAACGATGAGTTGCTACTAACCTATTAAGATTTGTTAAAAATCAAGTGAGGCATAAGAGTATATCGTACTTCCTATTCAATCAGAGAATCTAAGGTCAGAGACTTAATTACACTAATTAATCATCTAGTGCTTTTTCAATAGCTAATATTGTCTATTTTAAGAAGATTCTTGTCAGGTAGTTCGTATTGATTTTAAGCATATTCACTTATATGTAAGGTGATCATGCGAATGAGCAATCATTAATATAATAATCAGCAATTAATGAAGCATTAAATAAGTTATAGGGCAAAGCAAGAATCTAATGCTAAAAAATAAAAAAAAATGTCATTTTTGACATTTGTCCCTTAAGAACGTTTACCCCCTATTGTAAAGCCCTAAGGGTTAATTTGGACAAATTTTTTTTATCAAAGATTTGCGCACATTTTAAGAGAAAACTACTCAAAAGCTAATGTTTAAGCTTTTTTCCTATTATCTGAAAAAAAATCGGAATTATTTTATTATTTATTTTTTAAAATAATACGTTTTTTAATAATTTTTTTATTGCGAAATGGGGATTTGGTCTGGTCTGTTGGGCCCAGTCAGAATTGGGCTGCCGCTGGTCTTAGGGTTGGGCCAAGGACACAAAGACAAATGGGCTATTCACAGCTTCAGTTAAAGAACGAATGGGGCTCAACGCGTGAAATTTAGCTCAATCACTCTAGGAGTTTTTTTTGGGTTCGAAATCCCTCTAAGAGTTGATCGAACCCAATCTTAATGGGCCAAATTCAGCCTTAACTTAATCTAATAACCAAGGTAAGACACAATACGCACAAAGAAACACACATCAAGCAACAAATTAAAGAAAGAAAAACTACAAAGCCGTGTCGGAGGATCCACAAACGCCCAAAATCAGAGGGGGCTTAAGCGAAATCTGGTTTGGGCATTTCATGGAACAAGTTGTTGTGGAAAGAGTGAGCAATCGAACAATAAAATAGACAGAATAAAGAAAATAAATCGGACACCAGATTTACGTGGTTCAGTCGTAGAGACCTTCATCCACGGAAAGAGCAGCAACGAATTCAACTATAGAACAAATGATACAACGAAGATTACATACTCGAGTCACTCAAACACTCTTAGTGTTTCTCAAGTCATAATTACACCCAATAACTCACGCAGTGTTTAGCCCTACAATTTCTCGTGAAATAATCTCTCAATCTCACAAAGAAATTATACACAAATTCTTAGAATTTGATCGGCTATAAACACTTGAATCTTTTTAGCATAATTGCTTGAACGAAATTAATGGAGAAATCTTCTTCCAAGCACTCGATGACGAATCGGCGCTTCAAGACCTCTTGCATCAACAATGGCCCCCTAATTCTTCTCCACGCATGACCGTATATATATATATATAGTGAACTTGAGAATTCTCCAATTCTTGAAAATTACTCCTACTTGGAGTAGGAAAGAATAAATTAAGAAACCTACACCTAGTAGGATTAAGAAACAAATCAAACTTTTTCTTTGGGCTCAAACTCGAGATATATTTTCAACAATCTCCACCTTGACTCAACATTTGAGCCAAGTGACAATCGCTTCAAAATTTGAACTCTGCCGCTTCTCTCCCATAGCCCTGATGGACTCAACTACCACAAATATTTTCCAAGTCCCGCTTGAACTTTGCCATAATTGAGGACCTCATAAGAACACCAACTCCACATGCACCTTTAGCTACTACACAAGGATTTCTCGATGCAATCTCCTTAACTGCAAATAAAGCAAAATTATTGTTGCATCCATATCTGTCAAGAGATCGAATAAGTACCTTGTCAATATCAGCAGTTACAACAATTGTTGGGTTTACAAACTCCACCTTGTTACAAGTATCATCTGTGTTGATTACCACATTAGTACCCGCTACCTCAAGAGTTTCTGGTTGCAACTTCACCTCAAGCTAAACACCGTTCAGATCCGTATAAGCACTGCTATTATCACTCCTAATCAAAAGTACTGGAGACTTGTCAAATGTAACTTCTCTGCTGATAATAGGTGAATTTAACTCTAGGCACCATAACCAATAACCTCATTCACCTTGTGCATAGCTTAGGAATATGCACTTTCTTGCCCTTCCATCGAGCTTACCATCACTCACTCGAACATAACACGGGCAATCAAATATTCTAATAATAGAATAATCAGCAACGTTACCTGACCACACTTTTTCAGGAGTCCAATGTTTAATTATAGTCGATGGAGATCTATTCATCAGGTAGCTCGTCATACTAAGAGCATCCACTAGAAATCTCCTAGCCATACTAGCACTAGAGATCATTTTGTAGGCCATCTCTAGTAATGTTCTACTCAACAATTCTACAATATATTGTGGTTCATTGGCAGCAGTGTGGTGTTTCATTATGCCTTCCTTCATGCAGAATTCGTTTAATAGCTTCGAGCAAAACTCCATACTGTCAGTCTGCACCTGCTTGATCGTCTTATCAGTCTCCTTTTCGATCAAAACTCTCAATTGCATGATTCTAACAATAGCATCAAACTTGCACCTAAGTACAAATACCCATGTCTTCATTAAGTAGTCATCAACAACTGTTAACATATATCTAGCACTTTTCCTAGAAGGAAACTGCGGCAACCTGCGAACATTTAAGTGAAGTAACTCTGCAAATTCCGTGATTTCTTTGACTATCGTACTGAATTGCACTTTCTGCCGTTGATCTAAATCACAGTACCTGCATACATTCAGTTCGTTAGCAACATAACAACATAGCAGATTTATTTCACTTAAAACCTTTAGGCTTCTCTCTTCAATGTGCCCCAAACACATATGCCACAATTCGGACTCTCGAACAGATGCATTTTACGTCTCCGCAACAAAATTTGTCATTGTCTCACCTTGAAGCTCATACAGGCTATTGCGTTTGATTCCTTTCATTATCACTAAAGCACATCGAACAACTTTTAGAACTCCACATTTTGAAAAATACCAACACCCAGCTGAATCCATGGCACTCAAGGAAATTAAGTTTTTCTTCAACTTTGGAACATGCCTCACTCCAATCAATGTCCTCACAATACCATCATGCATTCTGATTTTAATATCGCCAACACCTACAACATCGTATTCAGCGTTGTTCCCCAACCGCACTATGCTTCTATCCGTGCACTGATAAGTAATAAACCAGTTTTTATTTGGTGTAGCATGAAAAGAACAACCAGAATCCATAATCCATCCATCAAACGATAAATAATCAGTGACAGACAAGACATAATCGGCATTATTTGAATTACCAACAGCTATAGCTGCAACATCATTTGCGGTATCAACTAAAATTTCCTTACCCTTTTTCATTCTTCAACTTAAAGCAATTTCTTCGAAGATGCCCCCTCTTGCCACAGTTCCAACAGATAGCACCACCAGTCCTTGACTGGCTACGTCTATTCATGTTCATACTATCACGTGTACTAGTTCTTCCTCTGTTTTCAATAAGTGGAATGTTGAAGTGCCATGCGCAGCATTGAAATGAGCATGACTGCTCTGTTAGTTTGCACTACTTTGATGATAACGAGCTGCTTGGTGTGTTCATGAATGAGAGGCTTGGAAGCATGGCCTGAGAAAAGGAGTTTGTCTATTTTTGTGCCAATGCCTTACAGAAGGAGTTGGCTGATTTCATTACATCAAAGAATGACTAAAGGGTGGAAGTTAGGGCTCTTTAGTTTGAAGCTGGAGACAAAAGCACTTCTTTCATATGTCATGCACCTTTATAAGACAAAATCAGCTGAAAAAATACATGATTCATAGTGATGTTGCACTTTAAGAAGGGAGTCCTGCAATGGTAATCTGTGGCTACTACCGGGAGTCACATCAAGAAATATAGATGAGGGCGGAGCTGGAGGTAAGTTGGGGGTTTGTCCTATGACACCTTAAGATTAGAAGGGACCAATTAGACATCCTCATGATGATGTGGATCTCTTATGCGCCATTAGAAAAAGCAATATAGACAAAGGCTTAGTCAGATAGTGATCCTGTGTCATTCTTTAAGTATCTTGAGACCGACGGTGTCATTTTTGTTAAGTCACATTTATGTAGTTGACCATTTCATATCTTAGCTTGTTCACTCATTACTTGCAAGTTTCTTGTTCATCTAATTTATCTTTATCCTGGCCACTGTATAATCCGCTATCTCATGCCGTAGTAAAATATGAAATGATCAAGTATATTGCCTGGTAATTCTTCAGTGTAGTATCTGCAGTAGGTGGTCTCTTGTCATGCCTTCTTCCTTTCTTAGGGCATGGTGTTGTCAATGATTTGACCGACTTGGCTCTATGATTTTGAACTCTCGAACAATCCATAATTTCAATCCCCATTGTTGATGAGTTTGTAGTTAGAAGTAGATCTCCTACTTTGGAGTTTAGCGCAATAGAATTGATCTCTTACGGAAAATGAATTTCAATTGTAATAGACATATGGAAAATCCATAACTAGTTTGATATAATTATTACCTTTAGCATCAAAATTGAGTTTAACAAGTGATATAAGGAACCCTCATGGGGTTGTTCAAGTGGCAAACATATTTGTCCTCCTCATTCAACACTCGGGTTGCTTGCACATTCTACCTATTGCGTGCTATCAATTTGTTGAGCAAATTAGTATTAACATGTTTTGATCACATCATCCTATCAATTTGTTGAGCAAATTAGTCCATGATTTTTCACGTAGATGATCTTGGATGTATCATACTTTGTTGTTATGAGCCAAGTCTTCAATTTAGGAATCCCAATAGTCGCCAATTCTGTGTAGGGAAACAGCTCCGATTATCTTACGGAACCAAGATTTTGGTTCTACATCCTCCCTTCAGTAGTTCCTGAACTTCATGAAATTGAACCCATGTACCTATGGAACCATTTCATCACTTCTACATAATTTAGATATGAGCCTCTACTCACTTAAATAAACTTATTAAGTACTTGGATTAAGTTTTGTTATCGTCAAAATCCTTTAAACAATTTCCAACAATTGTGATTTAGCTCCACCGGTCATTGAGAATGTGCTCGCGCCAAAACACACCTCCATCTGCCGGCGAACACAACTCCCATCCAAGTATAAGTTAACATACACTGCCCCTTTTCTTCGCCACAAATCACCCACCACCAGGGCTTCCAAGCACTAGCAACCACAATCTCATCCAATACTCGACGCGCCAGCATGCGCTAGGTCATAGATGACCTAACTGTCTAGATTATTTTTACGCGATAATGACCTGCCTCATCTCGATTTGTGTTCCTTCATGCCACTAGTTAGTCTCTAATATGATCATAGCCAGAGCCGCTCCGCATCACCACCACATTAGCTCCAAGGCAGCGCCATGTCAGCGATTGGCCCAAAAGTCCACTGCGTCAGCAAGTCGTGCTGATCGGCAGACTGAACCAGCCTAAGAGATACACGAATCTGGATTGTTCCTCTTCCAATTTCGTCTAATTTCTCCTATATGTTGGCCTTCATAATTTGAGGTCTGTTTTATGTATATTTCTTCTATAAATGAGTTTACCTTGGATTTATCTTGGTTGCCTTGTATGCGTACTACGATGGAGAAAATCAGGGACGGATTGAGAAATTTATATTAGCGGGAAAACCTAATAGATACTAGTAAGTATATAACATCCATTGATTCAAATAGAAAATATAATGTTCTGTGGTTGTAAAGAATAGAATCAATAGATTTTGCTTAAACTTCGCCCTTAAACCTTCATAAGTATCTGTCTGTCCACTGCAGTTCTCAATCATGGAGGAAAATAACGAAATAGTGATAAAATAACTGATTAAAGTGATTTCTCATCAAATTCGTGAAGGCAGACATTGAATTGTAATTTAAACATGGCATAATATATATTTGTGGACGAGAAAAAGCAATATCGTTTGAGATTCCTTTCATGACTGATCTTGAACTTTTTCTCTTTGTTGATGGTTAGGCTAATGTAGTCTTTTCCACGTGGTACACCAACCATGGAGATAACCTTTTGAGCTCCTTGTAGGAAATTCCCTCATGGGCTCCAAGAAATTGATTCTCAATGTCTCTTTTGTCTATTGTTTGGTTAATACAATTAGAAATTCCAAACCGTCACTCTCATGATGCATTTATTCAAAATTAATTTTTGTTTGACAAAAAATACTAAACTGTTCCACCCACATTTATACTAAACCAGTTTTTTTGAAAAACATTTGCTTGGCTCTTCTTCCAATTTGGGCTATCAATTTATAAATATTGGGGAACTAGTTTTAATAGATTAATATTTGATAAATATAAGAAATAATCAAGATACACGAACTACTTTCAAGACCTTATTAATCTGAAAAATATCAAGAAAAATAATGAAAGACAAAAATGCTGCAAGGATTCATAGTATACCTTCAAGAGTTTGTTCTTGGCATTGAAGGTTAATGAGTGCCAGACACTGTGAGTGCTGGATACTACAAATGCTAAAACTTGGCATGAGTGGACATTTAAATATTAAAATCAGAGAAAAATAAAACACTTAAATATCAATATCGAGAAATTCTGACCAAATTGTTGACATAACATTTTTTCGCAACTTTTTTGTATCCACGTAGCAATTTTTTTATAAAAAATTATCCACACAGTGCTATAAGCCCAAAGTAACATCATTTTGCCCTAAATTTGGTTTTTCAATATAAATATTAATTAAAATAAATTAAAAAATTTTAAAAAAAGGATAGGAACACATTCAGTGAGGGCCTCCACAACTGTCCTCTTTTTTTTTTAATTTTTTTTAATTTTTTTAATTAATATTTATATAAAAAATCAAAATTGGGGAAAAATAACGTCGTTTTGTATCTTCATTGCTAAGTAGGCTTTCTGGCGAGTTATATAAATCACTTATATTATTAAAAATAAGCAATGTTAGATTTTTTGCCACCCTTACCGGAGTTGGTACTTAAATGTCCCAATTTTCAAAAAAATCAACACTTAAGTATATATTTTGAATTTTTGGATATTTCAGTGTCTCTTGTAGGCATTTGCATTAAATTTTAGCCAAGGTTAATAATCCAATACTTTTTCACATTGTAACATGAAAAGAGTTTTAGAAGGAGTTCGAGAATTACTAGGGGCTCTCCACAATTTACTTTTAATTAAGTTGGTGAAAATTAATTAAATTGAATTAATTTTTTCCACGGCTTAGGTTAATGAGTGTACTCAAGGCACTTGTTAAGCATACTAAATGAGAGTATAATTCATTTTCCAACGTAGTGATCACGTATAAATATTAAGTCACTGCATTGAAAAATATAAAATTTCTTTATTTGGCTAAGAAGTGCTCTATGAGCACATGACTTATGTACTGGAGAATATTGCCGTTAAATGAATATTGGTAGATTGATATACTTTTATCTGTCTTGATACTCACCTTTTGTTCTTACCGGATTCCAAAATGCGTTGGTAACTAAATTTTGACAGGCAACTTGGTTAGCCTATAACTTGCTGATAAGGTACATATACATTTTGAAAATTACAGACATTTTTGTTTTTCCAAATTACCAAGTATTTTAGTAATCCACCAACATTCATTTTTGCGTGGCTTATCTACGTGTTAAATTTTTTAACTTTTATAGGAAATTACCAACTTCAATTTAAGTATTTTACAAACATTCCTAATAACAAGTTACCAAATAATTTTAGGTTAGCATATATTATTTGAAACTTATCAATTTTTGTTTGAGTTTTTCAAAATTACTTAATGTTGTCATGGTTTACAAATATTTTGTTTTTGAAACTTACAAATGTGTTAAAGTTACTAACTTCTATGCAAAATTAGCAATTATAACTTAAGTGTTCTACCAACTTATCTCCGATTGATTTGCTAAATAATCTTGGTAGTATGAACTTGTTTTGAGTGACATATCAACTTCTATTTAGCTGTTTTAAAAACTATTTTGATCAGATACCATTTTGTATCTGCTGACACTACATATTTGTTCAAGTAACTAACTTTTATATAAATATATCATCTCTTATTAACTATTCGATTAATATGAAAAGGACACGGGATGTTATCACAAACAAGTTGTCGATCAACTTTGTTGTTACCGACAAGATTTGATAGTCACCAACAGTTTCATGAACTTACCAGCACGGAAATACAATTCCTAATTTTAACCCATGAAACACGAGTCATCCATATTCCAATCGTTTGGAAGTTTCCCACGAGCATCAGTCATGGCTGCCATTGAGCGAATTGTCTGCGACCCGCCAGAAGCTTATATCCTTTATTTTTTGAACTCACGAAGCAGATTTTGCAGGAGGCGATTCCATTGTCTACTCTGGTCTCTTCAAACTCCTATAATCCCCATTACATCTGCATTTCCATAGGGACTTACGCTATTCTAGTCACTAGACGTTAGGTTTATATCAGAGTTACGAGGACTAACGATAGTTATCCCCTATTCATTAGGAAAATAATGAGGCTCATTGAAAGAGAAGAGTGTAAAAGAATCCTTTAGATCAGACCCATTTAGATGGCCGGTGAAATGCGAATATCAAAGGGGAAGCAAAGAAACTTCACTCTTTACTCTCACCAACTCAGCCCTTTTGTATGACCAGGCTATCTTGAATCCGACAAACATCATTTTGATTCTTTCTTCTTAAGAAACAAAATATTCAAAGAACGCATATCGATGTTCCAGCCCAAGAAGTCACAGGGCAGGTGACGTGCCGACAGACGTGCTTTCAGCCTTTCCGGACAGAGCCAAAGTTCCACGAAGCCTGGCGGCTTCTCTCGAGATTTGCGGTCAAGTCGAGCTTTGCCCCTTGTGATCAATGTGCTGGGGTGGAGTGGGTGAGTGGGTCCAACGCTTCAAGCCAAAAACAAAACTGGAAAATTAACGGCGTGAGTCCAAAGCTTCAAGCCACTCGAGTATATGGGAGCGAGGGGGTGGGTACTGTTGAATTTTTATGTAAATGGATCGAGCGAATCGGATAAAATTAGTCGGAATGAATGAAAGGAAATCGGACACTGGATTTATGTGATTCGGTCCGAATATCGGAACCTACGTCCATAGAGAGAGCAATACGGAATTTCACTATAGAACCAAGTGATACAATAGAGATTATAATCACTTGAGCATTCAAACACTCTCTCAATATTTCTCAATCCCTAATTACACCTAATAACTTATACAGTGTTTAGCCCCTCATAATTTCCAATAAAATTCTCACTCAAAAAATTAAATAAATTCTACTAACATTCAGGTGTAATTACAACAACCAAATCCTCACAAGAAGAACTCTCTCTTCTCCTAGCCACGCTCTTGGCCTCCTGGTGCTCGAAGGCACTCTCCTGGTGCTCAAAGGCATGCCTTCTCCTTCACTCCTTCTCTATCTTTTATGAAGCGCATGAATTGTCGGAAGACAAATAAAGCCGTAGCTTCGGCGCCTCCCACATTTACTTTCTAAAGCAGAAACGCCGCGCTCCATTTTTTATTGCATGCATGCATGTGCATGCATTTATGAAGTGAAGAAGAAATGGGACATCCTTGGACTTGCTTTCCTCTCTCTTTGACTTTTTCTCTCCTCATTAAATTAATACAAGACAAAGGAAGCACACAAAAGATGACCACTGTTCTTTCTCTTCTTACTCTTACGTTCACAATCCTTTGGCAGATGACAAGAAGGAACCCATTGATTTAATACAAACTGGAACCCATTGATTTAATACAAAGTGGGCCACCGTCCACTTTCCTCCATCATTTCCAAGTCCAAGAGAAAAAGTCCGACTTGCAGTAATTTTTGGACTTTCCCTCTTCTGGCCTCACGCTTCTTTCTGGCTACACGCTTCCTTCTGACGCATTCTTTAATTACTTCGCATCAAACACGTATGCAGAAGGCAATAAGATCACGTACAATTAATTCTTGATCTATTTGTGATTGAATTCACATATCCTCATCAGTTTGATTTTATTCATCAGACTTAAACTCGAAACATATTTTTTCCAGGTACTGTGGGCTAGAATTTGAGTAGACTTTAGAAAAGATCCTTCTCAGTAAGTGCATGGTCACGAAGATAAAATGGTTGCTTAACTCATTTTTGGTTGTTTGTCTAGATGATCATGCAATGTTACTGTCGTGGAATTCTACAATTAGAATTGGTCAATGCGTGTTCTCAAATTAACTTGTTAGGTAATTAATTGAAGAATTAAGATATTGAAATTTAGTGACGTAATCAAAATGGTATTACCCTTTTCATTTTTGTTTTCGAGTTGGGTGAGAAGTGCAACCCTACATGTATAGAGTTATATTTCTCACACATTTCGCTTTGGAATTTGGTGTTAATATGGTGCTTTAAATTGATGGGGACAGACCAACCACTCCCACTCTCATCCGTATTTTCAGACCACTTCTTCTAAATTATCCCAACTTGCGGGGCTTAGGTCATTTCTTAATCATACCTCTGCTATTGCTCACTATAAATGCTGCAACACAATGAAAATGGAAATGAAAATCGACCCTCACTTTCCTACCTGGTCATCGCTCGTTGACCCCCGTTCCACACGGGGTACTTGCAGCTTCCTTAAAAATGCATTATACTCTTTCCTCAAACTTGGACTTTATATGACCACTGTACAAGTGATCTTTTTTATGAGAGTTCTAATTTCCCAACTTTTACGTTTCAACAAAAAGACTTGTATGCATAAAAAAAACCCAGGTTCTGTGGAATTAATGCATTAAAAAGGACAAATTTTAGTGGATAACACTGCCATAGTTGGTGGTGAACTCGCTTTGGCTAAAAATTTATTGGTTGCTTTTGTTTTTGATACATAAATTTTGGCAACCCAATTAGTTGTTAATTATATAAAAGATTATGAATCGACTGTAGTCCCTAACGAAAAATCGTAATCGCATTTTGTATAATAGACTCCGTTTGCCTTGTGTCATTTGAAATAATTAGTCAATGAAAAATATATTCATTGTTGATGACAATTTATGTCTAAGCATTTTTCTAGACTATAAAAATATTTTTCGTTCATTCATTTTTGTAAGTAATTCAGACAGTCTTTTTTTTTTTGGGAAATGTGTTTTAAATAATTTGTTTTCAGTGAAACAAATGCACTCTTAGTTACATTTTTTTCATGCATTATTTAAATTTTGGTGGCCAAAATTTATAAATGGAAGAAGTACCATAGAAAAATTAAACTTATTATAGTAAATTCGGGGGATAAAGACAATATCTTAATAAAAAAATTTCAAAGGACACCGCAGGAATGTCTTTCACAACCATATCATGACAAGAAATCATTTTTAAATATTTTTTTAAATTTCGTGAAAAAAAGGAAGCCTTAAAATGGAATATCAGACCCAATCTAGCTAGGATGGCTCGGTCAACAAACAAAGTTTATCTACTGACCAAAAAAAAGAAGTTTATCTGAAGCAAATTCTAGGAGCTTTATGTGAGGTTTGAGAGGGAAAGGAATACTGAGGCAGATTAATAATTCACAAAAAAAATAAAGAAAAGGTGAAAAAAACAGTATAAAATAAAATGAACATTGGGCGGGCCGCTTCTGCACAACTCTCGACACCCAACACAATTTGAGAGACAAAAAGTTAAAAAAGGCGACTGTTCATCGTTCTTAGGGGTTCTCCTTCTGCCGGTGTGGATTCATTTCTTGGTGTTGTTGCTGCTTTCGTCCGGCGGTCTCTGGTTTGCTTTCTCGTCGAAATTCTCAAGATCTTGTTTGCCGGTGTTGATCTCTGGCTCCTGTCCTTCCACGAACACCGCCGCCCCCGCTCCTAGCAGTCACCACGCCTGCTGCCAGCTTGTCCATCGTTGCGCCTCTACCGCGCTCGCTGGTACGCTTTGTCGCGCCTCGCACGTCCTGCTGCAGCCGCGACAGCAGCTTTACCGACTAATTCTAACACCACAGCAGCAGTCCCAGGCGGCATCCCGGCTCCACTAGACGCCATCGCTTGCTCTTTTGTTTCCTCTGCCACGTTTTATTTCTTTTTGCAGGTTGCCCAGAGCAGACTAGCATTGATCTAATTCACACCGTTGCCACCAAGCAGGGTCCGACCAACAAACCTTCAAACTAGGTAATTTCTCGAACCGATTCGATTAGATTATTCATTGCCTAGTTTGCACTTATTGATTATCTAATTTGATATCAGTCAATGATAATCTTGATCAGGTTATGATATGCATGACCCCATTTTGAATGCCGCTTTCTCACGCGGTTGCGGCTGAGTCGTCTATCTCGCGTGCCCAAGAAATTGCTTTTGCTTTGTTTGTTCGAATTCGAATTTATGGGATATATCCATCACATCACCCGTAAAGATAGCTGCTTGTTCTGTATGTTTTCTTTTGTTTGGTCTCTTGCCTTGTGTTTCTGTTGTTAATAGTTCTACAGTTTGCAACTCTTTCATCTTCTGGTTCAATTATTTTTCTTTGGGATAATGTCACAAAAAATCCCAAATTTTGCTTCATGTGACATATTTATTCTAAACATTTTTTCGTGATACTAAAAACCCCAAACTTTGTCCGGTGTAACACATTTACCCTAAATTTTCTTTTGTGACACAAAAAATCCCAAATTCTATCCCGTGTGATACGTTTACTCTAAACTTTTATTCAAAAGAGCATTTTCATCTTTTACTTTTTATTTTTTCTTTATTTTTTCCTTTTTCTTTATTTTTTTTTCCTACTCATCGCCGCTGGAGGAGCCACTAGAGGGGCACCAGCATCAGCCCTTGCCCGACTCAGGCGAGGGTGGCCCCCGCCAGATCTGGTGAGGGTTGTCCTCGCTTGCTAGGGCCAGGGCGACGGCGAGGGCTGCCCTTGCCGGATTTGGGGAGCGCAGCCCTTGCCTGAGTTGGGCAAGGCCGACGCCAATGTTCCTCCAATGGAAAAAAAAATAAAGAAAGAAAAAGGAAAAAAAGAAAAGAAAAAGAGAGTAAAAGATGAAAATGCCCTTTAGAATAAAAGTTTGGGGTAAATGTGTCACATGGGGCAAAGTTTGGGATTTTTTATATCACAAAAAAAAGTTTAGAGTAAATATGTCACACCATATAAAATTTGAAATTTTTTGTATCATAAAAAAAAAATTTAAGGTAAATGTGTCATAAGAGATAAAGTTTGGGATTTTTCATATCACTCTCCTCTTTTCTTTTAAGTGTGATCGATAGTTGAACTAATCATTTGGCGTTCATTTGTGCCTGGTCTCTGCCACCATCTCTTGGACTCCGAAGTCGATGTTTTTCTGATACCCGTCAAAAGAAAGTTTCCCTTCGATGCTTGTTGGGTCCCACTCTCCAGCCCCTGGACCTTTTTGCACCAGAGTTCGTCTTCTATAAGTTCCAAGAGTCACTTTTTTTTTTTGACTTGATCAGCAATCATTGCATGACAAATGATAGAAATTGGAAAGAGAAGCTCAATTTCAGAGGACTCAAGCAGCATATACTTGGTTGAAATGCACACTTCCGATTTCCTATCATCCCCAGTCTGTAAGATCTTTTGAGAGATCTTTGATGTAGCAAAGGCAGCTACGATGAAAAGAAAAAGGAGTCGCTCAGAAACAGGATCCACTAGCAACGGCACATCTGGAGCTCACTTTGATGTGTTCTTGAGTTTTCGAGGACCAGATACTCGTGATAATTTCACAGATTACCTTTATCATGCCTTGCTAGATAAGGGCATCCATGTTTTCATGGACAAGAAGGGGATCGATTTCAGTGAAGAGATCGGTCCTGAGATTTTCCAGGCCATCAATGGCTCAAAAATCTGCATTCCCATCTTCTCTAAAGACTACGCGTCCAGTAGTTGGTGCTTGCATGAGCTAGAACACATGATGGAGTGTAGGAAAACCAAGGAACTGGAGGTTATGCCCATTTTCTTTGATGTGGAACCTTCCGACGTGAAGCTTGAAACCAAAGTATACGGAGAAGCATTAGCTTTGCATGAACACACACGTGGGGTTGAGATTGTGCAACGCTGGGCAAAGGCGCTCAAGGAGGTTACTAGAATCAAGGGATGGGACACCAAGAACATAGGGTATGTTAACTCATTTGACTCCATCTTCTATTTTCTCTCTGCTTCTTTTGCTTGTATACCGATTATATTTTAAAGAGCCTAATTATTTATTATGCTCTAGGCTTGTTAAGCGTGTTTTTGTCAAGTTGAAGTCCCTAAGAACTCAGTCGTATCATTGATTAAAACCCAATCAAATCAATTCATGGCCTCCTAAAGTATCAAATCTGACTTTAAATCAATCAAAAACATTCTTGAAATCTCAAGGACTTTATCACGGTCTTATTAAATAAATGCGTTTATTGAATTAGAGTCAGTTGCTTACATTCTTCAATGTCATGCTTGCTCGATAACATAATTTGAACACAAACTTCTCAGTGGAATATAATTGGGAAAAGAGCTAAAAAATAGACTAGAAAGCCTTTATACTCAAAGAAAAACACTAAATTTAGAAAGTCTGACTAATTCGCATTTGAAATTTAGAACCTAATGGAAGATCTAATCCGATACAATCTTTTTCAAAACCAGGACTCCTTGATCGATGCTGTACGATTTATCTTCAGAGATATGTCTATGTGTTGTAGATGATGCTGAGAGTTTTCTTTGTCTTTAATTTTTTTCCCCTATTTTCAATGGACGATTCCATTCTACATCCTCATATTCTTCCGCAAAAATTTCTAGCCGTTTCTTGACTTGCACGCTATTGTAGGAATGACTTGTAACAATATTTTAATTACTGCTGTTTCTTGATTGATGGAGCTTTCTAGACTCAGCTTCTCTTCCTTTCATGTTTTGAGTTAAACGATTGCTGCCACTTGTCATAATTTTCGCTTTACCTCCGTCCGTCAATGAGCCTTTTAGACATTCTATCTCTGAATTTCACAAGTCAAATGCATTTTTGTGACTTTTATGATCGACAAGCTTATATAGGCATTCTATTGAGTGACCTTACGGGTTGATTGTATCGTTATAATATGATTTTGGCCATAAGCTTTTTTCATGTTTAGGCCCTAATTTAAGGTTTGGCTTCCATACGGCCATAAACTAGGGGTGACTAATAGTCCAAATTCAAGTTAGGAACTGGTCAAAACTAAACTTGTCTGTCCGGTTCAAACCCTATTCTTATAAGAATTGGCTAGGTTCACAAGTTCAAAACCAAGGATCGATGATCTGAGCTATTACGAACTGACTTGAAATTTATGATTCGACTTAGGTGAGTTTTCAGTTCAGATCAGTTTCTATCTTTTTCTTTTTCTTTTTATTTTTCAAATTGACATAATGTGACAAATCATCATGGCGAGGTGACCTCATATTAGGAAGATGTATTTTTTTTCTCTCGCCGCAGTAGGTGGACGTGCATCGAGAACTACAATTGCATATTGTAAACTTTTTCATCTATTTTGGTGCCCTCGAAGATATATTTCCTCCTCTTTTTCCTTTTTAAAGGCCAATATGGCTCATTTTGATAAAATAAATCTACAAATATTTGCTCTTTTCTTAAATCTGTTTCCTTTGCCAGTTTCAGATCTGATTTAATTCCTGTTTGTTTCAATTTAAACAACTGGTCGGTTATTGTTTTTCAGATTTGAACCGAAACTTGAATAGACCCATTGAAGTAATGTATTTCGACTAGTCCGAACATGAGGCTTCATAACACAAACAGAACGACTTGGGTAGGGTTTCAGGCTGGGCCTCCACTTGTTTTCTTTCCCACCTATATGGTGCTCAAGATTCAAACCGACTAGGTGGCTTCTTGGATAGAATCCTCTCAAACAAATTCTAAATTTAAAAGTTTATTTAAATAAGGAATTGACAAAAAATACAAAACAAAAAAAAATTGGGGTCTGGTTTGGTTTCAAACCTGTTGTTGGGTGGACTAATTCCGTTTCCAATTCCAAAGAACCTGGAACGGTTCCTGGTTCAATTATTGGTTTCGAGTTTTGAATGTGTGAAAATAATCGGAAGGAATCATTTTGCACTCCATGATCTTGATCATCACCCTCATTAAACATTCATAGGATCCTATTACTATGGTTGAATCAATTCGGAAAATCATGCATATTTTCCCCTTATGCGTCCTGCATTTTGTGGCTAACTCGTATCACTGAATCATCTTGTATATACACGTTTATTTTCAATCAAATGGTAACTTCTTTATACTCTACCTACTGACATACAGCCATGGAGAACTCACACGGCTAATAGCTCGTAAAGTTTTGGTTAAGCTCAAGGTGTCTTCGGTACATCTGTCCGATTGTTTGGTTGGGATCGACCATTCAGTGGATGAAGTAATAGATTTGTTGAGTGTTAAATCTAAGGACATAAGGCTTGTTGGAATATGTGGAATAGGTGGTGTAGGCAAAACAACTCTTGCCAAGCTTATTTACCGCAAACTGTCTGCTAATTTCGAAAGTTGTTGCTTTCTCCCGGATATCCGACAAGCATCAGAAAGTTCAAGTTCTGGTCTTCTAAATCTGCAAAGGCAACTAGTGCATGAGATCCTTGGGGATAAAACAATTGAGATTTCTAGCATTGATCAAGGGAAAAATTTGATCAAACAACGATTCAGTAGAAAGAAAGTTCTTATTTTCCTTGATGATGGAAATCATAGGAGCCAACTTATGGCATTGGCAGCAAAGAAAGAATGGTTTGGTTTGGGAAGTAGAATACTTGTTACAACAAGAGACAAAAGTATTTTATGTGGATTCCAAGACCAATTTGAGCATTGTTTGATTTATGAAGCCAAGGAGCTCAACGATCTCGAAACTCTTCAACTTTTTAGCAACCATGCCTTTAGAAGCATCTCTCCTCCAATTGCATTCTTGAGTCTATCTAAGAAAATTACCACAAAAACCGGAGGGCTTCCTTTGGCCATTGAAGTAATGGGCTCATTTTTATATGGAAAAAAGGAAGCAATGTGGCAAAGTACATTGAAAAAGATGGAAGAGTGTCCTCATAAGGATGTGAAGGATAAGTTAATGTTGAGTTATGAGGCATTAGATCATCACCAACGGCAAATATTTCTTGATATTGCTTGCTTTCTAGTTGGAGAATGTAAGAGAGATGCAAATTACATGTGGAATGACTGTAGATATTTTCCAGATGAGGGGATTGAAGTTCTACTTTTAATGTCCTTAGTGAAAATTATAGGAAAGAACCAATTATGGATGCATGATCAGTTTAAAGACTTAGGCAGGAGCATTGTGTACCAAGAAAATTATGAAGACCCAGGAAAACGTTCTCGGGTGTGGAATCATGAATAAGGTCTTGATATGATCAAAAGAAAGAAGGTAAAAGTCTAAGTGCAGCCTCCTCTACTTTGTTCATTGCAGAAATCTTCCTTCAATTGTTTTCCCACTATTTCAAACTTTATTTGGCACTTTTTACATTGAATTGACTCTTTCCTCATTTTAGGGAACCGAAGCTGTTGTAGCAATCCGTATGAACTTTTACGGGATTGTACCAGCCACTATTTTGACATCAGATGATTTTATGAAAGTGCCAAATATTAGATTTCTTAAAATAGATGGTGGGAACCTCTCTGGAGACTATATGAATCTCTTTTCAGAATTGAGATGGCTATCTTGGAAGTATGGTCCTTCAGAGTTGCTTGCAACCAACTTTTGCCCAAAAAATCTACTCATCCTTGACCTGTCGTGGAGCCGTATAAGCAATTTTTGGAGTGGCTGGACTCAACTTAAGGTACGAGCAAATTATAAGGTGCAACATGTTATATTTTCTTGCGGGAACACCAGTTTGAGTGTCGCACGGTTTTAGATTGTCATTTTATTGATTTTTTTTTATTTCTATTTAAATTTCATTGATTTAATTGAAAGAAGAAATACAGCTCTGGAAGAATGTCTGAGATACCAATCCTCCATGTCATAGCTGAATTACTTTTAATCTTTAAAAGCTCACCTATTAAAATTTCGCTGGAACTATCTCAAATCAAGCAATTACTTTTCCATTTGTCTGTATATTTCCTTTACAAAAAAATTAATGTAAGTCAATAGAGAATACATACTGATAATTCATTTGCCGGAATCAATGTCTTGTCGGTTAATATCTATTGACTTACGCTGCCTTTAAATGACATTATATAACATTCATGTTGTTTTGAGTTCCTTGATTATGCCAATAAGCTGTCCCTAATAGAAGTTTAAGGGTAGTTACTTGTAACATCAAGTAGTAAATAGGACTGATATGCAAGGTATACGATGCCCAAAAAAAAGCCAAACACTAAAGAGAACTCGGTAAATTTAGAAGAAATTTGTGAGTGAAATTGAACATGCAACCTGGTATTATTTAGTAATTCAACAGTTAAATATGCTTCTTCAAGATACTCATCCAATACTATAAACGTCCAGTAGAAAGGAGTTTCTAATTTTATTCCCTTCATTATTGATATTACGCATTTTAATAGCACTACTAGCAACTATTCTTCCTCAAAATATTTCTAATGTTTTGTAGTTTTTACTTTAAAATTAGCATCAGTTTTTAAACTCAATTTTGCTGATACTCTCATATTAAAAGAAGTCATAAAAGCTCGTGACATATGCTATTATGTCAAAATTTGCATTCACAGTTTCTGTTAAATTATAGTTAGGGTTTTTAATTTTCAAATTATGAAGAAAACTACAATCTTTCATCACATATCTTAATTCCCTATATAAATTTTTGATGATCAGAGATCTTCAAGATTATGATTATCTTTATTTTCAAATTATTACATGTTCGGTTTACTCTCTGAGTCCGAGTTAATATCATTTCAGTAAAGAAGGAATTTTTCTAAAGTTAATTTTTTTCATAATAGATCTTTCATCACATTCCTTACTCCCCTATAAATTTTTTTGATGATATGTAATCTTCAAAATAATGATTATCTTCAATTTCAAAGTATTATATGTACGGTTTATACTCTAAGTCCGACTTTATATCATTTCAATAAAAACGGAGCTCTTCTAAAATTAATTGTTTTCATAATAAATACTATTTTATTTTAACATTG
The DNA here is from genome assembly GCA_014858505.1 of Corymbia citriodora subsp. variegata. Taxonomy (NCBI): domain Eukaryota; kingdom Viridiplantae; phylum Streptophyta; class Magnoliopsida; order Myrtales; family Myrtaceae; genus Corymbia; species Corymbia citriodora. The sequence continues at coordinate 16,402,336 of CM026412.1, forward strand.
TGATATCAATATTCTATATTATTATAAAGGTGCAAACTTAATTTCCTTATACCAATAAATGTTGCAGTATGGACATGGGCTGAGTTGGGCGGTAATAGAAATACTTATGATCGTGATCTCACGTACTATATTAGAAATGTCATTGAATATTATTATAATAATCTATTTGTTAGATAATGGGAAGAGATCCTCCTATTTCTTACAATTTAATCATTTAGTTTTGCTCTTGTGCTCTTAGAACTTATATCTTACAAAGACAAAATTAAGGATGAATTTGATACTTTCAATTATTTTGAAAAATCCCAAATCATATCGATTATGAACTCTCCCTTTCATTATATATTGAGAAAAAAGTCCAAACAAATGCTATGTAAACTAATCTAAGCTTAAAATTTCATCAACAGTCTTATACACGTTAGAAATTAGATATTCAAGAGGATGAATTTTAGTATATATGAGATATTTTCTTATAGTTTAATTTTTCATGACACAATGTACGTGGATGAATTCTAGTATATTAAAGAAAAGCAAAGCACAATGATGTGTGTGTAAAAAAATAAAATAAATTACTTAAGGAAAAAATTGTTATAGAGCTAAGGAAAATAATTGGTATAGTCATTGTTCATCCCATTGCATGATCTTCATTGGAATTTTTTTGATAAAAGTGTTAGGATGAATTCTACTTTAAAGGGATCTCTGTCCCTCTTTCTTAGACAAATGCCATGAACTTATTGGTAAAAAAATTGTCCCGAGGACAAATGCGTAAATTTAAAAGATGAAATAAAATAATCACATGTTAAATTTTACTTACCTGTTGTACTTCATTGACTCCGCATTCCTACTTCTCTCTATACCATTTTTCTTTTTACCAGAAAACTCCACATTCTCAGTTCCCTTTTGTATTTTTACTAACTAAATTTTCCATTTTATGTATAATTATTCACTCTTAGAATCAATTATATGCAATATATCCAAAATTGGAAATACGGGCAATTTACATGTGCACAAATTCTTGTACAAAATGATGAGAAGAGAGGTTTCTAATTTTCAGGGATATTTTCTCCCTTCTCTCCCCCAAGTACCTGAATTAAATCTTAAAGGAAAAATAAATGAGGATGGTCATGTAATTTAAGATATTTTTTTATAGTAATCATAGTAAACTTTTTTTTTTTGCACTATCAAGAAAATACTTTTCTCTTCCTTATTGCTATTTTAAGAAAATCTAAAAGGTTTTTGCTAACAAGTACTTTGAAAACATTTTCTAGACATCCATATAAAGAAAAATTGTCATTTATAAAGCATTTTTCTCGTATTTTGCACAATTAGTGCATTGCTAATGTAAATCTTTGTTTATTCCACATGGCTAACAAAGTGCACTGGAGGCACTAATAAGACCTAACCCAAAATTGGACGAACCAAGCCTCTATTTGATAACCATATTAAGTACTTTTGATAACATCTAACTCTACACAACTTAATAAATTGTTTTAAGTATAAATCACTTAATATAATATGTAGGAAGCGAATATTTACTAGGTTAAGTGAAAAAAGAAATTCAATCAAAACTGTAACATTACGAATTATATAGTTAAAACCTTCCAACAATGTTCCCTATTCTATATTTGGCAAGAAAAAAATAAAAAATATTATTTAATGTTCATCCGTTATAAAACTACTTTTTATTTTCATTTCTGTACTTAAATAATTCAACAATTTTCAACACTTAAAGTTTCACCACATTGAACTCTAATTGTCATTTCATTCGATATCATGTGCCTAATGGCACTGTACAATTCGTCTCCACTTCATTTGTTGATTAGAGAGCTGCTGTCTTCACCAAGACACATCAATTTGAGTGTTTTCGGATCTATTCTCCCTATTCAAATTGACTTCTTTCTAGTTACGTCGAGTGTGAGAGGTATGTTAGATTATATTAGGATTACTCTTTTGGGCTAAGTTATTTGTAATTTACATTAGTTGTACTTAAGTCTGGTTTTTTTTTTTTTTCTACATAGGTCTTATAATCTTCATTTTGGTGATGTATAGGATATTATATTCCTCTCATTTTCATCACAATTCTCACCTAACATACTGAGCAAATACTTTAATAGACTCAAATACAAGTTAAATTAAAAATCTTGATTATGCACTTTCGTTTACTAAATAGAGGATATAAGGAATAAATAATATTGATTGGCTCCGCACTATTGTAAATTCAATAAATTTTGCCGCATGAAGAGAACGTAATTAAAAAAAGTGAAGTATGACATTTGGTGTAGCTCTTTTTTCATTCAGGATATTTGGTTATGGTTACATTGATGGAGTAACATTATTTTTTGTAATGTCCTGCAAAGCTTCTACTAATTCAACTTCTTAAAAAAATGATTTGATAGGTGGCTACGAGATTAAAGGTCCTTAATCTTTCATATTGCGGCATGTTAACTGTAACTCCAGACCTATCAGCACATTCATCGTTAGAAATACTAATTCTTGAGGAGTGTGAGAATTTGAAAAGGGTTCATCCATCCATTGGTCAACTAAGGCGTCTGAAGCACTTGAATCTAAATGGATGTTGTTCTCTCCGGGAATTGCCTAAATTAGGTTCTCTGGAGGCTTTGACTGAGCTGTTCATGGATAGAGTGACCTCCGCACTAGAAACAATGGTTGGGTCATGTGAAGAAGTCGAGGATCTCATAAATGGAGAAACCTCAGAACAAGAAAGTTATGGAAGAGATTGGCCATATGGGGAAAAAAATATAGGCATTGAGCATGTCCCAAGCTCAATCGGAGCGCTTTTGAATCTCGAGTGCTTGTCCATTTGTGGAGCTCCAAGGCTAACAACACTTCCAGAATCAATTGGATTGCTAAAATCTTTAGTTGAACTGAATATCTCAAACACAGGAATTATAGAGTTGCCTAGCTCAATTGTTCATCTTAAGAACTTGAAAGTCTTGAAGATGAACACAAGTTGCATAACAACGCTACCGGCGACAATTGGGATGTGGGAGAAACTGGAAGAGATTCATGGAGAGGATTGTTCGAAGTTACAAATGATTCCCAGTGATGTTGCAAGACTATGTTTCTTGAAGATTTTCAAGTTAACAGAAACTAGTGTGAAGCTAGTACCAGAGCTCCCCCCAAGTTTATTAAGTTTACATCTCTCTTCAATAGCAGAAGTTCCGGACATGTCGAATCTGAGAAATTTGAAACCGAGTTTTTCCACCTCAACCTCAATCTCAGCTTTGGAAATGGATAGAACTTACAAGCTATGGTGGATTGGGAAGCTATTGAGACTGGAGTACTTAAAATTGGAACTTCCAGGCATCACCAGCATACCATCAGATTTGGAGCACCTTTGTTGCCTGAAAGAACTTCTACTTGTCCGCTGTAAGAACCTGCGGCTCATTGGACTGCTTCCCTCTAGTTTGAGGAAACTTACAATTTCCCACTGCGATGTTCTACAAAGTATAGATCTTTCTAACTTGCAGAAATTGTTGGAGTTAAGTCTCAGTTTTGGGATTCCTAATATTCAAGGCCTTGAAGGTTTAAGATCATTACAGTGCCTGAAACTGTCCTCCTGTGAGCTTAGCGAGCTTAGTGGGCTTGAAAGACTAGAGAAGCTACAGGTGTTGTCGATTGAATGTTGCCCCCTCCTGCAGACATTGCCCAACTTATCTGACTTAAAATGCCTGAAGGACATTTTTCTGTGGAGCTGTCGGAAACTGGTTAAGATTCAAGGTCTTGACAGACTGGAATCACTACAATTCATCGCCATTGGAGGCTGTAGTTCCTTGCAAAGTTTACCTGATCTATCCAATTTGAGGAAGCTGAAGTACTGCGACATTGAACGTTGTTCCCGAGGTAATGTCCCAGGAGAAGTATAGCTCACAACCATATGAGCTCTCAGTCTGCCGTCGTTGAAAAAGCTTGGAATCGGAGGAGCAGATGATATAAAGACTCCACTTTTTAATTATGTATCACTAACAAACATGTGAACTATGATTACTTTGATCTATTCAGAAAGGGATAAGTGTATTGAAAATCTTAAAATTTGTCAACAAAATACAATTTAGTTTTAAAACTTTCAAAAAAAGTGCAATTAAATCTTAAAAAATTGTTACGAAAGTGTAATCGAGTTTTCAAAACTTTCGCAAAATGTAATTAAATTCTAAAACCTTTAAATTGATCAAATCAAGTCCTTTCATTGATAGCAATTTTTGAAAATTATGGGATTTGATTGTACTTCATGAAAAAATTTAGGACTTGATTGTATTTTTTGAAAGTTTTAGGACTCAATTGCATTTTCATGATAAGTTTTAGGACTCAATTACAATTTTGTGACAAGTTTTAAAGCTTCTAATGCACTTATACCATTTAAAAATTATATATTCTCCTGTTCTATTTTCTACTTGTAGATCTACGAAAATCGTTAAGCACTTCATGCTCCAGATTTAGTCTACATTCCACGCTTAGGGCTTTAGCCATTTGGAATATATTAATTCAGTATTTAGTACCAACATCAGTTCTTTGATTTCCTCTGAAAAATAAAAATAAAATTGGATTTCGTTGGAGGTACACCACAACGTTGTCTATTGAAAACAATATTGGAGAGTGGAATAATCTTTGCAATAGGGGCATTGGATGCGACTCTTGTTCAATTGTAACGTGGAGCTTTCTAGTCGAGCCACGTCATCGCAAAACTCCATTCCCTTCTGCTTCCCTTTACCTTACTTAGAAATCATTAGCTTTCACATATAGATAAAAAGGTCACTTATGTCACTAATCTAACATTGACGTTTCTTAAAAAGTATGCTTAAAGTGATTCATGTAATATATTAAAAGCTGGGTCATTAATAATTAATTACATATATTGAATAATTAGTAATTACCTTTTTTTTTGTCTTATTCAAATTCTTAACTCTCTCACAGACTTTTACTCTACCGCTTTACAAAAACTCCTGCACCTCAACTAAATGTCCTCACCCCAATCTCCTAGAAGGTGGGGACATTACATTAAATCCTTAACTAAAGGATATTTTGGACTTTCATTTGCACCCGGCCTCTCCTCCGGTTCAGTACTCTTGACCAATGGAGGTCTAGAACTGGTCAAACCTACAGTTCACCAGCTTCAACTGGTCAAACTGGGGGAACAAGCATGAGGCGCATACATTACAAAGGTACCGGTTCAGGACACTTGACCATTGGAGGTCCAGAACTGGTCAAACCTACAGTTCATCAGCTTCAACTGGTCAAACTGGGGAACCAAGCATAAGGTGCATATATTACAAAGGTACATAAGTGAAGAACACATGAAAAATTAAAATTAAAACTTATACAATAACGTTAATAATAGAATGGTCCTTGTTTAAGAAAAATCCAATATTTACTCTTGACATTCAATATATAGAATCAATTGAGATAGGATAGTATAAAACAAGGTAGGAAAAAAAAACATTTAGGAGACGTTTCAAAGTTAAACATCAATTTTCGCCCCTTCCTTTTGGGCTTTATGCGCCGATTGTACTTGATTCCCTACATCTTTATTCGATAACTGAATTGTGTGCCACAATGAAATTTTCTGAGTAATTACAGCTAAAAAATTTATTATCCCTTTGAATAACATTCAAGTATGAAAAGGATACATTATGTATAATAGAAAATTCAAATAAACATCAAGTTCCTCATCTAGATAGAAGCAATCTTAAAAATATTCAAAATAAACTTTCAGATCGAGAAGATACGAAGAGGTAATTTTGAAATCTTCAAATAGTTATTTGAAGTATTCTCGATGTTACTCGATCACCAATAAGTAGACTTAATTTAAAATACTACCCTATTACAAATAACCCACCCTATTTCTTACACGCCAGGGGAAAAAAAAAACCACCCACTCACAACAAATCATTTCAATAAACAACAATGTCAGAGCAGTGCCCATGGGGATTAAACGGGACCTTTGTGATGGGCTTCGACGATCCATTCCATCAATTGATTCGCATTGCAGGGACAATCGGACATATGGGCCCACGAGCTGGTCAGCTTTCTTTTGTAATCTTCAATCCAAGGCCTGAAATTCCATAGGCTTTGATCAGAGCTTGGGACAAGGTGGAATAGAGATAAGCTACTATAGGTGATCGGTTTCCAATCTGGTCCAGTTCTAAGGTGGAATCAAGAACCAGATTGGAAGGTTTGGGGATTGGACTGGTTCCCAAAATTGAGAACCGGGGATTGGACCAATCCAATAGAACCGTTTTTTTTTTTTTTTTTTCGCTATTTGATGCCTTCTATTATGAAGAAATTAAAAGAATAAATTGGTCACTATTATTTTTTTGAAGAAAGAAAAAAAAGGTATATACAATCAATCTAGTTTGGTTCCTCTTTGGAATTGGAAATCAGACCGCCCAAACACCGGCTTCACTTTTAGGAAACCGGACCGATACTCTCAGGAATCAGAACCAACCGATCCGTTCAATCCGATCCAGTCTGAGTGGTTTCCAATTCAAGCGATCTGTTTTGCACATTTTATAAGCTACTAGTCTCTATTATCAATCACAGATCAGAGCTACTCCGCAGATCAGTCTTCGGTTCCAAGTGCGAAAGCGTCTACTATGGCGAGGGCCTCAGCAGCAATCGCGGAGAAAGCTCTGACCGCATTTGCAAATCCATCAACGAGGATTCCACTCGGATCTCGACGTAAACCTGCAATCGCGCCATCCATTGACTCTTCAGTCCAAAGATCAATCCATACTGAATTTCAGAGAGTCTCTTGCTGGCGGAATCCACTCGATAGGTTGGTTTATTCGCTTTTTTCTCTCGTGTTTCGACATCCGGGTTCCATCTCATGAAACTTTCGGTCATTGCAAGAGCAGCATCGACGATTGAACTCGGATCAGCCTGTCGGGAGTGGAAGACGAAGGTAATTCGGGCTTTTCCAGAGAAAACCCATAGCACCGACGGGCTCCTTCTCAGATAGTAATTAGATAGCAAGTCAGTTCTTGACTCAAATTCGACCAAAAAAAAGTTCTTGACTCAAAGAAGTTGCGACACCCCTTTGTCCATTCTAGTAATATCCGGATGCAAAATTTGTACTTTCAGTGTCGGGTCCAATCATATTGCTTCCGTCCAGTGGCACAAAAGGAAGAGATGCCGCTTTCCGGGGCTCGTTCGCGCAGAGGACGTGAGCAATGAAGTAAAGCTTTTCTTTTGAGTAGATGCTCTACGATTCTCTCTCGTGGGAATAGCATTTTGGGTAGGATTTCAATTTCCAGATTTTCGTCCATAGGGCCCTGGGTATTTGGTAGGAAGGAGGCTTGCCTTCTTTCCTGCTTCGAATGTTGTTTCTCTTCTCCATCCTCTGCTTTCTCTCTCATCAATGGCCAATCATCTTTTCGCCACCGGGCTCATGACATGGCAACCTGCAGTTGCTCTTCATCGTGACTAACGGCTGCTCGACACCACGTCCCACCAACCCAAGACTGCGCCGCCGCCGCCATGGTGTGTCTTCTCTTCCCCTCATTCCCCTCTCCATCTCTCCCCAAAGCCTGTCAAGATTGAGCCGGCGACAACGAGGCTAGATCCTGGTGGCCTGTGAACTTTTTTTGCCGAGGGAGCGCCTATTTGTCAGGGCACAGGGAGGGGGCGACTATGGTTGAGGCTCGGTGATTGTGGTGGCAAGGCAGGTTCATGGCAGCAGTGACATCAGCGAGGTTGTGTTGTGGCAATGGAGAAGCGGCTAGGGAGAGGAGGGAAGAGGAACCAGGAAATTAATTACTTATTATGCATTGTCACTAGGGATGATCAGCTCTTGAGTGAATTTTCGACTAACAAAAAATTTAAACTGGAATCGGTCCAATTTTTGTTTTGTCCAAAAATCAATTTTTTATAATAAAATATTAGTGTTACACCATTTCATTATAAAAACATAGATTGATCAAGTTGTTATTTTGTTGTATTTTCATGAGGACCATTATTCAATACTTCATATGTGCACAAACGTTTTTGTTTTTATAAAATGTTTATCCATGTTTACAGCAAATAAAATCATTTTTGTCATATTTGGGACATTTTTACCACGAAAATAATTTTTTAGCATAATCTGACATGTTTTTACTATGTGATGAATCTTTTTTTTTTTTTATCATATTTACCAAATGTTACACACACATTTCAATCACAGGTGATGCATTTTTAAATAAGTGAATGACTGAAAGTCAATACGCTAGTTCCTTGTTTCTAGATATGTTCCTTAAAATCGAGAATCAGACCCAATGCTCATTGCATTAGTCCCTAGAAATCCTTTTTTTTTTTTTTTGATAACCCAGGGAACCCTGCACCCCACCGACAGCCGGGGGAGTAAACCCTGAGGGCCACACGTGCTAACCACCACACACGTGAAACCAATTAAGTCACTCTATGACGAAACTGGAATTCGAACTCTCGACCTTTTGCGAGAGGAAGAGAGCGCGAGCCAACAGCGCCACCCAAGTGGGTGGTAGTCCCTAGAAATCTTTAATAACCAATAAAACAATGTTTTGTGCCCAGGCTTTTGCTTTAAATGGTGCATCCGGAGGTGGTATGATCTTGTCCCGTAACAAAAATTAAATAGCATAATCTCAAATTAGCAGTTTGTTAAGTTGTTTGACATGTGATGCCTAGGAAACAATAAAATTCATCTGTTTTTTTTTTTGATAATGTTATAAAATTCATCTGTTGCAACCTTCTTTAAACTAGAAATAACAAAATTGAAGTTTTTCTAAAGTTGGCTTGCCGTTTTTAACCTTTTATATGAATTGATCCACTTTCGATTGCTTTTGCAACTGGAAATTGGGCCAAAAAATATATATAGAGAGAGAGAACTCAAAAGTAGAAAATGTGTGCTCAAGCATTATAATGTATCTATATGAATACATAATAACAATGTCTTTCCTGAAGGCCGTTTCTAAGTTGAAAGGGATTGACCGCTCTCCTTGCAAACATTATGCTAGCCCTGTATTACATTCGTCCCTCTCTCTCTCTCTCTCTCTCTCTCTCTCTCTCTCTCTCTCTCTCTCTCTCTCTCTCTCTCTCTCTCTCTCTCTCTCTCTCTCCATATTTATTCTAATTGTACTCCTTTATCTTAAAGAAATTTTCCCCCTTAATATTAACATAATTATTACATTAGTATACAAATACATTTACTAAAAGCAACATATAAAGATTACGTTTACTTGAATCATGGTAAAGAATGAGGTCAAACATCATGCTAACTATTTCATTAATAAGTTCCTAAAAAATTACCAATGTCCTGTTAACATTACAATCTTATTATAAATACAGTAACGTGAAGGTTTCTTTTAAATGAATGTTTGTAATTCACTCTCCATAGTAGATTTGTATGGTAATCTGTGTAAGATTTTGTGGGACCACTGCCGACTGTTCTAAAAGCTTAAGCTGTTAGATGATGGCGTGGTTTATTATTTATATATTCTAATACTCCCCCTCACGCTTAATCTGGTCTTTTGCCTAGTATTAAGCGTGGAAATTTAATTAAGGAGGCAAATGGGGCATGGTAAAATTTGAACTCAGGACATCCTGCTCTGATACCATGTAAGATTTTGTGGGACCACTGCCGACTGTTCTAAAAGCTTAAGCTGTTAGATGACGGCGTGGTTTATTATTTATATATTCTAACAATCTGTGCTGCCTGCGCAATGCGAATTGCATCTAGTATTTGATTATTCCATAACCTTCAAATGATATCATATTATTGTTTACCATAATTTTCATGGACGATGCTCCCCTACGTTTTTCACCATGCATTACATCCAAGAAATTATCAAATGCCCACTAACTCTAGCATTGAGTTAATTAGGAAATTATGGTGACGGTTTTATTAATTTAGATGATTACTCCGCCAGCTTGATCGTTTGAAGTTAAGACAATGTTCTAATAGGTTTATTAATTTAGATGTGATTTGATAACGGAGTCGTATGTGATCTAAAAGATAATGTCATGTAAATGATCGGGGGAGGTGTTGATTTAGGAGACGAGAGTAGCGGCTGGCCCCGATTTTGTGGCCCAGCAAACTTCTTGGGACCAGATTCATCTCTCTGGACGTCCGGACGTGCTCTCTCATGCGTATCTTGACCCATAATCCCCAGCTGCCAATGTCGTCAGACCGGGCTTTCGGGCTTACAAATCAAATCCGTGCATCTCCCGAGTCGAAAAATAAAGAGTCTCCACCTGGACTCGTAGTTCAACTCCAAGCTTGGCCACATCGTTTCTTTTAAGTCTCCTCACCCATTCGGATTCTAATAGTGCCTGAGCAGTGCTTGAACTGGGCCTCAAGAATGGACTTCGTCCAGATGTGCTCCATTTGTGGATCTTCTTCTCTAAATCGGCCATTCTACATGGAACAATAACACAAAACAAAACGAAAGCACATCGATTCGTCGTTTTAGTGATTTGGGATATTGTTATGAAGTGATTTTTTCTTATGAGGTTTCCATCCTTCCAAAGCTTAAGTAAGATCCGACCAAAAAATGCTTAACGAAGGAAAGGGAGATTTACATCCAATTATTCGTTTTAAAAGGATCAGGTTTAGAGAGAAACATCATACACTGCTGCAGCATCGGCTTCAAATCCGAGACTCCGCCACTTCCGTTCTTGAGCTAAGCAACAATCCTCTGCTCTTAAAGCCGCTTCAGCATCCACAACACCCACGACTCTGCCAACAGATTGGGTAGAGGTGAGCCGGATTTGGGTGGGCGCCACCACCATCGTTGCCCTTGTTCGCATGATTTTGTCGTCGTCGTCGTCTTCTTCTACTTTTTTTGGGGTGACATTTGCCATGTCTTGTTCTTTACGCTGTCCATGGGACCTGGATCTGATTCGGTTCCCTCGGTAAAATCGTAGGCGTGACTCCAGAATAGGCCAAAGATGACTAGAAATCGTCGCCTGTCTTCGGGTTTGGATTTAAATTCATGGGGAATTGTTTCAGTTCCGAAGAACCAGTTCGAGGACGGCAATATATCGAGACCATCCCAGGTCTCTCTCTATCAATTTGTTCCTTTTCATTTTTTGGCATTCGCTATTTACAGTTGAAATAGGTGTGCATGCTTGCCTTGGATCCTTGACTGCGATTATCTTATCAAATTAACTGCAATCGACTGTAAAAGTGAAGGATAACTGGAAGTCATGGTGTTCCGACCTTGGATTCATTTCGGGAAAGTGCCTTCGGTTTTGAATTTAGTAAAAGAAAAATGATTATGTAACAGTCTTTAATATATTGTGAAAATCGCAATATATTTTGAAAAAAAAAAGTTAAATAATAAATAATTATAAATTATTATGAGGTCTACTTCTTCAAGAATTTGTGAGTCACAATAAGCTATTATTTTTAAGTAGCCTAAATACTGTTATTTAAGCTTTGAGTAAAAAGTTCCCTTAAATAACACCGTTTTCTCTACTGAAAAGGAAAAATCTGGGGAATGATTTCTCAACATCTCTATTGTCAATAAAAGAAGCAATCAAATAAAATGAGAGAAAAGTGTCACAAAAGTCATAAACATATTATATTGATACTAATTTAGTTCTAAAGATTTTAATAGTGTCAATTCAATCCTAAATCTTTTGACTTGGGGCAATTTTGATCGTTCCAGCTCATTTTAACTGGATATTGCCGACATAGATAACTTTTAATAAAATTTTAATAATTTTACAAAAAAAAAATTCTTTTCCTTTTCTTTCTTTCTTTTTTCTTCTCCTTTCTCCTACTGGTCGCCGGATTTCAACAACCCTTTTTGACGTGTTCATCAAATTTAGCAAGTTGATTGGTATCAACTTCATTCAAAATTTTCTTTTTGCCACCCTTTTGGCGCGTCTTTTTTCTTTTTTAATTTATCGATCTGGTGGTGTCCACATCAGCTTGTAACGTGCCATTGCAAAAATGTTTTTATCTTGTATGATTTAGATTTAATTTCCATGTACAAGCTCATTAAATCGCGTTGGATTAATTGTGCTAGCACCGTGTCACATTCATTTCTCTTAATTGCATTTGTCTTTTGCTAATATCGGTAATTATTCTGACATTTTAAACTCATCCACGTTGAACAAGGCAGTCTTACGAGGCAAATTAGGTGACTATCAAAGCCGACAACTTTCGTTCTCTTGAGATTCCCCGATGGAAAAACACGTAGTCATAACGATTTAAACGTAGGCTTATCCCTATATAAATATTTTGATCCATTACATCTAGTAGAACGCCACAAGGAATGGGCTTTGATGGGCAAGCGACGATGGAGATGCCTATTCTTGTCCAAACTTCAGTTTCTTGATATTCGACCGAAGTGTTTCTTCAATGGTGCTAGCAGACGCCCATTATTCTTCTCAATAATTTTGTTGCAATGGTTGAATTCAAATCTTGCTAATAAGAGCGATTGAATTTTCATCATGATTGGAGCATAATTTTGGGGTAGATGTGTGGCTTCTTTTTGCTATGGAGAAATAAGTCACTTTCCTAAGATAACTTTATTTTCCCTTAGAATCTCACACAAGTAATTCGGTCATACACAAAGGAACTTATTAAAGCTTTGTCTATGAATAACTTGACGTTAAGTCAATCACGCAGTTCTCTAATTTTGGTCAAATGCGTTTATGCACCTTTTCAGTGGAAAACCGAATACTGACGGGGCCTTTAAAGGCAACTCAGGACTTGCTGGTGTAGGGGATTTATTTAGAAATGAAGGGGGTGACTAGATTAGTGGTTTTGCCACACTCTTAGGAATATGTTCGTTGACACAAGCTGTAACATATGGGTCAAGAGTCAGCCCATCCCTTTTTCCCTTTAAAAACCAGCCCAGCCCAGCCCATCTTCTTTCCCCTTATTTTTGCTGTGCCCAAGTCAGTGGACACAAAACAGAAAACAGAGCAGAAGCATAAACGGGAGAGGAGAGAAAGAGAAGGAATAGAGGAAAAAGGAGGCGAAACTCCCACGTGCTCGCCACGGACACCTCCACAGCTCATCTTAACTCCTTTCCATGGCGCCGGTAAGTGATTAAGGTCTCTAATCATCCTTGGAAATGATTAATAGCAATTAGGGCTTGAAATTCGGAATTATTGGATATTTGAGCGGCGAAGTCTGATTTTTGAGTTGTTGAGCTGCGCATTTTTATAGAAATGCTAGTTTGGGATGTTGTGGAGCTGTAGAATTTTATGGATCTTGATTTGAGCTTACGGTTTGCTCGAAATGAAATTTTGAAGTTTCCTGCGCGTGATGAATAGTGTGCGTCGAGCACTTCGGGGCCATATTTTGTTGATTTTTGGCTTGATTTTGGGATGGCTAGTTTAGGGGTTCTTGGAGTACGTGGAAAGAGCTTTCTATTGACTGTAAGGACATTTAAAACGGAGCTCAGTGGAGAAAGTCATGGCATGATCAAGTTGCGAACGACTTAAATAATCGCTTTGGATATGCGATTTGTTAGCGCGTAGGCGTCGTTTTATCGACAAATAAGTATGGTTTAGCTGGGTTGTAATTAGGATAGCATTTTACTTAATGTTAATATTATTTCTCACCTATTTGTTAGGGTTGCGAGTTCCGACGATTCAAGTAATTTTTATCATTTAAGCATAGGCGTTCTGAGGTGAGTGATGCTATCTCTTCTAAGAATTTGTAAATTCATGATTTCAAAATGATATGGATTTAAAATATTATGAGCTATGAATAAGCATATTTGTTGCATAAAATTTGGATCGAGCATTTACTACATTTTGATATATGTGAACAGTGTGAGAATTATTTGGTGGAAATATATATTTTGTTTGATGAACGATGTTAAGAAATATTATATATTTTGGGTTTGTAAAACCTTTTGGAAGAGACTCATGAGGAGTCCTTGATTTTAAATATGGCATATGAAAAATTATATATTGATTTGTGAACTAGTTTATGAAATGGAATTTGGAATAGTTTGTGAAATATATTGTGGTTTATAAAGTGTGATTTTATAGAGATTAATCAATGGGCTTCACCATTGATATTTAAATTGCGATGGTGAAAAGTTGTGGTTTGGTTATTAAACCTGAGTTGTGAAATGGTTTTTAATTTGGGCTTTATGACTTGTGGATAATATTGTCACAAATTGTTGTTGATGTTCAATATCGCTATGAGCCTAATGAGGGGCTTGTGGGTATGCGCATACTAGTCTAGGATGTCCTTGTGAGCCGAGTCACCGGCTTATAGTAGGTGGAGACCTAACTAAGGAGGGAATCTTGGTCGCTTTGTCATGTAGCGTTATTCGTGACCATGGCTGGATATTTGAGCTGAGTTTGGTCAATGGAGTGGACCATTGATTTGTGATATGAGTTTGGTCAATGGAATATGCCATTGACATGTGATTTAAGTTTAGTCGATGAAATAAACCATTGAGTTGTGATTTTATATGAGATGGATCAATGGAATAGACCATTGATATATGGCATGAGATTAACCAATGGAATGGACCATTGGCGTGAGTTAATGAGATTAATCAATGGATTAGACCATTGATGTTTGTTTTGATATTATTATGAAATAAATATTTCTGCCATAAATATAGCTATGTTGAAACACATATGATTTATCATCTTATTACATATTTGTTTCATTCTGAAATTGGGTTAAAAAGAGTTGTAGCTTGTTTGTAAATATGCATAGTGGGTGTTCGATCCGCTTAGAAAAGATGCATTACTCACTGAGCTGTGGTTTGCTCACCCCTTCTATTCTTCCAATCTTTTCAGGTTTTTCAGCTAGTGATGAGTAGTACGAGAGTGATAGCTTTGAGGAGACTTTTGGGAGCAAGATTTTGGGAGTTTAGAGGCTGTGTCCTTCGAGAGGAAGGACGGCTGTGTCATCCCCCTTTCTGGCTAGGATTTGGGGTGTGACACAAGCAAAACTTTAGGCTTTGTGGTTGAGGCTTAACTTCACAAAACAACTTGGATTTCATAAGATAATTATTAAAATTGACTCTAAAGCCATCATTATCTTCTTATTCCATAGCTTATGATTGATAATGATGGCCCTGTTTTGCATAAGAATATCAGAAGACTGCTGCACTATCACTTTGAATTCTAGGTGCACCATAACTTTTTAGAAGGAAATTGCTCTACTAACTGGCTTACTACTCTTAGAATCGAAAAGCGCTTGGATACTAGCTTCTTTTCATGATCTCTTACAAACCTGCTTCATGTTTTATTAGGTGCTAAAATAGAGAAAGTAAATTTACAATTTTAAATATTTGTATTCGGCTTTAGCCCTTTTTTCATACAAAAAGAAGTCTTATTTATAGAGCATATTTTGACGGCCTCTCCACCATATGCGGCTGTATAGACTATCAAAGTACACTAACTATACAGGAGGAGGATTAGCCATCTTATCAACCTGTAAAGGTAAAGGGGTGAGTTTTGGGGAAACTCAGTAAGTAAAACCTCTACCTTCGGCTAGTGTGACATCCCCTCATTAACGACTAGCCAGAGCAACTCATGCAGACAATGTCGATGGCAGATCAATTGCAAAGATGCAAACATGCTTCTTGCACATGAAATGGCAACTCTTGCTATGAACGTGATGCATGCCATGAGCTTATGCCTTTCTAGTTTTTCTTTCTTACTCATGCATGTCATATTTATTCATCTTTTCTCTTATGCTCAGGACTCGAACCCAAGTCTTCCCGGTGCCGTCTTGGGACTCAAACCCAATTCATTTTGGACTTTCTAATCGGGCTCCTGGCTAGTTGGCGGCCTCTGGGACTCAAACCCAGTTAATATGCTCAGGACTCGAACCCAAGTCTCTTGCCAGCCTCTTTGCTCGGGACTCGAGCCCAAGTCTCTAGCCAGATTTTCTTAAGTTTTCTTATCTTTGCTCTAGTACCTATCCCTTTGTGAGGGTGGACTCGAGCCTCTTGCACGTGCCATGGATTATGCCTCTCATGCTTAAACATAATGCACATGCCATGAAATTATGCTTCTCATACTCAAACATATTGCACGTGTCATAAAATTATGCTTTTCATGCTCATACATAATCATGCGTGCCGTGCTTTCTACGACCCGAGTCTAATGATGCCGTGAATAACTCTAAGTCCGAGGTTTGGCTCAACTGCTAAGTAATAGGAATCTCGTACCAAATCCAAGACATGAGCTCAGCATACTTCGATGCCAACCAAGACCTTGTGGGCTTGAGCGATCCCCGTACCAAACGAGACTAGGAATCGACATGTCTTGATGTCGATCCAAGACCTCATGGCCTTGGGCGAT
The DNA here is from genome assembly GCA_014858505.1 of Corymbia citriodora subsp. variegata. NCBI lineage: Eukaryota > Viridiplantae > Streptophyta > Magnoliopsida > Myrtales > Myrtaceae > Corymbia > Corymbia citriodora. The sequence continues at coordinate 16,418,605 of CM026412.1, forward strand.
CCTCGTACCGCGTAGGACTTGAGTTCCGACATTTCGTTGCCGATTCAAGCCTTATGGCTTTGGGCGTTCCCAACTTGCGTTGAACACCAACGACGAACCATGGCATCATCTTGGTCGTGAAATAATCACGCACATGCATAAGATTCACGTATGAACCAACGTACACATAATCTTCCATACAATCACGGTTCAACAGGAGAAGACCGTCTAGTCCTCATGATAGAAATGATCATACTAGGGAGAAGTAAGAGATTTTACTTACCTAGACAAACCTCACAAGACTAGAGAAGCTACTTGATAGAGAGAAAGTGGCTTCCTTGAAAATTAAAGGAGAGAATGGGCGTGAGGAGGAAGAGGGCGGCCAAGGGAGGAGGGAAGAGGAAGGAGGAGAATGGTGCAAATGATGAGGGAGGAGGAGAGGCTTCTCCTATTTATAGTCCCCGAGCTCATCATTGCATTTCTAACCATCCAATCCTCTCTTTCCAAGTGGCCCGCCTAGAATCATTAAGTGGCAAGCCTATTTCTTCAATAATTGCACCTAAGGGATGACTAGGCAAGGCTAAAGATTCTACTTGGTGGTCTAGTGAGTAGACGTCATCGATGACGGCCCGCCTTTCGCTTTCCTATTGGTCCACTTGTTTCCCCTCATTTATTGGCATTTATGATAGTTTGACTAGGCAGTCACCTAACTTGCCAACTAAGTTTCTAAATTTCCATAGGCTCATAATGAGGGTTCGGGTGTCGCCTTCCGATTAGGCCATGTGTAATCCATCTCCATCATAGCCCCCAAGATATTTTTGACCGCAATTATTAGCTTTGAATGGTAAGAGATAAGGCTTATCCAAAGCATTTAATGAGGGTTCTAGAAAATTCTTCTTCTTTTGACTTTTCCTTCCTCAAGAAGGCGGTCCGAAGAATTCCACCATCCAAGTCGATTCCGGGGTCGGAAAATGGATCATAGTACATGTCTTAGAAAACCAATTTAGATGTGCCCGGGGTCCGGGCCACATACCCCAAATTCGCCTAAACCCCTTTCTTGGCGGTGGGTCGGCCATGAGGTTTCCCTCATAATTCGATCATTGATCCTCGGATCAGTTCAAAGTCAATTCCAAGGCTACTCATGACCTAGCACTAAGCCAATGCACTTATGGACCTTAGGAATTATGACAGAATAGCTGGGTCTATCCTAAGGCTCATTCCGATCGGTGCCCGATCCATCCGCATGGTTCATGGTCGGCGTATTACCGATCCATGGTCGGACATCACCAATTCGAGATTCATTTCCGATCATTAAGAATTAAATAGGGAATTATGCATTTTTGGTTGGAAGACGATTACTTTTGGTCAAGTTGGATCGTCCGTGGATTGGTGCATAGCTAGGCGGAATCACTTGCGGCCAGGCGCTATGACCGGTCAGATCGACCCATGACCATCCGCCGATCCAAAATCGTCCCATGATCAATTCTCGTGACCGAAAAGTCGTCTTATGAGCTGGTAGTTCGTTCCCATCGGTGTGGTCGGTATACTTTTCATGGCCAACGTCTCGACCAGCTCATGACCGGTCAGTCGATTGGACCATGACTAATCCTTGATCCTTGCCGATCGAACCAATCGATCCATAGCCAACGGCCCATGGTCAACTCATTCAGGACCTTATTACCAATCTCATGGGGTCGGTTTTCGAGGAAGTTACAGATTCTCCATTAACATTTATAATAAAAGTGACCAACTCAATGCAGTAGCTAACTAAGGAGACCCATTTAGCACTAAAGCCCATTTGCAACATGTAGTTGCGAAGGAAATCCCATTCCACTTGGTGATATGCCTTTTGTATATCCAGTTTTAGAACAACCTGGAACTTCCTCTTTCTTTTCCTGATTCGAAGCTAATGTAATACTTCCTGAACAATTAGTATGTTATCTTGAATTTGGCGGCCCTCCACGAAGGCACTTTGTTCCGGGGAGATGATGCTGGAGAGGCATGGTTTTAACCTGTTTGCCATGACTTTGGCTATGATCTTGTAACTGAAATTACATAGGCTTATTGGCCTATATTGTGCTAGACTCTCAGGGTTAGCCACTTTGGGGATTAGGACAATTTGGGCGGAGTTTATGTTTGTGGGGAAGGTACCTTGATTAGAAAAGGAGGCCATTGTGTTAAAAATTTCTACATGTATAATCTGCCAGCTGTTTTGGTAAAAGAGACCACTTAGACCGTCTGGGCCTAGTGCCTTTGTGGATCCCATTTGGAACACCGCTGTCCACACTTCTTCCATAGTAATTGGCTTGACTAGTTCTTCATTCATAGCACTTGTAACAACTTGGGGACATGTCCCCAGTACTGGTTGGAAGTGTCTAGGACCCACTGAGAAGAATAAATCCCTATAAAACTCTGTTATGTGCTGTTTTAGGGCATTTGGTTCTCTGCACTAGTGCTGGTCTGTAATTTTTAACATGGTATCTTATTTCTCTGTCTTCATTGGATAGTAGTCGCATAGAAGTATTTTGTATTCCTGTCTCCCCATTTTATCCAATTAATCCTCGATTGCATGTGCCAATACATTTCTTCCTGTCGCCACAACTCTTCTATTTTGTTTATAATCTGCTGATATTCCCCCCCCTGTGTCACCCATGCCTCTTGGTTAGTTAATTATGTGAGCCTAGCGGTAAGCTGATATATTTGTTTGGGTGCTTGCTTGAAATTCTTCCTACTCCAACTCCCTAAGTCTCGAGTCACCCTCTTGATTTTTCCAGTAATATCATTTTGATTCGTAGAATTTTCCTTCCAAGCCTTCTAAGTCACATCTAACCATTGAGGGCTGTCTAGCCAAAAGGCTTCAAATTTGAACATTCTTTTTCATGGTCTATTGCCATCAGGCTATACAACTAAAAGTATGGGACTATGATCCGATCCGATAACTGGTAGGGCGAATGCCTCAGCGCCTATAAAGGCAACTCTCCAATCTAGGTTGCACAAGGCTCGGTCAAGACGCTTTTTTACTTCTTGTTCCCCTGCTCTCTTATTTGACCATGTGTAGGCACATCCTTTGCTTACGATGTCCATTAAGGCACATGAGTCCACAAAGTCTCTAAATGCTGCCATGCGATGTCGATCGGCCTCACGTGCTCCTGTTTTCTCCCAATGGTATAGTATGTCATTAAAGTCCCCAATGCATAACCATGGGAGATGATTATGATGGTTGCCATTTCTCAAGATTTGCCACAGCTCCATTTTTTCATGAAGGGTTGTAGGTGCATGAAGAAAAGAGATTTTCATTAAAGTGTCACTTCTCGGTTCCTTGCATTGTACTTCTATTAGTGTATCACTGCTGAACATTACATCAATTTGCACTTCTTCATCCCATAATAGGGCTAGGCCACCCGCAATGTCCACTGGGTCAATTATTTCTGAGAACCGAAAGCTTAGTTGCTTTTGAAGCCGTTGAACCACCTCTCTTCTGTTTTTGGTTTCCATGAGGAACACCAAGTTAGGCCTATCACGAGCCATTAAGGCTCGAAGTTTCTAGACTGTCAAGGGATTGCCCAGCCCTTGACAGTTTCAGCTCATGATTTTCATATCTGCAGGGGTGGCTTATTAGGGCTAGCCACCAAAACCCGTGTCCCACAGTTGGATGGGTGTATCCAGGAGTTGTTCTTCAGCAATGGGTCCTATAGACCCTTTAACATCATATGGGGCGAATCGTTTTTGTTTTTTTGGAGCAGGAGATTTCATAACTGTCTTACCCTTTTTCGAGGAGTCATTGTATTTTTGTTTCATTGCTGGAATCTGAGTATTTTGTTGGGGCTGCTGTCCTCTTTTTCCTTCGTTAGGATGGCTATGCTCAGGAGAACTTACCTTGCTATTTGTCTTGCTTGCAGCAGGATTATAGATGACAAGGGCCTTCTCATTCAATTGTACACTCTTTGGATGCATAGGTGCTGTTGTTGGAGGGGTCTCAGCCACCATTTCAACTTCAGTAGCCCTCGGATCAATCTCCCCCAAGAAAGTTTTCCAACAAGGGCTTAATTCTTTAACTTCGACTTTCAACCATGAACCATATCGTCCTGGTAGGTCTTGAGGTAGACCTGACTCTTCATAAGAGATTTTTGAGCAGTCATTTGCATAATGGCCAATATAACCACACGAGTAACAGTAATGTGGTAGCCTTTCATACTTGAAATCGACCCACCAATTCCTTCTGCCTAGAGTTATAATGGTCCCTATTTTGAGGGGTTTCAGTAAATTCAGTGTTACTCTGGCTTTGCTGACTTTGCACATGTTAATTGTTTTGGCTTCAGTTTTCACCTCCTCGACAGACCCCAATTTTCCAGCAATTTGTCTAATAGCAGTTTCTGAAATTGCAGCACATGGTAACCCTATGAGGTGGACGCAGAAAGCAGATTCATTAAAATCATAGCAGTGCTCCGGGATTGTTGGGTTGCCCTCCTTTAGTACTAAGAGATCGTTTGTCTTCGCTCGATAACTTCACGTTAGGCATTTTCTAACTTCCATGCTCTCTTCATTGTGCTCCAGAAAGCTTGGAAATTGACATTAGGTTGGGAGAACAGCTTACCGTATAGTGTAGGTTGGCTTGCCTGTGAATGTTGTTCGGGGATGGCTTCATTTAGGTCAGTGATATCCATCTCCGAGCACATATCTCCCATTTTCTTGCACAGGGTCAGCAATCGGAGGTGGGTCTCTTGGTGGTCATCCATTACTAGGTACTGAGGGATAGGCTGATTTATGGAGTGAAGGGGGCTCTAGGGTTTTGTTGGGTAGGTTGAGAAAACGGGGGAGAATCTATTCAAGCTGGGCATTTAGCCGGTTATTGAGGCAGGGAAAGGGTTTGGGTTTGGATGACTAGCCGGGGGGTTGAGGATTGTTTGTGGCCATGTGTCGACTTGCCATAGAATCGGGAATGGGTTTGGATTTCGGCTATTTCTACTTTGGTTTAGGGAGGAAACGAGAGGGATGGCAGGGCTATGGTAGCTGAGGAAGAACACTCTAGGTGGAGGAAGGAGCAGAAGGGGGTTCGGCAGCCATGAAACTACTTTGCCCAAAAGAAAAAAGGGGTGTTTAGGGTTGCAGAGGTAGAAACTATCCACTCAAGGGATAGAGAGAAAACTCACCTAGGTGGTGAGAGGAAAGAGGGACCCTCAACTTCATTCTGCCAAATTAAGTAGAGAGAGTTTGATTCTCAAATGATCTCAATTCAAATCAAGTTGAAGAAAAGCTTTTATGCAGTAATTCATAGTAAACTAAAACGAGACATTTTGGTTTCTGATAAGGTCAGAGATTGGATCAACGTACATGAAGGGCTTACATTCGTTGCTGTGCTGGGATCGGGACATGAAGTCCCAATGTATCGCCCTGCTCGTGCACATGCTTTGTTCAAGAGCTTCCTATCGAATACACCCATGCCACGAGCACTGAGTCAACAATGAGAAGTGTCGCGATCTAAAATTTCTGAAAATAATAGGTTTAGGGGCATTGTCCAAATGGTGGGTACAAGACCCTCATTAGACATAAGCTCTTCCAAGCCCATACCCCGCGTGACATCGGGTATTCATGAAAATCTTCAAATGAGGAGTCGCCACTAGCCTATTGGGGTCGGCTAGAAATCAAGTGAGGCATGAGAGTGTGCCTCACTTTCTACGCAACCAGAGAATCTAGGGTCAGGGACTTGATTACACTAATTAGCCAATTAGTGCCCTTTTGATACCTAATCTTGTTCATTTCAAAAAGACTTTTGTCAGGCAGTTTGGATTGATTTTAGGCTTAACCACTAATATGTAAGGTGATCATGCGAGTACGCAATCATCAAAATAACAATCAGCAATTAAAAAAAGCATTAAATAAATTACAGGAGAAAATAAACACCTATCATTAAGAGATAAATAAATGACAATCATAATTAAACTAAAGGGAAGCCATAATCATCGCATCATAAGCGTGCTATCAAGGGCAATTGTATCCGAAGATTAAAACCTTAAGATGAAGCCGTGAAGACTTATTCGATTTTAAGCATAATTTTAGACCGATGATTTTCTGACTTTTTTTGGAGAAAACAGTCGAAGAATTATTTTAGAGCTTTTTAGGGAACTCTAAAACAATCTTGGAATTTTTGGGATTTTTGAATTTTTTTGGGAATTTTCAATATTTTAATACTTTTTAATATTTTTTAATAAATAAATTTATTTTTTTTCGAAATTTTTTTATGATTTTTCAGGTTTCTGAATTTTCCATGAATTTTCTGAAATTTCGAAATTTTTTATGATTTTTTATATTTTTAATATTTTTTTGATTTTCTGAATTTTGGATTTTTTTATGATTTTTTTTATACAAAAAAGAAGATAATTCGCACCGGGTCAAAAGACCCGACCCTACAAAACTGACCCGGACCCTATTGGTCCTGGTTGGTTAAAAGGAAACGGGCCGGTCCTAAACCCACGAGGAAGGCCCACGAACAATTCCTTTTTTTCTAAAAAAACCCAATTTGATTCCTATTTTTCTAGCCCAACTAAAGAACCCGGCCCATGACAAATTCGACCCAACCTAAGCGGGCCTGCGGCGAAGCCCATCTCATTGGCCCCATCCTATTTTTGGCCTTTTTGTTTTTCTTTAATCTTTTTCTTTTATTTCTTATTCATTTCTTTGGTCTTCTTCTCCACGTTTTTCTGCATGCAGGTCTTCCCCATGCACGCCCGACGGAAGCCGCTCTGCAACTCCGTTCGCCTAAGCCTGCCTCCACGCGCGACGAGCCATCGCCGGCTTTTTGGGTTGTCACCAGGCCATCGTTTGGCGTCGGTCGTTCGGTCCGACCGACGCCGAGCACCGCCGTACTGTTTCCGAAGGTCGCCGGAGAAGGCGATAGACGCACTTCGGCCTACCCAAATGGCGCGGAATAACCTACCGAAAAGCTAGGGAGATGACTGAAACGGTGCATGACAACGGTATAATCCCGAACAACGCAAAAGGAACCGAGAGCCGAGCTCCGGTCGAGGGTTGGGTTGGGTTTTCTCATTGAGGCATTCCGTCGAGCAGTTAACGGGCACAACCAAACTCAAGGGTTTCCGGCTCAACCGAGCCCCGAACACGTTCTAGGGATCTTCGGACATGGCATACAAGGAAATTGGGAGTAAAGTGCAAGGGATACGAGGGCCGGAGCTTGCGCGAGCTGGTCGGCCGCGAGCTCCGGCCCGGCATTCCCTGGAAACGGGACAAACGAAGAGTCAGAGAGACTTACCTCGTTCGGGGACGGGCTGCGGCGGACGGCGGCGGCGGACGGGCTTCCGGTGGCAGCTGACCTCTCCCTCAAGCTTGCCTTCTCCCTTCCGTTCCATTTCTCTCCTGTCTTCGATCTCTCTCTCACTTTCTGCTCCCGTTTTTCCCCCTCAGTTTTTGTTTTTTCGGTCTATCTCCCTCCGTCTATCTCTCTCGAGCTCTCTCTCCCTTAGTTTTTTTCTTTCTTTCGTTCACCTCTCTTGGTCTCTCGGTCTCTCGGTCTCTCAGTCTCTCGGTCTCTCCTTCTCTCGGTCTCCTTCGCTCTCAGATCTGGTTTTTTCGAGAACAGCCCTCGACTCTCTCTTGCTCCCTCCAGCTCACTCTCTCTCGGGCTCCCAGCTCCCAGTCTGCTGACCTCCTCCTCCCGGTCCCTTTCTCTCTCCCTTCCGTTTTTGTTTTTTGTTCTGTCCCTGATCCCTTATCCCTGGCAACACGCCGCTGCTGTCTGACCTCCACCTGACGCCTGACTTTGCGGACCTAACCTCTTCCGTCTGACCCGCAGATTGCTCTCTCCCGGTCTGCTGCAGCCATGCTGCAACTTGCTGCAAAATTTTTTATTTTTCTGCAGGTTGCTGCCTCGCGTGTGGAAGAAGAGGGGAGGCAGAAGTCCAAGTGGGCCGGGCTGAGAAAGAAAAGATAGAGGAAAATGGGCCGAGCCCATGCGAGGGGAAAAGAAAGAAAAGAAAGGGGCCGAGTAGGCCCAGCCCTGGCCCGGACCCAAGTTTTTTTTTTAAATTCTTTTGATTTTTTTTTTTTTTTTTAGAAATTAATATGTATTTATATAAGCATGTAAATGGGCATTTAAGCCAAAATAAACAAAATTTCGGGTGTCAACAAGAAGCAACATCATTTAGGTCTTCCAATATATCGTTTTCGTACTATTAAATCCAACCCGCTACCATTATTTTCAGGGAATGGATGGTTGTGGTGATTCCTCAATTACCAAACCCTTCTCAGCCTCATAGAATTCTATGCCAGCCATGGATGACAGGAAGCAAGAAAGTCTGTGAAAGAGCTTGGTGTCGTTGAAATTTCGATTTTGAATCTATAAGAAACAATCACTGTGCCCCGCAGAGCAACTGCTTGCGAAGTTATGTAGAGTTCGAATCTCCCTGCTCGCAAATTTCCTGGACTGACCAGATGGCAGCATTGGGGCTCCTATACGTTTCAGTGAGGTGATTTACCCGCCGCAGCTGAGACAAATCGTGCCATTATAACATTACCAGGCGTGCGGCCAAGGCCCTCGAACTTTAATAAGTCCAGGTATACGCCTTTGCGGCGAATTCTATTTGTCAATTTATGATCAAACCCCGTAGGATTCACCTTCAAGTTTCCAACGGCAAATCTACCAAACGGGTCATTCGTTACGTTGAGGGCAAAATAGATCATCGGACTTCACCTCTCCTCTTACAGATGTCATTGATTGCTGGCAATTTTCTAGTACCAAGTGGCTGGTCGTCCTCACACACTGACAGAAAAGCAATTGGAAGAAAGAGAGAATGGTTTTTCTTGTATATATGTTTACATATACATCAATGAATTTATAATGTAAGAGTGTAGAAATAAAAAAGGAAAATAAAATATACACATCGCTATTTTCCTATTTACCGTACTAATTAGCAATTGATTAAATCAATTACAATCGGAATCAGTTTCGAGATCTTCGACCATATTTCCAACACTCCCCCTCAAGCTGGTGGCCTATATATGTCAAGGACACCTAGCTTGCTTAGAAGATATTTGTGCTGTCTCTAGCATAATGGCTTAGTAAAGATATCCGCAGGTTGTTCCACTGTTCCGATTCCCTTTGTCACCAATACTCCTTCTTTGATTGTGTCCCGAGTAAAATGGCAGTCTACTTCTATGTGTTTTGTTCTCTCATGAAAAACTGGGTTTGTTGCCAATTTTAGTGCAGCATCATTATCACAGAATAATTCACTTGGTCCATTGACTTGTATTCCGAGATCTGAGAGTAATCCTCGTATCCAGACGATCTCGCAAGTGGTTTTCGCCATGGCTCGATATTCTGACTCAGCTGATGACAATGATACTGTGGACTGCTTCTTCGTCTTCCAAGAAATCAATGATTTTCCCAATTTTATACAAAATCCGGTAACAGATCTTCTAGTCATTGGGCAAGTAGCATAATCCGTATCACAAAAAGCTGTCATCTTCATACTGCAGTCGCGAGATAAAAATATACCAAGTCCTGGACATCCTTTCAAATATTTCACGACTTTCAAGGCTGCATCCATATGTGACTGTTTTGGCATGTGCATGAACTGACTGAGTATTTGCACTGCATAACTTATGTCAGGCCTTGTCATGGTGAGATATATCAACTTTCCAACGAGTCGCTGATATCCTGATGGATCTCTAAGCAATGCATCCTTGCTAGGTGGAGAGCAGTTCACATCATACTCATGTGTCGTTAATTTTGCATTCTGTTCAATGGGAATGACTGACGGTTTACAACCTGATAAACCTGCTTCAGAAATGATTTCTAAGATAAATTTCCTCTGGCTAAGAGAGATTCCTTTATCGGATCGGGCAATCTCAATGTCGAGAAAATATTTGGGAGGTCCCAAATCCTTGATGTGAAAATTGTAATGCAAATACTCTTTGAATCTTGCTACATCAGAATTATTATTTCCCATGATCAGTATATCATCGACATATATCAACAAATAAATCGACGAACTCCCTGTGCTACGTGTGAACAAGGCATAATCATGCTTTGAATGCTGAAAGCCTGCATTGGTTAATGCAGTAGTAAATTTAGCATACCATTGTCTTGATGCCTGCTTTAATCCATACAGGGACTTACGAAGACGACATACCCGATACTCCCCCTGTCTGCGAAGTCCTTGAGGTAGATCCATGTAGATTTCTTCATCCAAGTCACCATGGAGAAAAGCATTGTTCACATCCATTTGATGCAGAGACCAATTTTGTATAGCAGCGACAGATAAGAAGGAACGTACAGTGACTTCTTTTGCTACTGGAGAAAATGTCTCATGATAATCAAAGCCTTCCTTTTGAGTAAACCCTTTAGCCACTAATCGAGCCTTATATCGCTCAATGGAACCATCTGCCTTGAACTTGATCTTATATACCCATTTGCATCCAATCGGTTTTCGATATGGAGGTAAAGGGACAATATCCCACGTATGATTCTCTGTGAGTGCAACTAGTTCTGTTTCCATTGCATGTCTCCACTTGGGATTTTTTACTGCCTCAGCGAACGAAGATGGCTCATGTTCCTCTGATATACGACTAATGCAACACATATGATGTGGCGACAATTTGTTAAAGGAAACATATGAAGAAATAGGGTACTGGGTACTTGAGGTACTGGCAATAGAACATATATAATCCTTTGTCCATGTAGGTGGACGAGTCTGTCGCCCAGAGCGTCGAGGCTGTTCACTTATATTAGGAACTACTGATGTTGCAGAATCAATTCCTGATGTATCCATTGAAGAAGAAGATGAAATATCTTCGGATAAAGTAGGTGATTCTACCTGGCGATATGAAGATTCCCTTGGTGCTGATATCAATTGGCCCGATGTCAAAGGTGATCCTGATGTGACAAGGACTCCAGGTGCCATAGATGAATTTTCATCAGATAAAAAAATCTGATTGTTTTCTGGTGAAGCCTCGTGTGATGAAGATAGCATCTCTTCAAATGGAAATACATCTTCGTGAAATATGATATCCCTGCTTGTAAAAAAATTTCCTGTGGAAATTTCCATAACTCGATATCCCTTCTGAAGAGTAGGATATCATTTTATCCCGAGGACCCACATTTGTTGCATAACACAAACAACCAAATACTCTAAGATGATCATTATTTGGCCGTTTATTGTACAGCATTTCAAATGGAGACTTGCCATTAAGAATTCGAGTTGGCATGCGATTAATCAAATAAGCTGCTGTGACCACACAATCTCCTCAGAAATTTTCAGGCACAGAAGCTTGGTATTTTAATGCTCGAGCTACCTCTAAGAGATGTCTATGCTTGCGTTCAACAATTCCATTCTGTTGTGGAGTGTAAGTGCAAGAACTTTCATGGATTATTCCGAGAGTGGACAACAATTTTGTGCACTCAGAAGTGAAGAACTCTCGACCATTATCTGTACGAATTCGTTGTACAGATTTTCCGAATTGATTCCTAATTAAGGAAATAAAGTTTGATATGTGAGTAAATGTTTGGCTCTTTGACTGCATAAGATATAGCCAAGTGGCACGAGTATAGTCATCAACTATAGTAAGGAAAAAACGAGATCCATCTCGATGTGTGGTATGATAGGGGCCCCAGATGTCTATGTGAAGTAAGGAGAAAGGATTTTTGGCTCGAGATGTGCTAATTGGAAATGGTGTTCGAGACTGTTTAGCTAAAGGACAAACTGGACATTTTGAATATGGAAATCGCGCACTGTGGCCCAATCGTTGATGAAGTAGGAGATTTTTATTTGTACTAATTGCATTACATGAAATGCCTTTATTTAATAACTCTAAATCTCCTGGGGAACTGATCCAGAAATAAAGTCCTTGTGCTTCATTACCCAAGCCCATCACTTTCCCAGTCGAATGGTCCTGAAAGACAGCTTTTGGAATTGAATATGGCACGGCAGGAATTGTCCATACATACTCTCGAGACAGAAAGGAGATTAAACTCAAATTCTAGAATATACAAGACATTTTTGAGGATAAAGTGCTGACCAAGATGTACGGTACCGATTTTGGTAACATGAGTAATGCTCCCATTAGGAAGACGTACCGTAACAGGGAATTGTATGTTTTCATGAACATTAGAGAATAATTGATCATCACATATTATGTGGTCACTAGCACCTGTATCGATAATCCATGCATTAACTGAAGATGAATTCTTTCCATATAAAATGGTACCTGAGAATCCGGCTGCACCTTCATCACTAGTCTTGAGTTGGCTCAATACTTGAACAATATTTTCATATTGTTCCTTGGTGATCATTTGATTTGCTGTTCCGCCCATTTTCTGTGCAGAAACCTGATAAACTGTGGATTCCTTGCCCTTTTTATCATGTGGTTTCCCATGCAATTTCCAACATGTATCGATTGTATGGTGTGGACGTTTGCAATATTCGCAATATTTATTTTTATTTTTGAAATTTGGTCCACTAACCTTCCCTGCTGACGTGGCATATCGTGAGTCGTACGATCCCCTATAGTTCGGTGCTGACATGGCACGATGATAACCGTCTGATTCGGCTGAAAAATTGGGCATTCTCAAGCCGTCAGATTTTGCGCGCAGATCCCAGCCATCCATCTCGTTGATCTGCTCTGAACCGTCCGATCCAGAGCCTCTACCTCGACCGTCGGATGCGGCGTTTTTGTTCCAGCCGTCCGATCCAGGTCTTTGATCCCAGCCGTCCATTCTTGAAGACGACTTAGGGTTGTCTTCATTTCTCCTCCTTGCCGTAGCCACGATCTTCTTCCCTCCAGCAGCTCCGATGCCTCCACTAGCTCCGGCCACCGTGTCTGTCGAGCTGAAGACAGAGGAAAACGTCGCGAGGCCTACCCCTTCTTCGATTCGGGCTTGTTCTGTCGCGGCGATTCGCTGGTTTTCTTCCTACACAGCAAGCTGGAAGATTCGCCCGAGCGGTGGTTGAGGGTCCATCGCCAAGATTTGAGACCGGAATGCCGAGTAGGTCTCGTTGAGGGTAAGCAAGAATCTTGTGGCCTTTTCTCTCTCTTTTATAGCACGGTATTGTCGAAGAGTTGCCTCCGGTCCTTCCAATTTTTCTTCGGCAGCTTCGATTTCATTCCACAAAGCTGAGAGTCGATTGTAGGTTGCGGTGACGGAGAGATTCCCTTGTTTTAGATCTGATAGAGTTTGAGTTAGTGTGAATAAACGCGCTCGATCTAACTTCCCATACATTTCTCGAATATTATCCCAGAAAATCTTCGAATCCTCCGTCGGGGGGAGGCCGGCTGCGACTTCCGGTGACAAGCAATTCCCGATCCAGGTCCGGACCAGTTGATTGCATCGTCGCCAGTGCCTCTGCAGTCGTTCATCCGTCGGAATCGGAACGGCCCGGTCGATGAAACCCTCCTTATCCTTCGTGATGAGAGCTCGCCGGAGATCTCGCGCCCAGGAAGCGTAGTTGTCGGATCCGGTAAGTTGTTGGCTGATTAGACGAACTTCCGNGGTCTCGTTGAGGGTAAGCAAGAATCTTGTGGCCTTTTCTCTCTCTTTTATAGCACGGTATTGTCGAAGAGTTGCCTCCGGTCCTTCCAATTTTTCTTCGGCAGCTTCGATTTCATTCCACAAAGCTGAGAGTCGATTGTAGGTTGCGGTGACGGAGAGATTCCCTTGTTTTAGATCTGATAGGGTTTGAGTTAGTGTGAATAAACGCGCTCGATCTAACTTCCCATACATCTCTCGAATATTATCCCAGAAAATCTTCGAATCCTCCGTCGGGGGGAGGCCGGCTGCGACTTCCGGTGACAAGCAATTCCCGATCCAGGTCCGGACCAGTTGATTGCATCGTCGCCAGTGCCTCTGCAGTCGTTCATCCGTCGGAATCGGAACGGCCCGGTCGATGAAACCCTCCTTATCCTTCGTGATGAGAGCTCGCCGGAGATCTCGCGCCCAGGAAGCGTAGTTGTCGGATCCGGTAAGTTGTTGGCTGATTAGACGAACTTCCGGTCCGTCCGCCGGCGAAGTGTAGAGCGGGTCTCCAAGTTCAGGGCGGCCGCTGCCGGTGACCGGAAAAAATTGCGGCGTGAAACCGGGTTGGAGAACCGGGTAGGGATCCGTTCCTTGACCCGGTGCGGATCCGGACCTGTAACCTGGATTCGCCTGGGTCGGAACCGGGTAGGGATTCGTTCCCTGACCCGGTGCAGATCCGGGTCTGTAACCCAGATTCATCTGGGTCGGATTGCCATTCGGGTCAATCCCTCTGTAATTGGGCTGCTCATACGAAGCCCATGGTTGTCTCGGCCCGGATGATTGGGCCCATGGTTGTCCCGGCCCAGTCGTCCATTGGCCTTGCGCTGGATACCACTGAATTGGTGGTATTGTTGAGGCCCATTAGACAGTTGGGCTTGGAATCTGGCCCGAAGCAGGTGGCTGGCCCGAAGCAGGAATCTGGCCCGAAGCAGGAATCTGACTGGAAGCAAAATCCTGAATAGAAGGCCGTTCTTCTTCGGGTGAAATACCTGCTGATTGATTAATCCCACTTTCTTCCATGATCAAATCTCAGAATTCCTAAACGATTTGCTGACTTGTTTTACAGGATGAGAATGTGCAAAGGAAAAAGGTCAGAAAAAAAACGAAGGCAATTCTTGAGGGTTTGCAGAAGCTATTTCAAGAACACTGCTCTGATACCATGACAGAAGAGCAATTGGAAGAAAGAGAGAATGGTTTTTCTTGTATATATGTTGTGGAAGCTATTTCAAGAACATTGCTTTGATACCATGATAGAAGAGCAATTGGAAGAAAGAGAGAATGGTTTTTCTTGTATATATGTTTACATATACATCAATGAATTTATAATGTAAGAGTGAAGAAATAAAAAAGGAAAATAAAATATATACATCGCTATTTTCCTATTTACTGTATTAATTAGCGATTGATTAAATCAATTACGATCGGAATCAGTTTCGAGATCTTCGACCATATTTCCAACAAGCCAGCGCTGGTTTGTGTCTGTGAGGACCCAAGAGAGAGAACATGAGAGAGAGAGAGGCGCGGTTGAGGTATGGCTCGGGGACGGTCTAGCAGTGGTGTTGTAGGAGCAGAGGGACGGTGGCTAGTGGCTGAGAGGTGCTAATGATGAGGTTGCGATGATGGTCTCAGTTCGGTGAGGGTGAAACCGAGAGAGACCGAGAGGAAGGAAGATCGGTGGATGGCGGTGGCTCGGTTGAGGATCACGGTGAGGATGGCAGCTCCCAGGTGGTCTGGCGGCGAGCAGGGAGAGCGTCTGAGCTACTGCAGCGGTTGGTTCGGTCAGTGCGGACAGAAACAAACGCAGCGACAAGCAAAAAGCGAAGAAGGAGAAGAAGAGAAAGAAGGAGGAGAAGATAAGACCGGCGGAGGAGGGGTGAGCGGATGTGAGAGAGAGAGAGAGAGAGAGAGAGAGAGAGAGAGGCTGCAAGGGTTTTAGGGCCACCATCGTCATCAAGCATGATTTTCCTTCAAATTTTGTCTATTGTGAGTTAATGCCAAGGGGGCATTTTGGTAATTCCACCCTTTATGGACACAAACTTCCCAAATTGCCCTTGGGTCAAAAAAGAAGAAGCGGGCCTATAATTGGGGTCGATAAATAGTAACAAGTTCACAAAGTTATTTGGTTCGAAATTGGCTAGAATTGAAATTGGGCTTGGAAATGGGTTAAGAATTGATTTGGGATACTATGTGTGCGAGTGCATTGAATTATGAGCAATAAACACGACCTTTTTTGTTTAGTATTAATTACCTACAATAGGTTTTAAATGTGGGTTTGGTTCTGCTTCTATGGAATGCCTTTGGTTAAATGTAAAGGGCTTTAGATTAAAGGAACTTTTGGCTCACTTGGCCCTTGTGGTTTGTCCCCTTGGGCCCTTGTCTAGCCCACTTCCTTGTGGGCTCAAATTTTCGATTTGTCAATCCTTTTTTCGACATCTTCGAGCGAACTGAAAATTCTGGGAATTAATAAGACGAGGTTTAATCTTAAGTCGTGAAGTCCTTGGAAGTTCAGTATCCGAAATCAGATTAAAATTCATGGCTAAATTCAATTAATCGCAACTTTAGTACATCTTAAACTAACTGGCAGTTTTTAGGAGTTACACGTATTCGACCTATGGCTAAAATAATATTAATACGCATTTGAGTCTCCTCGATTCAAGGATGACCTTAGTTGTCATATAATTGCGAGGGATCGATTGCTCAACCATTGCTAATCCTTATGGTTGAATCGTCATCCATGGTCAAGTTCTCTAGTTGCATGGGCACTTAAATCTTTAATAGCCTTTTTCCTTTAGTTAGTATCTCATGATTGATAAGTTCAGAGCAAGATTTAATTAATAACGCATTGATAAAATATTCATTCACATTCCAAAATGGGTCGAAAATTCAAGAAATCATACAACTCCACTAGATTAAGACCGGTTGCAACGTTTATTGAAATACCCTATGGTGTGAAGGACGAAATTAGAGAGCTCACAAATTCTTTTGTGACTCAAATGGGAACTCCTCAATGCGCTGAATTTGGGCTTCTGGTCTCCAAGATAAGATGAGAAAATGAGACGTTATCGCACCTCGTGGAAACAACAGAAATTCTGACCTTGTATGCCTCGAAAATGTAAGCAGTGAACCATATCAAGATTATTAAAGCTTTTATTCATAGCACACGGTGTCTGCAGACAGAGTACATCAAGCTCTGCACAGTACACCTACAAGCATGTTACATACTCCAATCACACATAATCATAAGCAACATCAAACCAACAAGGATAGAAATAACGTGAATGAAAACGCAACTGAGCTAAACAGTCCGTGTTTATTATGGAGCACGACCGAAGGTGGTGGGCTTGATGGCCTCGGGGGCTAGTCAATGAGCATCATGGCAGCACTCATAGGTGACGGCGGTCNCGTCGTTGGTGGCTGACCGGTGGAAGTAGGCGGCTTCCGACGCGGCGACACGGCGACAAGGCTCGGTCTCGCCTCTCTTTCTTTCCGGTTTCTCCTTCAGATCTCTCTCTCGCGGCTCTCTCCGCCACTGCAGCACTCTCTCTCAGTTTCCTTCTCTCCTCTTATTCGCCGCCACAGATCTAGTTTCTTCAGATCCGGTCACTCGGCTGGCGGTCGCTCAGCGTTCCGGCTTCCCTGGATGTCTCTCCCGGGAAGTCAGAATGCCGAAGCCTCGCCGTCGCCGGTTTCTCTCTCTTTCTCAGATCTGTTTCTCTCTCAGATCTCACCTCCCTCTCTCGCTCTGTGTTTTCTGTGTGTTGCCGTGTCTTCCTCGCTCGACCCCCCTATTTATAGGCGGAGGAGGACTGGTCGACGGAGGTGCTCCGACCGGCGGTCCTCAGCGTGTCAACCGGGCTCTCCCTCGGCCGAACCGGTGACCTCAGCTATCGTCGTGCCCCGCCACTTGCTTCGCATTGAAGATGAGTCCCATCCATCCGGGTCTCCCGCCGGTCTTCGCGCTACTCCGTTGGGCGGCATTAATGGCGCCCGCGAGACGTCCCCATCCGTCGCCGGCCACCTTATCCTCCGTCCTCCGCTCCGCTCCTCTGTTTCTCGCGTGCAGCAGAAGAAGGAGGGAAGGAGGCAGGAAGGAGGAAGAAGAAGGAGAATGGGGCCGGGCCAAGGAAAATCAAAAGGGAAATGGGCCCAAGTGGAAGAAAGAATGGGAAAGACGGGCTCGGGCCCGGGTCCGCGTGGACAAGAAGAAATGAGGAAGAAGAGGGCTGGGCGCGAAAGCCTAGCCCCTCTATGGGCCTCTCCTTTTTTCTTTTCTTTTTTTATTTTCTTTTTATTTTTTACTCGAAAATAAAGGAAAATAAATAGGAAAATCAAACTTAGTAAATATAAATAATATTAGTACTTAGGTGATCAAAAATCATTTTTGTTAGGGTCAAATTAGTCCCTAATTTTCTAAGCAATTTAAGTGCAAATACTTGGTCAAAATTTAGGTGTCAACACACATCGCTATTTTTCTATTTACTGTACTAATTAGCGATTGACTAAATCAATTACAATCAGAATCAGTTTCGAGATTTTTGACCATATTTCCAACAATCTAAGTTTCAGAATAGTCAACCCATGATAGTGAAGAAGCAATTATTATACTATCACGGTGGATGCTTTCTTTAGTTTAGCTCCGCTTCTCAAGGGCTAGAAACCATGTGGTCAACGTAAAAAGGAAAAAAAAAACGAAAAAACAAACATAACGGCTAATCTTTACAGTGGAGAGTGCATGAAGACTTGAACATATGTTAGGAAGCATCGATACTTTGGTGTCAGATACATATCGAAGTATCTGACACTCAGCAAACAAGTGTTAGACAACACAATTTGATATGCAACTTCGGAATTCTGACACATGATTCCAACATGCATGTGTTAATTCTAAAAATTTTCAATAAATGAAAGATCAAAATATAAATATATAAAAAATAAAGAATTATAAAAATTATAAATGCAAAAACAAGAAAAGGCTAGTCTTTTCTTCTCTTCCAACTCTCGTTCCTCATGACATACAATTCACTCTCTAAATTTGTATTTATTTTTCTCTTCTGACGTGCTTCGACATGTGAGTTTAGAATGATGATTACTTTCTTTTTTCCTCCAAGTTTTATGAATTATTGGATTGGAGTTGAATTTATCAAATTGAAATAATGAATGATATTAATAAATAATGGATTAATTGTTTTTATGTCAATTCATTCTAGGCTCTTTTTATTTTTTTATTTATTTATTTATCTGTAAATTTGAATCTAATTAATTCGATTAAAATAATCATAAAAATGAAAAAATTTCATATATATACATTTAATATACAATGTGTCTTAACGTGTAAGAATTCTCTATTTTTTGAGAAGCAACATTTAGACATGTTACCACCCACCTGGATGGCATTGTTGGTTCGCACTCTCTTCCTCTCGCAAAAGATCGAGAATTCGAATCTCAGCTTCGTCATAGGGTGACTTACTCTTATTGCACGTGTGTGGTGGCTAGCACATGTGGCCCCCAGGGTTTACTCCCCCGACTGTCGGCAGGGTGCGGAGTTCCCTGGGTCACCAAAAAAAAAAAAACATTTAGACATGTCATGTTGAGTCACGTATCACGTGTCAATGTCGGTACTATTTAGAATATATCGACTCTCCTTAGTTTCACATTCGTGAAAGCTTAATACATTCTGAATTATAGTAAGCTAGATTATAAACTTCAATGACCCGTTCAGTCATCGCTCAGTCATCGTACCACAGTAGCAGAAGCGGCAAAACCTTGGACGAAAGCGCTCGGACAAAGTGAAGACGTA
>CM026412.1:16446679-16469592 GCA_014858505.1 Corymbia citriodora subsp. variegata
TGTCTAAAGTAATACACAAGCAGTAATTTCTGTTTATTTGAACTTTTTATTGTTCATAGTATTTTAAAAGAGATTATGCATATATTAATGCTTAGTTTATTTCGAGATAATATATCATTAGAAAATATTTTCCTCAAAACAATTGCTTGTATAGCTGTAAGGAAAATATTTTCGTCGTTTACAAAAATATTTAGACATAAATTGTTGTCGATTATATAAAATTTTCCATTGACTAATTATTTCAAGAGAAATGTGATCATTTTTAGAAAACTATTTTCTAATTTATTTATTTTCTGTAAAATAAATGGAGCTTAAACAAAAGATAACAACATGATAATGTCAAAAACCCCTCTTGTCTTGGACTCAACAATATTCTCAATTAGACTGAATATGTTTTTTTTGCTTTTATTACATGTTTTTCTATAATTTCAATAGTAATAAGGTTGAAGCAAGTTACCTCAAAGTTCAACATCATTTAGGTGGAAATTTAAAATACATGCAAGTAAGTATGAGTCTCCGGTGAGACCCAACAAGAGGCAATGACATTATTAGATTGTGGTTAATCATTGCCAAAAAAGAATTCCCATTAATGTTCCATAAGATATTAACTTTTTCTACATGACATGGATTTTTATATATGTTATGAAATTCTTAAAAAGGTATATGTAGTTACATATTATCATGATATAACTTGTAAATTAAAGTTCATATCCAATATAGAAATGAGAATCACAAGTTTATATGATGTGGTTGTCTTTTGGCATCAAGAGCATGAACTAATTGGAAATGCATTGCATAATTGGTAGTAAAAATCTGTGCTAATTTAAAGCTCTTTTCAAGGAAACATATCAATGAAATTTCCAATGAGATTATCATGGTTAATTAAGGCACCAAATTGAGAATTTCGCAAAAATCTATGAGTTTTCAAGTTTGGCACTATAAATACGACCTCATCTTTCATGGGATGAAACATGAATACATAAATATATGATAATATTATATTTTTTGGAACATATCTCATGCATTCTCATTTAAATAATGGCTCACAGTAATGGAGACAAAGCTCAAGATAGGCACTAGTTCGCCTCACCCCTCTACTCGCCCATCCTAACATGCTAGATGCCACATAAGTAAATCAACCAGTTGGAGTTAACGATCCAAGGCCATGTAGCCCTATTGAATTATTTGATGTTATATGGCCATCAAAAAGCATAACCACTTCTAGGAAAAACATTTGCTCAATTAAGTCACTATCAATCTGATCAATTGTGTTGCTCTCCTAATTTTTCATTGTAGAGACTTGTAAATGTAAATTCGTTTGTCAAAGTGTTAACAACAAAATATATGTATATATATATATATATATGTGTGTGTGTGGGTATAAGTTATTTATTACGCCGGAATTGCTCTAAGATGTGTACCTAATATGTTTCTTGATGAAATATTAATAAATTATGTATTAAATCATAAGAAGAAGGATGAGATTACCTCGGGAAATTTTTTTATTTCCCCTGGTGAATGGATGGATTTCAAATTATTTCTTTATGCTTATGTTAATCATGTTATGGATACCAAAGCTTACATTTGACATGAAATGGAGAATCAATTCACTAAGTGCGTAGAATTCCGTCTTTTGGCGCCTTTACATATTATTAAAAAAAAATGCTAACTCATATATGATCTACTATGTAATGATCATTTAGAATTATTATATTTCTATTTTAGAATTATTTTTCAATTTCAAATTTATTTCTAGAATATAAATTTGTTTGGTAAAACAATTCCATTTTTCTATTTCCGGAACAGATTTCTATTTTTGAAATATGTCTAAAATAGAAATCTTAAATAATTTTTTTTTACTTTTCTATTTTTATAATAGAAATTGTTATTCTCTTTTCTACTCCTCACCTGAAGGAGTCTTTCTCTAACCCCTAACCATCCACCCTCCTCCGGTCACCACTGCTGTTGGTTGCTCGCTATCAATTGTCGACAACTCTTTCTAACCACTAGCCATCTGGCCCCCTCTAGTTGTTGCCAACTACCGCTGCGGCCGACTCTCTCTAACCCCTAGTCGTCCGCTCCTCTCCGATTGCCATTGGTCACCAACGACTCTCTCTAACCCTTAGCCATTTGCCCTTTCTCCAGTCGCCATTGCTGCCTACCACCAGTGACTCTCCCTAACCCTTAGTAGTCCACCCCCTCCGATCATGGCTGGCCATCGTTGCTGTCGACAATTGTCGATGACTCTCCTAACCCCTAGCCATCCACCTCCTCTTTGGTCGCCATTGCCACCAGCCACCCCCTGCCGATCACTAAGGACTCTCCCTAACCTCTAGCTGTCTACCTCCTTTTGGTCGCCACTGCCTGCCATTGTCGTTTGTCACTGTCTCCCCCCTACCCCCACCGCTACTGCTGATTGCCAGCGACTCTCCCTAAGTACTAGTTGTCTGCCCTCCCTCAGTCATTGTCACCCACCATTGCTACCGCCCCCTCCCCCCACCGCCGTTGCTCAGAAGGGAAAAATTTTGTATCGTTATCAAATGAATTTCATTTTCAAGAATAGAAATTTTATGTCGTTATTAAATGTATATTTTTGCTTAGAAATTCATCCAAGAATAGAAATAGAAAAATATAATTTTGTTTCAGAAATCAATTTCTAGCTAAAAATTTTATCATTCGCACCCTTAGTAGTTGTATCAACATACAAGAGGGAGTGTACAAATTATATCCAAATAAGTAGGATACATATCGAAGAAAGTCTGTTTCTATCGAGGGATAAATTTCTGCTTGAAGTATTGGAAGGGCTAAGTTGGAATGTAATTGCTTTCATAGTAGATATAAAACTAGAAAAACTAATTAAAATACCATAATTTTTTCTTTCAATGCCTACACATTCTTTTAATTGATTTATCACTGGACAATGAGTAAAACGAGTCATTGACTTACACATAATTTCAGGCAAAAAAAAAACTTACATATGCACATAATGAGATTCAATTGAAAATTTCGTAAATAGAATCTAAATATTTTCAAACCAACATAATTATCATTTAGATAATAGCATGAAAAAAAGTTATTCCAGTTAACCTTGTATCGTTATA
The DNA here is from genome assembly GCA_014858505.1 of Corymbia citriodora subsp. variegata. Classification (NCBI taxonomy): domain Eukaryota; kingdom Viridiplantae; phylum Streptophyta; class Magnoliopsida; order Myrtales; family Myrtaceae; genus Corymbia; species Corymbia citriodora. Next base: position 16,449,781 of record CM026412.1, read on the forward strand.
AAATGAAAATTTTCAAATCGGTCACTGAGGACAATTTTGATAAAACTCATGGGCTGCAAAAGTATCAAAGTTTTAATGAAATTTCAAAACATTGAGACGAAATATTGAATTAGATTCTGATTGATTATTCTAATTGCTATAATTGATGGGTTACGAAATCCATTGTTTATATTAATCAATATTCATAATTATTCCGCAACTCATGTAAAATGAATGTTTTTCCTAATAGAATCAACACTAGTCATATAAAGCTTCTATAGAGTAATTTCTATTTTTAATTGAAAGGATATATATAGATATACTTCTTCGTGGGAAAGGAGAGATGGAGGTGGATTTCAGCCGGCAACGATTGTACGACGGATGTTGAGGCTAACATTTTTTAATAGTATTTATTTTCTTTTTTCCCCCTTGGCTTCTTTTCCCACGATGGTCATGAACCTCCGATGAGGGTTGCCAACCATGAGGTGAGGGTTGTGAAGCCCTTGCTAGCAGCCGATGAGGTTCGCAACCCTCAGCCTGCTTTAACCAGATCTAGGGGAAGCCTGAGGGTCATAGGCAAGGCGGCTTCACTCAGATTTGGACGAGCCTAGCCTCCTTGGCTGTAGGTGAACACGACCTCGCTTGTAGCCAACAAGGCCATAGCTGCCTCCACTAGGACCTCATCGACTGCAAGTGAAGACGATCATGGCCTCACCAGCTGCAAAAGAGGCCGTCTTCACCCATGGCCCCCAAGGCTATGATGAGGCAAGCCTCGCCAGCGACCCCAAGATCTTACCTAGTTCTAGGCGAGGCTAGGTGAGGGCCATGACCGTTGCCAACCATTGTGGGAAAATTTTTTTTAAAAAAAAAAAAAAGCAAAAAGGGAAGAAAAGACAAAAAGAAAAAAAGGAAAAGAAAAAGTTAATTAAAATTTTGCAAAAAATTAAATATTATTAAAAATTGTTCACATTAGCGTCCTCCAGACAATTGGTGTCGGTCGGTATACTTGTCATTGCCGGTTAGCCAGAATTGGCCGAATGGATAGAATTGAGACAATTATAAAAAGTTTAGGACTGAATTAGCAAAAAAAAAAAAATAGGACTGAATTAGTAAGATTCAAATAAATTTAGGACTTTTTTGGTAATACTCCCAATATGAGGTAAACCTAAGTATTTCATAATCACCTTTTGTTAACTAAATTATTTCTTAAGTAAGGAAAATATTTTTCGTTCAAGGGCTAAGTAAATTCGCAACTACATCACCCTTGACCTTGGCCAGTGTCTAATGCCCATTATGCATGTGGAGATGAATTCCAACGACTTCACTAATCAGACATTTCGATATTAGCATGAGAGATGAAACTCAAAAGTCATGGTCATGAAATTTCTATTCTTTGCATCATCCCATGAGACGTCATCTGTGTCAAGATGCATTCCCACACATTCTTCATCGTCGTCTTATGCACCTCCCAAGCTTGACATGTAAATTTGTGATTCCCAAAATTCTTCATCAATTTGCACTTGATAGACTAGATATAGCTTCTTATTTATTACTCAATTAAAAGTAAATATATTAAAAGAAATCAATTTCTACCACAAGCAGGCCCGTAAGTTTATGCCATGCGGCAAGTGTTATATCTGTAAACTTTTTTTTTTTTGCTAGCCAGTTGGAATAGTTGTCCTTTAAAATCCCATCAAAAATTATTTGAAGATAGCAACTATTATTACTCAAAAATATCTCTCTCCATGAAAAAACTCAACAAGCCGTTGCATGAAATGTTTGGAGTCATACAAAATCAGAGTGGAACTTTATAGTTCATAATACTATTAAGGAGAGTATGCATATACTAAGTAAAGCCAACTAAATAATGCCAAAAAGCCTAAACATCGAGGACCCAACAATGTTCTCAATAGGACAGAAAATGTTTTTTTTTTCGCTCTTATTACATGTTTTTCGTTAATTTTAAAATTAATGGAGGTTGATGCACATAACCACAAAGTTCAACATCATTTAGGTGGAAGTCTTAAAAACATGCATGTAGGGACAAGTCTCGGTAAGACCCAATAAGAGGCAATGACAACCAGATTGTGGTTAATCATTGTAAATAGAAAGTTCCCATTAAAGGTGCACAAGACATTACCATCTTTTTTACTTGACATGGATTTTCGTTTATACAAAGAAATTCTTAAAAATTCTATGCAATTACCCTTTTTTTTTTTTTGTCGGCTTTATTCTACTCCTACTCTAACCCTCACTCTCATACATATTGTCATAGTATGGCCTGAAAATTAAAGTTCTTTTTCTTATTTAGAAAGAGAATCAAAAGTTTAATACGTTGCATCAAGAGCATGAGGGATATGGGGATGTATCACATAATTTGGAGTAAGAATCCATCTCCATTTAAAACTCTCAATTTCAAATACCCCTCTCAAGGAAATATATCGACCAAATAGCTAATGAGATTATCATAATTAATTAAAGAACCAAATTGATAATATACAAAAGCTTGGTGAGCTTTCAAATCTAGTACTATAAATATGGCCTGGCTACTCCTATGACCAAACACGACCAACACATAAAGATCAATACCTCATACATTGTCATTTGGATAGCGGCCCACAATGACGAAGATGATTTCTAGGGATGAGCTCTAGCTTGCCTCTCCCTTCAGATCGCCCATCTCGACATTCCAATTGTCGTGGATGCGAATTGATCGCTGGGTATTGCCTACCGTAGCTAGGTAGCCCGATCATGTCCTCCAGTGGAACCTGATTAAGGTACCACTAAAGCTGACTTCTTATGTAGAAGATGTACCATAGGGTTCAAACTACATTGCTGGCATTTAGTGTGCTTCAGTTGGACGATTATCTTTTCATAGAGCACAGCATCTTCATTAGGAACACATAATTGTTACATATGATCTTATTCTTTTTCTTAAGAGCTTTTATGGCATCACGAACAACATATCGCCATATATATATTTTATTTTTCCATACTCTGACAATAATAATTACATTTATAGGTCTTTACAATGGAAGATCAAGAGAACAACATCATTTCTTCCTTTAGGACGCTAAATCTCAACCATGTAGTAGAATTTCTTCTACATATGAAGTAGTTTGAGCACAAATCGGGTTCCACCGGAGGAGTTGAATGGGCTACATGGACACGTATTTATTTTATGGCAATTGAATGACGGGATCGACGATCAGAAGGGAGTGGCAAGCTAGAGGTCTTCGTCACTAATGGGCCTCTGTTTAAAGGAGAATGTATGAGATATGTTCTGAAAAATGTAATAGTATTATATCTTTATGTGCTTATCGTGTTCTTAATTAGATTGGCGAGGTCGCGTCTATAGTATTAGACTTAAAATCTCTAACAAATGTTTACATATTCTCATTTTGATTCCTTAATTATCTATGTTAATCTCATTGGAAAATTAGTTGATATATTTCCTTGAAAAGAAGCTTTAAATTGGAATGATTTGTACTATTGATTATGTGATGCATTTCCATATCCCTCGTCCTCTTTATGCCAAAAGAATATCGCATTGCATTAATCTACGGATTCTCATTTCTATACTGGATATGAACTTTACTCCACATTATGATAGTATGTAATTATATGGACCTTACTTTTTTTCTACTTCATATGTTATTTGATTATTTGAAATCTGTCCCTTCACAACAAAAAATCGTACATGTTTCCAAGATAATCTTCTCCTTCCACCCAATGAGGATATTATTATTTTGACCATTATATCCAATACTGCAGCAAATTAATACCCCGCGATTGAAGTAAGGTCGTAAAAGGTAAATACATAATTAAGTACCTTGATATTTATCCACAAACAAAAATGGAAGTATAGAAAGCAAGAAACTGAAGACTATGTTCAACGAAAATTTTCAAACCTAAGAAACAAAAAATATGACAATCCTTCCAAAAATATGATAAGATTCATGAAAGTTGATTACTTCAATATATATTAATCATGATTGTTTCTTCCAGTGCTTTTACATATAATAATATGCTAAACCATGCATGGTCGACTATTAAATGGCCATTTAGCATTTGAATTAAATCTATTTATGGAAATCAAAATTAGTATTGAAGAGGGAGTGTATGTATTTGATCCAAATTATTAGGATATATATCAAACAAAGTTTGTTTCTGTCGAAGGATGAATTCCTACTCAAAGTATTGGAGGGACTAAATTGGAATATAATTGCTTTAGTAAAAAGATCATTCAAATTTTTAGCTATTACTTCAATTCTATTTTATATAGATGCTCTATTTTATCAGCACAAATAAAAAAAATAACAACATTTTTAGGAACTCCTCAAAACTCTTACTCTCCCTGCTTCATGAAAATTTTTATGCTGGCTTCACCTTCCTTAACAATACATCAAAAATGGTCCATGGTCGTTCCGCTAGTTTTTTTTTTAATTTTTTTATAATGATATAAATGAAATTTGAATTTTGGTCAAAGGTGTAATGTAATCCATAAATTTTTAATTTATTCAATGTGATCTTTGAATTTTACCCAAATGTGTAATATGATCTCTAAACTTTTAATTTATTTATTGTAACCATTGAAATTTTGGTATATATACTATTTAGTCCTTGAACAATATTAAAATGTTTAATATTGTCCTACCATTAATTAAAGCGCAGGGAAAATAGTGAACATTTTCATATAATTTAGGAGACCAAATTTAATATATATTAAAAGTTCATGAATCACATTGAACAATTTTAAAGTCCAGGTATTAAAGTTCAGGGATTATATTAAATTAATTAAAAGCTTAAGAATCGCATTACACATTGGGCCAAATTATAATATATTATTATGCATCAAAGATATGCAATTACCAAATTATGATGCAAAAATAATAGTCTTGATTAATCCTAGATTCAACTTAATGACTCATAATGTACATAAGATATGCAATTTTTAAACTAGGAAACATGCATGAAAATGCAATCTAAACTAAATAGAATGTTTTTTTTATTTTTTTTATCTTCATAATATGAATGTTTCCCAAACCAATGACATGCAACACATAAGCCAAAACATAATCAAATACTCATAAGATCCGACATGGGAAATAGAGGCAATTGGGAATTCCATCTCCTCCATCGGAAATCTCTCTCCTTGCGGTCATAACTGACGATGAAGATCGAGAAGTGGCAGCGAATTTGACACTTTTTTTGTTCGAATAAAATTTGACTTTGTTAGATCAAGTTAAATAGGAGGAAATTGAAGACTGTGTTATTATTATTTTTTAGGCTTAAATTCCCTTTCACTAAAAAAAAATTACAGAAAACGGAAGGTTCAGTTTATTTAATGGAAAATTAGTGATTTGAAAAATACTTTTCTCAATTTTAATCATTCTTAACGCCTGGAAAAATAAGTTCATCTAAATTTGTTGCGACAATATACTTTTATTAAACATTTAAAACTTTCCTGTTGTTCCAATTTTCTGTATGGTATAAATAATTAAAATTTAAAAAAAATTCTCAAATTGTTCATTTCTCCCTAAATAGAAGTCCAGGCATTAGATATGACATCCAAATAATAGGGGTCAAGGCTGAACTTAGCTCTTATGTATGCGTAAATATATGGGTAAACAAACAATTCGTGTTGACAAACAATCAACCTGCAATGAATAGGGGAGTCAAAAAAAAAAAACACTTGCATTGGTTTTTTTGTTCATGCATGCTTGGATAATTCAATAACTTGTGGCCATCGTGATTGGGATGAGGCTCGGGTGAAACTAGAATAACTATCAAGATGATGTCAAGAGCTAAAAAGATTGAATGGAAGGATATATAGACACATTTATCCCTTGGATTACTAGAGTTATACTTTGTCCTTTTGCTCGTAGAAAGAAATAAGATACTCCTTTGGCCCAATTTTTTAGCCTAATATAAAAATACTATGGTCATTTTTCATCTTGATATCGATTTATCACCTCAATTTCTAATTTCAGGACTTCACATTCTAAGTTTTCAAATTAGATACAGAATTAGTCTTAATTCTTAGATACAGAATTCGACTTAATTCTAAAAAGATTTGCATGGTGATCATTTTTCTTTTAAAGAAAAATCCGTTATTATAATTCAACGTTCTCCAACCGCCCAGAAAAACTCCCCACTACAAAAATCCAAACCGTCAACCATTAACAGCGTAGCTTTAGGGCCTGTTTGATTCAACTTTAAGCAAATGTTCTTAGGAAAATGCAAATCGCTTTAGGCTAAAGGGGTTTTCTGAAATGCAAATAACATTTGGTAAATTGTAATTTTATATTGTATTGCGAAATAACTTTGTTTTAAATGTCGTTTGGTAAATATTACATTTTGTAAATGACTTTTACTAAATTTTTTGTTTAAGAAAATTGTAAAGATTTTTTTTTGAATTTACTTTGGCTGTCGGCCACCCTCCGACGACCAGATCTGGCCGCTAGACAGTCTCGCCTAAGGTCGTGTGACCTTAGGCGGTGGTCACCTAGGTCGCACAACCTAAATGACTGTCTGCTAGGTCACCAACCCAAGCACCCCCAGGCGATGGAGGCAACGATTTTGTCGCTTGGGTTGCGCAACCCAAGCAGATGCCTCTATCGCTTGGGTTCGCGTGGCCCTAGCAGACAATCGCCTAGGTTCACAACCTAGGCGTGCGACCCAGGCCACGGAATCGTCGCCTGGGTTGGCGACCGAGGCGACCACCGCCTAAGGTCGCTGGACCTCAAGCGACCATTGCCTAGGTTGCGTGACCCAAGCGATGCTTGAGCTCACGCAACCTCAAGCGACGATCATCCCTCTTGGGCAGCAATCACCGGCATCAAGGACCCCTTGGCCAACTTCTCATTGGCTCATCAGAGAAGATGAACAGTAGTTGGGTGAATAGTACCATTTGTATTTCGAATATGCAACTTCTCAAAGTAGTTTCGAACCTGTCTTAGGCTAAAGGCTTTAGAGTCATTTGGAAATGTAATTACATTTTGCCAAAGTCCTCCAAAAAATCGAACCAAACGGGTTTATATTTGATCAGGTCCTTTAGGTGCCCAAAGTCCCTTCACAAAGCTGAACCAAATAGGCCTTTAGCCCCCCTCCCTCCCGTGTTCTTCTTCTTCTTCTTTTTAAAAAGTATTTTTACAGAATGAAAATATATAAAAATATTTAAAAAATAAAAAGACAAAATTGCATTTTATATACAGTAAGTTCATACCTTTTTTGATACTGATATAATCACTTCATGTTCTTATTTTAAGTAAGATTTACTTTAAGCTCTTATTTGAAAAAATGTGAGTATTTTGAGTCATTATTTGAAATGATATCATTTTAGATTTTTATTTGAGAAAATGATAACATTTTAGGCCATTATTTGGAATTTTTTCTTTTTTATTGCAATCTTATAAGATTTAAAAATGAGGTTCTCATTTCGTTTGGGACTTTTTTTAATTGCAAACTTCGCAAGTTTCACAATGCAATATCCAAAATCTCTTAAAATTCATGAAATGTAAAGTTCGACCCTTTTTGAAAACTTCAAAAGTACAATTTCTTTTTCTATTTTCAATTTTAGAATAAGAAAATCATGTAGAAAATTAGGTTGTCCGATCCCAAGATCATGTAAAGTGGAGTGAACGTCTGTTCAGAGCCTCACGACCCTTCATTCAAAATTTTATCATAAATTTTAAGATTTAATTATACTTTTTGAATATTTTAAGGTTAAATTAAACTTAGTTGATGAGTTTTAGAAATTCCACACTCATCTCGTTTACCATGCATGCTCGATTTTCCTCATTTCCTTTTCCACACCGTCGTCAAGCTTGCGACGCTGCTGTAGATTTCGGGAAATGACCGATGGGTTCTTCTAGATTCAAAAGCAAGCGCGCCGGAAATTGTGAGACTAGGGTCTTCTGCGCAACGGGAAAAAGGCAAAGAGGGACTGTTTCGATCCTTCAATTCTTGCTCTTCCCAAGTTGATCGGCTGGTTTGATCGGTGAGTTGCTGTATATTCCTCCATTTTGAATCATGGGTAATGAAGAGAAAGCGAAGTAGATTGAAATTCCGTGGCTTTTTTGCTTTTTCCCAGATGATGGGTTCTGTTGTGCTTCGGGTTCATGGGGTGTTCTGTGTCGTTCGGTTTGTCTTATGTAGGCCCTGTGAATGTGGTCCATTGTTGTGGTTCTGTTCTCATGGTGTTGAGTTGTGAGATTTTACAACGTCAAAATGGTTAAAGTTAACGTTGAATGGATGTTGGCTTTCCTGTTTAGTTCCTAGGGAGAAAAGATTGGAAGTCTTTGAGGTCGATATTCTATGTAGCCTGAACATAGTTCAGCTGCAGAGACTAGTAACCTTTTGTCACTTGAATGGAAACGTCGTTGGATCTGTACCAGCTGTAATGTCTAATCTTGTTTGTGAGTTGATTAATGAGTAGGGGTGTGACTTGTCAAGCTCTTGTGTGCTAACTTGAACTTTATACTCCAAATAATCAAGCTTGACTCACCAATATGCGGAAATCGGCTCAACCATTTTCGAGTTTCAGCTACTTGAGTAGCTTGCTGAGCAGAGTTTCGAGCTAATAATTACTTGAGTCAAGTGGCTCAGTAGCGTAGTAGAGCTTCCAAAGATCTGTTTTTTCATCTTAAATTTGTCTTGGTTCATGTAGAACCATGACCATGAAATCTAAGAGTTTTTGAAACTTTGTCCCTTTCAAGAAGGTTGTTTCTTGCCCTTACGAAAAAAAGTCCCCCCCTCCTCTCTCTCTCTCTCTCTCTCTCTCTCTCTCCACACTTTCCTCCATTGTTTTTTCCTTTTGTCTTTCTCAATCTTAAGTTTCTTTCGTCCGTGCATCTGATGCATAAGGTAATTACCCAGTTGAAATCTTGGATCCCTGTCCTGTATATGTTCTTCCACCAACAGTTACAATTGTTTTCCATTCATTTGTTATATCCAACGGCATAGCCTAGTATTATGCAATCCAAGTGGGGATAGATGTCCAATGTCGTGCCTCAACTTGTTACTTTCTTTCTCCATGAGAATAATCAAGCTTTTTATGCTCCTCCATTTTGAAATGTTCTAGATCAAAGCTGTCATTGCTTCCTAAGTATACACTTATAAACAAACCCTGCTTGTACGAATGAAATGAATGTTTGGTTCCTTGTGCATCAATGTTAATTTTGCTCCAGAGTGTGGTGATGCTCTGAAAATGATACTTTCTTTCAGATTCCAAAGCATTCGTGTATTTAGGACTTTTGGATAGAACTATTTTGCAAATTTGAAATGACTGTCATGCTTCCAGATGAGTTTAAGTGAAAGCCTTAGTTTTTATTGTGAAACTGGCCAGATGGTCTGGATTGAAATTATGCATTACATATTGATGACATCTAGTAAGGAACTCTATATGCATTGGGTAGCCATCAATTAATGATGTGCAATGGAGTATTGACGTAAAAAGGTGCCTTTGGCCTTACTTCTTGATTAATGTTATCCTTAGATAGTTCTTAATTTTTGTACATTACGGTTTAGGTTTTACCATGTACCCTTTCTTTGAGTTCAAATTCTGGCCTAATTGTATGCCCTTTGTTATGTTTCAGGGCCATATGTGCTTGGCTTCTTAAAACACAGTACAACTTGCTTTGTAATATTTTGTCCTTGTAACTAAATATGAATTTGCTTCACAAGATGGACATAAGCTTCAGCTTGCTGTAACTTAACGCTCTTTCTTGCCAAGCTGTATCTTCAATCAAGTTGTTTGGACACTTGCAGGATTCTTCAGATTGTACTTCAGATTGCTGGATTGTGTAGAGTTATCAGTCTAATAATGAGAATAATCAGATGATTTTCCTTTTATTCATGGAAGGGGAAAGTTGGATGGCTGCTCATTTTGCTCAAGGAATGTACTTATCCATTTTTTCTAGCGAATGAATGGAACATAATTTTGTTGTTGGTCAAGAATTCACTGATGTCAGGGCATTTAGGAATGCCATTAAGGAAGCTGCAATTGCACAACATTTTGAGCTTTGCATCATCAAAAGTGATCTTATCCGATATTTTGCAAAGTGTGCATCAGAAGGTTGTCTTTGGCAAATACATGCTGTGAGGCTTCCCAACTCCCCAACTTTCACCATAAGAAGCCTTGAAGGAATCCACACTTGTGGAAGAAATGCTCATGATGGTCACCATCAAGCTTCAATAGATTGGATAGTGAGCTTTATAGATGAAAGGTTGCGGAGTGATGTTAATTTCAAGCCAAAAGGTATATTGCATGACATTTATAAGCAGCATGGGATAAAGATATCGTATAAACAAGCTTGGCATGCAAAGGAATGAGGGCTTGCAGTGATTTATGGCTCTTCTGAAGAAGGATATTGCTTGCTTGCAGCATATTGTGAACAAATAAAGAGAACTAACCCTGGAAGTGCCACTGAAGTATTTACAACTGGTGCTGATAATGACAGTATTTACTCTCAGATTTGTTTTGATTGGACCATTGCCTATATGTATCAATAGAGGAAATTCGATTTCTTGTTTGAATGGGACGCTATGAGCAAAGCCTAGGACTTTGGAGTTGGGGTAGGCATGGTATTGAAGAGAAGACAAGAATCAATTTCTTTTTTATTTAATTTATATAAATTTTGAGATTACATTTACTTTTCTTGTCTGAGATTTTGAGCATGTTAATGACGGTATTCAGGTCAAGTTGAATCCGACTTCGAGAATACTGGGTATCTTTCCAAAGCCAAGTTGAGATTGAGCTTTACACGGTATATGTTCACTTCAACTTGATTACAACCCTATTGTTGAGCTTATAAGTACACATATTACAATGTGGAAACAGAATATCTGACACCATTTATATTTGTGTGTCTGAACTTGCAACTATCTTTAGAGGTATATGATTGTGTCACTTAAGAAGCATCCCACTAGATAGAATGATGAAGTTGTGAAAAGAGATGGCTTTTTGCTTCTGGAGCATGTATTGCTATTATCAATTTATATAATTACAAATTTGTCAGTCTGTTATTGCAACCAATAACCAGGAATGTCATTCTTGGAGAAATTTCTCATTCGTTTTATCGAGGCCCTCTGGTAACTGCTTGGCCTGAAAACGCTAGCACCTTTTCCTGTGTGGAGAATTTTATCTAGCATTTGCATGCTCTATAGGTTTTAAATCTTGATGTTGTGCTCTCTCTTTTTTCTCTGAGAATGGTATCCTCTCTTAATGTATCCAACTCCAAGTACAAATGGAACTTTTCCAGACAAGGCAAATGATGCCATTTTGTAATGTGGTTTCTTGTTATGTGGTTCCTTTTCCCTACCCATTTTGTTTGTTAAAGCAAAGTTAATGGGGAATGTGCTCTGGCCTGCTCTTTGCTTTCTTAACTCTCTGGCATCTCTCCTTTGTAACGATTAGCTTTTGTTGAGACTTCTGTTGATGTCTGCCATGACGTTTTGTCCGTTGGCCCATACAGCTGTGGAACTGAATGAGGTGGAACGACTGCATCCAAAGAAGTCGGCTCGAAGGAAGACTAGGCAATGAGAGCAACAGTAGAGGGCACCAGGAGGATACTGGTCCTTCTTCAAGTAGCACTAGCCACAGGTCATGATGTAGATTTTGGCGGTACTGAACCTTAATGTTCTCCTAGTAGACGTACACATGAAGAGTAGCCATACGAAAGAGACAACGAGATTGAAGAGTTTCTACACCATAAGTCCACAATCTCTCTCTCTCTCTCTCTCTCTCTCTCTCTCTCTCTCTCTCTCTCTCTCTCTCTCTCTCTCTCTCTCTCTCTCTCTCTCTACTAGTGTGTATGATTAATAGTTTCTTTACGCCACAGTCAAACCATGCAGAGGTGCTGTGGGGTTCATATTGCGCAGAGTACTTCTCAAGCTCTCAAGCATAATTTTCCTCAAGACATCCATTTCGAGCCCATTTTTAGGTGGCCGATTGCATTAGCAGCATGAGTACAGAGGCATGGAGAGATTAGCTGGCGATGATTGACATGACACCTAACCTCATTCCTTGAATGGTGTGAATCCATACCTTGGCGAAACGATGATACCCTTCAAAATGAAGAGCCAAAGCCAACTGACGAATCCTTTGAAACTTTGTTTAATCTCTTTAATTTACTGGCAAGAAAAGAAATTTGTCTAATCTGGATCGATGCGATGCGAACTCAGAAGTTTAGAGATTTCCGCAAAAAAGAAACTGTCTGATCTAGGTCGATAGGTGCAACATGATTTGAAGGTAAGAGTTTCATATAATTTCCTCGTTTGGTACCTTTTTGTACGAATTGTTTGTGGTACTTGAGGATGTGACTTTATACCCGAACCTTTCTATGATGATGATGATACGTACAAGCATGAAATCCTGCAAAGATTTTGAGAAAGATTCTTTTCTATCCTATCATTATTTAAGTAATTAAGCATAAACATAATATCATAAAAAACTCTAAATTAATACATTGATAACAAATTTATTCTGAACTAATATTTTGATCAATAAAAATCTTAAATTGATACATGAAATAAATTTATTCAAAATCACTACAAAAAATTCTAAATTGGTACATTATGATAAATTTACCATCTATTTGGTTTCTATTAAATAGAATTAATATCACAAAAAATTACATATTTGCATACTTATGACAAACACAGGATAAAATTTCAAATTGATAAACTTGTCAATTATCATATATCATTCAATTTAGTAATTAATTATAAAATTTAATGAAAATTAACGGAGTATAAATTTGTTATAGGTATGCTAATTTTTAGCTTTTTATGATATTATTCATTTCTTTTATAATCATTCCTCACGAGGATTTATAATCATCGGATCTCAAAATTATATTTCTCAATCACAATGTTTTTGTATTGTTACAATATTTTGTATAGGAATTACCACAGAATACACGGGACTATGATGAGTTATTATCGTAAAATCAGTCTCTCAGCTGTGATAATCCCTTGAGTAATCAATATTATTTATGGCTTGTGTAGATCTATGCGGATTGTGGGTTTCTCCCCCTATAAAAGTGATGTAAAAAGCCTGATCAAATGTCTTTGCTGGATAGAAAGTGACGACATCACGAGATCATCACGAACCTATGATGCCTAGTATGGGATGGTGTGGAGGGAGACGTGTATAGACTTTCCATGGAATGCGGATGGGGGCTTTGTGTGACGACTTTAACGAAGTGCCATGCGATTGCATAAATCGAATAAAAGAAGAAAATTATCTAAAAAATCTTAAATTTATAATATTTTTGCCAGCTCAATTTTAGATTTTATAATTATATCAATTGAGTTCTAAATCTTTTTCACGTTTTATTAATGGAGTTTATCTGATCAATTTTGATCAAAAATCATTGCTGCAAATGCTAGTCATTGTACGTGTAGTATGACCAATGATAATGTGAGCAATTTTTAATAATATTTTATTTTTTGAATTTTGTATATTTTATTTTATTTTTCCTTTTCCTTCTTCACTTTTTTTTAATTGTTAAGGGTCATAGGATTGTTGGCCACAACCCTCACTCGTAGCTAGGTAAAGACCACGACCCTTGCCCAATGTAGCCTTGCTAGCTACTAGCAAGGGCTTTGCCCTTAACAATTAAAAAAAAAAGGGTAAAAAAGGACAAAGAAAAATGAAAGAAAATATACAAAATTTCAAAATAATAATAAAATAATATTAAAAATTGTTCATGATATCGTTGATGGTGCTTTGCAAGACAACCAATATCTACGTTAGCGATTTCCAACCAAAATTGATTAGATGGACTCAATTGTAAAAACATGTAAATGTCTAAGATTTAATTGTCACAATTGAAAGGTTTATGATTGAATTGACAAAAGAATGATGAGATTGCATAAATCGAATAAATGTGTTTCTCATATAAAGAAGTGATTGAATAAAAGAAATTTTGTAATATATTTTCATTTATTAACCCTTCAATTTTTTTTAACTCACTCAATATTAAAAGAAATGAAAGTAATTTTATTTGAAACTTTTGCCATTCCATCAAGGCATGGAAGTGAGTTTCGTAATAGCGGAGGAAGCGTGGGGTCATGAGGTGGACGATAGAATTGGATCGTGGGAGTAATGTCAAGGAGTTTATGCTAGGATTCCAATGATCAAAGGGATATATGGGGAAGATGTTCGAATATAGGAGCAACCAAGTCCACAGATTGGCCTGGAGTTGATCATCGTTCTCCCCATGATGGCTATAATAAGCCAAACTTGAATTGAATGCATATCCTAAACACGAGATGCCCGAGTTAAAGTAAGATGTGAGACAATTGGTCATAGTAGGAATGAGCATGGGTTAATGATAGAACCGAAAATTAGAGTGCACTGCCCACAGGTACCAGTCCGGTTTTCAAGTTCTTGCGTTTATGAGTCCAATTTTTGGTTTCAATAAAAGAGGAACAAGTACCATGGTTTGGTTCTTGGTTTCTAGGTAAGAACCGAACTAGGAACCATTGAATTGAAGATTATATATCGTAAATGATGTATATATCATTTTACATTATAATTTTTTTGTATATTTAATGAACGAATGTTTTATTTAATCTCTTATGAGATATGTATCGTCTTCATAAGGAGTTTATTATCAGTAAATAGAGTTTATGAGTTGAAGTGGAATGAATATACATGGTGAGGTTTTCTACTAATTATTTTAGCTTATTTAATAGTGATTTTAATTTAAAACTATTATTAAGTGATTAACTATGTTTCTTATTTCTTTTGATTTTAGGCAGTTAGAATTTGAAGCAATTTAAAATAGATAATTGAAAACTATAGTTCTATAATTTAAGTTTTATATTTTGTGTTTTGACCTTTTTATTGTTTATTTTATTTTATGTGTTCATCTTTTATGAATTGTTGCTATTGATAAATAAGGATTTTTGTTATTATGTTTACTTTCATTTTGTTTAATTAAAAATGAAACAAACAAAAGAAAAAAAAAATTGGCCGGTTCTCGAGTGGACCCTAAAACGGACCTCAAAATTGATTAGCATGATAGGTTTCGGGTTTTATAGTATATAAGATAGGTTTTAGGTTTTAAAAGTTAAGCAACTATCTGACAAGGTAGTTCCAAGTTTTAGGTGGAACTTGGATTAACCCCGGAATCGCTTTTCACAATACAAAACACGAGTTCCATTTTTGGAAATGATGGATGGCTTAATGCATAAGCTCACAAGACGCCGCATGATCTCATGTCCGAAGCCACTAGGGTTAGACCGCGGCACATATGCGCTTTCCATCGACCCTTGTTTCTTCCTCACTCACTCTTATATCTATCGGTCTTCCTTATGAACCCTTCTCTTTATTCTCTTTTGTCTCACGACATGAATGTGTAAATGTGTGTGCAAAATTCACTAGTTTATAAAAGGGAATAATGCAAATTCTCCTTGAATTTTAATTTCATGTGCAATGCTGTCCTCAAATGAACTTTTAGTATGTGCAATGTAGTTCTTAAATTTTGGTCCAATTTGTAGTGTAATTCTTTGACTTTTAATTTGTTCAATGTGATTCCTAAACTATGGTTCAATATAGTTCATCAATTTGTGTCATTTTTCACATAATTTAGAAACTAAACTGAAAATTTATCAATTGTTTATAAACCACATTAAACAATTTGAAAGTCTATGGACAACATTGCATGTTGGCCAACTTTCGTTGATCATTTGTCATTTTTTCATTAGAAAAAAGACTACTCGAGAAACACCAACGTGTGAAACTTGTTTATTCTCCAAGCTATCTTAAGATCAAAACATGTCTTTGGTTCAACATTTGTAAGGGGCTTTGAGTTTAATGCACATGCTAAAAACTCAAAGCTACTTGGGGAAATGCAATTATGTTTGGTAAAGTTTCTTTACAAATGAACTTTGAGTTGAATGTGCATTTAGTAAAAAAAACTTTCATAATGGGTTTTGAGGGGTATTATAGGTATATACATACATACATATATATATATATGGAAAATTGGACTAAACCTTTCGCTGAACCGGTGAAGGGCTACGGTCGTCGGCAAGCCAGATTTGGTGCTAATGGTTGTCGGCCGAGGTCGCTCAAGGTTGAGCAACCTTTGGTGAGGGTCGCATGGCCCCAACCGAGGGCCACCGAAGGTCGCCCGACCTCAGGCGACCCTCGGCAAGGGTCGCGCGACCCCAACCAAGGGTCGCTTGACCTAGGCTCACCACGACCCGGGCAAGGGCCGCTTGTGGCCGGGAGACCTAAGCGACGATCACCTAGGTCGCAGCGTGCTTGGGTCGAGCGACCTCCGATGCCCCTCGACTAGGTTGCGTGACCCTCGTCGACGACCACTCGAGGTCAACCAACCTCAGTCGACAGCCGCCCGAGGTCAAGCAACCTCAATCAATGGCCGCCGATGCTAGATTTGGCTGTCCCTTTCTTAATTAAAAAAAAAAAACCAGGGGCAAAATCGGAAATATAAAGAACTAGTGAGGGTAGTTTTAGAAGGAAAAAAATAGTTTTAGCATTCCACTAAATGCTGAAAGCTCAAAGCTAGTAGTTTAGGCTTTCGACATTTTAAAGGCCACTTGAAAGCTGAAAGCCAACTTCAAAATTGAATCAAACGCACCCTTTGTATGACGCAACAACCATCTTGTACACATATTTTTCATTTTAAACCTGCTAGCGAGATTGAAAACTCTATGATTGGTGTATAATGATTAATTAAAAAGAACATGAGGCCCACATTTGGCGTAAACAATTTCCCTTTTCACAAATATATGGGTTATATATTTTTTACCAATGAAATTTTGGATTATACATTGACCACAACTTCTATTTTTACGCAAGCACCCTAAAATCAAGATGTGTGTCTATTATCATGTTATATAAAAATTTATGTGTACATTTGACATCGCTTGACGGATTTTTCTGTATAAACTTTCAATAATTCTATATAATGTGTATTGTATATGTTTCTTTATTTTATTTTAGGTATAATTGCTCAAAACCCCCTTGAATTTTGAGAAGTTGGGTAATAACCCTTGAAATGTCAAAAATTATAATTACTCCCTTGAATTTGAGCACCATTGTATTTCAAAAGATCTTTTTTCCAGGAAAAAAAAAATATTCTACTGTATCAGGACTTTCCATAAAGAATCATTTTTTCACTGAGCTTTCCTAGTTAGGGTATCTCGGGTTTCATTCCTTCAGTGTCACGCATATCTTTTATTGCCCCCCTCAGCTGTCCCTTTTGCCTGAAAATAATCTTTATTGTATGTTTAACTAAGGAAAATAAAGAGAATGCAGGATTGATTAAGCTACAAAAATCGAGTACAGGTTATTTTATCCAAAAAAAAAAAATCATTAGTCCATTTTCACGTAGACAGAAAAATTAGTGATTGCAACAAGAACCATTAGGAATAATATGTAACTTATCAAAATTAGGGACTATATTTCACAATAGTGTTAAAGTTCGTGGGTAATCTGTGATTTTTAGAACCGAAATTCAAGAGAATTTTAAATAATTATTTCTTCATTTTCTTTTCTCCAGCCAAGTAAAAATAGAGCCATAAAAGTGCAAGAGATGAATCCCATTCACATGATCTACGGCTAGAGCTGGCAATATGGGTTGTCTTGTGGGCCTACTTTTTAACTCATTTTCAGTGGCCAACCGATTTATGAGTTTCTTGAATTTGTTGTCGCAGGTTTAAATGTGTTGGGAAAATAAAGTGGGTTTGAAACATACCCATTTTCTAACCCATTTTTTTTGGGGGAAAAAAAAAACCATTTCAATAAAAAGAGTGACTCTGGGGTCCGTTTGTCATCGTCATTCAAGAAAGGAAGTAGGCCCTGAGACGATTCAGACAAAAGAAAGAAACCAAGATGCCTTTCTTTTCCTTTTCCAGTTTTCAATTTTCCATTTGTTAAATTTTCAGAAATTGCTAATGCCGATTTGATTTACTGAAAAGATCTCGTTGACATTATTAGCCTTCAAAACTTTACATACAAAACACATGCCATTTTTTTTTTATCAGTATTATAATATTCTTATTTTAATGTTCAGACTTTTCTCTTTCCTCTTTATAGGACGTAGAGTCGAAACCCACTCTTGAAATTAAATTATCTCCCTTCAATCCCCATAAATGTGAGAATTGGAACCCTCCACTTCCCTCATTGTTATTATTATTATTTTTTTGCACAAGGGCTAACAAGAGCTAGATCAGGCCAACATGGTCCTGCAAAATCTAGGCAAAAGCCATTTGCATGACCCTGGCGATGATCACTGATGTGAGATTTGGCTTGATGGCCTTAGCTCTTCACCTGAGCTGACGAGGGGTTTGACATTTTTTAACAACAAAAAAAATCAAACCCAAAAGCCCTCTCTATGAAAAGATATCTGTTAAACGCTAGTCATTGCAATTTGCATTTCCCCAAAACTCTTTAACCCAAAGGCATTTTACATTTTTCTAAGACCCATTTCCCAAGCCAAATTAAATGCAGTCAATTGGATGGGCATGGGATTTCACAGATCAGGCTAAATTATGAAAGTGCGCTTAATATGGCACGGGGATATGGATTGGGATCTGGATGCCATTTCGGATAATGGCATCCAAAATCCTTATTCTCTAAAAATAGAGCCGACGTGGTGGATCAAAATTTGGATAGCACCGTCCGCCTAATTTCAAACTATCTCGGGAAAAGCTAACGAAGACCGCCCCCGTCTCGTCCGTCCGCTGATGACGCCCATCTCGATCAGCTGCTGACTCGACTCCAAGATGCCACCTCTATCCTCTACCCTCTCTCCTTCCTCCTCTGTGATTGCGACCTTCCTTCTCTGTCTCTTTCTCTCTCTCCTCCATCGTCGTCATCAAAACCGCCACGCTTCCGCGCATTCTTCTTCCTTTCCAAGAATCTCTCTTATCTATCTCCACTGACATCACAAGAGAGAGAAAGTAGAGAAGAGAGAGTAGAGAGAGAATGAGGCTCGATCCGCAGGAGACCAGCGGGGTGTCGTCCTCCCGGAACCGCCTCGTCTTCGCCTACTACGTCACCGGCCACGGCTTCGGCCACGCCACCCGCGTCGTCGAGGTCCGTCCTTTGCGTCTCTTCTCTCTCTCTTTCCCATTCCCCCTCTCTCTCTCGGGAGTCGCTCCCGGTGATCGGGGAGGTGGCAATTCCTTCTCCGATGAGTTCGGAAGTCTCTCGTGATCCGCCAATTGCCGCGGATCGCGATCCCGATTCGTCGGTACGGTCCGGTCCGGTCCGGTGGCGCTCGGATTGCTCGGACTGCGAGCTGGTCTTGACTCCGCTCTAAATTCTCTGTCTGTGCGGTTGTGGCAGGTCGTTCGGCACCTGATTCTCGCCGGTCACGACGTGCATGTGGTGACGGGCGCTCCCGACTTCGTCTTCACTTCCGAAGTTCAGTCTCCCAGGCTCTTCATTCGCAAGGTGGGCCCCCGCTATTGCTCCTCTCTTTATTCGCCCATTTGTCGGGTATTCGATCCGCGATTGGCTCTGAATTGTTCGGTGGCTTCCCGTTGACGGATACTGGGAATGTTCTTGCAACGAAAAGGAGTTGTTTTTTGAATGAACAGAGAAGGCTTTTAGCATTTTGCTTTACTTTTGTTGTAGTTGATTTGATGTTGCAACTTCTTTAACAAAAAGCCATTGGAATTTTTTTTTTTTTGGGTCATGAGGTGAAATGCTGTGCGAATCTCAGAGGCTAGTTTGCGAGTTCCTCTTCGTGGAACATCGGTTGTGTCTTTCCTGTTGTTTCGCTGATCCTTTTGAGCTTTTAGTACTGGCATATTAGTGACTAGGCTAGTGGTCCGGCATTAACT
>CM026412.1:16469692-16484597 GCA_014858505.1 Corymbia citriodora subsp. variegata
TATTGTTGGAGAGGACAGACGTAATAAGAAGTTCAAACTAATCCGGAACTTCAGAAAAAACAACAATAAGTACTGCTCACAGAGTAAAAAGTACAGGCACACTTGTTTAAAATGAATTGTATCGAGAATCTCAAGATATCCAAGAAAATTGAATGCATCAAGGAATTTAATCTCAACAGGAAACTACGAACCTTTAACATGATCAACTTTTGGTAAAATGAATCCTCTTACATCAAAAAATGTGAAAAAAAATTATATCTAGATATTTACATAATTCAGCCAGTTCAAAATATTAGGGAAAAGCAAGATAATAGTTTCAGAGAACGTAGTAATATATTCATAAAGTAATGACAAAATGCACAATCTCACAGGTGAGTGGTGACCAGAAATGCCAAGGGGAAAGTAGGTAAAACTACACACCTTGCTCTGAAGCAGCTCTAATTGCATTGATATTTGCAGTCCCATTGATCTTGTACATTTGAGAATTGGATCCAAAACCACCGACACAAGATATCTAGTCAACAAGTTAACATAAAAGATCAACTTGTCACCCAGATCATATGGACACCCTATTTCTTGCTTTATTAAAACATTAAAGATCAGTGAAATTCAAATTACAAAATCTATATGTGAAACAAAATTTACTTAACAGATTCATAATCACCAATCACAAGCATGTCTCCACTCAGCCAAGCATGCACTTCGTTTTCCATTCAGTGGTAAATAGAACTACACCACTTCTAGTAAATGCAAAGCTAACAACAGATTACTTCAATTAGAAATATCTTCCATCACACATGGATAGAATAAGCAGAGATATGATCTCAACAAACCCTCATAAGAAGAATTGAAATTCACAAGCCAAAATTATCTCAACCCACTATAGAAGACTGGACTACCACTAATAATACAGAACAAACTAGGCTTGTGAGAAGATTGGACCATGACATTGTGAAACCAAAAGGGCTTGTTCAATTTGGAAAGTCAAAAAAAAAAATTTCTCCGTGGGATCATGTATAATTAACTCATTGATCTCCTCAAGCTATCCTATACTTACTGGAGTTAGACAAATCAAGCCATTCAAACATCTAAGTGATCACCCAGGGCCAACCGTACCTCCAAAGACCACGCACATTACACAGCTCCTGAATAATGCATAATCACAGCAGAAAGGCAGACATGTGCATGCATCCTCAAAGTGCAAGTATGGTGTGAGCATGGACGCATCAGTGTCAGTGTGGATGCCCGCACGTGGACACACACACACACAGAATCAGGGTAGCAATTCTTACACTTGGAGGGGCACTTCTATTGGATTAGCAACATTGATGTAATAAACATCCAGGGAAAGGGTAACAAAAAGACAGAATTTCAAAAAGCTAAAACCAGCTGTTTCCACAATGATGGATCTAGCAATGTACTGATTACTTATGAAGTCATTCTTTTTATGTGGCTCAATCCTGAGTATCATACTAATGGGCTCAAGAGACTTACTACCAATACTGAACAGATAAGTCACCACAAATAAAAAAAAAGTAAACTTCTCATGATGCATCAGATATTTATTATACTAAACAATGCAATATCAAACAAGAGATGCTTATTACCATAAGCATGGAAAGCTTAAGAAACTTACAACAGAAGTGACTCCAGTCAAAGCGTCCTTCAAGGTTTCAGGTGCAAGAAGATTGCCTAACAGATAGGGAATTGAATTAGCAGAGTATAACAAATCCATATCTCGCAAAATAAGACTGCTTGAAATGACTACTAAACCTTGATGCCAGGTGACATCATTAGCCCATGCATCATGTAAAGACGACCTCCCAGACCTGAATGAAAGGAGCAAAAATACATAAGCCTAAAGGTTGAAAAGAATGAGTCCAAGAAGATGGAGTGCATGTACCCCTTCAGTACCTACATTGATACAATTTTGTTTAACCTTAAAAAAAAATTAAGTCTGCCATAGCTTTGATACCTCTTGGATCCAAACAAACAAGAGAAACAAGCCAAAAATTTTATAATCTGAATATTTATAAAGCTCCCAGGTGTTCTGAGATAAAGATTTACTTTATGTCCATAAAAAAATTAGTCCACACCATATGCCATTGATAATCATGAAGCAGCATGTAGAATTAATTTCATCATCTTCTTTTCTAAAAACAATGAGCGGTATTCATTTCAATGGGTTCCATCACATCTATTCTCCTAAGGTTGATCAACTTAAATAAGAGCAATACCTCTATTATGAGTAGGCATTTGCCCTAACTGAATATGCATACCTATCCTTATGCTTTCACTGAATATGCTAATCATAGCCTTGCCATGTCTGGATATAAGTACATATACTCTAGTAGTCTTATGGAGATACTTGTCAAGTATACATTATTAGGATACATCCTTGTTGTTCATATCGTACCTGCTGAGACTAGCAACAGCCAATCCACGATTTAGAGCCTCTTTGCATACATGTGAACCAACAAATCCATTCCCGCCCAATACAAGTAGCTAGATCAAAGTGACAGAAAGCAACATGCCTTAGTATATGAAAATGAAAAACTATAGTATGAGCAATAGTAATGCAGGTAATCCTAAGTCAGTGACATGAGTTTGGTTCTCCTTGTTCATCTTCAACAACAATTAGAAGTAATCAATGTCTAGCAAAGTACCTTTTCTGTAGGTGGTGGAGGGGTATTCACTGTCTCTGCTTCCTCAACTTTAAAGGGTTCGTCAACCTTGTTAGATTCAGATGAAAGATGTCTCCAACTCGTAGATGAAGACATTTTACTGTTTGATGACAGACATCAAGGCCAAGATATGCATATTACTTGCAACGAACAAAATACATCATGACAGAAAGACATTATTCAGACCATTTTCTACCAAAACTTTCACACATATAAAATTGCAAAAGTACGCGATTGGCAATTCCATTAACACGCTGCACTTCTACTTCTAAGTTTTGTCACATCATCTATTTGCTCGATCAAAGATTCTGAGACCCTCTAAACTCATGTCACTTGGAACCTCTTAATTCATGTCATATTCAGATCATCTTTGTAGTTCAACTCTTCTGAATCCCACATGTTACTAGCATGCTAAATGCTGAAAGATATAATTCTTCCATTCAATCAATGTAAACACGTGTAAAAAAACTTCAAAAATCAAAAGATGAAGGGACATTGAGAAATTACCATACTTAGATAGAGGGAATGAACCCCACCAAACAGCAAACAAAGTAAGGCATTGCATATGTCAAAGAAGAACATTCATACTTATTCTTATCAGAAAAAAAAGGAAAATAAGTAGTTATCATCAGAAATATGGATGAGGTTGTCATCTCTGAAGCAACCACTGCTGACATCAGCTAACATAAACGATGGTCTCTGAAAACATCCAAGGTGAATGGCAATTATGACAATAGTTTTGGTGAGACAAAGTCACTCAAGATTCATTCCCAAAACGAACTAAGATTATCAAATGAGCATCTCTCTCAACCCCATAACAGTGATTCCAGTACAGCAACAACATTTAATCAGCTTGCCATCTCCACTAAGCACATTAGCTTTGATGATCTCCATGGTACATTAATCTAACGTGCCATTAAAGTTTCAGTCATATTAAGCAAGCATTGGCTTGAAATGAGTGGAAAAGCAAGTGGGCTGACAGAAACATAGTCCACTGACCATCACATAATAATTCCAAAAGCTACTCGTCAACACCATAACAGATCATAATCACGAAGCATTAACAGCCACACTCGAGAAGATGAAAGTAAAATTGAAAGGATCACCCTCAACACCTTCAAGATCATGTCCACTTAAACATTCATGGCCAGTCTACGCTCATCATTGGTCCATCACAATATACACATAAACAGACACAGGCCCCTCCAAAGCTACTCGGTCCAATCTGACCAGCCACAAAATGCGTGAAAACACAATACTCGTTCTAGTCCTGGAACAAGAACATCAACCCAGAACCGCATTTTCCTCAATTACCCAAGAAAGGCAACAGAAGTCCAAAGGCACGACCCACACGATCGAACCCAAAAAGGAACTAAACGCAAAAGCCGCAGCCCAGCACCGAAATATCGGATAACAAAGATCAAACGAGGGAAGAAGGAACGAGAAGAGTACGGGAATGAAGCCAACGACGACTTCGAGCGGGCCAGCCGCGACACCACCGCCTTCATTCCGGGAAATCAAAACGAGGGGTTTCCTTGGAAATCGCTGATGAATTCGAAGCTCGCGTAGTCGGAGTTCTTCTGGCTTTCGGCAGAGCAGCGACGACGCTCGGAAGGGAATCGAGGGAAGGCCAAGCAAACTCGCGAGTTTGGTGGTCCGGGGGTTCCCGGGGGAGGAAAAGCGGGACACGTGGCGCTCGCTCCAGGTGGACAGGTCGCGAGCCCACGTGGCTCATCCTGTGCCCTTCTCCATTTCCGGGGTCCGCCGCGCGCCTTTGGGAGGGAGGGGGATATCATCCGGTGTTCGCGCGGTGTAGGTTTGCTTATGGTGCATCCCCCGGCCCGGATCGCTTTGCTTCCGGTTCCCGGCATTGGACGGGGGCGATCGATTTCTACAGGAGTTCAACGCACGTGGACCGTCAGATCATGTGAATCTCATTAAAAATTTTAAATGATTTCGTATCGGAGCGAGAATGATATAAAGAAGCAAAGAAGGAGAGCTAGGTTCATTAATGGGTTGTTTAGCTCGCGAGTAATAGTGAAGCTCTGATTGGAGAAAGTGTCATGTTTAATACAATTCTCTTTCTTAGGATAAAACCCAAGAATTGAATGGGGGAAATAAAGATGCAAACACTAACCAGAGGGCATAAAAGAAATTTGAATGTCTTCTTGCCTTTCTGGCAAGAAAAGCTTGATAGAATTTTAGCTAACGATGCTTGATTGCAATTTTGTCCTTGAAAAAAGTATCAATTATAGTTTATTGCATTAGTATCAATTTAACTTAAACCTTTTAATTAGACTAATTGTCTTAAACATTTTAAGATTGATACCAATTGAATCCATCAAGATAATTTATAATGGGTTTTCCAACGTGGATATCAATCATTTTACGTAACATGGTTGGTTCATACGAGTTTTTCTTTTCTCTTTTTCTTTTCTTTCTTGTTTTTCTTTCATTTTCTTATTGGCATTAGCAATGCTAGCAAGGGCTAGCCTCACCTAAGCTAAGGTCAACCTCCTCACCACAAGCAGGGTCGACCTAACCCTCACCCGAGCAAGGCCACCAATAGTGAGGGTGATGATCGGCCTTGCCGAGACCTTGCCGACACTCACCTAGGCTCAAGTAAGGCTAACCCTAGCTGACCTCTAACACAAGCCATGGGAAAAAAGAAAGAAAAAGATAAAGAAAGAATTTTAAAATTATTAAAATGTTCACATCAACGTCAGTCATGTCATATAAAACATCCAACATCAACGAAATAATCTCCAATCTAAACTAACAAAATAAAAAATGTTTAAGACTAATTTATAGATTTTTGGTAGCGGTGTCAAGAACCAAACCAAAATAGAAAACTGAACAAAACTGGAATTTTTAATTAAAAATAAACAAATCTCTCTTCATCATCATCTCTTCTTGGTTCAGTCCGTATTCAGTTTGGGACAGTTTCGGTTTGATTGAGTATTATCCCTTATTGGTTCGATTCGGTTCGGTTTTTCAAAAAGACCGAATCAAACCCAACCGTTTACACCGCTAGTTTTTGGTACTTTTTCTTTGTTTGTATGGAATTTACTCATGAGGCCATGTCATATCATCGTTACCCTTAACCCTTTGAAGTATGGTAATTAATTTTCAAGTAATCATCCACTCTATCTGGAAATAGTAAAGTCAGCTTGGAAATTTGAAAAGTATGGGGTTTCAGTCTGCACTATTTTATCTAAAATTGGCTTAATGTCAAATTGGCCTGGAAATTTGAGGAGTATGAGGTTGATTGAGAAATTTTGTCAATTCAAGACTTGTTCGATAGATAAGCACTCTCTTAAATCACTTTTTGCAAAATAGTTTGGAAATATTCCAAATAACAACTTGAAATGAATTCATTTTCTTATATAAAAACCCGAGGTGAACGTTATTTCAAATAAACACCTGAAGTAACCAAGTTAATTTCAAATAAGGACCTCAGCTTGCCTGACGGCCAAATGTTCACCAGCAGACATTTTCCGATGATTAAAATAGGGGCAATTTTGTCCGTGGCTGAAAAAAAAAATCCCCAAATTGAATTAAACCAAGTTATTCCTCACGTTTTCTTCTTCCTCTCTCCCGTTGCCCCTCAACCAAATCGCTGCTCGGTCCTCGCCGCTCCTCACTTAATCCCCATCGCTATCAGTCTATGTTCGCCGTCATCTCTTCTTTCCAAGTTTTCGTTGTCCACATGCTTCAAGTCCGTCGTTTGCGCGGGGCTGTCTCTCTAGGAGGCGCTTCCGTCGGCAGCAACAGTTGGTGGCCAGGCAACGGCGACCGCCTTTTACTCGCATTCTGCTCGTCGATTTGATCTCTGCTGCAGATGCTTTCTTTCATATGGTGTGCTTCTTTAGTGTTTTTCGTGGTGATCGTCGCTTTCGCGCATTTATCTTCCACGAACATGGTATTGCAGGTTCGGGCAAGAACATATTGTGAGTCGTGTTTTCTGTTTACACGAAAAGAATCGTCCGGAATCGCTAGAGATTCACCGAGCGACTGCTGAGGCTTCGTGACAGTGAATCGGCATCGGGGAAGGCTCGGGATCGCGCCGAGACGTTGAAGCGCAGCAGCAAAGAGGCTGTCGCCGGCGAGCAAAAACCAAAGAGGAAGAGAGAACAATGCTGGTATATAACCAGAGGAGAAGAGCTTCGTTTCACCCAGCAGACAAGAAGGGACTTTGTTACGAGTAGGGGTGATCGGGTCCAGGGTAGGTAGGATCCAGACCTGGACCCTGTACCCGACCCTATTATAACCAGTTCCTCTTTTCTGAACCCTGTACCCTACCCTATTTTTATTGGATCCTGTTTTGGACCCAACCCTGTTTTTCCGATCCGGGAACAGGATCAACTATGTTTTCATTGGAACCTATTTTGTAACCATTTAATATTCTATACGGCTTCGAATTTTACATTAATTAGCGAAAAAAACAACAACGTAATTCTCCTAACATTATAAGACAAAGCAAAAATCCTAAAAATGCATAAGCATTAGCAATAAATATGGATCTAATATTAGTGTCATTCCCACAAATACTTCTAATATGACCTAATATGCTTATTTATGTGTATGCGACAGAGTTCTTATTAAGAGGACATCTTTCTTGAGTTGAATTGAGAATTAGTGCTACAATAATTAGTAACATTTGTCCTGCGACTATAATAATTGTTGAAAGTAGGACCAGTAAAAAAGAAAAATAATTTATGAAAACAGTTCTTTTTAACAATTCTTTCAAAACAATTCTCTCTTAACTTGATTTAGAGAGAATCTTTCCTTTTTTAACATTTCTTTGAAAACAGAGATTCAAAAGCATTATATAGAGAGGCAATTTATTTTTTTTAACATGATAAAAACCGGTCTGGTTCTGGGTGGGTCTTTGCTTGGGCCATGTCCCCGGACAGTTTCAACCAGTTCCCAAAAACTGGAACCTATACCCGGATCGATTTAACCGGGAACCGGTTCCTAACCCTGTTTTGTGGGTGGTCCGGTCCAGGTTCCGAGTAAACCCGGTCCAGTTGCACACCCTTAGTTACGAGTGTATTGGAATGTGTTGGTGGATAGAGAAAACAATGCTAGTAAATACCCTACTTCGTGAGGTGGGGCCATGGGGAAGGTGGTCATGGCCTTACCAGCCACAGGCAAGGCCACTTTAGCCCATGGCCGGCAAGGGCTGCAACCCTTATGGGCGGTCGGCAAGTGTTGTCATCCACAATGGTAAAATAAAACAAGAGAAAAGAAGGAAGGAAAGCAAAAGAAAAAAAATATTAATAAAAAAATCTCAAAAAATTATTGAAATATTATTAAAAATTATCCATGTCAATGTTAACGTGCCATGTAAGACATCTAGCATCCATATCAACAACTTCTAGTTAAAATTAGCCAGATGAGTTAAAGTGGTACAAGTATAAAAAGTTTAGAACTTAATTAACAAAAAAGAGTTTAAAACTGAACAAGTAAAATTACAATAAGTTTATGAATTTTTTAGTAATTTCTCATGGGAATTTGTTATAAACCATTTGAATAAAGTGTTATTCAATTGAAATTTATGATTATTTTTCATATGTCAAGTGAAAATGGTACACCAGTCCTAGGAATCCATAAATCTCCTTGTATGAATCTTCTCACAGAAAATGGCCCGACCTCTTCAGGACTCTTGAGAATATGAAAACCTGGCCAATTCACCCTCCTCTCCGTCGACGCGCCGTGGCCAGAGTTCATATACTCCCCGTAAAAAAGGGTATTAAGGGCGAATTTGCCTCTCCACTCATCCCATCCCTTTGGGTCTATCAACCCATCGATATCCGTCTTCATGATTACCGTCCTCGAGTATGTCTTCCACGGTCGTCCTAGGTAGCTCCTGAACGAGTCCTTGACCGGTGCGAAGTCGGGAGCAGGGGCGATCCGCGATCCGTGGATCAAGATCCCCGTGTTCTCGCTCTTGTCGTCTCTACCCTGTGCTGTCACCATGTTGGCCTGGTGGTCCATCGGCCTCCTAACAAAGATGTCGCAGTTTTGGAAGATAACGGCTGCATCGCCAAAGATGAAGTCAATGGTGCCGTAGACGTGGCAATCGCGATAGAACTGCCGCAAGGAGTGCGTGAAGAGTGTGTCCTGGTAAGCCTTAAAGCTGCATCGATAGAAGACGGATTGGTCCGAGCTGACCATCAGCGCGACGGCCTGGTGCTTCTGGGGACCCGCCGTGTTCTCGAACGTCATGTCCCTTGCCCAGAAGCCATCCCCGGAGACAGCTACATAGTTTTTGAGGGATTAGTTCAAGAGACAATACGTCCAGGAACTAGTCACTGACCAACATTTTGAGAGCTTAATTTCTTACCAAAGGTGGCTGAAGTCAAAGTGCTGGAACCGTCAGGAACATTTCTGCTGCCGGTGACCACGGTCTGGTCCATGCCATCGCCAACGAACATCACGTTCTTCACGTCCCTTCCGATCTCAACTTTCTCGTCATAGACTCCCGATTTCACATAGATCACCGCTCTCTCGGGCCGATTCTCACCCATTCTAGCGAGCGCAACCACGGCGTCGTTGATCGTCTTGTGAGTGCCGGATCCGTCTTTCGCCACGATGAAATCGGCCTTGGATGTCGCTGCATTCCACGATGCTAAAAGCCCGCCATTCGGGTCTAGCCCCAAACTCGGCGAAGTTCCTATAAGCAAACAACAAATAATTAGAAAGTGAATTTGAATAATTGGAAATTTGCAGTGTGTTATGTCTTCTAATTGGAAATAATTAAAAAAAAACGAAACAATCTCTCTTCCAAAAATCAGCACTCCGAGCAGACAACTAAGGGAAAGAAAGCAAATGAATTACCCCTCCTAACCCCCCTCTCTCTTCCATACAAAGCCAAGGCATGGCCAAGCGAGAGAGTCAAATTAACCAACAAACCCCCACTTAGGCCATCCAAAGCGGCACGACCCTCCTCCCCCAAGCCATCCAAACAAGTCCGGTGGTTCGCCGACGCGCCGCTCAGCCATGTCCGAGCATCCTCAGCCGTGTAATCCTGCCCGTCCAGAACCTGCATGAGCCGAGACTCGCTGTTCCCGTAGAGCTTAGAGCAATCGCTCAGAGACAAACGATGCCTCATCACGTTCGTGTTGTTACTCATCTCTTCACCATCGTTATGGTCTAGGGACATGAATCTGTGATCGACCCAGACTTTGGCCTGTGAGACCATTGACATGGCCGCTCGAAGGTCTTCTCGAGTGCCAGAGGTGGCGGCGGCGGCAGCAGCGAGGAGGAGGAAGGTGGTGGCGAGAGCACAAGTGGACATCTTGGTTGGCTTCCGGTGAAGCGTGTAGGGTCGAGACAAAGTGAAAATGTAGTATTTCCAACGGAGGAAGAAGTGATGGGACGAGGTTCATTTATAGTAATGGCTCGTGGAAGGCAACACCTGGACCGTACTCATGCCCATGTGTCGTGGAATGGAGATGGCGTGGACCTTAGCGTTCCGGCACTAAGATACCAGGGCATTGATCTGAGTTTCAGAATAGTCAACCCACGATCGTGAAGAAGCAATTATTATACCATCACGGTGGATGTTTTCTTTAGCTCCGCTTCTCAAGGGCCAGAAACCATGTGGGTCAACGTAAAAAAAAGAAAAAGCAAACATCTAGGCTAATCTTTTACGGTGGAGAGCGCATGAAGACGTGAACATATTTTAGGAAGCATATAGGAGTATCTAACACTCAGCAAACAAGTGTTAGACAACACAATCTAATACACAATTTTGGAATTCCGACACATGATTCTAACATGCACGGATCAATTCTAAAAAATTTCAATAAATGAAAGATCAAAATATAAATATATAAAAAAATAAAGAATAATAAAAATTATAAATGAAAAAATGAAAAGAAAAGGCTAGTATTTTCTTCTCTTTCGACTCTCACTGCCCGTGACATATAATTCACCCCCTAAATTTGTTTCTATTTTTCTCTTCTAACACGCTTTGACACGAGAGCCCAGAGTGAGGATTACTTTCTTTTTTCCTCCAAATTTATGAATTATTGGATTAGAATTGAATTTATCAAATTGAAATAATGAATGATATTAACAAATAATGGATTAATTTTTTTTTGTCAATTCATTCTAGGCTCTCTTCTTTTCTTTTATCTATGAATTTGAATCGAATTAATTTGATTAAAATAATCATAAAAATAAAAAAAATTCATATATATATAAATATACATTTAATATACAATGTGTCTTAACGTGTTAGAATTCTCTCTTTTTCTTAGAAGCGATATTTAGACATATCGTATCGAGTTGCGTGTCACGTGTCGATGTCGGTACTATCTAGAATATATCTACTCTGCTTAGTTTCGCATTCATGAAAGCTTAATACATTCTGAATATAGTAAGCCAGATTGTAAACTTCAATGACACGTTCAGTCATCGCTCAGTCATCGTACCACAGTAGCAGAAGCGGCAAAACCTTGGACGAAAGCGCTCGGACAAAGTGAAGACGTAGCATGCGAAACGACGAAGGTTGACATCTCGAAACCCTAGTTTCATGCAGCAATCTATCCACATATATCTATTTCGAGTACTCCGTTGAATGAACATGGCAAGAACCGATGGACGTGTCAAACGGGGGGAACCGGGTGACGGTGATTTAGCACGGCCATCGCATCACGAGTTGCCATGCTAACTTGGGTCAACGTAGAGACAGAAACTTATGGCACCGATATAGATGTGTACAAGCAGGTGACGAGGGGCTCCTTCGAACACGAGATCATTCTTGCAATTTTGTGAAGCTGGGTGACAAACTGCTGATGCTGTGTCTTTGTTTTTTTGGGGGTCCTTTCATGCCTTATGTGGATGTGGATGGAGTAACCAAGTGGCTGGTCGCTTGAGCACGTGTGGGGCGATTCATCTGATCATTCACTCACCCATTAAAGACATTCACATGATCACCCTTAAATATAGGTTCGGTTCTTGGTTCTAGTGGAAACAAGTCCAATTTCTGGTTGCAAACTTTTAGAGCCAGTGTCATACAAGCATGTTTCAAGTTTCAGATGTTGAACCTGCTTACTTGAAAATCAGTTAAAACCTATTTTTGATACTGGAAGAAGATGATTTAATATTTCTAATTCTAATAAGGTAAGTTCCAAGATTTAGGTATGGAAGATACCCTCTCTCTCTTTTCAGTGGCCTCACCACTCGACAAGATGAGGTAACCACGTTGTGGGTCTCGTCCTCTCTCTTAGTTCAGTCTCAGTCGGGGCTCCGCCCGTCATCTTAGACGTAGATCCAAGAAAGGTTGCTTTTCAAAATGACTAGTTACATAGAAATCATGAATTGCAAGTTAGTTTAAATAGGAAATCACATTAAAAAAGGGAAAATAAAAGGTGCCATCTCTTGATTTTACCCACAAACTGACTTGGATTGATAGATTCTAGGATGGTTTAAGGATAGTATTGATTCAATGACTAATTCCACATTTCTAGATTGGTTCGGTTCACAGATTCATCTCTATAATCAAACCATCCGGATCATACTTTCTTGTATGTAATTCACACGCACTATTGCCTCCAACAACTTGTGTGATCCACCCTAACGTGGAATTGTGACTTCATTTGCTCTATCGAACATAGAGAGAACTAACTTCACAAATTTTTCATAATTTTGGAAATATGCGAATGCTTCGCATATTCTAGAAATTATGAGAATTATGTTGTAAAAATGAGAATTATGAGAATTTTGCTGAAAGATACAACTCTAAATCTTTTTCGGCTGCGTCATTAATCTTCGCATAGATGGATTATGGCCAAAAAGGCATTTTCGCAATTTAGCAGCCCAGTTTATTGGCCCAAGTCAATTTAGCAGCTGTTTTAAGGGAGCTAAGAAAAAAGCAGGGCGCAATCTCTGTCTCGTGCGGTCAAGTCAACGCTTTAATGAGGTAAGTGGCTAAAAATTGTATCCTAATTGGGTAGATTTTGCATTGAATATGGTTATATGGGCGAATCATTTCAAATCATATAATGCACGATGAAATAAAACATATATATATATACTAAATTATCACCTGTGATCAACTTAAGTATTGAGGCATGATTATGTTTATAGATCAATTTTGTTCACGAGCTTAATCATAGCAAATAGATTTAGAGGGCTTCAAAAAGCCAATATTATTTTTTAGGCTTAATTTCCATTTCTAGTTCTTGTAACCTGAAAAGGTGTGACCATGATGCTGAGATATGTTTTATATGTGATATTTAGATGATATACATTAGCTGATATTTCATCATGGGATTTAAATGCGGTGCCTCTTACAAATGTAATGTGTCACGTAATCAATATAAAAGCTACATCATTCACCACTCAATCCCCACTGACCCGTGATTTGTTCACCCTTTTCAATTATCATTTCAAATTTTAAAAGCAAAGGAAATTTAATCGAATGCACATGGAGAGTGATCCGTAGTGGCGTGAGACTTTGTTATAGACTATTTCAATGAAGTTATCAAATTGAAATTTATGATTTTCATTATTTTTTGTATATGAAGTGAAAATGGTATGTAACTCCTAGGAATCCATAAATCTCCTTGAATGAGTCTTTTCATCGAAAATGGCTTGACCCCCTAAGGACTCTTGAGGACATGGAAACCTGGCCAATTCACCCTCCTCTCCATCGACACACTATGACCCAAGTTCATGTACTCCCCCGTAAAGTAGTCTCAATGGTGAATTTGTCACTCCACTTGTCCTATTCCTTTGGGTCTATCAACTCGAGGTCTATTTTTATGATTACTGTCCTAGAGAACTTCTTCCACAGTTGTCCCAGGTAGCTCCTGAACAAACCCTTGATCAGCACAAAGTCAAGGTCCAGGGCGATCCACGACCCGTGGATCAAAATCCCTGTGCTCTCGTACTCGTCATCCATGACCATAAGCCATCACCATATAGGCCTGGTGGTCCATTAACCTCCTGAACAAGATGTCACAGTTCTGGAAGATGACGATCGTGTCACTAAAGACGAAGTCGATGGTGCCGTAGACGTGGCAAACGTGGTAGCGCTGCTGTAGGGAGCGTGTGAAGAGCGTGTCCTAGTAGGCCTTGAAGCAGCATCGGTAGAAGACGAATTGATCCAAGCTGACCATTAGCGTGACAGCTTGGTGCTTATGGGGACCCGCCGTGTTCTCGAATGTCAAATTCCTTGCCCAGAAGCCATCCCCAGAGATAGCTGAATTGATTGATGAGCCACTCATTGACCATTGTTTTGAGAGCCCAATTTCTTACCATACGTGGCTGAAGTCACGGTGTTGGAGGCGTTTGGAACATTTCAGCTGCAGTGACGATGGTCCAATCCATGCCATCACCGATGAACATATCACGTTCTTCACGTCCCTTCCAATCTCAACTTTCTCGTCATAGACTCGTGATTTCACCTAGATCAACACTCTCTCAGGCTGACCCTTGCCCATTCCAGCTAGCGCAGCCATGACCTCGTCAATCGTCATGTGAATGCCAGAACCGTCCTTTGCCATGACGAAATTGGCCTCGGATGTTGCTGCTTTCCATGACGCTAAAAGCTCGCCGGTTGAGTCTGGCCCGAACCTCGGCGGTGTTCCTATAAGCAAACAAGGAGTGATAACCATATGATCAGATTACAAAAGGGCCCTCATTGGACACAACACAAGGAATCTAGGTGTTCAATTTAAAGAGCTCAAATCACCGCGGATTCAACAGCCACACATATACCCTTTTGCTTTTATTTTACTAGCAAGGCTCATAAGTGAGGTTTGGGCCCTTAGCTAGCCTATTTATTTTCTTTTTTGTGTGTAAGAGGTGGTAGACATCCAAGAATTGGATCACTTGCGATCGTTAAATAATTTGGTTTAGTTGTGGGAGTGATTGATTAACGGTGGTTTGACCGGTTATCATTCAAGTCGAGCATCCGGTAATTATTAACGTACTGTGTTTTTAACACCATGACCATGAGTAAACTGTTCATTGCGGTATTACTTGGATTTAAATCAAGGAGAAGAAACCCCAATATGCCAATACAATATATGATACATATTGGCAGAAAAAACGTGTGAAAATCATCATAAAAGTATAATACAATCTCGAAAGAATAACAAATTACAGTCATGAAAGGATCACAACATGAACGCTTTGTTACATCAGATATCTATACCGAATGGGAACTATATAAGAAAGAATTTTTTGCTAATTTTCTATGT
>CM026412.1:16487200-16524306 GCA_014858505.1 Corymbia citriodora subsp. variegata
GTTTAACCTATAAAAAACCATTTTTCTAATGGTTTTGTTGTTAATATATGATTCATGACAATAGAAATGGCTTGATGCAAACAATCAACTCAATTTAGAAAGTCGAAAAAGTAAGAGAAAGTGATATCACCGTTAGTAAAACTAGACGGAGAGCCATGCGTTTGCATAGTAAATAAATGACAATTTTTTATATAAATTATAGTGCAGAATTAGTAACTTTTATTCTTTATTCTCTTGAACAAACCACAATCATTGCACGATATCATATAGAGATAGAATGAATGTCTCAGTAATAATTATCTCACTAATAGCCTTCATTGGACATGGAAGATGGTTGGGAAAAAAAAAAGGCTGAAACTAAAAATTTTGAAAAAAAAATAAAAAGCAATCCAAGTAAAATCAAACATATACAGAAAAATGTTGAAAATTCCTATATTTGCTTTAATATATGAAATATTAATAGAAATTAAATAAGAAATTATCAGAATTGTAAAGAAAAAATTGAACACAAGAACGCTTTAAAGGGAGATACCATGATTTACTCGATTACAAACCCAGTAGTTTCCAAATTAAGTGTTCAATCATTCAATTAATTTCTCGAGTAATAACCTTCTAAAAATTTCAAGGTAACTTCTTAGTCCTCCATTCCATCATGAATAGCCCTAGCTCAATCATAAGCTCTAATAAAGGAGAAAATATTCGGTAGGACTTGGATGTCAGCATATGAAAATCTAAGTCCACTCATCAGGCGACACTAAGGCCCCACCACTGGAATCCAAGCGATTTTCAGTTGGATTTCAATTTCATCGGCGATTTCTAGATTTCATTAGTGATTTTTGAATTTAATTTCCTCTCTCTCTGCCCAATAGTACCAATCACCTCTAGTTGGGTCCATTTGTCCCTCTCTCTTAGTTAATTTCAAATTCAACAAAGAGAGAGACTCTATCCACCTTCTTTGTCGACTCTCTTCCGTTCACTCTCCCCTTCAAAACTTCTCTTGCTCTTTCTCTAACTCACAACGGAACTGGTCACCCAACGAGCCATGCCACCACCTTCACATCTATCTTGTTTGTTGCCTCCACATCTGCATCCGCATCATCTCTCTCAATGAAGCCACGCCAAATGACACCTTGTTATCTCCATCTCTCTTGACTCACTCTGTCTTGCCCTCTACGTCGCCTCCGAGTCAACAAAATGTGGAGAGAGAAAGTCTCTCTCTTCGTTGAATTTGAAATTAACTAAGAGAGAGGGAGAGAAGGGGCCCAATTGGAGAGAGAGAGTCCAAATTAAAACTAGAAACCACTAATGAAATCCAAAAACTGCCAATGAAATTGAAATCTAACTAAAAATTGTTTTGTTACCAATGGTGGGGCTTGGCAATACATGTCGCCGGATGAGTGAACTTAGATTTTCACATGCTAGCATACAAGCTTTGCGCAATATTTCTCCTAACAAATAGATATCGATTGCAATCCCGGTCACATCATCTTCCTATTAACAATGAGAGAGAGAGAGAGGCTGGAGAGGATATCTCGTATCAAAATCTGGTCTACCATCTCCTCCGTCCGTATACGGATCCAACCATACTTCTTCAGAGCTCCAAAATCCAGCTCCATACGCATCTTCGAAAGGAGCCCTTTTCCATACACGCACATCATGGGCCCAACCCTCGCGTCGTCGCATCAGTACTCCACCGTCTCCACTTTGCGTGGGTCAGGCCACCAGCTAACAGAAACTTCCCAAAGGCTACCATCCCTGTCCTTCCAGTTGAATTCTGCCCCCACCAACTGCGGCACGACCCTCCTCCCCCAAGCCATCCAAACAAGTCCGGTGGTTCGCCGACGCACCGCTCAGCCATGTCCGAGCATCCTCGGCCGTGTAATCCTGCCCGTCCAGCAACCTCATCACGTTCGTGTTGTTACTCATGTCTTCATCATTGTTATTGTCTAGGGACATGAATCTGTGGTCGACCCAGACTTTGGCCTGCGAGACCATTGATATGGCCGCTCGAAGGTCTTCTCGAGTGCCAGAGGTGGCGGCGGCGGCGGCGGCAGCAGCGAGGAGGAGGAAGGTGGTGGCGAGAGCACAAGTGGACATCTTGGTTGGCTTCCGGTGAAGCGTGTTGGGTCGAGACAAAGTGAAAATGTTGTATTTCCAACGGAGGAAGAAGTGATGGGACGAGGTTCATTTATAGTAATGGCTCGTGGAAGGCAACACCTGGACGGTACTCATGCCCATGTGTCGTGGAATGGAGATGGCGTGGACCTTAGCGTCCCGGCACTAAGATACCGGGGCATTGATCTGAGTTTCAGAATAGTCAACCCATGATCGTGAAGAAGCAATTATTATACTATCACGGTGGATGCTTTCTTTAGCTCCGCTTCTCAAGGGCTAGAAACCATGTGGGTCAACGTAAAAAGGAAAAAAAAAACGAAAAAACAAACATAACGGCTAATCTTTACAGTGGAGAGTGCATGAAGACTTGAACATATGTTAGGAAGCATCGATACTTTGGTGTCAGATACATATCGAAGTATCTAACACTCAGCAAACAAGTGTTAGACAACACAATCTGATATGCAACTTCGGAATTCTGACACATGATTCCAACATGCACATGTTAATTCTAAAAATTTTCAATAAATGAAATATCAAAATATAAATATATAAAAAATAAAGAATTATAAAAATTATAAATGCAAAAACAAGAAAAGGCTAGTCTTTTCTTCTCTTCCAACTCTCATTTCTCGTGACATACAATTCACTCTCTAAATTTGTATTTATTTTTCTCTTCTGACGTGCTTCGACATGCGAGTTCAG
Source organism: Corymbia citriodora subsp. variegata (assembly GCA_014858505.1). Lineage (NCBI taxonomy): Eukaryota > Viridiplantae > Streptophyta > Magnoliopsida > Myrtales > Myrtaceae > Corymbia > Corymbia citriodora. The sequence goes on from CM026412.1 coordinate 16,490,021, forward strand.
AATGATGATTACTTTCTTTATTCCTCCAAGTTTTATGAATTATTGGATTGGAGTTGAATTTATCAAATTGAAATAATGAATGATATTAATAAATAATGGATTAATTGTTTTTATGTCAATTCATTCTAGGCTCTTTTTATTTTTTTATTTATCTGTAAATTTGAATCTAATTAATTTGATTAAAATAATCATAAAAATGAAAATTTTTCATATATATACATTTAATATACAATGTGTCTTAACGTGTAAGAATTATCTACTTTTTGAGAAGCAACATTTAGACATGTTACCACCCACCTAGATGGCGATGCTGGTTCGCGCTCTCTTCCTCTTGCAAAAGGTTGAGAATTCGAATCTCAACTTCGTCATAAGGTGACTTACCCTGATTGCACGTGTGTGGTGGCTAGCACATGTGGCCCCCAGGGTTTATTCCCCCGGCTGTCGGCAGGGTGTGGGGTTCCCTGGGTCACCCAAAAAAAAAGAAAAAACATTTAGACATGTCATGTTGAGTCACGTATCACGTGTCAATGTCGGTACTATTTAGAATATATCGACTCTCCTTAGTTTCACATTCGTGAAAGCTTAATACATTCTGAATTATAGTAAGCTAGATTATAAACTTCAATGACCCGTTCAGTCATCACTCAGTCATCGTACCACAGTAGCAGAAGCGGCAAAACCTTGGACGAAAGCGCTCGGACAAAGTGAAGACGTAGCATGCGAAATGACGAAGGTTGACATCTCGAAACCCTAGTTTCATGCAGCAATCTATGCACATATATCTATTTCGAGTACTCTGTTAAATGAACTTGGCAAGAACCGATCGACGTGTCAAAGGGAGGGAACCAGGTGACGGTGATTTAGCACGGCCATCGCATCACGAGTTGCCATGCTAACTTGGGTCAACGTAGAGACAGAAACTTATGGCACCGATATAGATGTGTACAAGCAGGTGACGAAGGGCTCCTTCGAACACGAGATCATTCTTGCAATTTTGTGAAGCTGGGTGACAAACTGCTGATGCTGTGTCTTTGTTTTTTTTGGGGTCCTTTCATGCCTTATGTGGATGTGGATGGAGTAACCAAGTGGCTGGTCGCTTGAGCACGTGTGGTCATTCACTCACCCATTAAAGGCATTCAATGATCACCCTTAAATATAGGTTCGGTTCTTGGTTCTAGTGGAAACAAGTCCAATTTCTGGTTGCAAACTTTTAGAGCCTCATACAAGCATGTTTCAAGTTTCAGATGTTGAAACTGCTTACTTGAAAATCAGTTAAAACCTATTTTTGATACTGGAAGAAGATGATTTGATATTTGTAGTTCTAATAAGGTAAGTTCCAAGATTTAGGTATGGAAGATACCCTCTCTCTCTCTTCTCAGTGGCCTCACCACTCGACAAGATGAGGTAACCATGCTGTGGGTCTCGTCCTCTCTCTTAGTTCAGTCTCAGTCGGGGCTCTGCCCGTCATCTTAGACGTAGATCCAAGAAAGGTTGCTTTTCAAAATGACTAGTTACATAGAAATCATGAATTGCAAGTTAGTTTAAATAGGAAATCACATTAAAAAAGGGGAAAATAAAAGGTGCCATCTCTTGATTTTACCCACAAACTGACTTGGATTGATCGATTCTAGGATGGTTTAAGGATAGTATTGATTCAATGACTAATTCCACATTTCTAGATTGATTCGGTTCACAGATTCATCTCTATAATCAAACCATCCGGATCATACTTTCTTGTATGTAGTTCGCACGCACTATTGCCTCCAACAACTCATGCGATCCACCCTAACGTGGAATTGTGACTTCATTTGCTCTATCGAACATAGAGAGAACTAACTTCACAAATTTTTCATAATTTTGGAAATATGCGAATGCTCCGCTATATTCTAGAAATTATGAGAATATGTTGTAAAAATGTGAATTGCTGAAAGATACAACTCTAAATCTTTTTCGGCTGCGTCATTAATCTTCGCATAGATGGATTATGGCCAAAAAGGCATTTTCGTAATTTAGCAGCCCAGTTTATTGGCCCAAGTCAATTTAGCAGCTGTTTTAAGGGAGCTAAGAAAAAAACAGGGCGCAATCTCTGTCTCGTGCGGTCAAGTCAACGCTTTAATGAGGTAAGTGGCTAAAAATTGCATCCTAATTGGATAGATTTTGCATTGAATATGGTTATATGGGCGAATCATTTCAAATCATATAATGCACGATGAAATAAAACATATATTTATAGATCAACTTAAGTATTGAGGCATGATTATGTTTATAGATCAATTTTGTTCTCGAGCTTAATCATAGCAAATAGATTTAGAGGGCTTCAAAAAGCCAATATTATTTTTTAGGCCTAATTTCAATTTCTAGTTCTTGTAACCTGAAAAGGTGTGACCATGATGCTAAGATATGTTTTATGTGATATTTAGATGATATACATTAGCTGATATTTCATCATGGGATTTAAATGTGGTGCCTCTTACAAATGTAATGTGTCACATAATCAATATAAAAGCTACATCATTCACCACTCAATTCCCACTGAGCCGTGATTTGTTCACCATTTTCAATTATCATTTCAAATTTTAAAAACAAAGGAAGTTTAATCAAATGCACATGGAGAGTGATCCGTAGTGGCGTGAGACTTTGTTATAGACTATTTCAATGAAGTTTATCAAATTGAAATTTATGATTTTCATTATTTTTTGTATATGAAGTGAAAATGGTATGTAACTCCTAGGAATCCATAAATCTCCTTGAATGAATCGTTTCATCGAAAATGGCTTGAACCCCAAAGGACTCTTGAGGACATGGAAACCTGGCCAATCCACACTCCTCTCCATCGACACACTATGACCCAAGTTCATGTACTCCCCCGTAAAATAGTCTCAAGGGTGAATTCGTCACTCCACTTGTCCTATTCCTTTGGGTCTATCAACTCGAGGTCTATTTTTATGATTACTATCCTAGAGTACTTCTTCCACAGTTGTCCCAGGTAGCTCCCGAACAAACCCTTGATCAGCACAAAGTCAAGGTCCAGGGCGATCCACGACCCGTGGATCAAAATCCCTGTGCTCTTGTACTCGTCATCCCTGACCATGAGCCATTACCATATTGGCCTGGTGGTCCATTAACCTCCTGAACAAGATGTCACAGTTCTGGAAGATGACGATTGTGTCACTAAAGACGAAGTCGATGGTGCTGTAGACGTGGCAAACGTGGTAGCGCTGCTGTAGGGAGCGTGTGAAGAGCGTGTCCTAGTAGGCCTTGAAGCAGCATCGGTAGAAGACGAATTGGTCCAAGCTGACCATTAGCGTGACAGCTTGGTGCTTATGGGGACCCGCCGTGTTCTCGAATGTCAAATTCCTTGCCCAGAAGCCATCCCCAAAGATAGCTGAATTGATTGATGAGCCACTCATTGACCAATGTTTTGAGAGCTCAATTTCTTACCATACGTGGCTGAAGTCACGGTGGTGGAGGCGTTTGGAACATTTCAGCTGCAGTGACGATGGTCCAATCCATGCCGTCACCGATGAACATATCACGTTCTTCACGTCCCTTCCAATCTCAACTTTCTTGTTATAGACTCGTGATTTCACATAGATCAACAATCTCTCAGGCTGACCCTTGCCCATTCCAGCTAGCGCAGCCATGACCTCGTTGATCGTCATGTGAGTGCCAGAACCGTCCTTTGCCATGACGAAATTGGCCTCGGATGTTGCTGCTTTCCATGACGCTAAAAGCTCGCCAGTTGAGTCTGGCCCGAACCTCGACAGTGTTCCCGTAAGCAAACAAGGAGTGATAACCATATGATTATATTACAAAAGGGCCCTCATTGGACACAACACATGGAATTTAGGTGTTCAATTTAAAGAGCTCAAATCACCGCGGATTCAACAGCCACACATATACCTTTTTGCTTTTATTTTACTAGCAAGGCTCATAAGTGAGGTTTGGGCCCTTAGCTACACATTTACCCTAAACTTTTTTTTGTGACATAAAAAACCCCAAATTTTGCCATGTGTGACACATTTACCCTAAACTTTGCCCCGTGTGACACATTTACCCTAAACTTTTTTTTGTGCCATCAAAAACCCTAAACTATGCCACTTGTGACAATTATATCCTGAATTATATTACTTATGGCAAATTTACTCCAAAGTTTTTTGGACTGAAGGGTATTTTCGTCATTTTCTTTTTTTATTTTTATTTTTATTTTTATTTTTATTGAATGGAGGAAGCCGGCGTCGGCGAGGGCGGCCCAGGCCTAGGCGACCCTCGCCGGCGTCGGGCAAGGGCCGCCCAGGCCAGATCCGGCTCAGGCGGCCCTCGTCGGACGCTGGCGAGGGTCGCCCTCGCCCGATCTGGCCTGGGTGGCTCTCGCCCTACGCTGGCGAGGGCCGCCCGAGCCTCGCTGGGCGAGGGCACCCTCACCCGACTCAAGCGAAGGTCACCCTCGCCAGATCCGACGAGGGCGACCCAGGCGAGGGCGAGGGCCGCCCTTCGCCGGATCTAGCGGCCCTCGCCGGCGTCAAGCGAGGGCCGCCCAGGCCAGATTGGGTGAGGGCGACCCTTGCCAGCGTCCGGTGAGGGCCGCCCGAGCTGGATCTGGCTTGGGCAGCCCTCGCCCGACGCCAGCGAGGGTTGCCCAGGCCTACGCGACCCTCGCCCAATGCCGGCAAGGGGCACCCAGGCCTAGGCCGCCCTCGCCCGACGCTAGCTAGGGCCGCCCAAGCGACCCTCGTCGAACTATGGTGCCGGCTTCCTCCATTCAATAAAAAAAGAAAAAATAGAAAATGACGAAAATGTCCTTCAGCCTAAAAAACTTCGGGGTAAATTTGTCATAAATAATATAGTTCAAGGTAAAATTGTCACAAGTGGCATAGTTTAGGGTTTTTGATGGCACAAAAAAAAGTTTAGGGTAAATATGTCACACGGGGCAAAGTTTGGGGTAAATGTGTCACACATGGCAAAGTTAGGTTTTTTATATCACAAAAAAAAATTTAGGGTAAATGTATCACCGCGGATTCAACAGCCACACATATACCTTTTTGCTTTTATTTTACTAGCAAGGCTCATAAGTGAGGTTTGGGCCCTTAGCTAGCCTATTTATTTTCTTTTTTGTGTGTAAGAGGTGGTAGACATCCAGGAATTGGATCACTTGCGATCGTTAAATAATTTGGTTTAGTTGTGGGAGTGATTGATTAACGGTGGTTTGACCAGTTATCATTCAAGTCGAGCATCCGGTAATTATTAACGTACTGTGTTTTTAACACCGTGACCATGAGTAAACTGTTCATTGCGGTATTACTTGGATTTAAATCAAGGAGAAGAAACCCCAATATGCCAATACAATATATGATACATATTGGCAGAAAAAACGTGTGAAAATCATCATAAAAGTACAAAACAATCTCGAAAGAATAACAGATTACAGTCATGAAAGGATCACAACATGATCGCTTTGTTACATCAGATATCTATACCGAATGGGAACTATATAAGAAAGATCTTTTTGCTAATTTTCTATGTCCTGCATATGACAGAAACACCTGGGTTCCTTGTGAGCCGCCTGTTACTCCTGTAAGACTTGCATTCCATCTCTGATTTGCCATCTTTAAAGAGCTTATCGGCCGGATGTGTATGGCACGCCAATGGTGGGCAACCAGGAGCCCCTGGCAATGAAGCTGCCAACGGTGAACTTAGAAGCCCCAGTCGCGCTTGTGATGACATGATATCCCACCCGTGTGATCCTAGTGGCAGTGGATGATACAAGACTGGTGTTCGGATACTTTCCATAGTATGTAGTGTCTAGGGCAAAGTCACCATCCCGCTCCATCCAACCGGCCAAGTTAATCAAGCTATCAAGATAAGTCTTCATGAAAACCGTCCTAGAATATTTTTGCCACGGCCTACCGAGGTAAGTCTTCACGAAGCTTTGAACCAATTTTAGGTCAGAAGATTTGGTGACCATGCAATTGTGGATAGGGATGCCGGTGTACCAGTTCAGGTCAGTTCGGCCATGTGTAGTTACGGTATTGATCTAATTATGAGGGTTTTTGGTGTAGATATTGCAGTTCTGGAACACAATAGCCACATTCCCAAAGATGAAATCGATGGTGCCATAGATGTCGCACTCTTTGTAGAATTGACACTTCGAATGAACATAAAGAGTGTCTTGATAACCCTCAAAGGCCCATCTATAAAACACCAAGGGATCCGAGTCAGAGCACAAAGCAGCAGCTTAGTGATTTGCTGTACCAGCAGTGTCGCGTAAAGTGATAGCTCATGCGATGAATCCATCGCTAACGACGGCTGAAATTCGACATGTGAAAGTTTAGTAGAAATCGAATCTATATAGAGGGGCCACCAGCCTATTAGAATTTGTGGTTGGAGTGTGGTCTCGCTTACTACAGAGACGGTCCTCGATTTTGTCTATTTCTTTAAGACATGCGAAATCATGTACGTCTCCTTCATGCTTATAGGCAATGCTTGGCCTGATTAAAGTCAAAAATTGTGATTGAATTATAGGCTTAGTTTTCTACAGCTATCAAAATCTTAAACAGAGATCGACAAGAAGAATGCGACTAAAATGCAGTAACCGTTCCCTGGCTGGCCGCCGACCATTGCGACCGCCGAGGCGCCTCCCAGAGAAACAACCCCTCGCCGCCGTGGTCGCCCTAGCGGTGCATGCGAACGATGAACTTGAAGCATGAGGACAACGAAAACGTGGAAAGAAGAGACGACAGCGAACCGAAGACTGATGCTCGAGAGGAGCAGGCGAGGAGCGAGCAGCGATTTGGTTGAGGAACAGCGGGGAAGAGGAAGTAGAAAATGTAAGCATTCGAAGGAATAGCCTGATCTTAATTCAATTTCGGGATTTTCTTTTTTTTTTTTTGGGTCACCGACAAAATTGCCCCAATTTTAATCGATGGGAAAAGTCTGCTAGTGAACATTTGGCCAACTGGTTAGTAAGTCAAGATCTTATTTGAAGTTAAATTGATCACTTCAGGTCTTTATTTGAAAGTCCATTTCAGATCTTTATTTGAGAAAATGGCTCAACTTCAAGTACCTATTTAGAACCTTCCCAAATGATTCTACTAATTCTATAAACACATTGTGTTCCTATCTACAATTCTTGGATGTTTATGCTAATTTAGTTTCCTAATTTCACAATGTACTTCTCTTGTTCGAAACATTTTTAATTAGCTCACAAGAATCATATAATTCTTGATAATTGACATTGAGATAGGACAAAGGTTGGACTTGAACATATCCTTAAAAAGCTCAAGAGAAAAAAAAACATACCGAAGATCTGCCTTAGAATAAGAGACCCCATAATATCATCTATTGTTCCCCAAGTAGTGGGAAAGAAAAATATTCACAGCCAACGCAGAGTGTGCGATGTGAGAGCACTGGTATGTTAAATAAGGAACATGATCTGACTAGGCGCCCCATTGGTGACTACCATAGACAGCCCTCACAGGTGGGCAACCACCCAGATTTGGTGTGAGATTAAGGATACATGAACTTATCCTTTCTTAGTCAATGATCATTAGGCTTTGGACTAATACCAAACCCACTTGAATCTTGCATTTCAAGAAGAGAGGTCTCAAGTTCAAGTGCAATTCATATCAAGCATAGCCACTTAACAAAGGAATCCTTCTAGTTTATGCGTGGATGAAGTACCTTTGATTGAAGTTTAACCTATCTTCTTGATGTACATGATTGAACAATTACTAGGGTTTGCCCCAATGATCACATTTCCACATGGAAATGGCTCCCTATCTTCTTAGGATAGTTAGAGTGAGAACAATTGGTTTTAGGTATGAATTTCAACTTCCACGCTCTATAAAAAAATATGGCAAAAATCTGAGTGTGAATTAAAAGTTAAAATAAGACCAAAAAAAAAAGTACATCCTCAAACCAAGTGCATTAAATAAAATCCAACGGATTTCCTCTTTCTTACTTTATGATCACATTATGTGTAACAACAGGAAAATTCCTATTTTGTATGCAAATTGTGCAAGTATGTTACGTTTAATTAGGAAGAACTTCCTTCTCGGTCCCCTAAGGAAGCATTTTCAGGTGATGCTTTTCATTCTTAACTTGGCATAACCAAGCCAATCACGATATATACTAATTCCAACTAGCATTACTTTTAAATGTACAACGATTTCATTTTAAATTGGCTTTTTCATGTCTCATCTTCACACACGATGATCAATGCACAAAATAGTTTTTCGAGCTGTTTTCAATCCATTTTCTAAGAAGAGTCAAAACCAAATATTCACTTTAGGTTGACCCAACTTAACCTTTTGGTGGGGGGGCTGCTCCTGGTGCATCATTCATGTGTTGAATTGGGTTGCTTGCATAAGTTCAACCAGTGAAATTGGATCGAACTCGTCTCCTCTCGTTTTCCATCTTTTGATGCTCAAAGAACACATAATTTTCTGTAGGGTGATAATATATCGCTGTATCCTTACCCCCAAGTTTAACCTATAAAAAACCATTTTTCTAATGGTTTTGTTGTTAATATATGATTCATGACAATAGAAATGGCTTGATGCAAACAATCAACTCAATTTAGAAAGTCGAAAAAGTAAGAGAAAGTGATATCACCGTTAGTAAAACTAGACGGAGAGCCATGCGTTTGCATAGTAAATAAATGACAATTTTTTATATAAATTATAGTGCAGAATTAGTAACTTTTATTCTTTATTCTCTTGAACAAACCACAATCATTGCACGATATCATATAGAGATAGAATGAATGTCTCAGTAATAATTATCTCACTAATAGCCTTCATTGGACATGGAAGATGGTTGGGAAAAAAAAAAGGCTGAAACTAAAAATTTTGAAAAAAAAATAAAAAGCAATCCAAGTAAAATCAAACATATACAGAAAAATGTTGAAAATTCCTATATTTGCTTTAATATATGAAATATTAATAGAAATTAAATAAGAAATTATCAGAATTGTAAAGAAAAAATTGAACACAAGAACGCTTTAAAGGGAGATACCATGATTTACTCGATTACAAACCCAGTAGTTTCCAAATTAAGTGTTCAATCATTCAATTAATTTCTCGAGTAATAACCTTCTAAAAATTTCAAGGTAACTTCTTAGTCCTCCACTCCATCATGAATAGCCCTAGCTCAATCATAAGCTCTAATAAAGGAGAAAATATTAGGTAGGACTTGGATGTCAGCATGTGAAAATCTAAGTCCACTCATCAGGCGACACTAAGGCCCCACCACTAGAATCCAAGCGATTTTCAATTGGATTTCAATTTCATCGGAGATTTCTAGATTTCATTAGCGATTTCTAAATTTAATTTCCTCTCTCTCTCTGCCCAATAGTACCAATCACCTCTAGTTGGGTCCATTTGTCCCTCTCTCTTAGTTAATTTCAAATTCAACAAAGAGAGAGACTCTATCCACCTTCTTTGTCGACTCTCTTCCGTTCACTCTCCCCTTCAAAACTTCTCTTGCTCTTTCTCTAACTCACAACGGAACTAGCTGCCCAACGAGCCATGCCACCACCTTCACATCTACCTTGTCTATTGCCTCCGCATCTACATCCGCATCATCTCTCTCAATGAAACCACGCCAAATGACACCTTGTTATCTCCATCTCTCTTGACTCACTTTGTCTTGCCCTCTACGTCACCTCCGAGTCGACAAAGAATGTGGAGAGAGAAAGTCTCTCTCTTCGTCGAATTTGAAATTAACTAAGAGAGAGGGAGAGAAGGGGCCCAATTGGAGAGAGAGAGAGTCCAAATTAAATCTAGAAACCACTAATGAAATCCAAAAACTGCCAATGAAATTGAAATCTAACTAAAAATTATTTTGTTACCAATGGTGGGGCCTGGCAATACATGTCGCCAGATGAGTGAACTTAGATTTTCACATGCTAGCATCCAAGCTTTGCGCAATATTTCTCCTAACAAATAGATATCGATTGCAATCCCGGTCGCATCATCTTCCTATTAACAATGAGAGAGAGAGAGAGAGGCTGGAGAGGATATCTCGTATCAAAATCTGGTCTACCGTCTCCTCCGTCCGTATACGGATCCAACCATACTTCTTCAGAGCTTCAAAATCCAGCTCCATACGCATCTTCGAAAGGAGCCCTTTTCCATACACGCACATCATGGGCCCAACCCTCGCGTCGTCGCATCAGTACTCCACCGTCTCCACTTTGCGTGGGTCAGGCCACCAGCTAACAGAAACTTCCCAAAGGCTACCATCCCTGTCCTTCCAGTTGAATTCTGCCCCCACCAACTGCGGTCCCCAAACGCCCACCCACTGACATCTACGAGGTGACCCTCTTTCTGTCTACTCTTAATGCTTGGACAGAGATGGAAAGTAATTGTAGAGACTTTTGTCACGTAAAGATTCCGCTTGACAGGAGGGAAAGAATTAGAGCCACATTCTCCACCCTACCCATCTTACTGTGAAAGAGAGATTATCATTCTCTCCAAACTGAAATTTGCTCTCCACTGAGAGATGCTTACTTTGTTTTCTCATACTCATTTGGGACTTAAAAGGAGGATGTGGAAATCTGGAGGAAGAAAACATGGAGATGGAAGCATTCACGGGGACAAGTTCTACACGAGAATGTGATTCGAACAGACATTATACACAGAAGTTTGGAGAGCGAAAGACAGTCCGATGTGAAAGGATATGGGCAACTTGGAACGAACCCAGAATTTGAAACTATGCAGATTTCTTCATTCACTGAATTTGAGAAAGGTCGGCAAGGTGGTGGGAGTGTTTGACTTGAATGAAGTTAATTCATGTTCGAATCACAATGTCTTCTGCTCCAGGCAACTTAAGCATCACGCTCCTTCACGTGGAATGGGCCTCATTTGATACGCACGGATGAGACAGCTTACTTACATTTGGAGGCAATAAACATACTCGAAAAGTCAGATGCCATGTTATCCGGAAAATGGGATTGCCAGACCTAGGAAAAGTCTTGAGTCGTTGAACATATGCTGTAACTGAACTTAAATCAGATGCAGTCCAAGCTCCTGGTTGCTGGCCATTCCATATGATTTGCTAATCACGGATTCCAAAAAATTCACAATTAGAAAACCCTAATCATCTCTCTCTCTCTCTCTCTCTCTCTCTCTCTCTCTGTGCAGCAGCTGTTCACGACTTGACAGAACATCACCGACCACCGTCACAGTCGACACCCAGGTCACCTGCCTATCCTCTCCGTCTCCCTCTCCCACTGTACCCCATGCCCCCCGCCATGATAGCGCTGCGCGTGCTTCGTGATTTAACAAAGTGAAGGAAACGACCTCGAATCGAGGTCAATACGAAGGCATGGACCTTTGGCGAGAGGAGAGTTCTGCTAGGAAAATTGACTAGAAAAAATAAAATCAGATTTTAAGGCATGAATATATTGCTCTTAATAAATAAATAAATAATGATGGAAAAACGGCACCGGTGCTCTCTTAAGAGGAACGGAGCCTTCTCCACCACCAACTTTTTGGTACCCAATTTCTTTGGAAAATTAAGAATAAAAAATCTCAATTGGGATTTGCATAAGTGGAATTTCTTATATATGAAAAGGAAAAAGAGCAAGACAAAATTAATCTGAAAATATTAACTGCTAAAGTAAAATAACAAGAAGCATGAAAATAGTATCATTGAATGAGAAGATTAATGTTGTTAGAAATATCTATTAGATTTCCAAAATACAACAACATTAGAATTTTTGTCTTCGAGACAAATAAGAAATTATTGTATTTTGCATGGCACCTCATTTTTGGTGCTCAACTTAAATTGATTTGAAAGGGCTTATGTTATTTTGGGCTATTGAGACTCGAACAAAGGAGTTCTCACCATTTCTGGTAATCGAATTCACTTAACTATCCCATTCACCATTTCTTTTGGCATTATGATACCTTATTCACTAGCATATTATCGGTCTCATTTTTCTCGTTGGCATTATCTTCATTAATCACTTTACCATCAATACAAACTACATCTCTCTGAAAAGGATTTGAAAGAGAAAAGATTGAGTATTGTATTTCCAAAGATAATATTTTTCACAATGAACAACTGAAATTGATGTTAAATATATCTCTTTCTTGTAATAAAAAAATAAAAGAAATTGAGGAATGAATTTTTCTTGCTTCAACATTGAGAGTTCGCTCGTATTAAATTTGTAAATAGAAAAATATTTCATATTTGTATATTTAGCAGACTTTAAAATCTTAAAACTACCTAAACTTACAGTGTACTAGATGTAAATATTTGATGGAGCAATATTCTTCGTGAATTGAAATTTTCATTTCAACTTTTTATGAATTATTTCTTACTTGATTCATATCACTTCCTATTCGTTCCTTCAAATAAACTAGAAAGATCGCATTTTCCATTGCCCATCTATATTAAAACTTTTGGTCAAAATTCCAATCTCAGAAATTTTAAGCAATAGCTAGCATTATGCTAGCAACACCCTTAACAAATTAATTGCCCTCAGAGTTACTAATGGTTACTAGAAAAAATCCTCCAAAGTTTCAAAATAAGAATACCTCCAAGAGCTCTTAAAAGGGAACATCAAAGAATAAAAGTTGTATTTTAAGAAAGAAACAAAAAATAAAAGAGATAGTGATTGAACCAGATATGTTGAATATGTAATAGTAAAACTCTTTTGTCAACAAACAGAATGTTTCAAAAGGATATAGCTTTTCTTTTTCTATATAAATTCAAAATTAAAAAAAGTATCCGTCAAATAGCCACTGCTCATATCTTTTCAATGTGCAACAAAACACCTCTTCGTTTGTTTGTAAAACAAACTATTAGCAATCCCCTACTTATCTGTAAAACAAAAGTACAAAACAAAATTTGAAAAATATAAAATCAAAATTTCAATATTAATAACATTCTCACATCTTCGTCTCTTTCAAGTTAAACATTTATATAGTGCAAGCATCTCAAAATTCTATAAAAGCTATAACTTTAAATTTGTTGCTTCAATAATAGAATTGTATATATCACACATATACTAATCTCTTGTTTCAACGAGAAGTTCTATAAATTACTCACCACTATTATGGTCTTGAGCTTGTTTTTATTTCAAGAGCTTTCTAGAAAGTAATCGTAACATTCATAAAAAGCGACACCACTTTTAAGCTCATATAGTCGAAGTATCTATCAAGATTTCTATTAATAATAAACACATTATTAATTCTATTATAATTCATTAAAAATATCACTTTGCCTATAAAAATGTAATAGACAATATTGACTTCCCCATGTCCGGGCTAATGTCAATATCAATTAATCATTTTTAGTAAACCATTACTAGTGATTTTAGTTGAAGATTTTCAACCCCATTTCTTTTGAGGCCATCTTCACCGCATTTCTTGGTAGAGCCTTTGTAAAGAGATTAACTAGATCTTTGCTTGACCTCATATACAAAATCATTATGCTTCTATCATGAATTAATTATCTTACATACTCATGTCTTAAACTAATATGTCTAGACTTGCCATTATACTCTTGCTAAAGTAGCCTAATTGTCACAATGAGCAAAAATAGGAGGCATAGTACTAGACCATAATTTGATGTCCAACAATAAATTTGTAATCCACTCACCCTCTTTCCCAATTGCTACTAAAGCAATGAATTCAGACTTTATAGTTGAGTGAGTTATACATGTTTGTTTTTTGCGCACCTAAGATACAACAAATCTATTTTTAATGTGAAAATCATTCAAAAGTGGATTGGTCATCTCTTAAATTGTAATCCAACTAGCATTGGTATACTCTTCTAATAGAGGCAGATAATCATAACAGAAAAATCCCAAATTTTTTAGTTCTCTTAAGATAACAAAAGTTCTAGTAATAGCATTCCAATGTTCTATACTTAGATTACTAGTATATCTACTAAACTTACACACCGGAAAAAGTAATATCAAGTCCAGTACAATGCATTGGATACATTAAAGACTTATAGCAATTGCATATTTAAGTTGTGCTACTACTCTACTAGTTCTACATTTAAATTTTATACTAGAACCAAATGGAGTATCACTTCTTTGAAACCGAGATGTTTAAATTTATTTAAAAAAATTTCAACGTAATGACTTTAGCTCAAATAATAACCCCTACAATTTGTTTAACTTTAATACCCAAGATAATATTTACTTCACCAAAATCTTTCATTTTAAAAGTGGAAGTTAGATACTTTTTAATCTCAATTACTTCATATTGGTTTCAAAGATAAGCATATCATCAACATATAAGTAAACTAAAACACCATAGTCTTCTATAAATTTAGAATAAATACACTTATTAGAACTATCATGCTTGAATAATATAACTAAATCAAAATATTCATACCACTGCCCAGGAGCTTACTTAAACCCATAAAGAGATTTGACCAATTTACACACTTTTCTTCCATTTCCAAGAAGAGCAAAACCCTCTAGTTGTTCCTTACAAATTTCCTCATCTAAATCTCCATTTAAGAATGCAGATTTGACATTCATTTGATGAATGCAAAAATGATAAATGGATGCCAATGCAAAAAGAATTTGAATAGATGTCATGCGTGCTTAGTATGTGTATAAAAATAATCAATTCCATCTTTCTACCTAAACCCCTTGACCACTAATCTAGCTTTATAAGCTTGGATATTATGATTAGAATTGTATTTCTCTTGGATGGTGTCCTATTATGAATGTAACATGCAGTAAGCAATGCCTCTCCCCATAAATTAATCAATAGCTTTGAATTTGAAAGCTTTAACCATTTTTCCTAAAGACGTATTTCTACTCTCAATCAAGCCATTTTGTTATGGAGTGTATGGAGTGCATGGTGCTGAAACTTTATAAATAATACCATATTCTTCACAAAACGATGAAAAATCATTTAAGAAATATTCTCCACCTCTATATGAATGTAGAACTTTTTTTTCTCTAATTGATTTTCTACTTTAGCTTTATATTTCTTAAACATGGCAAATGCTTCATTTTTGCATCTTAGAAGATAAACATATATCATCCACAAAAGTAACGAAATACTTTTTACCACCATGAGTTAACAAGCCATTAAATTTAAATATGTCACTATGTATCAAATCTAATAAATTTGAATTTCTTTTAACACTAGGAAATGGCTTCCTTGTTAATTTAGATTTTGCACAAATTTTCACATTTATCAAATTCACCATTAAAATTGATCAAGTCTAACTTTTTCATTTTCTTTAAATAATGAAAATTTAAATGTGCTTGCAATTCATGAACTTGCTCCAACAAGTGTTTTGTATTGACAAATTTAAAATCAAAATATTTCGCAAGAAAATATTTATTCTTTCCTTGCTCTTCTACCTTGTACTTTAATTCAAGTGATTCCATATGTCTCTAGCCAATTTCATCTCAATGAATAAATCATATAATTGGATTGGAAGCATATGCCGTAGTATCCTGCCACAACATAGGATAATAATATTTATTGGTTGGTTTCTTTGTAGAAATAAGCTTCCGACCGTAGAGATGGTATTGTGATGATACCTTCAATCAATATCAAGTGCAATTTCTCTATGATCCATTTGGAAGACTAAACATATTTGTTTTTCCAATGTTATTGAACTGGAAATGTATGGCATAGTATCCTGCCTCAACATGGGATTCGACATTCAGTAAGAAGATGGAATGATGAACTTTAATGGATAATCAGGGCTGTTGGGCGCAAAGACTTTGTAGCAAGGCTTGTCAAGGTATCATTCTTAGCAACATTATTACATTTAGATGGAACACAATCATAGACGTTTTAAAGATAAGTCAAATAATACCTACATTATTTTAGCTCAGGTACACAAAATTGTTAGAGGTAAAGCTTTACTCTACAAAAATATTAGAACTTCCTAGGCTATTGTTGTATTGACTATAATATGGAGACTTCTTATCTCCATCTTCTTGTTTATTAGTCTTATTTGTAGTGCTAGGGATGCCTCTAAATTTACACACACAAAAAGCCTGAAGTGGTGAGTTAACTTGTTACTACTTCCCAAGCTCGTTCCAACACCCTTAATAGGTATTGATTTAATTTTCCAACCCTTCTAGTACCTAAAACCCTCTGCAATATTTGATAACAAACAATGATCTTATTTAAGTATATGGTAAGCAGCCTCAAATTTGCAAAAAGAAAAAAACACGACTATATATTCAAACCTTGTTCATTATAAATCTCAATTAGAAGTTTATATAGTCTCAAAATATAAGATCGAAAGAATTTGAAATCAATGACCATGAAAAGCTGAGATCTCGAGATAATTAGAAGCTTGGTATAAAATGGCATTCGTGTTAGATTATATTAGGGAAAATGATACCACAAATACTATAACTTCAATCCGAAGCTCACTTAAGTATTATAATTTTCTTAAAATCACTTGAGTGTCATACTTATGTAAAACACTTACTTTAGTGTCATGATTTTTTTTCTGATAACTTAAATGTCATATAATTTCTCAATTTATCACTTCAGAGTCACAACTTTTTTAAAACGTTCACCACGAGTGTCGATTTCCAATACTTGGATGAATATTTTTCAAAAGTTATGACCCTAATAAATGCTTTTTTAAAAGTTATGATACTTAATTTGGATGTTATTCAAATAAGCGCCATACAAACATTATATTATTTATCGTGCACTTACCCTACTATATTATTTGTTCTTAGAATTCCCGAATTAAAACAATGTGTTACACACTATAATTAGATGAGAAGGCCACATGTACCTCATGTTGGTCCCCTAAGACGACAAATGGACAAATTTCCACGGTCCCCAATAATATAGGACCGAGAAATATTTATATTACCGTCATTAAAAATTATTTTAAGATCCATTCTTTAAAAAGTTTGCCATTACACTGTATCGTTATACTCACAATAATTCAAAGGCCGTGATACGGACAAAATCCATACTACTCCTTAGAATTTCCTCCTGTATAATAAAATCGCCTCATATGGCTAAGCCTGTGCCACGTGTCTCCATTTCATTGGTACAGACCCAGATCTCCTGGGGCCCACTAGATAGATCCCCATTTTGTCCACTCCCCTGAACCCTAATAATTGCCAACACGCTATTTACGAAGGGGGAGAAAAAAGAGAAAGAGAGAGAGAGAGAGAGAGAGGCGTCAGAGCAGAGCAGAGCAGAGCTTCGCATCGCACACCGAGCCGAGCTGAGTTGAGCTGAGTCGAGTCGAGACTTGGTGCGGACGGAAAGGAAGCTCCGGTCGGTAATGGCGTCGAAGCTGTGCGACTCGTGCAAATCGGCGACGGCCGCCCTGTTCTGCCGCGCCGACTCGGCGTTCCTCTGCCCGAGCTGCGACGCCAAGGTCCACGCGGCCAACAAGCTCGCGTCCCGCCACGCCCGCGTCGTCGTCTGCGAGGTCTGCGAGCAGTCGCCGGCGCACGTCACCTGCCGGGCGGACGCCGCCTCCCTCTGCGTCACCTGCGACCGCGACATCCACTCCGCCAACCCCGTCGCCCAGAAGCACGACCGCGTCCCCGTCGTCCCCTTCTACGACTCCCTCCCCCCGAACCACCACCACCACCACCCCGCCGCCGTCGCCCCGCCCTTTGCCAAGCCCGCCGGCGACTTCGTCCTCAAGTCGGAGGACGACGTCAGTAGGGAGGAGGAGGAGGAGGCCGCCTCCTGGCTGCTGCCCAACCCCTCGAAGGCCGCCGAGAGCCCTGACGTGAACTCGGCCCACCAGTTCCTGTTCGGCGACGACGACGTTGACCCGTACCTGGACGTCGACTACGGCCCGGTCGACACCAAGTTCGAGCCCAGCGGGGACCAGAACAGCTCCGGCACGGCGGACGGCGTCGTCCCGGTCCGCAGCGAGGGCGTCGTCCCCGGCCCGTTCGTGGGGGAGGGCGGGTTCGACCTGGAGTTGTCCGGTGGATCCAAGGGTTTCGGGTTCGGCTATGGCGCTCACTGCTTGAGCCACAGCGTAAGCATCTCTTCCGCGTTCCGTCGAATCATTTCATTACATCACTAGTGATTAACAGACCAGTTCTAACGTACGTGTCGTTCAGATTATCCTTAGTACGGGATCGATGTGAATTTACAGTTTCGATGTACTTCGCTTCGAAAGATGAACTACGAACGTCCGGAAAATAGTCTTGACAAGGAGAATTCTTCATCGTGGCAGGTATCGTCGTCCTCCCTCGACGTCGGAGTCGTGCCGGACGGGAGCACGGTCACCGACATGTCGAACCCGGGCGGGAGAGCGGTCGGGGCGGGGCCAGGGTTCGAGCCCTTGAGCCGGGCGCTGCAGCTGTCGTCGGTGGACAGGGAAGCGAGGGTCCTGAGGTACAGGGAGAAGAGGAAGAACCGCAAGTTCGAGAAGACCATCCGGTACGCCTCCCGGAAGGCCTACGCCGAGACCCGGCCCCGGATCAAGGGCCGGTTCGCGAAGCGCGCCGACATCGAAGCCGAGGCCGAGCGCATGTTCGGGTTCGGGGTCGTGCCCTCCTTCTGATCTTTATCGAAACGTCGGAAGGCCTCTCTTTCTTGGGCTATTTTTCCTTGCTGGTTTTGTGCCGCTGCTGCTGCTGCTTATTCTCTATAGCAGCGATGTCGATCTGTTTTGTATATATAGTAGGAGACTGGCGTTTGATCCTCGGATCTCTGACCGTTTGGCTGATCTTTGAAGGAATGTTTTATGGTGAATTTTTATGGAATTTGATGATGCAAATGGAAGTGGGAATTTGGCTGAAACCTCGACTTGTGTAATTTAGGAATAAAGTTGGTGATATTAGGGAATATAATAAAGTCGAGGCAGATCAAAATCCGAATGATCATTGGTTTTTGAGTGATGGAAGTGATGAAATCAATCATTATAAGTGTCTCCATACTAAGTGCGCTCTCTGTTGCTTGCTTTTTTTCTCTATTTTTTATCCATTGGTTTCTCTTCTGGTGTTGGTAGGGTTGGTAGGGATTTGTCATCATTTTCTCTTTGGAAGATAGGAAATTTTATAGACAGCATCATGTGCTTGATTCAGGTGCAAAGGAGAATAATGAGTGTGCTCATCGACTGTTCCTGGACTTTTTTATGTTTTTTCATCTTTAGGAGCAATGACATTTGGCCTCCTGAATTGAAGTTTTGGCCCCTACACCGACCAGTTTCTTCCCCTTTATCATTGCTGAATGCATACTTTCAACGTGGGAGGCATGTCATTTTTGGGATAATTGATTGGGAAATTTTAAATTTATTATACGACTGTCAATATAGTGATAGGTTTTTTATTTTGATCAATTTGATTCGAATCTTTTGAAGTCTCTCCTGTTAATTTAGATTGAAAATCACTGAGGTGATGATCCAATCTATACTGATTATTACACTCATAAGGCTGGCACTATCTCGAATGATTTTTGTAAGTCCTTTCTAAATTCTCTTAATTTTTCTTTCTTTCTGCAACATTCTAACACTCTTCACTCTTTACATTCCATACTAGAACTATCCCTGCAGCTAGGGGCATCAGAAAGTTCTCGAAATTGAATATTTTCGATCTTTTAGGATCGAGTCCCCTTCTGGTTCACTTCCAGTTCATGTGATATATAAATAAATGGGTATTGAGTACTTATAGTTTGATTCGGTACCAATGTACTCAAACCAAGTCGAGACACATAAAAATACCCTATGATCTTCCATGGAAGGGAGGGTTTGAGCTAGCTCTCCCTCCCCTCCCTTTTTCTTAGATTGATTCAGTACTCTATTTTCTTTTCTTTCCTTTCCTCCCATTTGGGGAACTATTCTTTTTTGATATAATCTAGATTTATAAACACCTCTCTCCTTTTTCGGGGAGATTTCTATCATGATCTATCCTAAACCTAGGGATTTTTGCATGTATGTTTTTGAGGTTTCGCTTCCCTCGGGTTTCATTGATGTACAAATTCAATTTTGCAAGAGATCAAAGGATCTTCGTGAGGATTTCCCTCTCACGATCGGATCTATATTTGGTCAACATTTTTACTCTAAACGATGATGATGTTGGGGACACCGAACTTGGGTGTGTACCACTAAAAAGTAAAGTCTTAGTAACAAATGGAATTCTTGGTGTGTGTTCATTACTAAAAATGTATTCGGTAATCAGTCACTATTTTGATTTAAAGAAGTCACAAATATGCTATTTCAGCATGTAATCCTTAACTTTGTTATAATGATTCATCTTGTTATTTAAAGCTTATTTTGCTTTGAAACTATCTGGGATTTGTCTTAGTTTGTAGTTTGGCTGCACTGTTTCTCTCTTGTTTGTTTGGAAATGAATGAAACGTTACTTTTGAAAAAAGAAAGAAAGGAAAGGCCTAAAGGTCAAATATTACAAAAATTATATACTCATTATGTATTTTTAAATTGTTCATTAATACAAAAAATGACTAATCAATAAAGATATTTGAGAAATCACATTGAATTTCAATTAATTAATTTCTTTTTTAAGTTGAGAACATCATTTACGTCTATAATCTTTTCAATTTTTGATTAATTAAGTAACCTTTGACTATGCATAACCAGAACCAATTTTTGTCATTTGACCTTCTTTTATTGGAAGCCTTTTTCCTTTTTATTATAATTTGTGTTTATTCTTTTTCTTTTATTAACCTATTAAAGTGGCTATATTTATCAAATTTTAATAAACTCTTATTGATTATATTAGTAGTGGTAATTTTTTTTCTATTTTTAGTATTTTAATTCAAGTATAGTACCAAAAGAAATTCCCAACTAGTGCACTCATAACAATTTACTCCAAATTACTTTTCATGTTACAAAATATCTCAAATTGATATACTTGTGATAAATCTACCTTCTATTAGCTTCCATCAAATGTCCCTATAAATGGTTACTATGAAAACACACATGGTAAGTAACTTGTCTAACATGAATCCAACATGAAAATTTAGCATAAATGGCTTTTTTAAAAGACGTCGTGAGAAACTATTTTTGAAGAAAATGAACTGAGATAAAGAATTTTGACCAAATTGAATCTGCTCCATCTCTCTCTCAAATCATCAAAATCTTAGGACAAATAAGGGCAAAATTAGGAATTTTAGTAGATTTTTGTAACGGGAGGGAGCTATGCGTCTTGAAGGCAATACTGCTGGAGATTGTGGAATAAAGAGGAGTTGCTGTTTGCAGCTATCGAGGGTACTCGATGGACATATGGTGAGGTTAAAATCTGCAAAGTTTCATAGATTCTTCGCTCGACAATAAGATCTTTTGGACGACATTTTCCATGGCAAAGCTTACAAAGCTCAATGGTAAGATTCTTTGGACTTGACATTTTCTATGGCAAAGCTTGCAAAGAGATGAGTTGTAAACTATCTGAATGCTCTTCCTAAGATGGTCAAAATTTCGTGACCCTATTAAAGATCTTTTCTTTGTTATTGGACTATAATCTATCGAACGAGCTTGAATTTCTAAAACAAATTATTTTTGCATTTCTAGTGTCCTTCTCCCAAAAAAATATTATATACTGTCTTTTGCTGGATTTCAAGCACCTGAGATAGAAGTTGTCGTTTAATGCTTATTTTTTTAATTGGAGTGACATTGAAGTAATACATTTCAAAAACTTAACATTAAAATGAGCACTATATGAAAGTTATAATACTTCTAATATTATTTTTTCAAATTACATCTAATTGTCTCTTGAGCAAGAAAAGAAAGAAAAAAAGCCAAGCACCAACAATTCCAACACATCTTATTGGAATCCACTATTTATTTCCGATGATTAAGAGTTCGCAATA
The DNA here is from genome assembly GCA_014858505.1 of Corymbia citriodora subsp. variegata. NCBI lineage: Eukaryota > Viridiplantae > Streptophyta > Magnoliopsida > Myrtales > Myrtaceae > Corymbia > Corymbia citriodora. The sequence continues at coordinate 16,511,791 of CM026412.1, forward strand.
GTTGAGAGCAACTCAAACACGACAAAGGTGTCCCATTGCAATATGATTCTTGGTTGACGAAAGCCACCGAGTCTTGTCAGAGTTTTCTAATGAAGTAGAGTTTTCTAACGAAGTAGAATGAATGTAAACTCATGACATGATTATAATATTAGTTTGACGAGAATTATATGATTATCCTTAGTCATAAAAAAATAAATAATAATTAATTAAAAATTGTTATGGAGTATACTCATTCTAAAATTTGTGGCTCGTTATTCTCACAGTAGTCAATACTATTTTGCTAACAAAGCCCAAATTTGATCATATTTGCTCTTTCTGTAAGTAGAGTTGTCATCGCTAATGGAAATAGAACAAGATGCATCAAGCATAATAACTATTGAAGTGGACTTAAGTGAGGACTCTATCTCGTATCCCTACACATTTTAAAGGGGAAAATATCATTACCAAATGCTATAATTTTTATTTGGCGCTCATTTTAGTATAAAAACTTCTCTCAAGCAATTGCTTGAAAAAAACAACAATGACCACTTCAATGCCATCAGCAATTTGAATGGCCGAAATTTGATGTGACATTGTATTAAAATAATGGTTCCACATGGCTTTACTTGCAAAGTGAAGTAAGCAAAATAAAAGGTTGAACCACGGTTTGGCCCATTTCATTATCCCAAATTAACGAATCGGTGCAAAATGAAATACGGTCTTCAAGCCCTAATCCTGACCTCCAAATCGAGGAATTGAGGCAAAATTCAGGAGCAACTCGCGCACTTTACAAGCTAACTTGCTGGCATTTCTCCGGGTCAACCAACTTCACATGTCTCCTGGAAGTGGGGGTCCTCCTCCAATGTCTGATTCTCACTAATCCATCACAAAACCCACAAACTCGACATCTCTATTCCTAGCATATACACGAAGGAATGGAGGGCTCGCTGACCTCGTCCACTACGTTGTGGCTTTGCTTGCCGTACTCCTCATCGTGAAAGCAGTGCGCGCAGGCAGAGAGAGAGAGAGAGAGAGAAGCGTGTTGTTTGCTTTTTTCTTCGTTCCAGAGTCTTCAGTAAAGAAGATAAAGATGAAGACGAGGAAAAATAATGAGAAGAGAAGGCAAATTAGTGAATCAATTAGACCATTTGTGGTCATCTTATCCTTTGTCCACGTTGGAATTCAATTTTCGCCAAGAAAGCCGCATAGGAATTAAGTTTTTATTTTAAAAAAAAGGCACATAAGACTCATTGTCGGAAATTTGTCATTGAAGGGACTTAAGAGGTTGTTCTTTTACCGACGTAACACTTGAATGATTTGTCGAAATGCTTTGGTGTTGAAGTGAGTGCTGTAAGAAAAATTAATAATTATAGTGCCATTTTCCCCATCTTAAAGTTTCAATTTGAAGCTCATCAATAATATTATCAACCATTTATGCGAATTTAGGTGATTGAGCATCTTGCAATTGATTGTGCCGTTTGCAAGAAGATACCAACTAATTCAACAATAAGTGTGAAATATGTGAAGAATTGGTTGGGAGGGATGACCTCTTCAGATGTTGCCATCGATATAAGTTGGAGCCGATGAGCAAGCAATGAATGAAGTAATTGCAAGTGCACAATCATTAATAAATATAGCTTGCAATCCGTTCCATTCTCCTTTCGCATCCTTGGCATTGACCATCTCGAATTCAAAGATTATGACAAGAAAGTACATCCCGTATTTCTCTCTTCAAGATCGACGGCAAAGTCGCTTTGACATGAACTACATCAAAGAAATGTTGGCATCTGCAAATCTCAGCACGATGGCCCACGGATCATTGCGGCTTGCTTGAGAAGACTATTCGGATTTACTTTTGAATCCTTGACAGTACAGAAGATTCATTTTGAGAATTATTTTCCAACATTATGGCTCCTAACGATATCTTAGTGAGTAAAACACGTAGTATGAAGCTGAAACAACGTGAACTGTTTTAATCATAGGTGAATATTGGTCACACCATCCATCGATTGATTAACTTTTTGAACATTAAAAAAAAAAAACTTAGGTGTCGATGCTGAATTTCATCCATGTTGCACGATGAACTCTCTTCAAGGGTAATTAGCAATAAAATCAGGTAATTTTGTCACTAACTTTTGACGCTCAAATGATCATTTATCTTTTGTGTTTTTGCCATGAAATCATTTTCCTTAAGATAACTGATAAAATAAGACCAATCTTACATGGCGAATGGATGGAGTTGTCTTTTTGGTCAACGGACAGAGTTGACAATGATTTTTGTCTGTCTTTTTAGTCGAACGATGACTTCTTTAATTTGAAAACAGCCTTAGCCACCCAAATTTAGTGTCAATTCATCATTGTCCTCACCAGCTCTCGGCCATTGACTTACACCCCCCTATCCAGGAAGTCGATCAACTATGGCGCCGTGATGACGCGGCTCAAGCTCCACAACATATTCCATAATTGCATTTGTTGCTAACACACAAAAGCAAGATAAAGAAGGCATCCAATCTGGAAGCCTAGCCTCTGGAACTCAGCAAGCACGGAGGGAGCAGGATGTCCTGAGACTCATCCTGAAGGATGCCTACCAATACATATGGTAATACCCATCGAGCCTTTCCGCATGGCCTAGTGTCGAATTCTCAACGGATAGCTCCAAATAGCTGCTGAAATTATATGTTAATTTGCCAGTAAATGAACGGAGTGGGTTAAGTCTCGACCACTTCTTTCGCCAATGATCCAATCCATCAGTCCTCTTTTATCAAAGATCGTCCAAAGAGATATATAATCAAGGCTCAAATTTCGCGTATAGGATTAGTAGTTTCGCCCCGATCCAGCACCAGACGAATACACTGCGAATCTTCTTACCCAGAGGACCCCAACAGAGTCTCACCCCGATCCAGCACCAAACGGGTATGCTAAGAATCGTTCTTACCCAGAGGACCCCGACAATGGGGTGGTCTGTTATCTACCGCTGCAGAATGACAGTGGGAACCTCCAAAGAGGCTTCGGCAACAAGAGTTATCAGAAAGACTTTCCGTAAAGCCAATAAGACAGGAACCACTGCAGCTGATGCGACCAGCAACACTTCATACACCCCAAAAGTGGATATGGACACGCCTTGGCATTTTGGACAAACTAAAATACATAGAGAAAGAACAAAGAGCATATATATTGAGGGACTGAACTTGGGAACATTTACAAGTTACAGACATAAAACAGCTCCAAATCATGAATATTCTCTCTATCTAAAGATTAAAGAGACTCAAATACACGTACTAAATCCACACGTGGTTCTACTCTAGAAGCTGCCGATATGCACATTAGCAGTTTGGTAAGGTTCATTTTCGGTCTCTATCTTTTACCTTAGCATTACGTCTACTGAAGGAATCCTATGTCAAGTTAATTGACCATTGCTCTTTATTCAGCATCAGAGCTTTTACCAAAGAGGAAGAAATTCTGCCGGGCCAGTGGCAGTGCAGAGGGCAATTACATAGAGCTGCTTTGCGAGGAACACCCCTGATTAGCCAAGAAACGGACAACGACACAAGTAATGTTATCTGCGCTCCCTCTCTGGTACGCTTCCTGCATGAGCCTTTTTGCAGCTGCCTCTGCATCTTCGATTGGCTTAATCATTGCTACAGCTTCCTGCACCAAGTAAAGCACAGAAGTAAAAGGTACAGTTGCAAACCTCATTCATTTATTGCAGAGAAAACATTTAAAACTATAATGCGCTCGCCATGGCTCTACAAATGCGGATAAAGAATATCAGGGTGACCGATGACAACTGGTACCAATAAATCTTAGGCCAATCTATCACAGCAGGAAGCAAATGTATTCTAATTATTTGGTAACGTGCTAAAATAATTCAAGAGAGTAAAATGAAGAAAAACTCCATCCTCCATCATCACAATGAAAGCAGCCTAAAATTAAATGAAACGCCAACCTCATTTGTGACAACATCCCACAGCCCATCACTAGCAAGAATGAGAAACTCGAGTGAGCTGTCAATCTTCTCCTCCTGCAATTTTGAAAGGATTATAAGAGGCTAAAGCTCAGGCAAAGAAGTGCTACCACCATAAAAGCAAATCAAGTTCCACTCATTCAATCATCTCTGAGATGAATAGTGCGAATCAAAGTATAAACATATCTCAATGAGACATCAAATGCGATATTTTGTTCAAGAATCTTAATTAAAATACTGCCAGTGTAACAAGGAAATTTAACATAAGCTGTCTTTAAATTAAAATTTTGTTCACTAATGGTGCGTAATGCACTTACTAAAACTAAAATTCGTCAATATTTTGATTTAATTATGAAGTAATTTTGTTACATGAACAGAGCCTGGTAAAAGTTCTTAGTTTGGATTCTCATACGGGCCCTACAATACACAGGTGATATAAAAACAAATGCACAAAGACATAGAAGAGCTATTGGACCTGAATTTCAGGATCAGCCACCACATACTGCTTCAAAAGCCTATCCCCAAAAGCACGTGACACGGCAAGAACACCTCCGACTCTCCAGGTACCTATGTGTAGAAAGTTTGGCGATCATCATAAGCATAAACACATACTCATATATATTTGAAATTAATATTGAGGAATGGTATAAATGAAGAGTCTTACCAGCCCACATAACGAATCCTCCAGCATCTTCAATGCGTTGACGCTCATCTGTTTGATCTGGTTTATGGTCTCGAGAAACAGCAATAGCTGGAAAAAGAGGATATGAAATTGTTGGGGAAAAGAGTCATCATAAAACCATGATAGGAAAACTGCAATAATAAAGGAAGAAAGGGAGAAAATGCAACTTGAGGATTGACTTATGTTTTTGAAAAGAACTGCCAAGAGAACAAGGAAAGGGAATAATATCCAGAACCTATGCACAGACAAGCCATTTATCTAGAAGGCTAACTTTTTTCCAAACATTGCGCTAATCCTACTCACCATTTGAACTTACATAGATAAATAAACTGCTAAAAAGGAGAAAGACATGCAGGTTGCAACTAATTGATGTGCTTCATCTGCACTCACTACCCATAAATCTGATCCCATTAATTCTCTCAAGTCATCATATCAGGTATAATTTGATCAAACAGCCACCACCAAGCCCCAACTGTAACACTTTGAAATTTGAACAACAGATAGTTTTTATAGATAAATCACCTACAAAAGAAGGTTTCAGCTAATATCCTTAAATTTTATACAAGGGACAACCTATGCTGATTTCAACATCAGATTAGTGAATGAATATTTACAAAGAACTTGATCTCAATAGGACCATTTGTAGGAGACATTTGAAATCATATGTTTGGCGCATTATTTACTGTCATACAACTTTCCCAGAAGACAGCCCCCTCCAACCGCTTCCTAAGAAAAGAAGTCTCCTTCAGGAAGCATTTAGACACATGAAGCCAATTGTTAGATGACAATTTCAGATCCTAAATCCTATGATTGGATATCAAAATTGCCTACCGAAAAGCCAGCAGGGAATCCAACAACCCGGTAAATGAAAGCGGGGAGCCAAATAATTGACTGAATGAATGTTAAAGAAATGCACTCTACACTACTTTTAAGTATAACTCCTCTTTATAGAAAATTGGTCAGTACAAAATTGAGATTATTAGCATGTGTAGGCTACCAGGGAAGATTATTCAAGGTCTCCACTTAAAGAAATCTATATATCTGTAGGGAATGACAATCTTATGAGCTGATCCCTGTTTACACTTAGCAGAGTACCTAAAGTAAATTATATCAGACAAATTTCATAATATAAGGAACAATAAGTTTGACAACACAATCCAAAGACATGTATGAAACAGAGGAATTGGCACACTGAATCAAACAGTAAGCTAAAGTTTGATCACTGTCAAAGATTAACAATGCTGTCTATCACTTGTAGCAGCCATACTCCACCCTACTGAGAGAATGTTTCAGAATTTCATGTGTCACAATCATTATTCCAACCTAAGGAACAAAATGACTGGCTCAATATAGACATGGTAAATACTAAAAATCATAGCCAACTTTTCCATTAGCTACACTTGGCACCCTCTAATTTCAAGACCCATACTTTACATCCTCTAGTTTCAAGACCATACAAGTTCCACCCTTCACAGTATCTGTGTAAATTTCCCAGGCCTCTTCCTAATAGTTTAGACTCCATGGTGTCCAATGTGGGCTTTCGAAATCTCTTAGTCTAAAGTATTTTGAAATAAGAGCTGTTCAACACACTAGTAAAGGAAAACGTTGAAGTTATTTTTATAATTTCCCTTAAAATAATATATAAACCATTATTTTTAACAGCCAGCAACAGCATGGCATGTCTCATATTTCTAAAAGACTGAATAAGACTACCAGGTCACAGACACATTTTGCCTTAAATTGACATATTGTAAACCTTTGAACAAAGTTTCACTAGCCAGTGGAACAGAAATTGAACATCTGTACTGATAATATTTACCGTTACCACCCCTGCATATCACGGCTCTAGAATCTCCAACATTGGCAACAAGCAACCGATCACCAACAAGGATGGCAGTGGAAGCAGTTGAACCAGCATCTCTATTCTGATTATTCTCCGATTTCAAGAACTCAGAATCGGTATGGCTGTATGCATCAGCTGCAATAGGTTGATAAAGAAGTATTAGAAAAACATTTATGAATTCAATAATCAATGAGAGTAAATGATAAGGAATTATGAGAATGAAAACTTGATCCTGAAAATGTGCCACAACCACCTTCTTATATACAGTTTATTTTACCTAAGGACAAAATAGAAATGTCAAGAGCCCATTTGTTGATAGTGAAGCAACAAACCTATAGCAGATTTGGTATCAGAGATGAATTTTGGATGCCTGATTAAATTACTGAAGAGGTTTTGTTTCACATATTCAGCAGCTCGTGCACCTCCATGACCTGAAATAACCATTGAAGAAAAAAATTTGTCAACCCTAATTCAGTTTTCCATGAAAGAAACATACAAACGTACAAAAATATATATACATACTACCCCACCAAATGAGTTGGCTATTGTTCGACCCAAAAAAAGGGTTGGCCATATAAATCCTAATTCACCATTGCGCAGCATAACCCAATGCAAAAGTTGCTAATTTGAAAGCATATACATATAAGAACTCGAAATTTCATGGAAGCTAACCAAGGGGTATGCTATCCCATTTCTCATAATGCTCCTAAAAATATGGAGCATGTGGACTAGCTGAGACTACAGAGTCAAGTGTGGCTACTGCCAAAAAAACAAAAATCCTGAACCATGCATCCGTGAGAAAATCATATGTTTCATGTTTTTCTTCCTGAACAAGCCAAAAAGTTGCAGAAACAAATCATGTACTCTTCCTTGCAAGCTCTAGTTAAAAGCCAACAGCTCTGCCCTCAACAGTCTTCCAGGCAGGTGGGGAAGCATTACAAGATAAGCTTCAACATGATTATGAATTGTTGACTTTTCTTTTTTTGGTAAGGGTGAATTGTTGACTGTTTATTCCTCCATTTACAAAGAAAGCATGAGCCAACCAGTATTTTCCTTCTCTTTTCAAGATTATCAAAAACCACGAACACCAGAGAGAAACTCTCATCTACCCAATGCTCTCTCCCATGAGTAATTCCATCCTCACACATGACTAGCCTCATCCTGCAAGCAGCCACGATAGCTTTTCAAACAGACGACACCCCTTACTACTACCCCACTTCAATATCTCCTTCAGTACGTAATTCACTCTCTGCCTGCATAGGGCATCAAAAAAGTTCGTGAGGGATTCCACCTCCGAGTCATGCGTCAAAGAATTGACATACATGTAAAACCATTCTTTCATTAGTAAATGTACCAAAGGAGCAGATATTGCCGTTTCCCTCCAGCTGCATTGCATCTTATGGTAAAGAGTCATCAAAATGGTGTTCCCATGCTACTCATCACACGATTATTCTGATTTGAGTCCATTTTGCACCTCAATTTCCACAAGATTCCCACATTTCCTCCCAGCCTTGCTGAATTTATTTAACACACCTACTCCATAAGCACCCTCAAATTCTTTAAAGATCCATCCTGCATCTTTTGGATCAAGCTTCGCCTCTCCTCCACAAATGATCAGCATCCTTGTTATAACACCAAGCCACCGGCTTAAACATACTTGCTTGAAAGGAAAAGTGACTTTATTCCTAGCCCTTCACATACATGGCAGATTCACAACTTCCCTATTCACCATCCAAATTTTGCTCATTATTACCGTCATCCCACATCTTCCACCTCCTTAGCAAGCTACATCAATAATTTGACACCCTTCAAAATCATAGCACCTTCTATTTGTCTTTCAAATTAAGATAATAGAAGCTAATTTGCCTCCATCTTTGGGGATGTCATTGTGGAAACCCAATGATTCAACACGACAAGCCCACTTAAGGTGACATCTCATCCCAAGCCAAGTCAGATACTTCAGTTCAGCAGAAATTATAGTCCTTATAGTCCTTACACATGCATTAAGGGCTTGAACTTCAAGTATTGCAACATAATTGAAGCAGATGGCAACCTATAAGTGCTTTAGGTTTTCTCGAGTATCAAGCAACATCCCACGACTAGCAATCCATGAAACCCTCTGAGACATATCATGCAAATCAAAACTCTAATAGGGAACGTTCATATGGCGAAAAGTTTACATGGAATTTTTTAAGAGAAATGTACACAATAATTAAATTGACAATAGGGCAAAAACTAACTAACAATGTAAAATGCTGATCAAATCCAGTTTCAAAGGAGAAGCAGATGGCAACCTAAAGTGCTTTAGGTTTTCTCAAGTATCAAGCAACATCCCACAACTAGCAGTCCATGAAACCCTCTGAGACATATCATGCAAATCAAAACTCTAATAGGGAACGTTCATATGGCGAAAAGTTTACATTGAATTTTTTAAGAGAAATGTTCACAATAATTATATTGACAATAGGACAAAAACTAACAACTAACAATGTAAAATGCTGATCAAATCCAGTTTCAAAGGAGAAGACCACAGCTACATCGGATCACCAAAATTAATGACCCTAAGACCTGTGTCCCATACTGCAAAAGAATGCCTCCCTAAATGGTCAACAAATATTGAGTCTAGAGTTCCTGTGATATGAATTTATAAGGATGCCTTATCTTTAAAATTTCTACAACCAAGAATCACAAACAAACATCCACACACTCTCACACTCCAACACACGTGCGCGCATATACAAAGAGAGAGAGAGAGAGAGAGCGCTACCATCAAAAACTCCAAAAAGACCAACTATCTCCCCATCTACACCATCTATTCTTGTCTCATAAAAATCCTCCATTGAAGCCCTTTTCCCAGGCGAGCTTGCATATCCATAGCTGAATTTCCCATTCTGACTGTTCCACAGACAAAAACCTTATGTCAGAAAAAACTGGCCAACAAACATTATTGACACTTTCCTCAAAAATGCATGAGGGGAGATTTTAAATCAGCAACTATATAATGGACAGTTCATGCTAGTCTCAGAGTGTATTTAGCTGTCTGATGGCACTAAATGGATCTATTGAACAATATCCTTCATTATAAATGAAAGAAGTTGACTTCTCAATTCATGGAAAGAAATAATTTCACAAGAATAAAGTTTACAAAGTTAGAAGAAGGGGCACTAAATCATAACTCTGCCAACAAAATGATAGCATAAACAAGAGAGAGAGAGAGAGAGAGAGAGAGAGAGAGAGAGAATCATAACGCTGCCAACAAAATAATAGCATATATAAGAGAGAGAGAGAGAGTAGCTATCTTCCATTCACAAAATAATATATAGCTTTTTTCTAGTTAAAAGACCTTCTCCTATGGCAGGTTACAAAATACATAGCTCTTGTTTACTTGAAATACCTTCAATTATGGCAGCAGACACGATTTGTAGAGTCAGCAACATAAGATCATGCTGTCAAAACTATAATCACTAAATCACATATGACAACCTATAGTCAAACTTGTTGTCAGCCTGACCATCTAAATCTGACAAAACAAAATCTTCAATCATACGATAGATCTTGAAATTAACAGCGGTGGCTCATTTGCAAAAAAATCAGCTCTCTAAATTGGAACATGAGGAGAATCCGGAACCCTATAAGATTGCAGTAAGGAAGATTTTGATAGGTCAAGGCAGGTCGTGGACAAGCTAGAAGCTTGGTAATTTTCTATATATTTTGGAACATCTCAGTATTAAAGGAGGAAAAGCTTCTATAAAGTCCACAATGGACTATTTACCACACTTTTCCCAACAATTTCCTACTGGTGACCATTGCACAGTTAGGATATCAATGTGGGAGCCAGAGCAAGGAGGACTAAATGAAGGAACTTCAAGAAATATATGCCAATTTCTTAATTTTTTTAGTCAATGGAAACTCTTGTGATCTTCTTCATAGCAAAAGACGTTAATACATCCCAAATATCAGGGAGAGATACATGCATTTAATAAATGAATATTGGTGGAGCAGCTCTCTTTTGAAACGAACAGATGCGTTCGAACTGATGCAAAGAGGCTTTCACCACAAGCTTCTATCTTCAAAAATCAACCATTTGAGAGGAAACGGCATGCCCAATCACTCTACGCGAGCCGTCAAATTAATGGTTGGATATTGTGGTCAAGTATTGTATATGTCATTAGTCCGATCCTTTGTAGAAAGGCAAGAAGACCCGAAACAATCAAACTACCAACTGCGAGGATCTTGAAATCCAAGTCAACCACGAAGTAATCAAAAGGGTTTCCCTTATCAAAGATCACCAACCTTTTCATATTGCAAGGACAAGAGATTGACACAAAAAGACAGATGTGGGGGTCTCAATTTTGATACAACATGCAAAAATTAGCAAATCCAAATTATAGAACGCAACCTTTTCAGGACAAGTAGTCATACACATGATTCACCATAACCACACAAAACATATCTAGCTACAGAGCACGCGCCCAACACGCATCGAACCGCCAAACAATACCCAAATCCAAGACACTCGAGATCTAGCCAACAACGATCCAATTTCCCTCGCGGGACAAGGAACGAACCTGAGCCCGCCGCCGCTGACCGGGGCGTCGTCGGCGTGGTTCGGGTCGGAAGACGCCAGAATCGAGTTGAAGTAACCCATCCGGTCGCTCGAATCCCCCGAATCGGACTCCACGCTGGCTCGAATCAACACGCAGGAGGAGGTCAACAGGAGGAGCAGCAGCAGCAACAGGAACCCACGAGAATCCAAGCAGCGACTCCTTATTCGCAGACTATCGCAGCAACAATCGACAAGAAGAAGCCCCGCGGCCCCAACATTCATGAGATCGCCTCAAGACCCCAACCGGGATTCTCCGACTTTGACCTGCACCCAGAAAGGCCCAAAACCCATCAAATTCATTCACTCTCCAAGAGAATCCAGGCACGCCTCGAGCGCCGGCGGATCGCATCGATCGGCATCGGCGGATGAGGGGAAGGAGGAGGAAGAGGAGGAGAGAGAGAGAAGGAGGTTCTAGAGAGAGAGAGAGAAAGGGAGGTACCAGGAGAAAGTGCGAGAGAGGAATTCAACGGAAGGAGGAGAAGGAGGAGGAAGAAGCTTCGCGAGGGAAGGGAGGCGTTAATGGAGAAAACGACGCTGGATTTGAGCGAAGAAGGAGACCTCCATCATCGTCTCTAGAGAGAGAGAGAAGCAGAGGAAGAAAGGAAGGGGGAGGAAATAATCAGTGGCGGAATTCGTTTTCCGAGGGGGTGGTTTGTTGAGACTAGACGCATTCAGAGAGAAGAGAGAGAGAGGGGAAAAAAAGCGAAAAAAACAAATTCCCTTCTAATTTTATAAAAAAAAATAGCAAAAAAATGAAGGCAAAGAAAAATCAAAATCCCCAATTTCGGAATTATAATTTTTTTGACCAAATAAAGAATAATAATTTTTTCATCGGACCATGGTAATAAAATAAACCTACGATAAATTTACCTTATATAAATTTCTTGGGCCATAAGAAAACCCTTGAATTAATGCGGGCATGATAATTTTATGTTAAATTTTTACTATTAAATTATTAAGTTGGATAAAATATATCAATTTAGAGTTGTAGTATATATTAGTTTGTGATTTTTTATAATATTAATTTAATTTATTGAAAACTAATATGAAATAATTTTCACATATATACAAATTTAAGATAGATTTTTAATAGTCAAAAATTAACTTTTGAGTAAACTTATCACATGTATATTAATATAGAGTTTTTCGTAATTTTAATTTTAATTTTTTCTGATCGAATGGTATTGATCCTGAAATTAATTAGTTGAGTAATTATTAAATTTATTAGTTTAAAACTCTCCGGCCGGGGATTTTCCATTATTGGAATATTCTTTTTTCAATTTCGCAATTTCCGAAATTTTTTGGGTTTGGAAAAAGTCAGCGGGCAAATCAAATTCAAAATTGAAATTAAATTTTAAGAAAGAAACGGTGGGGATTCAACGCTTGAAAAGTGGAGGGGGAGCGAGGGGATTGGTGTTTGTTTATAGTAAATGCCGAAAACC
>CM026412.1:16534306-17129130 GCA_014858505.1 Corymbia citriodora subsp. variegata
ATCGCATCGATCGGCATCGGCGGATAAGGGGAAGGAGGAGGAGGAGGAGGAGGAGAGAGAGAAGGAGGTTCTAGAGAGAGAGAGAGAAAGGGAGGTACCAGGAGAAAGTGCGAGAGAGGAATTCAACGGAAGGAGGAGAAGGAGGAGGAAGAAGCTTCGCGAGGGAAGGGAGGCGTTAATGGAGAAAACGACGCTGGATTTGAGCGAAGAAGGAGACCTCCATCATCGTCTCTAGAGAGAGAGAGAGAGAGAAGCAGAGGAAGGAAAGAAGGAGGAGGAAATAATCAGTGGCGGAATTCGTTTTCCGAGGGGGTGGTTTGTTGAGACTAGACGCATTCAGAGAGAGAGAGAGAGAGAGAGAGAGAGGGGGGGGAAAAAAAGCGAAAAAAAAAAATTCCCTTCTAATTTTATAAAAAAAAAAAACAAAAGCAAAAAAATGAAGGCAGAGACAAATCAAAATCCCCAATTTCGGAATTATAATTTTTTTGATCAAAAAAAGAATAATAATTTTTTCATCGGACCGTGGTAATAAAATAAACCTATGATAGATTTACCTTATATAAATTTTTTTGACCATAAGAAAACCCCTAAATTAATGCAGGCATGATAAATTTATGTTAAATTTTTACTATTAAATTATTAAGTTGGATAAAATATATCAATTTAGATTATAGTATATTAGTTTGTGATTTTTTATAATATTAATTTAATTTATTAAAACTAATATGAAATAATTTTCACATATATACAAATTTAAGATAGATTTTTAATAGTCAAAATTAACTTTTGAGTAAACTTATCACATGTATATTAATATAGATTTTTCGTAATTTTAATTTTAATTTTTTCTGATCGAATGGTATTGATCCTGAAATTAATTAGTTGAGTAATTATTAAATTTATTAGTTTAAAACTCTCCGGCGGGGATTTTCCATTATTGGAATATTCTTTTTTCAATTTCGCAATTTCCGAAATTTTTTGGGTTTGGAAAAGTCAGCGGGAAATCAAATTCAAAATTGAAATTAAAATTTAAGAAAGAAACGGTGGGATTCAACGCTTGAAAAGTGGAGGGGAGGAGGGGATTGGTGTTTGTTTATAGTAAATGCCGAAAACCGGGGGGGGGGGGCGGTGGCCACGCGTCGCCCTGGTTTGTAGGCCACGCATCCCGAAGCGGACGGGTCAAACGCGGCCCGAAACGGCCGGTCGTCCTTATCGGGTGGTTGGGGGTACACGTGGCGGTCATGCAGGTGGTCGGTGGGCCTCCCCCAACGGGTGTTTAATTATTAGGGGGGGTTGCGGACCGGGGGGGAAGTACGGTCCGTTGGTGAATTTTTCAAGCCGGGGGGTGGTTAAGCGATTTGTCAACTTTTGTGTTGTCCTGAGAACATTAAAAATTTAAAAATATATTTTTCGAAAAATTAGCATGACAAAAAGGGGGTCACGTCATGGTTAATAATTTATAGTTAATCATTTGCGTGGGGTGATGAGTATATTCGCATTAGTTATTTATTTAAACGATATGATGATTATTTTTAAAAAAATATTTTTAAATTTTTGTGAAATGAATACATCCTTGACAGTTAAACTTTCTCTAATTGAAGTTTTTTAGCAATCAAGAGAGATTTTCGGCAACAATCGGTTGCGCTAATTACTCCGATTTTGATTGTTTTCTTTACTAAAATTTTCGTATGTTGGGGCTGTTGGGTTGAAAGTAGTTGGGGTCAGTGTGATAAATTTAGCCTCTTGGAGACGATTTGAATTGTCCAAGAATAACAAATTGTAAATACAGCAAATGGTCAAAACTATTTTAAGGTGTATTGGCTCTTGAAATTAAATTTGAGCTTTTTTCGACATGATATGTAACAATTTATATATTCTAATGTACTCATAATCCAATCATTTAAATTTTGAAGTGAAAATGGGTCCGAACATGGACATGTTAATAGTCTTGAATTTAAACTCACTTTTAATGATCATTCTAATTGAAACTATCAATCTTTCACTGCGAATGCCCACTCCCAATTCAGATGATTGGCTAATTTTATTTTTATTTTTGGAAATTCTAGAGTTAGTGAATTTTCGTGCAAGTACAGGGGTTAAGCTCTGGCGTCACATTGAACTGTAATTCCGTGGAGAATCGTGGTGGATTTGATTATCTCCATCTTCTCCGCCCCCGTCAACATCATCCCTATCATCGTCATTGTCGACCCCAAAATGGTTATGCAAAGCTTGCATCTTTATCAACTCTTACAAGAACGCCCAGCCAAATCTGCGATATGACGGCTTTGTCGTCGACGATGTCGGGCTTCGAGGATTTGCAAGACGCGAGTGAACGGGGGCGGCCTAGACTCTTCGAGGATTTTCAAGTTGTTGGCATTGGGGAGGATTATGTGGCAATGGATAGGATTGATGTAGCTAAGGATGGGAGTGAGAAAGTTGATGTGAAAGGTGGGAATCCCACCATGGGAAGGTTTTCTAAACAAATAGCAAAATAGGTTCCGATGGAAACCGGGTAAATCTTGTTTCTAAATCGAAAAAGTAGGATCGGGTCTAAAACAGAATTAAATATAAACGGAGCAATATGGTCCAAGGTTTAGGTCTAGATCCTATCTATTTTGAACCCAATCACCCCATACCCAACATAACAGAGATTTACCATAAATGCTATCAACTCGTGAGGTCAAATTTGAGAATGCTTCATTACGACAATGAAGCTCTTTTTTGTGGCTTCTTCATGACTTAAAATCCTAACTACTAGCTAGAGGCTCGGAGAATTTAGTTTGCTCGACGCCAGGGGCGGTGGTGATGGCCAAGGTGGGTGGATGGCACATTAGTGAGTGCATGCAAGAAAACAGTGGAACCATGAGATTTTGCAGAACCAACA
The DNA here is from genome assembly GCA_014858505.1 of Corymbia citriodora subsp. variegata. NCBI lineage: Eukaryota > Viridiplantae > Streptophyta > Magnoliopsida > Myrtales > Myrtaceae > Corymbia > Corymbia citriodora. The sequence continues at coordinate 16,537,191 of CM026412.1, forward strand.
TTAAGTCTCGAGATAAGTATTGGCGATGGTAAGGTAGGTTGAGTTCTAAAATTTTGGGTCTAATGAGCAGAAGATGAGTAATAGACTTTGAATCATATCTACTTTGTACCCCATGCAAAGTAATTTGTAAACCTGTAACTTTTAAGTCAATTCTTCTTTACCAAATTATGTTTTATTTGCTCCTCTATAATTCTATCACAAATTTTACATGTTTTGATGTGTGAAATTATGGGATAAAATCCTCTATTTTTATTTTTTTATGCATTTTATTTTCAGCGTGTTTGTGTTACTTCCATGTCTATTGAAATATAGATCTAATTGAAATCTTGAGAAATTACGATCATAAACATATTTAAGGATCTAAATCTAGGTTGAAATCTTAAATTGATAAAATCTTGGTAGAATATAGATTTAAAACATAAAATCTTTCACAATCTTATGAATAATTTTCATCTTGTCAAATTCTTAAGTTTGACACAATTATGTGAAATTGAAAAATTATCGTGATTGTACCATTCTTTTACCCTGTGTTACATTTAGTCTGAAGAAAGAGAATACTGGAGCTAAATAGGTAAGAAAAGCCTCCAAAACTTAGCTAAATCATAGACTTATTTTACTTTTGGGCATGCCTTAGTGAGACTTTTATGCCAACGGTGGCGATGATGAATGTGGTCCAGCATAGAGCTAGACTTTGATGAAAATGTTGGTTATGATTTGTTTTTTCTATTATAAATTTAAAAGTTTTATACACCTAGGCATGTCTTTTTAAAAGGTTTAATTGCAAGCAGGAAGAAATCTGTAAGTCTGTTAGATATCTCTACCTCCCCAAAAGACAAGAGTTTACGTGGGGGAGGGGGGGACAGAAATTGTTGAGGGCCCGACATTAAATATGGAATATGACGTTGCAGGCTATCCTCATTGGAGGGACAAGTGGAGGTAAAACTCCGATAGACTTATGCCAATGGTGGAGTTGATGAATGTGGTCCAACCATAGAGCCAAACTTTGATAAAAATGTTGGTCATGATTTTCTTTTCCAACGACATCACAATTGTCTGAATTTTGTCGGTTTTATAATCAAATGCTTCAACTATTATTTCGATGAACCACCTCAACTTTTCAAATGAGGCCTCCTTTAGAAAGGTAGCCAGAGAATGCTAGCTTGGACATATCATTGTTAATACTCGACCTCTTGGAATGATGTCTCGTAACCAAAGAGCCATATTGGATGGCTAAAATTGTCCCTTTTCTCTCTCTCTCTCTCCATCACCAACACATGAAATGCATGCGGTACAAGTTTTGATGCTTAAGCGAGTCATGTCACTAGTTGTGCTTTTGCCAAGCGAGCGAGCTATGTCACCAAAATCAAACTATAGGCAACTTATTTATCAACAACCTCATATAGAGCCATATTTTTAAAGTGAGATACTTGATTTAAGAAAAAAAAAGAATCTAGGTATTCAACTGTAAAACTAACAAAAGCTTAGGTACTTGAAGAGTCAATTTCCCTAAGTTCACTTAGGTTATTCGTATGATATGCCGGTTCTTTAACCTAAAAGTATGGACTATGGAACTTTAAATTAGTTGGTTCGTGTCATCAAATTATGTTTTTTTACATGGCGGAAACACTCATTATCCATGTGCTTATGAGTACTCAACAAATACAGTGCATTTATGTTATCATATGATACTTTTACCATTTAAGCAAGATAGAGAAACATCTCTCTCGATAGTTTGTGAAGCCTGTACCATTTTACGATCCAATTTTACAATTTGATTTTCCAAACTTATTGTCGATAGGCTTGAGCGGTTGAAAAAACAAGTAATTTGTGGCTTAATTTCATTTGGGGTGCCATCCCATCTCGAGGCCATCCATTTTTATTTTATTTTTATTTTTATTTTTACTCATTCAAGTGTTTTTCGTAATATTCAAGTCACAAGCTTTTCGATGGATCAAGTGCCATGCTGATTCGATTTGAAACGGCAAATTCGTTCGTGACTTTCCCTGCCGGCAGTTCGATTCGCCCGTTGGAGGGAAACAAAGATTTCAAGCCATGCGCTTCGCTGGAGGCAGAAAAGCTTAAATGTGCAGTGTAAATTTGGCAAAAATAAAAGTGTAATTTCATAATTCCAAAAATAGAGAAGGCCAGTCAGCAAGCGCCACGTGGCACTTGCGTGTGTCCCGGTCGGTGATGCGTTGTGCGGTCTGCGGGCGGCCGAAGGTTAAGCGTCCACTGTTCAGCGCGAGCTCAGCCGCTCAAAAGGGTTATTTGTTTATGAATAATTTTTTCCATTCAATTTTAAGAATTCCCTTTTTCTTTGTTTTTTTCCCTCTAAATAGCTGTCTTCGCACGCTCACTTTGTCAAGGTTATATATAAATATATATATATATTTTATGGATGATAAATTATCTCTAGATAAGTGATTTCCTCTTCTTCTTTTTTTCCCTCTTAAATTTTGCTCCCTAATATCGGTGCTACAATTCTAATATTTTTAACGGTCTTCTTCGAGTTTTATTGAGACTTGTGAGTTTGATCACAACGATGCCTTCGCACAAGGCTAGGGATGATACGTATTTTTCCCGAAATTTTCCTTTAAGTAATCAATATGACGGTGGAACAAAATTTAAGAACTACCCTTATGAAAAAAAAAATTAAAATTTTGTAATTATAGTTGTTATTAAGATGGATAAAAAATAGAGATTTTCCAATTAAATAGGTAAACTTTTAGAATAAAACTTTAAAATACAAGGATACCAGTTATTCTATCATAATAAATTTTCTAATTTCATAGTTTATAGTTTTGATCATATTTTTTCGAAAGTTTTATATTAGGTTGTTTAACTTAATAAAATGAACCTGTCATTTGGGTATAAATCTCAATCAAGGTTCACCATGGTTTAGCATATTCATTGCTACAACCGCAAATAAGAAGTGATGCTATTTGGTTGTGGGAGTGCCTTTGTAAGAGCGACTGTGGAGCATGTATTTTGATCAAGGTTCATCCAGGTTTAGCATACTCATTGTTACGACCACAAAAAGATTAAGTGGATGCCGTCTGTTTGTGGAAGTACCTTTGTAAGAGTGACCGTGGTAAAGATATCTCTAAACTCATCTTCACATTTTTTTGTGGTGTGAAGGTCAAGTTATGGCACCCTTCTGTTATTGCGCGAGATATGTACTTGGCAGAGTCTATACTTATGATCGATGGACTTTGTGGGAAAATTGTCATTGATGATGCGTTCGAACTGTCCTTGATGTGATGGGCCTTTCAAGGACCATCTCGAAAGTAAATACCTTTAAATTCCGTCCTTCCCGACACCAACCTTGGTGAGGGTGGGTCGTGACGATGCTGGAAAAAAAGGGTGTCGACATAAGTTGCACGCTGAGTGCGCGAATATGGCATGCGAAGTGGACATGTGTTGCACGTGAAGCGTACGCCATAATACACTGGATTGACATTTCACTCGCATTCATACTTATTAATTTGAGCCCCTATGACACGTGAAAAGAGCGTCTTTAGTTGATAACTCCATCGAAGGGGGGAGGCAATACGTGAAATTCGGCCATACTTGGTCACGCTTTGTTCTAAGAATGAAATCTGGTCCTAGGCAAGCCACGACAATTCTGGCACATTCTTCGCCGAACCTTTTCTTGTTATGACCGCGCCGAAACTCGACATGCACCTCGACATGTTATTATATGTCGAACTGCTGGGGTGAGATTTTTGACCTGCATACCATTGAGCAACTTGAACTTAAAATCCACATGAAAACAAAATTTCCTAATAGGTCAAAGTCATAAGGGGCTTTTTCTCAGTTAAATCTCTGTGTAGTTTTAATGACCAGTGCTTGAAGGAAGCTTAGTGCAAGGTGGAGGAGAGAAAGAGATGTTGGTTTGGGATGAGGATTGAGAGCTCGATCTGCTCATAGCAAGACACTGCACATGGCTTGCGTTGGGCTCATGTGAGCGCACTTCCTAATGTCAAACAAGTATCGTCACCAAGTAGCTCTCGTTGGAAGGAAACCTTACTTGGCCTTGATGTTGACGGCCTAGGAGTTCAAGCTATCAGGGGCTTTAGCTCCGCAGAATTTGGATAGAATCCAGTTCAGCCTTGCGATATCTTCGAGCAAGAAATTGGGTTTGGTTCCTGGGTTCGCCCTAGGAAAGGGGAGAGCTTGGACCGTGCTTGTGAACCTGCTTTAAGGCTGAGTTTACTACGAATGGAAAGAGTATTCGATCAATATGTAGGCCTTTCGAGCAATTAAGAAAGATTATAAATCAGCATAGTGCATTAATGAAAGAATGATACATCTTGTGATGTTAGAAGATGTGACTTTGTCATGTTATGTTTATGAGTATCATCATGTCATGTCCTCTTTAGTGTCATGTTTGAATTATGAGTTTATATGTTGTGCGTGAAATGCACATATGTTGCATGCGAAATGCACGCCATAATGTACTATGTATATGTCATATGGATTGATATTTGACTTGCATTTATACTTTTACACATAAACGGAGTCCCACAACGATATGTGGAAACAGAATCTTTAGTCGATAACCATGTTCACAGGGGAGGCAATACGTGAAATATCGGTCAAATTTGGTCATTTTTTGCTCTAATAATGAAATGGAGTCCCAAGCAAAGCCCCAACATTCTGGCATATTCTTCCTCAAACCCTTTATTGTTGTAACTGCTTCAGAACTCAAAATTGGCAATTGCGTCAATTGGCGATAAGGTTAGTGTTCTGTCGCAAAGAAGCCTTCGGTGAAGGACTTGTCCATATACCTTGGCGTGTATCAGCATGTCGAATTGCTGGAGTGTGGTTTGTTGGGAGTAACAAAGCAACCTAGAAGGAGTGATGAATAGATGGAGTGTTAATGTATTAAAAAACTTTTATGAAATATCAAACAATTAACACTCAAAGTGGTGTTGTAAATAAATCAGTATGTGTGATGCTGATAAGTAAATCAAAGTAAAGATAAGCAGATCACACAATGACATATAATAGTTCGGCTTATGACCAAGCTTACGTTGGCTCTCAAACTAACACCTTAATAGCAACTAGATTCCACTAGTAATTAGTAGTGTAAGTTATAATTGGCTATTGTGGTTCTCTTTACTTGATATATCACACTATTGGGATATAAGAACACAACACTTACTCTTATACACTTGATTATAAGCTATTATAGTGCTAAACTTAATATAGAGAGGTTTACATATGAAGATTAGTGACAATTTCTAGCTTAGTGGACAATATCAGTATATCATGTATTCTCAATTGCTTTGACTAATTTCTCTAACTTTTTTCTTCACAGCACCATTGCATCCTAGATACTCAGGTCTTCATTATATTTGTTGGAGACCTTCAAGAATGATCAGCTAACTGTTTAAGACTCGTTGGGAAGTTCTTTGCCAATATCGTGATTGCTCCTACTATCTTGTCACATAGAACTATAAGCTACTTTTTTGGTACTCAACTTCGTTTATGATCTACTAATTCTAGGGCTTTAATGGCTTGTTTCTAATATATTAATCGTTTTCATTTAATACTCATTTCACTATTATCAAACTTGATGCATCACTATTGTAATCTATTTCACACTATCAATAGTACAGATTGTAAGTGACAAGGTTGACTATCTTCAGTGATGATACAAATTGAATGACATATGATGTAAGGATCATTAATCTTTCCATCTTCAATAAACTTTCAAGATTGCTATCTTGATTGGTCCTTCTAAGCTATCATGAGTCTTGTTTACCACTAAGTCAGAGACTAATATCTCGTCTTTTGTTGATGAGTAGGATTATAGATCATAGTAACTTGCTTCATTATCTGCATACATCATTGTGATCATTAGTAACAAAGATAGTTTGATGATCATTAAAATCTCATATGTTTTACAACTTTGACCTGTGTGCCTTGGAGAAACATGAAAAAAAAAAAAAAACCTCTTAAGAGGGAAAATTCTTAAGAGGTTTCTTCTTAGTTAAATATGTGTATAATTTTAATTGGAGTACCCTAAATTAGAAATGAGGTGGAGTTAATTATCGGTTGTTGATACATGACTTTTTGATCTTCATAAAAGTATAAACTCAAGATTAGGAATCTTTGAACGTGACAAGGCCCAATTTATATTCAAGAAGAGTCGTGTCAATGTTTTTCGATGTTTTTCAAGTTCCATAGTATTTTGTCTAAACTTAAGGAATTGATTTCATCGATAATTCAATGATGTCTTTAAAGTTGACCTTTTAGTCAACTCCTAAAGTCAACATTTTTTTTTAAATTTGAAATTTTGAAAAATCATCACATCAATTCTTTGCAAGCTTAATTAAACTTCCAATTCTCCAATTTTACGAAGATATGATTGAAAATTGACTTTCCGACCAAACTGAAAATTTTAAATCATGATAGGCAAATTCCAAATTCATCAATTTCTAGTCATATTTTTAGGAAAAATTGCCTTCTTGTTATTTGATCCTAGGGTTGTAACATATTGTGATTTCAAACTAATTTTGAGAAATTGAACTTAATTCGATTAGGCCAATTCTCAAGCACCAATTTGGGCCCCCCATCGATCCTTCATAATGTAATGTCAGTTAGCCTAATTTTAATCCAGTTGAGCCAAATTAACTCGATCTCAATATCAATTTTGCTGGAAATCATGGCAATTTTACGAAATTAAGCTGAAATGACGAGTCGGGACCAATGATGCCGAGCATGGTCAACTCGATCAACCGACCCGGTTAGGCCCATTTGAGTCGAAACCCAATTTGGCCAATTAGGCCCAATCAAGTAAAATTGGCACAATTAGAAGAAAATTAGACAGTCGGCCGGCCCAATTTGCTCGGCCCACTTCGGTTTAGCTCCATCAAATTCGCAAGCGTAAGCCTACACCATTTTCAAAGTCGTCCCATGAAATAGTAAGCTGACGTGGAATCTATTGTCTCGATTTACTTTTCCAGTCTCAACGACTGCTCCGGCGGCTCTACCTCCGATCACCGTCGCTTTGAGTTCCTCTTCCGCCGGCACCGATCTCCGGCCGCGACGCTCTCGGGACTTCCACTCCGAACGGCTCCACCTTCAAGTTGAAATGATTGCCGACCAGACATTTTGCATCCGGCTCAATGGATAGAACGGGGATTATAGGGAAAGAATTCTCATAATTCAGGTAGTGATTATTTATTCGATTTCTTCTTTGAATCCTTACCTCCGTCTCTCATCGATTTCCGTCGGGGGTTTACCTTCGCCGTCACCGGAGGCGCTTTAGCCGCTCCTGTATTTCGAACAGTGATCGCGAAGTAATGGTAACTTGCTCATTTCTCCTTTATTGGCTCCCATCTTCAGCGTCGTCGCCTCTGACAACCTTTCCCTCTGATTCGATCGTCATTCGAGGTCAATTGCTGTTTCTCTTCGAGGTATTGCTCATGCTTCGTTCCTGTTGCTTCGTACATGAGACCGAGGTCGAGAAATCTGCTTGCGGTTTGTGTGAATATAGTCTCCAATTGAGGATCTATTATCGATTCGAGCCTGCCCTGATGATGCTGTGGTCGTATGATTTCGAATCGCTGTTTCGTCCTTGCGTTTTTAATCACTAAACCGAGATGCTCGCCATATGTTTGTCGAAATGTCTGTGTGAATTAGCTTTCATTTGGTGGTTGATCCCTTTTTGCTTTCTTTTAAAGGTGTATCTATTTAGTATTTTTTTAAGTCATGTGGTATTGTGTTCGATAAGAAGTTCCGTTTGTAATAACCCATAAATAGGCCTTAAATACGTCATAAATAATGTTTTGAATTACATATTAAATGCAACATCTAAACTCATAATTCATAGGACACTAAATTGACATTTCATTTCCATTCACACTTTCACACTTGAGTGGAGCCATGCCATGACACACTAAATGGTGTTTTTAGTCGTTAAACCATATGGAATAAGTCGTTGGCGACATTTTAATATTTTGAACAAAAGATCATGCATATTTGGTATTTAGTTTTATGAGTGATTTCATAATTAGCGAAAGGAAGGGTTACGTTACTGAAATGGTGTCCTGGGATGCTAAATTCACCCCAAGCTAGGACCTAAGATATGCAGGTCTCGTTGCACAAGTGCCCTTGTGTAGTTTAATTTCCCTTGAAAGTATCTTAGATTTTAGGTGTCCAATCAATCTAGGTTTTTCTAATTTGGTAAGCGGCAACTCTAGTGTGATTGTAAAGTTTAGATTGTATTTGCAAATCATAAATTACTCAGACCTTGAATTTGAGAAGATCCTTAAGAACTGGGGCTCCTTTGGTTGGTGACTCCCGATTTGCAAAATTTCCACAAGCTACATCAAGTCATGTTTTGAGAATTGTGGTGTTTATTCATAACTTATCCACCAATTCGAAAGAGATGATTTTTGAGCGAACACAATATGTCATTTTATCTAGCAGACCAACTTTCATCGCTGTTGTTAGCCAAACTTTGTCCCTTCTGTAGTTAACAAATTGCAATTCTCATTAGGATATGCATCTATCAATCTCCATGCTTCTTTTGTAGAAATGGAAGATATCAATTCGCTCATGTCAAACGTAGTGTTTATAGTTCTCAGCGATACACATTGCTTCCCTTGATTAAGGTGTCTTCCACTTTATTTAAGTATACTAAATAAGCAAATCGCTTTGCACCCTTTTGTCATGGACGCTTCAGGACAGTGCTTAGGAGCAACCTTTTGCGCCGAAACCAATCCGCCCTCCAGCCACATCATAAACCACCTCAAATGACCTTTGCTGTGTGTTCCCGTAGATGCTGAGATCCGTGTCGTCGCCGCTCGCTGCGAACGCAAGGCACACTTTCGATGGATTCACGGGAAACAATACACCGCTGGGGTCCAAGTTGACGTTTATAGGTCCTCTGAAGGAGAATGTGATCACCGGGATAGTGACCACGGTGGACCCGCTCAAGTCATAGCAAGTGTCGAGGGGAGAAGCCGGAGTTGACATCTTGTACTTGGACATCGCCTGTCGGAAGGCCGAGCGCAGGGCGCTATATGCGGTCGGGGGCAATTGTGTGATCGTGGTTCCCGAGTCGATGATCGTGCCAGCATTCGAGAACACAGTCAATGGTATGGAGAGCGGTTTGCCTCCGACACTGATTCCTGTTATGTCGATGCCGTAAAAGATTGCATCTTGCGAGACCGTTGATAATGGCGTGAAGCTGACCGAGGTGGATACCACGCTGCCCTTGCCGAAGGTTAAGTACCCCGTGGAGCTCGTCGAAGGGGGGAGGCAATAGGAGAATGATCGGCCGTATTTTGTCGCACTTTGTTCTAAGATTGAAATCTGGTCCCGGGCGAGCCCCAGCAATCCTGCAAATCCCTTGAATCGCCCTCCATTGTTCTGACCGCACCCGAATTCAAAACCTGAGATGGCATCCGTTGGTGATAAGGTCAGTGTTTCTGTTGCAAAGAAGCCGACGGTGAAGGACTCTTGGTCACCATACTGCGCTTTGTAAACGCATGTCGAATCGCTGCAGCGAGGTGGTTGACCTGCGCACCATGGAGCAACATGAAATTAAGATCAAGATGAAGAAAACCTCCTAACAGGGAAAAGTCCTAGGCGGTTTTTTTCTGTGTTAAACTCCGTCTCAACATTTTTGTCCATTTTAATCAGATTTCGATGGGCTAATTCGAAATCCTCCGTGTTAGTGATCTGAAAAATTGCTTTGTGAAATGAAGTCAAGGCTAAACTTGGTGCTTGAATATCAATTAGTTCAATATATATTAGAGATTTAATTGGCGTACCCGGAATTTAAATTGAGGTGTAGTTAACTACCGTACCGGTACCAGAACCAAGCTGAGAGCAAGATAGAGAAGAACAAGAGATGTTGGCGTAGGACGAGGATTGAGAGGGGTCGAAGATTGCCTCGTCCTGGCTATAGCAAGACACGACACAGGGCTCGCACTGGGTCCACGTAAGGGCACTTCCAGTATCGAACAAGAGGGTCAGGTCCTTCTTTGGTGTGCCGAGGCCTACGGTCACCAGGTAGCTCCCGCCTCCAGGACCGTACTTGGCTTTGATGCTGACGGCCGAGTCTTTTAGGCCGTTCGCGGTGTTAGTGCCAGATGATTTGGATCGAATCCACTTTGCTCTCACGATGTCTTCGAGCAGTAATTGGGTGTGGTTCACGGGTTCGCCGTTGAAAAGGGGAGAGCATGGACCGTGCTTATGAACCAGTTTCAAGGTTGAGTTTGCTGCAAGATGAATGAGAATTAGATTAATATAAAGGGCTATGAATGACCCAAAAATAAAAATAAAAAAATAAATATGAAGGGCTTTTGAACCATTAACAGATATATAAAATCAGCAGAGATAAAGGGCAATGTGCATAATTGGAAAAAAAAATGATATACATAGTAATTTTCAAAGACTGTGTTGTTATCTCTCACTTGATGGGTCCGCAGGAATTTTTTAATTAGAAAAAATAATAAATCAACCAAAATAAAAATAAATGAATGGAAAACGCTCTTATTGGAAACATCATCAGTATACAAATTTTTTACATTCAATCTCAAGAAAAAGGTTTCTATTTCTTTATTGCAAGATAAAATGATGTATGACTCTTATTTGCAACATCCCCAATGTTACTCACATGTGAAGTTGTGCAAAGAAAAAAAAAACCATCATTGAAAAAAATGAGCTCAATCCTCAAAATCAAACCGCGAATATGTGTTAATATCTTAATCTTCTTGTATCTCTTATAATATTTTTGTTCCTATTAAATTACAGTTCAAGCATTAATCATACTTCTTAACACTAGATTATTAATTTTTCTTTTATAAAAGGTATAAAGCAACTAGATGATTTAAAAAAGAGATTAAAGGAGTTGAGGTTGACCTCAGGTGAGGCTGAGCAATGGCTAGATTTGGTCGGCGGTTGATTTGGTTCACTGGCGACTGAGTTCCACTTGCAAATTATTTTGAGAGGTTTAAAAGCTATTTAAAAAGTATATTTTTTTTTTCCAAACGGCCTTAAAGTTAAATTTACTTTCCAATGCGTTTTCAAAATACACCTCACTATACACTATATCTATTTTGAAAAATCTATTGAACCCATATGCTTTTGCATTTTCCCGAAGATTTTTCCTAAAAGCCAAACCAAATGCACCTTATGATTTAAAGTGTATTTTCTTCATCATTTTTTTGTCTGTCGTATTTTAATTCTTAACTCACTATCAGACTTTTGTCCTGCCTTTTTATAGAGCATGAGAATTGAAACTCACATATGAAACCAAACGTCCCTTCTAGCTCCCCTAAAACAGTAGGAAATTGAACTCCCTACCACACCCTTCTCATGTGGGAAGGATAGCCACTGTGACAACTTCCGGTGGTTACTTTTTCCATTATAGACTCTTTGAGAAGTCCATTATCCAAATTTAATGTATTAGATGAGTTGTCTCATATATGGGTAATTGAAATTGAATGTGAAATTAAAAGATTATTTATGGGGATATGAATTGAAAACACTGAACGTGCATGCTTTCTTAATTAAATTAGACTAAAGTTAATGAAATGATTCATACTCTTAATAAATAACTAATTGACCGTCGAAGCCTATTCTGACTTTGAAAGAGCTATGTTTAAGCGACAAAAAAAAATAAAAAATGGAGCAAGAAGTCTTTAGTTTCACAAAAGGTGATTTTGCATATCACCTTCTGACAATCTAGTTTGCGCTTTTAAGGACACTCCATGCGAATTCATGCAAGAAGCTACACAGAGAGAGAGAGAGAGAGAAGAGAGAGAGAGAGAGAGAGAGAGAGAGATGACCATTGGTAGTTGAGGCTTTGCAGTCGGGAGAAGGGGAAAGAGAGCTGACTGGGAGGGTGATCTCTTCAGCTCCATGGACGACACAGGCCTTCTCGTTTAAGCACAGAAGGAGAGAGACACAGAGCAGGATCTTGATGAGGAAAGAGGAACACGATGAAGCCGCCGTCATCATTGTCCTCGTCCCCGTCGGCTTCTACCCTTTGTCCTAGTGGCTGATGGCCTTCACATCTCACAAAAATGCTTTTGCTGTTATGTGTCCATTCTTATACGCCTTTTGCAAACGTTATCGCTTAGCTAATCAAGATTCTCCAAGCTGCTTTAATTAGGGTCCCGCGATTCCCCCATTAACACTCCTCTCGTGCTCAATTTGTCTTGCATTTCGCTTTCGTCTACAGTGGGTCCAGATTGATTAGTTGCTGCTCTTTGAATTGATTTTTCTACGGGCATAACCTACCGTTCAGAGTGAATTCTGCTTATCAGCCCATCTTGTGGCTCTCATGGTTGCACTTTATTTAATGCGTAATATCTAAAACATGTTAAATATATTTACATATCGATTGCGTAAAACTTTATATAATGCTGGATCAATGTTAACTCATTATCTACTCTTGAGGTCAAATGAGAATACTGACTTTTGGATGATGGACAACCTATAGAAATGCATATCATTTATCTCCAAACACATGCGTGATCATCACACCTCAGATGTATTTAGTACAAACCCTTCTTCCCATACTATTTTCAATTTCGTGCTTGGATTCTTGGGAGGAATAGTCTCTGAAGGTCGACCCTACATCGACCATCATTTGCTGTCAGTGTCATCCCTTTCATTTTTCTTGTCTTCACACTCCTTTTCACTTCGCGTGGTCCCAAGATGTTGATTTGCTTGTTTAAGGTGCGGTCTGAAATGGGTTTCATATAGAGTACACGCTAGTAATAGCGATAGCGATCAGTTAATAGACCTTGTTGATAGGGCTGCCGAGTGGACATTTCACCCATCCTTAATCACCCTAGGCATAACTAGCTGCTATATCATATCTACCTGGGGGTAGTTAAAATAAAAAGTTTTGATGTGGAATCTCCTTCCTTACCGTAAACTCTTTAATTGATAGTGTATTTTTTTTTTCTCCACTACTAAGAAATACCAATGATTTTTTTTCACATCAAGAAGAGTCGAACGATGGCAACACTTTTCCATTTCATCCCCACGGCAGGTTCTTCCTGGAGCGTCAGTGTGAGTCGTGTCGTCTCTCCCATTTTTGTTGCCTTTCCACTCCTTTTAACTTCGCGTGGTCCCAAGATGTTGATTTGCTTATGTTTAAGGTGCGGTCTGAAATGGGTTTCATCTGGAGTACACGCTGGCTAACAGAAAAAGTTGACAGGTCATCTTGTCGTGGATTCGTTTTTCCGAGTCTGATGGGTCATGTCAATGGCTGATTCCCCTAGTCAAGTTAGTGGTGTACCGCTAACTGACGTCGAATTGAAGGTCCTGACCGGCAACTACGTTAACTTTGATTTCGTTTGCTTCTCTTTGAAAGATAAGTTAGTCTCGATATGTATGGTCCATATGAAAGAAGGGTTCATAGGATCGAATCCAAATCACTTATTTCTGTTAGTCATGCCTTGCATTTCTAGTTCTTAAAAAAGCTCAATTGCAGAATGAAGAATTAATTTTTTTTCCCCATCTTATTTGCCTTGGGACTGAAAATCTAATTTCGAGTTATGATTCCCACTCAGAAAAAGGGAAAGCAGAATTTTCAATTTTCTACTGAAAACAAACAAATCAAATTTCTTTTCCATGTCCATCAAATCGTGACTATTAAAAAACAAACAAATCAAATTTCTTTTCCACATCCATCAAATCATGACTATTCAGAAATCATCTATATTTATAAAAAGGGAAAATGACACAAAAAACCTCAAACTATATCTCTTGGGATAATTTTATCCTGAACTTTTTTTTGGGTCATAAAAAACCGCAAATTATGCCACTTGGGATAATTTTATCCTAAACATTTTTTTGTGCCACCAAAAATCCTAAATTATGCCACTTGGGACAATTTTATCTTGAACTTTTTTTTATGCCACGAAAAATCCTAAACTATGCCACTTGAGACACATTTACCCTAGACTTTTTAACTGAATGGCATTTTCGTATTTTCACTTTTTTTTTTTTATCTTTCTTTCTTCCCCTCTACTGGCCATGGCAAAAGGAAGCTGGCAAGGGCCACCCTCGCCAGATCCAATGGGGGCGAGGGCGGTCCTCCCTGATCCGACGGGGGCGGGGGCGACCCTTGCCTTCTGGCTGGGGCGGCCCTCGCCTGAGGGTTGCCTCCGCCGAATCAGGACGTTGGGGAGGGTTGCCCTCACCAGATCTGCCAAGGGCGAGGGCGGCCCTCCCTGATCCGGCGGGGGCGACCCTCACCCCGCCTGAGCTGGGCGAGGGCTGCCCCCGCACGATTCGATGAGGAAGTCCCTCCCCCGACATCGGGGAGAGCCGCCCTCACCCCACGCCAGGGAGTGCCCCCTAGCCGGACGACGCTGTCGGTGAGGGCCCTCGCTGGCTTCCCTTGCCGGGAAGAGGAAGAGGGAAAAAAGAAAAGAAAAGAAAAGAAAAAAAATGAAAAGACGAAAATGCCATTCAGTTAAAAAGTCCAAGGTAAATGTGTCTCAAATGACATAGTTTAGGGTTTTTTGTGGCATAAGAAAAAGTTCAGGATAAAATTGTCCGAAGTGGGATAATTTAGGGTTTTTGGTGGCACAAAAAAAAGTTTAGGGTAAAATTGTCCCAAGTGGCATAGTTTGGGGTTTTTTATGACCCAAAAAAAAGTTCAGCGTAAAATTGTCTCAAGGAGCATAGTTTGGGGTTTTTGGTGTACTTTTCCCTTATAAAAAAATGAGTCCTCAAAGTCATTACATGAAGTGCTCCAATCAACCATGCGCTTTAATATCATTTGTTGGGATACACAATAAAAGTCTAATTCATTCATTCAGGGAAATTGTCAAGAGGGATCAAAAATTCAAACAAGTCAATATTATAATTGAACCTATCTTTATTAAAAAGTTAATAAGTTATGGGTAAATTGTAATATATTAACTGTTCCACGTTATAGTATACCAATTTTTCATTGTGGGATTTCTTTGAAACAACTTACATATGTAACTCATCTAACAATGAATATCATTTGTTTTTAAATATGCAAAATCATAATAATCTATATTTACTTAGGTATTTTAAGAATCAACAAGAATTTTGATGATTATTGTAATGAGCAGTAGACCTCATTTTCACGAAGAGAGCAGCAAACTCTCCTAGCAATAAAGGATATATATCTCTTTTATTAAATTTACAAAATAACGAAATTTCTAATAACCCATGTGAGATGAGGTAGCCCTGCAACATTCTTGTAATAGCTATATGATTATTTTCTTTTCTTTTATAATTCAAGGCACAAGCAAGGAGATCTTACTATTTAGAGGGTTATTGAACATCTTGCAAGCCTTATGAATCAGTTAAGTCCATGCCTTATGCATGTCCTGGTAGTTGTGACTAGGAGCAATTTGTGCACAATTGGTGGGCTTTGAAAATGTGACAATTGAGATATATATGTAGGTTGTGTTAGAAAAGTCTCACGTCGGACTCTCTCAACCCTCTCTCTCCCTCCTTCTCTCTCCTTGAACCTTTCTTCACCTCTTCCACCTCTAGAGGGGAGGGATTTGACCTAGATCTCTTCCCCCTAGTTGTTTTTCATTTCATTTTATTTTGTTTCATTCCTTACTTTCCTAGTCTGAAAGCTTTTCTCTTTGATTTAATTCTAAGGGTGTGTTTGTTTCAATGAAAGTATTTTTCTAGAAAGTATTTTTAGACTTTCTGCTGTTTGTTTCTCCAAAAATAATTTGGTCAATGGAAAATACTTTCCGGTCAATAGAAATATTATGTTTTATTTTAGGAAAATGAATTCCTATGTGTGGGAAGAGGAAAACACTTTCCCTCTTTGTTAGGTTTTTAGATCATTCCTTTTTATTAAGTCAAATGTTATTCAATCATTTTCCAAATGCCATCCAAATGCCTGAAAATATTTTTAATCACATATCACCAAATACTGGAAAACTAATCATTTTCATGGAAAATGATTTCTTGGGAAACATTTTTCAAAAATGGTACGATTTTCGTGAAACCAACGCAAATAAATACCTCGTCTATAGTTTCAATGGTGCTCACAGCAGCTTCAATGTTAAATCTGAACTTGTTCAATGTTTTTTGATTCAAAATTTTGGAACCTTGCATTGGCTATAGGGTTTGCTTACATAGATGTTGAATCCGAGCTTTGTCAATATATTTATGTTTTCTCTATATGATGATGGTGTTCAAGACACCGCAAAGTTGTAACTATAGATAGAGATCCCAACATGTACTTATCATTGATAATGCTCTATGATGTGGTGATTTACTGCCAAGCATTTTGCTTAGAGGTAGTCACGGATATGTTCTTGAAAGATGAGCCCTATAATTATCTCTATCAATCATGCTCTAACGGTGCATCTTTTTTTTTTTGTTCAACCTAATGACACACCTTGATTTCTAGCTTTTGATTTGTTTTGGAATTCTATAGGCTTACTTTGTTATTGTGACTTTAGATTTCCTATCATGTATCATTTTTGTAATGAATGAAAAATTTTTTTGACAAAAAAAAAAATCTCACATTGGAGAATTAGTGTACTACAAAGCAATTAATATAAATTGGCCAATAATTTATTGACTTTAAGTTTTTGAGTGAAAGTGGGTCTAACTTAATTTACATGCTCAAATTTGAGTTCCCTCTTGACGATCTTCCTAGATGAAAATATTTTCCTTTTTCCGCGTGCTCTCAATAGTGACTTCCAACTCATGAGCTAGAAGTCCCCAATACTCCAACCAACTATGCCAATAAATGATTTATTTTTATATGTTTCCTTTAAGTATAATTCAAGTCCATGTCTTTGGTTCCCCCAAAACTTTATATTAGTAGGAAATAGAACGCTTCCTAACCAAAAACAAACTTACCTACAAGATCAATAGAGTTACCTATTCATTTAAATCAATAGAAAATGATTAGCAATTGGTAAGACAAAGTACAACAAATTCTTTAATCACATAGGATAGAGCTTGGATCAATCGCTATGATTAAATACTGCTGTCGAATATTCATATATGACGATATATTTCTTCTATAAGTATATGAATCAAAACATACATATGTAGGCACTTTACTTTTTACTTAGGATTTCTCAAGTTCAAACCCGATCAGAGAGTACAATTAGATAGTATTTGTCGATGTGCAATTAATTCAGATCTATATTCGGATCATATGGTACCCTCTTTTGATTTTAATAACGTCATTCCTACCTAGGGGTAAAGTAAATGGCATATTCCCATCTGATCTTAATAAATGTTATTAAGAGTTTGACAGGTTAAGTCTATGGCAGATTCCTCTATTTTTCCTGGACTAATCAAATTTCTCTTCATGCCTCTTCAGAAACTTTCGCCATTTATGAAGAAACAAGTCATTAAATCTGGTCTTTCTCTTTCCATCGATGGAGGCAGGATATTTAGGAAGAGGGGCGAACATAACATCATCGAATCAATGAAATTGAATATCGTTTAGTTTAATAAGAAAAATAATAAAAGTGTACATTTATTTATGTGTTTTAGCAATCAACAAGAGTCTGGATAAATTATTCTGATGAGCAGTAAATCTTATTTTCATGAAGAGGCAAGCCAACTTTCCAGTTTCCAAGCTATAAAACAATATTTATCCCTTTATCATATTTAAAATGAGAAAATTATCAAAAAAGTCCTAGATTTATTATACTTGTGATAATTCAATTCTAAACCTTTTAACGATTTGCTAATATAGTCCATTTCACATATTGTGACTGAAAACGCTGACATAGTAGTTTAGTCAATGCGATTGTCCTATGTAGCATGGTTGATACTAAACCGGACAATTTTTAAAATTTTTTCTAAACTTTTGTCTTTTCTTATTTTTATGTCTTTTCTTTCCTTTTCGCTGATGACCGGAGAGGGCTAGGCGAGGCCTAGGGGAGGCAGTTTGTAAGGACCTGGAGCCCGCCTGCCATATATTGTCCGCTTTGGGCCGAGGCCCGCACGGTTTTGTTCTTGTGGGTACTCCCCACAAAAGGCCTATGACAGGTTGAAGGTTCTCCAGCCTTATCAACTAGCCCAGGACTTCCTTCCTAGGCGATGTGGGACACGGTACTCCCGCCCTGAAGTGGAGTAATTTTGGTTTAAAGTATCTCCACTTCAGGGCGGGAGTACCGTGTCCCACATCGCCTAGGAAGGAAGTCCTGGGCTAGTTGATAAGGCTGGAGAACCTTCAACCTGTCATAGGCCTTTTGTGGGGAGTACCCACAAGAACAAAACCGTGCGAGCTTCGGCCCAAAGCGGACAATATATGGCAGGCGGGCTCCAGGCCCTTACAAATGGTATTAGAGCCGACTTTCGACCGCGTGGGGGGGCCTCAGCGGGATGCTGAATCCGAAGGGGGAGAGAGTATCTCCACTTCAGGGCGGGAGTACCGTGTCCCACATCGCCTAGGAAGGAAGTCCTGGGCTAGTTGATAAGGCTAGAGAACCTTCAACCTGTCATAGGCCTTTTGTGGGGAGTACCCACAAGAACAAAACCGTGCGGGCTTCGGCCCAAAGCGGACAATATATGGCAGGCGGGCTCCAGGCCCTTACATCTAGGGTATGCAATAGCCTAGAAAGTCAATTCTCCATGCCATGCCCTTGGATTGTAAAAAAAGAAAAAACGATGAAATTTACATTCAAATCAAAATATGAGATATTTGTGGGACTACTTTATAATATAACTATTATTTAATTGACCATTATATTGTAACATTGCTATGATTTATCTTAACAAAAGCCTCAGGTGGGAATGAGATATTTAACATTGAAATTGAAAGAGTTCGCTCATATATAATGGATCTAAATCTAAAGTTTTGAATATTTGAATAGATGTGCATCATATTCACATGTTCATAGCACATTCATTTTGCATACATGGACTGAGATAGGGCTTAAGGAAAGCCCAATAAACCTTTGATTAAAATTGGTTTTCAAAGGCCCAAGATATGGTGGGAATTCATTGTCTTTGTGATATATTGAATACCCTATACTTCTCAATACTTTCATTTATATTGAGCATTGCTTGTATTAACACATATTACCGAAAAAGTTTAGAAATTTGCTGTAAATAAAATTGGAACAGGAGATAGTATACTGATCAACTTGCCAAAGATGATCAAAAGCATGAAACATTTCCCGCATAACATAATTCTCTAAAATGTATAGAACATGCAATATCAATTAACAACTCTCATTAGAAAATCCCGATTGTTGATTCTTTTCATGAAAATATCAAATACTTTTCTCATTTTTCAAAACAAAGTAAGCGTTTCGAATAACAACTAGTATAAAAGTACCTGAAAATAAGTTTTTATTTGGATAGGACACTCACGATATGCCATGTGTCATGTTAATAGTAGATAGCCACCATCATGGTCGCAAATTTTTGTTTAAGGAGTAAAAAATCAAGACTTTTCCCATCTTGAACTCTATTTCCCTCATTCTCAAAATATTACTTTCCATCCCAAGAAAAAATCAAATTTCCCCTCTTTAGAAATTTCAAGCCTCCAAGTGCTAGTTTCCATCATGGATAAACCTCCTACCTTTCCACCACCCACCATCGTTTGCCACCGTGGACCGCCCTCCTCACTAATAACATCGACCCCCCTGCCCCTATGGTCACTCTTGGGTCTCTCTCATCCCTCTATAAACAATTGTAACCCCCGCTGGGAAAAAAAAAAAACCGCCACCCTTCTCTCCCTTCTAGTCACATATCGCAATAGACAATCTAAACCTAGGTCATCCATAATTTTATTGCGGCTCGAACCCTTTCAAGGTTGCAAGATCATCTAAAGTGTGATAACTAGGATTTGATTTTGAAGCATACAGAGCAATTTAAACTATTCCAAGATCCTCTTTGAAGGTTAAGGGTGCAAATAATAATCATTATGATTCTCTATTTTTTTATTTTTTTCTCAGGTTTGCAATAGAAATTCATTTAGTTATGCGATTTTATTATTTTAATTTCTTAGACAAATTTTTAGCCTAGAGAAATGAGAAGTAAAAATTTTCTATTTTTTTATTTTTGAAATAAAAATGAGAAATAAAAATTCTTTTAATCGCACGTTTTTACTTTCACTTGGGTCATTGGCCGTTCGAAAAGGAAATATTTAAAAAGGTCTATCAATTATTATATTTTTATTAAGTACGTATTTTAATTCAGGAACTAATCTAGCCAGGAATCGTTATGAAGAATAACATGATTACGAGAAGACAACAGCCGCTGAGGGACACATCTGCATCTGCATCTATTGTGTCCTACCCACAACGTGACAAAAGTGGTCAAGAGCAGATGGTGGGGGGACAACCATCGCGAAGAGATGGTGGGTCGTGTAGTATCTTACTCCCTCGTGATTTGGCTTTTAGTTTTGAAAGTAAAAATCAAAATGATAAGTGAAATGTAGTTTTTCTTCTTTTTTAAATATTGCCCCATAATCTATGGCTTGAATCTTTCCTTTCCTAGGTTGGGTGAGCTACGATGGTTCAAATGCATTTTAGGAGTAGCCACCAATAACTCAATTTCTTAGTCAATCAAAAACAAAAAAATTTATTGATGTTATGGTGAAAACAATTAATCACCTAGTGGGGGGAATTGTTCAAAATTTTTTTAATCAATTGCGGTTTTGCTAATTCAGTATGAAATCTTTCAATTCTTCCAATTGAGTTCTGAATAATTTTACCTTTTGCCAATTTTAGCCAAAATTTGCTAACATGGATGCCAGCTGCACCATATAAGATGAAGAGAGAACGCTCTGTGAATTAGCTTTATCATTAGAGAAAATAACACCTAAGATTGACACAGTTTGTTGGGGGTATTGAGGATTCTTTAGTTTAGGAACTAAAGGTTATTAATTGGAAAATTACAAGCTGGGTATAAATTGCTCTAGTTTAGAGCTACATGCATAGGTCAAAGGCTGAATTTTAGTGATTTGTGGGGCTTCTAGGGTATGCAATAGCCTAGAAAGTTGATTCTCCATGCCATGCCCTTGGATTATAAAAAAGAAAAAATGATGAAATTTACATTCAAATCAAAATATGAGATCTTTGTGGGACTACTTTATAAAATAACTATTATTTAATTGACCATTATATTGTAACAAAAGCCTCGGGCGGGAATGAGATATTTAACATTGAAATTGAAAGAGTTTGCTCATATATATTGGATCTAAATCTAAAGTTTTGAGTATTTGAATAGATGTACATCATATTCACACGTTCATAGCACATTCATTTCGCATACATGGATTGAGATAGGGCTTAAGGAAAGCCCAATAAACCTTTGATTAAAAGTGGTTTTCAAAGGCCTAAGATATGGTGGGAATCCATTGTCTTTGTGATATATTGAATACCCTATAATTCTCAATACTTTCATTTATATTGAGCATTGCTTGTATTAACACATTATAGACAAAGTTTAGAAATTTGCAGTAAAGAAAATTGGAACAGGAGATAGTATACTGATCAACTTGCCAAAGATGATCAAAAGCGTGAAAATTTCTCTTAACATAATTCACTAAAATATATAGAATTTGCAATATCAATTAACAACTCTCATTAGAAAATCCCAATTGTTGATTCTTTTCATGAAAATATCAAGTACTTTTCTCATTTTTCAAAACAAAGTAAGCATTTCGAATAACAACTAGTATAAAAGTACTCGAAAATAAGCTTTTACTTGGACATGACACTCACGGTATGCCATGTGTCATGTTAGCAGTAGATAGCCACCATCATGGACACAAATATTTGTTGAAGGAGTAAAACATCAAGACCTTTCCCACCTTGAACTCTATTTCCCAAGTTCTCAAAATATTACTTTCCATCCCAAGACAAAATCTTATTACAACAAAGAGCAAATTGCCCCTCTTTAGAAATTTCAAGCCTCCAAGTGCTAGTTTCCATCATGCATAAACCTCCTACCTTTCCACCACCCACCATCGACCCCATGCGCCTATGGTCACGGTTGGGTCTCTCTCATCCCTCTATAAACAATTGTACCCCTCCCCCCTGGCAAAAAAAAAACAACCTGCCACCCTTCTCTCCCTTCTGGCCACATATCGCGATAGACAATCTCAATCTATATCATCCATAATTTTATTGCATCTCGCAACCTTTCAAGGTTGTAAGATCATCTAAAGTGTGATGACTAGGATTTGATTTTGAAGCATACAGAACAATTCAAACTATTCCAATATCCTCTTTGAAGGTTAAGGGTGTGAATAATAATCGTTCCGATTCTCTATTTTTTTATTTTTTTCTCAAGTTTGCAATAGAAATTCGTTTGATTACGCGATTTCATTTTTTTAATTTCTTAGACAAATTTTTAGCCAAGAGAAATGAGAAGTAGAAATTTTCTACTTTTCAATTTTTGAAATAAAAATAAAAAATAAAAAATCTTTTCATCACATATTTTTACTTTCACTTGGGTCATTGGCCGTTCAAAAAGGAAATATTTAAAAAAGTCTATCAATTATTATGTTTTTATTGAGTACGTATTTTTATGCAGGAACTAATCTAGTCAGGAATTGTTATAAAGAATAACATGATTACGAGAAGACAACAACCGCCGAGGCCTGCATCTATTGTGTCCTGCCCACAACGTGACAAAAGTGGTCAAAAGTAGATGGTGGGGGGACAACTATCGCGAAGAGCGCTCCAGCTCATGAAAGGAATCGTACATTAGCGAAATGTAAACTCATTTTTTTTTTTTAAACTTTTTTGGGCCCCCAGCCTTCTATTTTTGCACTGAATAAGGGCAGACCAAGACCACCCCAAAATTGACTTCTCTCTCTTCTTCCGTCAGTGTCCTAGCCCGCTTCGCACGCTCGAAATTAGTCTCTCTTTCATAAGAAAAGTTTGAAAATCCATAAATGATAGAAGTTGAGCATCACATCGAAACTAGCTGGACCAAGGGTTTCTTCTCAGACGCATGCATACAAACAAAGTATGAGTCAAAAAGGCAGGTTGGAAAGGGACTTAACTGACGGAGATGCTAGCAATGTGAAAATCATATCAAGTCAAGGACAATCAATATTCGATTATTGAGATCCTTTAGCATCAAGAAAAAGAAGATGTCTCATTGGTTAGCAAGTCGTCACGAGCACGTAAATAAAAAGTACTAACCAATGCCTGAAAAGTCACACGTCACCTGACAAGTCGTCAATGTTGCTATTACACAACCTGGGTCAAGGTCATGAGAAAGGGGGGTTTCACACATAATACACCTATAGGATTTTTATTAAAAAATTTTCTTTAAACATTTGAACCATTTCCCAAGATGCACATTACTTACCCTGCGTCACGCATATTGAATAAGACATTTTCTAAAATAGCAAGCATAGCTACCTTTGCTTTTATTCAAAACTCTTGTATAATTGCATGGGCAAATCCCATCCCATGCCAAGTAATATATAACACTAGTATTTCAATAAAATCTTCATGTACCATCACATAAAGACCCTCGACAAATGAAGTTATCTAGTGAAATATCAAGTGAGAATGCATGGAGCATGATAAAATTAAAGATTGACTCTTTTGTATGAGTTAGTCCAAATGAATATGGTTCAACTGCTGTCAATGACTTTCTTCTTTATCAATCTGTGTGGAAAAAAGAAAAAAAGTAAAAAGATTTTCAAAAAGGAAACTCCAAAAGAAAGAAAAGATGGTTAAAGGCTTTCTTCTTATGCAATTCTTACTCTTACAATATTTAAAAGAAAAGAATAACTTAAAAGGTAGACTTGTGCAGTTTCCAAAAAGACTCTCAACAAATGAAGTTATCTAGTGAAATCTTAAGTGAGAATGCATTGAGCATGATAAAAATAAAGATTGACTCTTTGGTATAAGTTAGTCTGGATGACTATGGTTCAATTGCGGTCAATGACTTTCTTCTTCATCAATCTGTGTGGAAAAAAGAAAACAAAGCAAAAGGTTCCTCAATGAAGAAACTCCAAAAGAAAGAAAAGATGGTTAAAAGCTTTCTTCTTGTGCAATTCTTACGCTTACAATATTTAAAAGAAAAGAAGAACTTAAAAGGTAGACTTATGTAATTTTCCAGAAAGATTTAGCCAAATGACAATATAACACTCAAAATTGTTTTTGGAGTACCATATATGACTTCACTTTTCAAGCAAATTTCCTTAGACTGCGTTTGATAATCAAGATAAAATTATAAAATTTATCATATCTTATGTTTGGTGCTTGCTCAAAACAAAGCAAGATAAAGTCAGATATAAGCGGATATAGGCCGGATATAAAGTGTATTAAAAATCTTAAATCTTTGCACAAAATGCAATTGAGTCCCAATTATTTGATGAGCACAACCAAGTAATCAACCTTTGCAAAAAGTAAAATCAAGTCTTCTCCACAGAGAATGTCAAAACTTGCCCACATAGCACTCAAAGTCTATGCGGCAACCTTTAATTTCACTTCTTAATATAGGTTTAGAAATGTATGATTGGGAAAATTACAAAAATAGTTTTAAGCCTATTGTAATTATGCTAATATAGGTATAGACCTTTTTTTTTATTAATTAAGTCCTAAACATTTTGTATTTGTATTAATTCATTTATCTTGCCAATTTTGGCCAACTTAGGCAAATATAGACAACTTTTAATATTTTATTCTTTTTTTATGTTTTGATTTTTTTCCTTTTCTTTTTTTTTTCTTCCTTTCATCTTCATCCTCTAGCCAATCGCTGAACTAGAGGCAAGGGTTGGCAAGGTTAGCTTGTCAGCCATGCCAGTCACCGGAGAGGGTGAGCCTCGCCAAAGTGGCTAGGCGAGGCTTGACCTCGCTAGATTTGGTGAGGCCAACGCTAGTGGTAGGGCATAGGCAAGGCTTGCCCTTACCAATGGCCAGTGGGGTCGATCTTGCCGATCATCGCCTCTAGTCGATCACCAAGTTCCTATGACCGGCTAGAGGATGAAGATGATGGGAAGAAAAGGAAAAGGAAAGAGAAAAAGAGGGAAAAAAAAAAAGAAAATCAAAATTAATAAAAAAATCAAAATATTATTAAAAATTGTCCACTTTAACACTAGCCGCCCCACATAGGACACCTAGTGTACATGTCTACACTAGCCGATCAAAATTGGTTAGATGAATTGAATTGGTACAAGTACAAAATAATTACGACTTAATTGGCAAAGAAAAAAAGGTTTAGCATTGTGTTGACACAATTGCAATCGCAATAGGTTTAGGATTGCTTTGGTAATTCTCCCCTTTATGGCTTGATTACATCCACATAATGATTTAAGACTCAATTATACTTTCCAATTTTATAGGACCTTATTGCAGCAATTGAAAGGTTCAACACTTGATAACAATTCGTACATAAGATGAAGACTTTTGGTACTATAACAACCTATTATATTCGAACACTTTATGTGAATAAGAAGCAATGCATCGTTGGATTAAATTTAATATGGCGTTACCAACTCATTGAAAAACCAGAATTAATTACTTCAGTGGCATGTTTACAACCTCATTATGATTAGGATTGGCAAAAGTTACGTCTTTAATTTGCAGAGGACAAATTTAATTAGAGCGTGCAAGTTCCTCCAATTGCACCTGAATATTCAACCCAATGGGGAAATTTGCACGTCTTTTTCTTCCGTGAGTTAAGCTTACTATGCTATCTTGCACGTCAAATTTCCTAATTCCATGAAATGAACATATATTTAGTCAAAATCTAACTTAGCAACTACAAGTTCCAGTAGATTGAAAGTTATGCTAGATGAGTCAACAAGGACAACAACCAATAACCGTATCCAAGCACCAAACAAGACAGGTGCTTCAAGGAAAATAAGAATCATATACGGTAACTTAGTCTCCAAATTCTTACCTTATTTCTATTCATTTACTAACAAGCAATGCAACTCTAGAATCATTGATTTGTATCATGATTAGCTATGTACTGTAGATCAATCAATAATGTGCACATCTCAATAGACACATCAATATTGCAAATAAAATTGAGAATGCTAACCCATCATAGGCCGACCACTACAAATAAAAGTCCATCAAACCACAACTTTCTATGAACCATGGTACCGCGCATTGATCCAAAAAATCAGAACACATGAAACCCCAAAAGACCATGACTTCTCAATGTGTAGTCATGACCTAATTGTCGCAAAGTCAACGCACAAAACACCAAAGACCTTGACTTCTTCACACTTGAATTGCATATGGATGTGTACAAGGTCCATTCATACACGTAAGCTGATTTAAATTCTAATTGAAGCATAAAACCCAGAAATTTAGAGATTCACATGAGCAGAATATTTTGCTAGCTAGAAATTGCTGTCATAACATTTAAAATCTGATTACTTAAATGTTGATACCTAAATTTTGGCAACCCATCTAAGTATCTGCTATATATAAAATTAGAGATCTATCCTGATCCAAAACCAAAATTTTTTTTTTAAAAATTACATATAGATATCAAGTAGGGATGTGCAATAGGAACCGCCTAACTCAGGAACTGCCCAAACCGGACCGGACCGGCCGATTTTGGCCGATTCCTGAAGCTAGCGGTCTAGTTCCCACTTCCCATTCTTGGAACCGGTGCCGGTTGGTCCGATTCCTAGTTTCGAGGTGGGAATTGGACCGATCGGACTAGACTGAGAGTTTTTAATTTATATATTTTAAAGTTGCTCAAGAGTAGAAAATAAAAAATTCTTCAAAGTCTTAGGAAAATACAATTACATATAGATTAAAAGGACAAATCGATAAAGCAGTGTATAAACGAAGTAGGTTGTCTTTGAAAACGTACTCTAACATTAACAAATTTTTTTCCGAAAAAGAAAATTACTGATTCTACCGAACCAGACCGGACCGGTCGATCGATCAAGTTCCCAGTTCCAAGACTGGCCGGTTTGGTCCACAGTCCTAGAATTTGGGAACTGGTCCTCCTGGTCCAGTTCCTAGTTCCACCTTTGAACTGGACCAGATCAAGAACCGATCATCCCTAATATCAAGAGAAATTTGCAGTAAAGAAAATTGGAACATTAGATAGTATATTGATCAACTTGCAAAAGATGATCGAAAGCGTGAAAAATTTCCCTTAACATAATTCACTAAAATATATAGAACTTGCGATATCAATTAACAACTCTCATTAGAAAATCCCAATTGTTGATTCTTTCATGAAAATATCAAGTACTTTTCTCCTTTTTCAAAACAAGGTAAGCATTTCGAATTATAACTGGTATAAAAGTATCCGAAATTAAGCTTTTACTTGGACAGGACACTCGTGGTATGCCATGTGTCACGTTAGTAGTGGATAGCCACCATCATGGATGGAAATATTTGTTTAAGGAGTAAAAAATCAAGACTTTTCCCACCTTGAACTCTATTTCCCTGTTCTCAAAATATTACTTTCCATCCCAAGACAAAATCTTATTACAACAAAGATCAAATTGCCCCTCTTTAGAAATTTCAAGCCTCCAAGTGCTAGTTTCCATCATGCATAAATCTCCTATCCTTTCACCACCCACCATCGTCTGCCACCATGGACCCCTCTCCTCACTAATACCATCGACCCCCTGCGCCTGTGGTCATGCTTGGGTCTCTCTCATACCTTTCTGAAACAAATATAAAATATAAATTTTTTTCTCATCACACGTTTTTGCTTTCACTTGGGTCACTAGCCATTCAAAAAGGAAATATTTAAAAAGATCTATCAATTATTATATTTTTATTAATTACGTATTTTTATTCAGGAACTAATTTAGTCAGTAATTGTTATCAAGAATAACATGATTACGAGAAGACAACAACCGCCGATGGACACGTTTGCACCTGCATCTATTGTGTCCTACTTACAACGTGACAAAAGTGGTCAAAAGCAGATGGTGGGGGGACAGCTATCGCGAAGAGCACTCCAAGGTCACGAAAGGAATCGTACATTAGCGAAATGTAAACTCATTTTTTTTTTTTACTTTTTTGGGCCCTCAGCCTTCTATTTTTGCACTAAATAAGGGCAGACCAAGACCACCCCAAAACTAACTTCTCTCTCTTCTTCCGTCAGCACCTAGCCCGCTTCGCACGCTCGAAATTAGTCTCTCTTTCATAAGAAAAGTTTGAAAATCCATAAATGATAGAAGTCGAGCATCACATCGAAACTAGCTGGAACACGGGTTTCTTCTCCGATGCACGCGTATAGAGTATGAGTCAAAAAGGTAGAGTTAGAAAGGGACTTAGCTAACAGAGGTGCTGGCAATGTGTAAATCATATCAAGTCAAGGACGATCAATATTCGATTATTGAGATCCTTTAGCATTGATAAAAAGAAGATGTCTCATTGATTAGCAAGTTGTCGCGGGCACATAAAAAAAAACATAGTAACCAATGTGTGAAAATGACATGCCACCTAACAAGTCGTTAATGTTGTTATTACGCAACTTGGGTCAAGGCCATGAGAAAGGGGGGTTTCACACGTGATAAACCTATAGGATTTTTATTAAAAAAATTTCTTTAAACATTTGAACCATCATTTCAATTATTTCCCACGATGCACATTACTTACCCTGTGTCACGCATATTGAATAGATTGAAAGTTATGCTAGATGAGTCAACAAGGACAACAACCCATAACCGTATCCAAGCACCAAATGAGATAGGTGCTTCAAGGAAAATAAGAATCATATATGGTACCTTAGTCTCCAAATTCTTACCTTATTTCTATTCATTTATTAACAAGCAATGCAACTCTAGAATCATTGATCCGTATCGTGATTAGCTATATATTTTAGATCAATCAATAATGTGCACATCTCAATAGACACATCAATATTGCAGATAAAATTGAGAATGCTAACCCATCATGGGCTGACCATTACAAATAAAAGTCCATCAAACCATGACTTTCTATGAACCATGGTGCCGCGTATTGATCCAAAAAATCAAAACAAATGAAACCCCCAAAGACCATGACTTCTCAATGTGTAGTCATGACCCAATTGTCGCAAAGTCAACGCACAAAACACCAAAGACCTTGACTTCTTCACACTTGAATTGCACATGGATGTGTACAAGGTCCATTCATACACGTATGCTGATTTAAATTCTAATTGAAGCATAAAACCCAGAAATTTAGAGATTCACATGAGCAGAATATTTTGCTAGCTAGAAAATTGCTGTCATAACATTTAAAATCTAATTACTTAAATGATGATACCTAAATTCTGACGACCCATCTAGGTATTAGCTATATATAAAATTAGAGATCTATCCTGATCCAAAACAAAAAAACAAAATAATTAAATTACATATAGATATCAAGTAGGGGTGTGCAACGGGAACCGCCTAACCTAGGAACTGCCCAAACCGGATCGGACTAGCCGGTTTTGGGCGGTTCCTGATGTGACACATCCCGAAATTTGAGCCCTTTGAGGGATGAGTGAACGTGAATTTCACTAGTGCAATGTTAGTTAATTTTGCTCGGACCCAATCATTTCCGAGATACTGACCTTGAGGGGAAATGCTACTAAGGACAGAACTCGTGCGACTAAAAAACTTGATCTAGGAAAACAACTCGACCGTGAGACTTGTGTAAGGACGATCCTGTAGTCATACAGGCCAATTTCAGGCACTAATAGAAGTCGATCCGCGGACAGAAATAATGGGACGACGGGTGATTCCGTCTACTGTTATCGAACCCATGAACGACTCTATGTCGATCCTTGATAATCGTGTACTTTGAAATAAGAATCTATCCTTCGCAATTTCATGTTGTCAAGGACGTCCATGTATCGAGAAGTCATGAACGTGGTTTGGCACGAATCGGTTACGCGTGAATCCTCAAAGCCGCCTATCAGTCTGAATTATACCAAAATGACATTTGGGCAAAATTGACAAGGCATGAGAATCCAAGATTGGACTTCGAATTTTCGGGAATGTCCGCGACGGACTTTTGGACGATGCTTCCTCGATAGTCGACAGTGTCGGTTGAACCGAGATTTTGGGAAAGGGATTTTCGGACCGAGGAAACGAGCCTATGATGATGTGGGCGGGGCAAGAGTAGTGTGGGCCATACGCCCAAGGTGGGATGGCCACCGTGGAAGATCGAGACAAACAAACGAGCCCGTTGGACCAAACTGAACATTTACCCTTTCGAGCCTATTGTCTAAACCTGAGCCGATTCGAGCCCAACAAATTCCCGAGCCCATTCCTATTCATTTTCCGGCTCGTTTCCTAGGCCCGCCTTTCACTTGCAGCCCAAGGGCACAAGGAAGAGAGAGAAGATGATGTCACCTGCTTAGGGGAGTATAGAAGGCATTTAATGGCATTGAAGGGGTCTTCTAGAAGCCCTCACTTCACTCTCTCTCTCCCCTCTTCAGCTCCAAAAATCGCAGCCCCTCTCCTCCCTTGTTTCCCTTCTTCTTGCAATTTTCAACTTATAACCTTCCACCGACATCTGAGTTGTTCATGGCCTTCCCATTGGAATATTGTCTCATGCCGCCCGCCATCGTGTTCAGAAGAGAATTTTCGTTCAAATAGCGTCGGCCGATCGCTGGAAGGACCGTCACTGTTCCGCCTGCAGCAGCTTTGTTCCGCCTTTTCCCCTGTTTTTCTCCCATTCCAGCCAAACCACCGCCCACACCAGCCACAAGTGGTTTCCCCTCGACCCCCGAGTGCCGCCGATTGCTGGCCCACCGCTCGCCGAAGCTCCGAGCAGCACGTTCAACTTCCATCAGCCACTTTCTCTTCAAGCAGTGCTGTTTTATGAGGTTGCAGTGGGAAGCAGAGGTTGTTGTTGCTGTTTTGACCCCGGGACTGCCTTGGATCGCTATGGTGGAAGTCCCGAGGTGTCATGTTCGTCGCCGTCGCCGCGCCCGTGTCGCCAGCTCGCTTAACGGGTGAGTTTAGCCCCTAATCCCTATTTAGTGCTTAAACTTGCTTAGGGTTGGGTTAATTAGTGTTAATGCTGGGTTAGGAGGGTTAATTAAGTTGTATTAGCCCTAAGATAGGTGGTTAGATAGATGATTAAGATTAGCTTAGCTTAATCTTGCTTAATTTTGCTTGATCATGCTTAAATGTTGCTTATGGCATTGAAGGGGTCTTCTAGAAGCCCTCACTTCACTCTCTCTCTCCCCTCTTCGGCTCGAAAAATCGCAGCCCCTCTTCTCCCTTATTTCCCTTCTTCCTGCAATTTTCAGATTCTGACCTTTCACCGAAATCCGAGTTGTTCATGGTCTTCCCATTGGAATCTCGTCTCATGCCACCCGCCATCGTGTTCAGAAGAGAATTTTCATTCAGATGGCGTCGACCGATCGCTGGAAGGAGCCGCCGGCCGACCTGTACGACGGCCGGAAGCCGGTTGTTGCCGGACCGTCACTGTTCCGCCTGCAGCAGCTTTGTTCCGCCTTTTCCCTTGTTTTTCTCCCATTCCAGCCAAACCACTGCCCATACTAGCCACAAGTGGTTTCCCCTCGACCCTCGAGTGCCGCCGGTTGCTGGCCTACCGCTCGCCGAAGCTCCGGGCAGCCCGTTCAACTTCGATCAGCCACTTTCTCTTCAAGCAGTGCTGTTTTCTGAGGTTGCAGTGGGAAGCAGAGGTTGTTGTTGCTGTTTTGACCCCGAGACTGCTTTGGATCGCTATGGTGGAAGTCCCGAGGTGTCGAGTTCGTCGCCGTCGCCGCGCCCGTGTCGCCAGCCCGCTTAACGGGTGAGTTTAGCCTCTAATCCCTATTTAGTGCCTAAACTTACTTAGGGTTGGGTTAATTAGTATTAATGCTAATTTAGGAGGGTTAATTAAGTTGTATTAGCCTAAGATAGGTGGTTAGATAGATGATTAAGATTAGATTAGCTTAATCTTGCTTAATTATGCTTGATCATGCTTAAATGTTGCTTATGGCATTGAAGGGGTCTTCTAGAAGCCCTCACTTCACTCTCTCTCTCCCCTCTTCAGCTCCAAAAATCGCAGCCCCTCTTCTCCCTTATTTCCCTTCTTCCTGCAATTTTCAGCTTCTGACCTTCCACCAAAATCCGAGTTGTTCATAGTCTTCCCATTGGAATCTCGTCTCATGCCACCCGCCATCGTGTTCAAAAGAGAATTTCCATTCAGATGGCGTCGATCGATCGCTGGAAGGAGCCGCTGGCCGACCCGTACGACGGCCGGAAGCCGGTTGTTGCTGGACCGTCACTATTCCGCCTGCAGCAACTTTGTTCCGCCTTTTCCCCTATTTTTCTCCCATTCATGGCAAACCACTGCCCATACAAGCCACAAGTGGTTTCCCCTTGACCCCCGAGTGCCGCTGGTTGCTGGCCCACCGCTCGCCGAAGCTCCGGGCAACCCGTTCAACTTCGATCAGCCACTTTCTCTTCAAGCAGTGTTGTTTTCTTAGGTTGCAGTGGGAAGCAGAGGTTGTTGTTGCTGTTTTGACCTCGGGACTGCCTTGGATCGCTATGGTGGAAGTCCCGAGGTGTCGGGTTCGTCGCCGTCGTCGCGCCCTTGTCGCCAGCCCGCTTAACGGGTGAGTTTAGCCCCTAATCCCTATTTAGTGCCTAAACTTACTTAGGGTTGAGTTAATTAGTGTTAATGCTGGTTTTGAAGGGTTAATTAAGTTGTATTAGCCCTAAGATAGGTGGTTAGATAGATGATTAAGATTAGCTTAGCTTAATCTTGCTAAATTACGCTTGATCATGCTTAAATGTTGCTTATGGCATTGAAGGGGTCTTCTAGAAGCCCTCACTTCACTCTCTCTCTCCCCTCTTCAGCTCCAAAAATCGCAGCCCCTCTCCTCCCTTCTTTCCCTTCTTCTTGCAATTTTCAACTTATGACCTTCCATCGTAATCTGAGTTGTTCATGGCCTTCCCATTGGAATCTCGTCTTATGCCGCCCGCCATCGTGTTCAGAAGAGAATTTTCATTCAAATAGCGTCGGCCGATCGCTGGAAGGAGCCGCCGGCCGACCCGTACGACGGCCGGAAGCCAGCTGTTGTCGAACCGTCACTATTCCGCCTGCAGCAGCTTTGTTCCGCCTTTTCCCCTGTTTTTCTCCCATTCCAGCCAAACCACCGCCCACCCCAGCCACAAGTGGTTTCCTCTCGACCACCGAGTGCCGCCAGTTGCTGACCCACTGCTCACCGAAGCTCCGGGCAGCCCGTTCAACTTCCATCAGCCACTTTCTCTTAAAGCAATGCTGTTTTCTGAGGTTGCAGTGGGAATCAGAGGTTGTTGTTGCTGTTTTGACCCCGGGACTGCCTTGGATCGCTATGGTGGAAGTCCCGAGGTGTCGGGTTCATCGCCGTCACCGCGCCCGCGTCGCCAGCCCGCTTAACGGGTGAGTTTAGCCTCTAATCCCTATTTAGTGCCTAAACTTGCTTAGGGTTGGGTTAATTAGTGTTAATGCTGGGTGAGGAGGGTTAATTAAGTTGTATTAGCTCTAAGATAGGTGGTTAGATAGATGATTAAGATTAGCTTAGCTTAATCTTGCTTAATTTTGCTTGATCATGCTTAAATGTTGCTTATGGCATTGAAGGGGTCTTCTAGAAGCCCTCACTTCACTCTCTCTCTCCCCTCTTTAGCTCGAAAAATCGCAGCCCCTCTTCTCCCTTGTTTCCCTTCTTCTTGCAATTTTCAGATTCTGACTTTCCACCGAAATCTGAGTTGTTCATGGTCTTCCCATTGGAATCTCGTCTCATGCCACCTGCCATCGTGTTCAGAAGAGAATTTCCATTCAGATAGCGTTGACCGATCGCTGGAAGGAGCCACCGGCCAACCCGTACGACGGCCGGAAGCCGGCTGTTGCCAGATCGTCACTGTTCCGCCTGCAGCAGTTTTGTTCTGCCTTTTCCCCTGTTTTTCTGCCATTCCAGCCAAACCACCACCCACACCAGCCACAAGTGGTTTCCCCTCGACCCCCGAGTGCCGCCGGTTGCTGGCCCACCGCTCGCCGAAGCTCCGGGCAGCCCGTTCAACTTTGATCAGCCACTTTCTCTTCAAGCAGTGCTGTTTTCTGAGGTTGCAGTGGGAAGCAGAGGTTGTTGTTGCTGTTTTGACCCCGGGACTGCCTTGGATCGCTATGGTGGAAGTCCCGAGGTGTCGAGTTCGTCGTCGTCGCCGCACCCATGTCGCCAGCCCGCTTAACGGGTGAGTTTAGCCCCTAATCCCTATTTAGTGCCTAAACTTGCTTAGGGTTGGGTTAATTAGTGTTAATGCTGGTTTAGGAGGGTTAATTAAGTTGTATTAGCCCTATGAATAGTGGTTAGATAGATGATTAAGATGAGCTTAGCTTAATCTTGCTTAATTATGCTTGATCATGCTTAAAGGTTGCTCATGGCATTGAAGGGGTCTTCTAGAAGCCCTTGCTTCATTCTCTCTCTCCCCTCTTCAGCTCCAAAAATCGCAGTGCCTCTTCTCCCTTGTTTCCCTTCTTCCTGCAATATTCAGC
The DNA here is from genome assembly GCA_014858505.1 of Corymbia citriodora subsp. variegata. Taxonomy (NCBI): domain Eukaryota; kingdom Viridiplantae; phylum Streptophyta; class Magnoliopsida; order Myrtales; family Myrtaceae; genus Corymbia; species Corymbia citriodora. The sequence goes on from CM026412.1 coordinate 16,571,588, forward strand.
TTCTGACCTTCCACCGAAATCCGAGTTGTTCATGGTCTTCCCATTGGAATCTCGTCTCATGCCACCTGCCATCGTGTTCAGGTGAGAATTTCCATTCAGATAGCGTTGACCAATCGCTGGAAGGAGCCACCGGCCAACCCGTACAACGGCCGGAAGCCGTCTGTTGCCGGACCGTCACTATTCCACCTGCAGCAGTTTTGTTCCGCTTTTTCCCCTGTTTTTCTCCCATTCCAGCCAAACCACCGCCCACACCAGCCACAAGTGGTTTCCCCTCGACCCCCGAGTGCCGCCGGTTGCTGGCCCACCGCTCGCCGAAGCTCCGGGCAGCCCGTTCAACTTTCATTAGCCACTTTCTCTTCAAGCAGTGCTGTTTTCTGAGGTTACAGTGGGAAGCAGAGATTGTTGTTGCTGGTTTGACCTCGGGCCTGCCTTAGATCGCTATGGTGGAAGTCCCGAGGTGTCGGGTTCGTCGCCGTCGCCGCGCCCGTGTCGCCAGCCCGCTTAACGGGTGAGTTTAGCCCCTAATCCCTATTTAGTGCCTAAACTTGCTTAGGGTTGGGTTAATTAGTGTTAATGCTGGTTTAGGAGGGTTAATTAAGTTGTATTAACCCTATGAATAGTGGTTAGATTGATGATTAAGATGAGCTTAGCTTAATCTTGCTTAATTATGCTTGATCATGCTTAAAGGTTGCTCATGGCATTGAAGGGGTCTTCTAGAAGCCCTCGCTTCATTCTCTCTCTCCCCTCTTCAGCTCCAAAAATCGCAGCGCCTCTTCTCCCTTGTTTCCCTTCTTCCTGCAATTTTCAGCTTCTGACCTTCCACCGAAATCCGAGTTGTTCATGGTCTTCCCATTGGAATCTTGTCTCATACCACCGGCCATCGTGTTCAGAAGAGAATTTCCATTCAGATAGCATCAACCGATCACTAGAAGGAGCCACCGGCTGACCCGTACAACAGATGGAAGCCGGCTGTTGTCGGACCGTCACTATTCGACCTGCAGCAGCTTTGTTCTACCTATTCCCCTGTTTTTCTCCCATTCCAGCCAAACCACCGCCCATACTAGCCACAAGTGGTTTCCCCTTGACCCCCGGGTGCCGCTGGTTGTCGACCTGCCGCTCGCCAGATCTCCGAGCAACCCGTTCAACTTCGATCAGCCACTTTCTCTTCAAGCCGTGCTATTTTCTGAGGTTGCAGTGGGAAGTAGAGGTTGTTGTTACTATTTTGACCTCGAGACCGCCTTGGATCGCTGTGGTGGAAGTCCCCAGGTGTCGGGTCCGTCGCTGCCACCGCATCCGTGTCGTCAGCCCGCTTAACGGGTGAGTTTAGCCCCTAATCCCTATTTAGTGCCTAAACTTTCTTAGGGTTGGGTTAATTAGTGTTAATGCTAGTTTAGGAGGGTTAATAAAGTTGTATTAGCCATAAGATAGGTGGTTAGATAGATGATTAAGATTAGCTTAGCTTAATCTTGCTTAATTACACTTGATTATGCTTAATTGTTGCTTATGGCATTGAAGGGGTCTTCTAGAAGCCCTCACTTCACTCTCTCTCTCCCCTCTTCAGCTTCAAAAATCGCAGCCCCTCTCCTCCCTTGTTTCCCTTCTTCCTGCAATTTTCAGTTTCTGATCTTCCACCGAAATCTGAGTTGTTCACGGCCTTCCCATTGGAATCTCGTCTCATGCCACCCGCCATCGTGTTCAGAAGAGAATTTTCGTTCAGAAAGCGTCGGCCGATCGCTGGAAGAAGCTGCCAGCCGACTCATACGGCAGCCGGAAGCCGGCTGTTGTCGGACCGTCACTATTCCGCCTGCAACAGTTTTGTTCCGCCTTTTCACCTGTTTTTCTCCCATTCCAGCCAAACTACCACCCATACCAGCCACAAGTGGTTTCCCCTCGACCCCCGGGTGCCGCCGGTTGCCGACCTGCCACTCGCTGGAGCTTCGGGCAGCCCGTTCAACTCCGGTCAGCCATTTTCTCTTCAAGCAGTGCTGTTTTCTGAGGTTGCAGTGGGAAGCAGAGGTTGTTGTTGTTGTTTTGACCCCGGGACCATCTTCGATCGCTATGGTGGAAGTCCCCAAGTGTTGGGTTCGTCGCCGCCGCCGCGCCTGTGTCGTCAGCCCGCTTAACGGGTGAGTTTAGCCCCTAATTCCTATTTGGTGCCTAAACTTGCTTAGGGTTGGGTTAGTTAATGTTAATGCTTTTTTAGGAGGGTTAATTAAGTCGTATTAGCCCTAAGATTGGTGGTTAGATAGATGATTAAGATTAGCTTAGCTTAATTATGCTTGATTATGCTTAAATATTGCTTATGTGTGGTTTATGTGATAATTAAGCTTGTTTAGCTTAATTGATTGATTAATTTGTGTTTAATCAATGTTTTGTTTAATTTTTGAATTTAATTTATTATTAATTGAATTTCAAAAATTATTGTTTCATGAATTACTGTTCACGGCACTATTCATTCTGAAGTGAAATTGTGCATAATTTTATGTGCCTTGATTATATGAAATGAATTGGATGTGGCATTGCATAAGCATCCGTTTGAATTGTGTGATTTTCACAAAAATGGAGAAAATGGTTTGTTTGAGGGATACCGGAAATGGACCACTTTTATGCGAAAGGTGGGAGAAATGTTTGTTCGAGGGACACCGGAAATGGATCGCTTTTTGTGAGAAATGATTTGAGATTTCATATGCAAGCATGTATGCATTGGCTAATTGTAACATCCTGAAATTCGAGTCCTTTTAGGGAGGAACGAGCGTTAATTTCATCAATGCATTGTTGGTTGATCTCACTCGGAACTGATCACTCATGAGATACTGACCTTGAGGGGAAAGGCTAATGAGGACAGAACTCGTGCGACTAAAGAACTTGACCTGGGAAAACGACTCGACCATGAGAATTGCGTAAGGACGATCCTATAGATATGCAGGCCGATTTCAAGGACGAATAGAAGTCGATTTGCGGACAGAAATAATGAGACGACGGGTGATTCCGTCTACTGTTATCGAATCTGCGAACGGCCCTATGTCGATCCTTGATAATCGTGTACTTTGAAATAAGAATCGATTCTTCGCAATTTCATGTAGTCAAGGACGTCCATGTGTCGAGAAGTCTTGAACGTGAATTGGCACGAGAATCCAATATTGGACTTCGAATTTTCGGGAATGTTCGAGAAGGACTTTTGGACGATGCTTCTTAGACAGTCGACACTGCCGGTTGAGCCGAGTATTTGGAAAAGGGATTTTCGGACCAAGAAAACGAGCCTACGAGGATGTGGGCCGGGCAAGAACAGTGTGGGCCTCACGCCCAAGGTGGGACAGCCACCATGGAAGGCCCGAGGCAAGCGAGTGAGCCCGTTGGGCCAAACCGACCTTTTACCCTTCCGAGCCCATTGTCTAAAACCGAGCCAATTTAAGCCCAATAAATTCCCGAGCCCATTACTATTCATTTTTAAGCCCATTTCCTAGGCCCGTCCTCCATTTTCAGCCCAAGGACAGATTGGGAAATGTGCAAGGTGGAAATGACCAAAATGCCCATGGATATTTTGAAGAAAAGTCAAAAAGGAAGAGAGATAAGATGAGGTCATTGTTTGGCAAGTGGGGCAAGCCTTGATGGCTTGGATAAGGCTTATCCTTCAGCCTTCACTTCACTCTCTCTCTCCTCTTCATCTTCTCCAAAACCGCACACTTCCCTCCCATGGTTTTCCTTCCTTCCTTCTGTTTTTCAGTTTTGACCTTTCACCGAAAATCGAGTTGTTCATTGCCTTTCCATTGGAATCTCGTCTCGTGCCACCTGCCGTTGTGTTCAGAAGACGAAAACCATTCAGATAGCATCGGCCTTTTTCCGAACGGAGTCGCCGGTCGTCCCGTACGGCCGCCGGAAGTCGCTGCTCGTCGGACCGTCACTGTTCCGCCTGCAGCAACTTTGTTCCGCATTTTCTTCCGTTTCTCTCCATTTCTGGCCAAACCACCACCCATCCAGCCACAAGTGGTTCTCCCTCGACCCCCAGGTGCCGTTGGTCGCTGGCCCGCCGCTCGCCGAAGCTCCGGGCAGCCCGTTCAACTCCGATCAGCCACTTTCCTCCTGTGCAGTCAGTTTTTCAGAGTTGCAGAGGGATTTCGAGTTTGTTGCTGCTGTTCCAGCCCTAGGACCGCCTTGGATCGTCATGGTAGAGGTCCCCGGGTGTCGGGTTCGTCGCCGCCGCCGTGTTCGTGTCGCCGGCCCGCTTAACGGGTGAGTTTAGCTCCTAATCCCTATTTAGTGCCTAAACTTGCTTAGGGTTGGTTAGTTAGTGTTAATCTTGGTTTAAGGGGTTTAATTAAGTTGTATTAGCCCTAAGATAGGTGGAAAGATAGATGGTTAAGATTAGATTAGCTTAATTTTGCTTATTAAGCTTAATTGTGCTTAATTTGGGATTAATTGTGTTTATGTGATTAATTAAGCATGATTTGCTTAAATGGATTGATTAATTGTTTTAATTAATGTTTTGTTTAATTTCTAGATTAAATGTTTTAATTAATTGAATTTCGGAAAAATCACTATTCATAATTACTGTTCACGATTACTGTTCACGAGCACTGTTCACGATTACTGTTCACAATTACTGTTCACGATTACTGTTCACGACACTATTCATCCGAAAGCTAATTTTTGTCTGAATTTGATGTGCTATTGATTGTTATGATTAATTGAAGTGCCGATTGTTAATTATACTCATGATTGATGATGAAATGCATGATCGAGTGTGGGTTGGAAATTGAATTTTGGAAAATTGTCGAGTGAGATCGCATGACATATTGCGTGGGTTATCTGAAATGGCATGTCGCATGAGCATGAGTGATATTTCATTCACGACAGAGCAAAGATATAAATGGATTGCTTGATGATGTGTTGCATGGTCACATTAAGAGGAGGCCCGGCGTTGCCGGAAGACCGCCAATCCCTATGGGGTTGTGCCGTGGCCAGTGGGTCACCTGACTTCGGTCGGATGCCTGACAGGGAGGGGTTCTATGTGGGACCGCGGTATGGGGGTGGGTCCCGGGCCTCTGTCAGTAGCGGGACTGCGGTAGTGGGCGAGTCTTGTGCTCCTTCGGGAATGCCGTCTTGGGAGTGAGCCCTTGACGTCGCCGTGCCTCGAGGTAAAGAGGACGAAGTTGGTTTAGCCAGAACCGCCAACCATAAGGTTGTGCCGTGGCCCAGGAGGAGGGGTCGTAATAATCGGAGCATGTGTGGGTGCGAGACATGAGAAAGTTGTGTGAGATGCTCTGATTATTCGCATGCTCTTAATGTCGTGATGATTTGTGGTACGCACGCATGAGTTGACAGTCGTGCAGGGTGTGGCAATGGCCAGGTGAGATCGCTTGTGACGCGACTCGCATGTGATTGATGAATGGTGTCATCTAACGGCCATGTGCCTTGCTTGCATTGTATGAGATTGGACGCGCAGGGTATGGCATACCGGGTAAGGTTGCATGCGAACCGAATATTGATTGTGGGTTGCCTTGTCTATTGTTGGCTGTTGTTTGGTTTTGGTTGTTTGTTGGGTTGAGTGAGGGGTGGTTCTGGAGAGATACCCCGGGTTGAGTTGGCGTACTAACCGGGGCTTAGGGGGAAGAACTCGCTGAGATTTTATCTCAACCCGTCGTGGTAACCATTTTCAGGTCCCTAGAATGGCGTACCCGCAGTGGAGAATCCTGCCCCCGCTTCTCCAGTGACCGACCCGACGGAGCTTGAGTCCGATGGGTCCGAGTGACCGTGGTGTTGAACCCGAGGGTTCTTCTTGTTTCATTGGATTAGCCTAGTTTCTTTTTGGTTTGGCTTAGAGGATGGATCGGCCCTTTTTCTCGGGCTTGTATTTTGGAAAACGATCCTCCGTTGGTTAATCCAGTAAGATGTATAAATGAGTAGTTGCTGCTGTCATTGTTGTTCATCCCTCTATCCCTGTTTGATTGTTTGTTTGTCTGGGGATGGTTCGTCTTCCGCTTGCGCTTAACGAAAGATAAAATGAATGGTCGTCGATGGGTCCTGGGACGTCGCTTTCAATCGACCAAGGTAATGGGGTTGCCGCGAGCTCGAGAGTCGGGGCGTGACAGCGGAAAGGGCGAGCGATCGAACAATAAAATAGACACAATAAAGAAAATAAATCGGACACCAGATTTACATGGTTCGGTCGTAGAGACCTACATCCACGGGGAGAGCAGCGACGAATTCCACTATAGAACAAGCGATACAACGGAAATTACACACTCAAGTCACTCAAACACTCTTAGTGTTTCCCAAGCCCCAATTACACCCACTAACTCACACAGTGTTTAGCCCCACAATTCCTAGTAAAATAATCTCTTAATCTCACAAAGGAATTATACACGAATTCTTACCACAATAATTTAATCGGCTACAAACACTTGAATCTTCTTGGCGTAATTGTTCGAACAAAATCAATGGAGAAATCTTCTCCCAAGCACTCTATGACAAATTGGCGCTTCAAGACCTCTTGCATCAACAACAGCCCAATTCTTCTCCATGCATGGCCGTATATATATAGGGAACTTGAGGACTCTTCAATTCTTGAAAGTCACTCCTACTTGGAGTAGGAAAGAATAAATTAAGAAACCCGCACCTATTAGGATTAGGAAACCCACACCTACTAGGATTAAGAAACAAATCAAACTTTTGCTTTGGGCTCAAACTCGAGACATATTTTCATCAATCTCCACCTTGGCTCGACGTTTGAGCCAAGTGACAATTGCTTCAAAATTCGAACTCTGCCGCTTCTCTCCCATAGCCCCCGATGGGCTCAACCGCCCCAAATATTTTTCAAGCCCAAGTCCCGCTTGAATTTCGCCATAATCGAGGATCTCATAAGAACACCAACTCCACATGCACCTATAACTGCTATGCAAGGATTTCTCGACACAATCTCCTTAATCACTAATAAAGCAAAACCATTGTCGCATCCATATCTATCAGGAGATCGAATGCGTACCTTGTCAATATCAGTAGTTACAACAACTGTTGGATTTACAAACTCCACCTCGTTACAAGCACCATCTGTGTTGATTACCACATTAGTACCTGCTACCTCAGGAGTTTCTAGTTGCAACTCCACCTCAAGTTGAACACCGTTAAGATCCGTATAAGCACCACTATTACCACTTCTAACCAAAAGTACTGGAGACTCGTCAAATGAAACTTCTCTACTGATAATAGGTGAATTTAACTCCGGGCACCACAACCGATAACCCCGCTCACCTTGTGCATAGTCTAGGAATATGCACTTTCTTGCCCTTCCATCGAGCTTACCATCACTCGCTCGAACATAACACGGGCAAATAAATATTCTAAGAATAGAATAATCAGTAATGTTACCTGACCACACTTCTTCGGGAGTCCGATATTTAATTACAGTCGATGGAGATCTATTCATCAGGTAGCTCACCGTACTAAGCGCATCCGCTAGGAATCTCCTAGCTATACCAGCACTAGAGATCATTTTGTGGGCCATTTCTAGTAATGTTCTGTCCAACAATTCTGCAACATGTTGTGGTTCATTGGCAATAGTGCGGTGTTTTACTATACCTTCCTTTATGCAGAATTTGTTTAATAGCTTCAAGCAAAACTCCATACTACTGTTAGCCTGCACCTACTTGATCGTCTTACCAATCTCCTTTTCGATCAAAGCTCTCAATTGCATGATCCTGACAATAGCATCAAACTTGTACCTAAGCACAAACACCCATATCTTCATCGACTAGTCATCAACAACTGTTAACATATATCTGGCACTCTTCCTAAAAGGAAATCGTGACAACCTGCAAACATTCAAGTGAAGTGACTCTACAATTTCCGTGGTTTCTTTGACTATCGTACTAAACTGCACTTTCCACCGTTGATCTAAATCACAGCACTTGCATACATTCAATTCGTTAGCAACATAACCACATAGCAGATTTCTTTCACTTAAAACCTTCAAGCTTCTCTCGTCAATGTGCCCCAAACGCATATGCCACAATTCGGACTCTCGAATAGATGCATCTGACGTCTCCGCAGCGAAATCTGTCATTGTCTCACTTTGAAGTTCATACAGGCCATTATGCTTGATTCCTTTCATTATCACTAAAGCACCTCGAACAACTTTCAGAACTCTACATTTTGAAAAATACCGACACCCAGCTGGATCCATGGCACTCAAGGAAATTAAGTTTTTCTTCAACTCTGGAACGTGCCTCACTCCAGTCAGTGTCCTCACAATACCATCATGCATTCTGATTTTAATATCGCCAACACCTACAATATCGCATTCAGCGTTGTTCCCTCACTGCTATTCGTGCATTGATAAGTAGTAAACCAGTTTCTATTTGGTATAGCATGAAAAGAACAACCAAAATCCATAATCCATCCATCAAACGATGAATAATCAGTGACAAACAAGACATAATCGGCACTATCTGAATTACCAATAGCTATAGCTGCAACATCATCTACAGTATCAACTAAGATTTCCTTACCCTTTTCATTCTTCAGCTTAAGGCAATTTCTTCGAAGATGACCCCTCTTGCCACAGTTCCAACAAATAGCTGTTTAAGTCCTTCCTTGACTGGCTACGTCTGTTTATGTTCATACTACCACGTGTACTAGTTCTTCCTCTGTTTTCACCTACTAAAGCGGTAGATACGGGTTCACCAGATTCTCTTCTACGAATATCCTCACTTAGAATTAAATCTCGAACCCCATCAAACAAAAAGCTTGTTAACCCAGAGGAATTACTAACGGCAGTAACAGTAGTATTCCAACTATCAGGCAATGAGGATAATAGAATCAAAGCACATACCTCATCTTCAAAGTCAATATCAACTGAACTTAATTGACTAACAATCACATTGAATTCATTGATATGATCTACAACTGATGCACCTTCGCTCATCTTTAAGTTAAACAGATGCCGCATCAAATAGACCTTATTGATTGCAGAGGGCTTCTCGTACATATCCGATAAGGCTTTCATCAAACCCGCAGTGGTAGTCTCCTCCACGATGTTAAACGCGACGTCACGAGCCAACGTTAGTAGAATAACACCCATAGCTCATCTATCCAGCAAATCCCAGTCAGCTTTCTTCATCGTCTCTGGTTTCTTGCCTGATAAGGGCGTGTGTAGTTTCATCTAATAGAGATAATTTTCAATCTGCATCTTCCAAAAACCGAAATCCTTCTCATCAAATCTGTCGATTCTCACTTTTACTTCTTCTGTCGCCATTGATTTGCTTCAGCTCAGCCAAGCCTGGCTCTGATACCAATTGTTGCAGAAAGGGCGAGCGATCGAACAATAAAATAGACAGAATAAAGAAAATAAATCAGACATCAGATTTACGTGGTTCAGTCGTAGAGACCTACATCTACGGGGAGAGCAGCGATGAATTCTACTATAGAGCAAGCGATACAACAGAGATCACACACTTGAGTCACTCAAACACTCTCAGTGTTTCCCAAGCCCCAATTACACCCAATAACTCACACAGTGTTTAGCCCCACAATTCCTAGTAAAATAATCTCTCAATCTCACAAAGGAATTATACACGAATTCTTACCACAATAATTTAATCGGCTACAAACACTTGAATCTTCTTAGCGTAATTGCTCGAACGAAATCAATGGAGAAATCTTCTCCCAAGCACTCGATGACGAATCGGCGCTTCAAGACCTCTTGCATAAACAATGGCCCAATTCTTCTCCATGCATGGCCATATATATATAGGGAACTTGAGGACTCTTCAATTCTTGAAAGTCACTCCTACTTGGAGTAGGAAAGAATAAATAAAGAAACCCACACCTATTAGGATTAGGAAACCTACACCTACTAGGATTAGGAAACAAATCAAACTTTTGCTTTGGGCTCAAACTCGAGACATATTTTCAACACTATGTTTGTTCATATTTCGTCTTCTGGCTATACTATCCTTCTTCTTCATATGGATGACATGGTCATTACTGGTAATGACTAATTATATTGCGCATACCAAGAGGCATCTTAAGCAACAATTTTCTATGAAGGATCTTGGTCCGTTGCGTTATTTTCTCGGGCTTGAGATTGCTCATAGATCTCATGGTATTCTTTTTTCTCAGCAAAAGTATACCACTGATATTCTTTCCAGGGCTGCTCTTTCTGATTCTCGTACTGTGGTCACTCCTATTGAGTTGAATTAGAAGCTTTGCCCTGACGATGGGGAGCCTTTGTCTGAGGTGACTCGTTATCAGACTCTAGTCGGTAGTCTTGTGTATCTTATTATTTTGCGGCCTGACATTGCTTATGCAGTTCACGTTGTCAGTCAGTTTGTTGCTGCCTCTTGGTCTACTCATTATGCTACTGTTTTGCGGATGACATGGGCATCTCGCTCCAAGATCCCACTCCTCTATTTGTGACAATAAAAGTGCCATCCATATTGGTGCTAATTCTATTTTTCATGAGCGCACCAAACGTATTGATATCGACTGCCATCTTACTCGTCATCACCTCCAGGCTCGCACCATCTCTCTTCCTTTTGTTGGGACTTCGGACTAGTTAGCTTATGGTTTTACAAAGGCTCTCACCGCGCCACATTTTCGATATCTAATTTCCAAACTCTCATTGTTTGATCCACCTTGAGTTTGAGGGGGAGGTGTTACAATATTTTAGGGATTCTGTATATATTCTAGGATGTTATAGAATTATCTTTTGGATATTCTCTAGGATTTTTTTCCTAAAATATCTTATAGATTACGTTTCATTGTATCTATTTATTCTGCCCTTGAGCTTCAATATAATTGACAGCTTTTCCTAAATTGTTTCTCTCTATCAGCCGCAAGCCTTAGCATGTAGAACGAAGTGTTGATTCTGTTACATAAGGCACCCTACTAGTCATAGGCTGGGAAGGATCAAGCACGTCTTTTTGCATATAAGTAATTGAACTGACTTCAACAATGTCTTGATCGGAAACCTTCTATGAACATTCTCTGGACTCCTTCAGGGGGAGAGGCCCCTAGAACTAGCAGCATACCATTCCAGGGATCTCTGTCTCAAACTCTGACAACCTAAAAAGGATATGAACTTCTGAGAAGCTCATTCTGAGGCAATCATTTCCGCTGCGTTGAGTCAAGTGCAGCTGCTGCGGCATGAACTGTTTTAGACAACTTCTCAAGGAGGTCCACGCACATCATGTTTGTCATCACTCAAAGCTCTTCAAGATGAATTCTTTTGCATGAGTTTATAAGGAAGGTCACCTTTACTAATTCGAGTGTCTTCATAATTTATGAGCAGATGACAATAGTTAGATATCGATTAATAAAGATAAGAAAAGTTTTATTATTTCATGAAAGTTAGAGAACATTAATTACAATTTACTCCATTACTACCTCTACTCGACATGGAAATATTTACTCGATGTCTGCAAAATGCCTACATATGAGCATACAAATCTACTAGACACAAACCGACAATGAATGTAATGGTCTTTGGAATTGGAAAGGTTGCAGAATAAACAGCAGTGACAGACATGCTGATGAGCAACACCGAAAGATATATAGATGGATAACAAATTAAACAGCAGTAGCAGATGTGTTCTATCATTAAGTTGGTTTTATGTAATGTGAAAGTGGTGAGTTTCTAAGTCTTCCATAGTATCCTATTTTTAAGTTTGTAAGACTGGTTGTGGGCAATTGTGACGAATGTGTACTTTTGTGAATGTTGTTAAGTTGTACAACTTGAAGTCCGAAACTAACTCTCATAGAAAATGATAAAAAAAAGGGTACCTCAGGTATATTTTGACTCACTAATGAAAAATAGTTTTTGTAGCTAACAACAACGTACAACATGATAATAGAGACCGTGTTCGGCAAATAATAACAACCATGTCCGGCAAAAAGATAGTTTGTGCAGCAAAATCTGGCGAGTGTAGTGGAAGCTATCAAGGAATTTCCTGAACATCAACCCCTATAATAACAGGCTTAGTCCAAGCATGTCAAACACCTGTCAAGAGCCAGACATCTGTAAAAAAATTCCATGAAATTCAATCTGCTTAGTTCCAATTTGGGATACAACATTAGCTTTAGCAACTAAACAAACAAAGATTCATATTTGATTCATACAAGAAACAAACTCATAATTGTCATAAAAACAACCATATTAAGCAAATACACCAATCCAATTCTATGGTCTTTGATGGTCTAGCAAGTTCGGCATTCACTTGATTCATAACTCTAGAGCTTTTCCTTGTATATGGTGTCCCTTCTGTGATTCTCTTCCAAACAATAGGCTATGGAGGAGCTATTGTAGTATGAGATGATTGAGGCTGAGGACTCGCTCGGGATGTGATGGTAGTTTTGGCTTTTCAACAACGTACTCTCGAGGAACTATGTATAAGAATTTCTCTTTTTTACGTCCACTTAGAACCTCAATGACTTCAATTATTTTAGACAAGAGCCCTTACAGAAGTCTTTCAACAACAATGACCCTTCTACTTGTGTATTACAAGAGTGGTTCGATCTAAAATTTACCTTCAAAGAAAGTGGTGACATAAATTTTGTTGTCGGCAATTAGACTTACAAGGGGACAAAAATAAATAGCATTTTCAATCATCAAATTTTAACTAAAAACTATTAATGACTTCAGCCGTAAAAGGAAATGGGTAGGGTAAACAGACCAGCAAAGCTAAGAAGCACACTAAAATTTCAATGTTTTCTAGTATGTTTTCTATGGAACCATGTTGATGGATGAGCTTAAGAGCAATTGGCCCTTTAAGACCTAATAAATTCATTCCAAATATAAGCAACTGAAATCATGAAGAAAAAATGTATTGACAGGGCAAAATCATATACGCCACCATAAAACATGTATTAAGCAATTTGCAATAATATCACATCTATTTTGAATTCTTAAAATGTTGAATTGGGGGAAAAGCCATGCAAATGTAACATATTTCATTTTTTTTTCCCAATTATATCGCAGCTTACCGATCAAACCAGTTAATCAACAGGAGACATTAAAAATTGAAGGATTGAAAAATTCCTCTCTGCTTTATTCCCTTGGCACAGAACTTTCTAGTTTTAACTTCCAGCGTATTTGCACAAAACCTCTCAATAATTTCCCAAGTCAACAAGTTACAGTCAAATCGACATTGAAGATGCAAACAACAGAGTAAACGTAGTGAGGATGCTTGCAAGGTAGAGAGAGGCTTAGACAAAGTGTCTGTCTCCATCATCAACGTTGCTCGATCCCCCACCGAGGCTCCCAGGGGACAAGTCTTCGCAGGAACTTGCGTTTGACGAAGGAGAGAGTCTAACTTGTAATACGCGTCCCCAACTGTGTGAACTCCAAATCATGATGGGGATCGAACTCCAACCCACGAAGGGAACCAAGTCGTGATTTGCATCGATTTGATTTGGGGCTTAGGGTTCAGATAGAGGGGATGTTGATTTGGGAAAAGGGAGAACACAGCTGTAGAGACGAGAAGAGGGACGGACACGACATCATTGTTTTTGGATAAGTAAATTATCCAAAATGATGTCATTTTACAAACGTGGAAGGTTTTACTTCACTTAGTTGCCACATACGAGAGAGAAATGATTGAAATAATTCACTTTAGCATTTTCATTAGTCTAAATGAACGGAATTAATGGAAAAATTCGATTGCACCAATTGACAAGTTGTAAGACTTAATAGCAATTTTTATAACTTTTAGAACTCAATTATACTCTCATGACAAGGTTTAAGATTTCTAATGAGTAGATTCCAATTAATTACAAGGGTCGGAGCCATGGGCTCGGCCAAGCCCATGTTAAGTGACATGGACTCAAAAGGCATTTTCGGATGAGTTGGACAAGGCTAATAAGTAATAAAAACCCGACCTAAGTATTTTATACATAGAACAATTCCTGTGGGTATTCGAGGGCAAAAAATTAGGCTCCATCTTTTCGGGGCCCAGCCCAAGCCCAAATGATCATTCCAATCACCACTACTGCCCACCGCCTCCTCTGCTGCGTCACGGTGGGCATTCGCCATCTCAGAGCCGTCCAACACCTGCTAGACATGTAGGTGCCGCATGTGTCACGGCGATGGATCTCAAATCTAGCAATGTGGTGGTGTACGCGTACTTCCTCCGGATCAACTTCGTGCAGGCTTCTAGATTATTTTTTCAATAGAGATGACTCTTCCTCTCACAAGATCATTATCATATCATGACGATAATCTTTGCTCACCTCATGAAGAAATACCCCTTTGAAATCCATTTTAGATGGGTAAGCTTTGAACTCAAACTAATTGTATGGTTCTTTTGGAAGTGACAAATTAAGAACAAATCATAGAGAAATGGTGAGAATAGCCTATGGGCTTGAAGTACAGAGGGGAAGTTGACGTAGAAACGCAAGGCATGCCAAATTAATTGTACTTTGATGCGGGAAAATGCTTCTTTCGATACGAAGATGGATGAAGTAAAACACGGTCCTCGATCTCATGAGGTTCACTTGTGAAATTCATGTAGAGTCCATGACATTGATAATTGCGATTTACCGTCTAATAAAGGCGGGTTCAGAGAAGAAACCCAAGATGTCGGAATTCGCATGGGTTAAACGAGTTAGTATGGAGCTTTTACTGGCCTAGCAGAAAGGCAAATTTTATTTAATTTTATTTTTTTAGGATGAGTTGTATTTTTTCTTATTTCACAGCCTTTTTCAGCACCTTTTAAAGGAATGCTTTACAACTGTAGCTCAGTTTCATCGAAACGTTAGATTCATTATGTAATTTAAACATTTTGGCTATATTTGGTTGTTTGGATTTCTAATCAAGATAAGATTGAATATGATAGAATATGATATCTAAGAATTTTGCTATATTTTATTTGTTATTTAGTAAATCAAAGTAATATATTCATATTGTGTCATGTACATTTTTTTGGTATATTCACAGCAAAAAGGCTGAAAGGTTCATAAGTGGAAAGTTGTAATTTGACATAAAAAGATCTTAAGATGGTTTTTAGGAAATATATTACCATATTAAACTCAAAATTGCGTGACAAATATAGCTCATGCAGTTCAAGTTTGTCCACAATCACATTTTCTCTTTTACTAGGAGGCAAGATCATTACATGTCGGGCATTCATGCATTCCTATCACTCCTAAATCATTCATCAGATAATTTCCGCTATAGGAGAAATCAAGAACCCGGCCTATAGTAGCCATAGACTCCATAGAAGGTCTGAGTGAAAGTAAGCGCGAGCAAAATGAAAGCAGCAATGACGGAAATGATTGACCAGGGATTGCTGAAGTACTTGTGCTTAAGACCGGCTATCCAGCCATTCCACCTGTTGCTGTAGTATTTGTTCACCTCCACAGACAGTCCACAGAGATAACTGTCTTTGATGTCGAAGGCCACCTCCTGGCAAAGCCGGTTGAAGAGGTCGGCGACCTCAACGTTGCTTCCAAGCCAGTGCTCAATGATCCCGCAGGAGTGGAGGTGCCCGACGTCCTCGGCGGAGTTGATCAAGTTGTCCATGAAGATTACGTACGAGGTGATGTGGTTGCTGCAATCGAAGTGACATTGCTCGAAGGCTATCAAGTTGAGGAAGAGCGACCTTGTCCCATCATGGATAACCAGCTGGGGGATATAGAGGACCCCGTTCTTGAACTGGATGTCCCAGAACTTGTCCGTCTTCCTCTTTTTGAACTCAATCCCGGCTTCCCAGAGCTCAGTCACGCAGTGGATGAGCTGTTGCCGCCTCTGTGACGGCCCTGGGTTCCCTGCCCGCTTCCGGCCCGAGTGCAGGAGGCTCCATCGGAACACTTCGAGGCAATGGAGCCCGTACTGGTCTAATAGCGGGTCGAACTCCATTTTGTTCCTGCTAACCTCGGTCAGAGGATCTTCCGTCGGCTGGGGAGGGTTGAAGAACTGGAGCGCCAGCTTGGCTGCGAGCCCCTTCTGGTTAGGATCGCCAAGCTGAAGGCCGAGAAGCCGGTCGAGTATGAAGAGCGGGATCTGATTCTCAAGCATGATCATGTCCCGCTGGATCTTGTGCATCGATCTCCGCATCGAGAAGACAGGGTCATTGCGAGGGTAGCCAAGTTTTTCAAACCCTATTGTGAACCCCAGGAACAGCTCAATCACAAAGCAACCATCGAGAACCATCATATCCACGAACTCCTTGCTGCTCATGGATATCATTCCCTCATAGCAGGCGCGAGCTTTCTGCTCGACCTCCCTCATTGAGTCTCGATAGAGGTCTCTCTCGTGATTGGCGCGCATGAGGATGCGGTGGAGGCAGCGCAACTTGTGCTGCTCCATATGGCAGAGGTGCTTCTCACCGTGGTAATACGGCCCGAGGGAGACGATCTGGGGGACCCAGGCATTGTCCTCGCCTTCCTTGAGATAGTGCGGGATCCGGCAAATGGAGGGGTTTGGCTTTGGGCATTCCACGTCTTCCGGGCAAAGTTGCTCGAGCTTTTTGATGGAGACGACCCATTCAAGCTTGGTAGGCCTCGGCTCATCTTCGGCGACCTTTTTGCCCTTGGATGGTTCTCGCTGTAACTTGTGAACCTGGTGGTCCTGAGGCTGTTGTTGTTGGTGGTGATCTGTAAGTTCTGTGGATGCATTGGAGGTCGATTTCTTCGGAAGTACGGATGCCACAGCTTCTCTGAGCTTGACAGTGATTAGATACACACCAACGACCTTTTTCTTTATAACAGCGAACATTTCTTGTGAAGAATTGTTCTGTGTTTCTCTGCCTTTGCCTCGCCTTTGCCTCTCTTGGGTTTTTTTTATCTTGGAATTGATGCTTTCTCAGCGGAAAAAAAACAGAAACGAGAGGTTGTAATGTGTAGGGAGCGTATTGGAATAGAGGAGAGATGTTTCCAACATCGAGGTTCAAAACGAGCTTTATGGTACTCCGTGCCTCCTTGACGTCACGTGGATTTCGTCATCCTATTAGTAAGCTTTTAGAGTGGTAGACAACATGCCCTACCTTTGGCCATGCCAGGTACAATTATTGGACTGGCTTTTCACGGAATCGGCCACCTAACGCTCAGCCTGAAACACGTTAATATATAGTCCCCTGTTTACATCATACAGAATGGTTGGGTCTTTATTTTGTCCCGCTTATCCCTTTAAATTAAATTTTCCTAGGCCAGATACATTTAGTTGTTAACGGTATATAGTATGAGAGCATTTTGCATGCAGGAATGAGTGATGATGCCTCGCTTCCCTTGAAAGGATGGCACAATGATTAGAATATGAAGAAATTAAAACTCGCTTGACAGCTTCCTAGAGAGACGCGTCCTTTAAGTGTATAGAACGAGCCGAACTGGACAGAAGATGAACGTGTGAGATACAAACAATATGATAACTGCTGTACAGAGAAAGGCGTGGGGTCATTCTTTGATGACTTTTAATATTTGGCCTCACGTGTTTGGACTTGAATAAGGGGTTGAAAAGATATCTCTACTCAGCGAGAGATTAGATAGGCATGGTAGTGTCTAATCCCAATCCCACTAGCTAATCACACTTCATTACTAGTGCCATTTATTAATTCGAGGATGACTTGGGGACTGGGACAAGCCAATCAAAAAAGAACAAAAG
This sequence comes from Corymbia citriodora subsp. variegata, assembly GCA_014858505.1. Classification (NCBI taxonomy): domain Eukaryota; kingdom Viridiplantae; phylum Streptophyta; class Magnoliopsida; order Myrtales; family Myrtaceae; genus Corymbia; species Corymbia citriodora. The sequence goes on from CM026412.1 coordinate 16,589,178, forward strand.
AAATTGCCTCACATAATTTAACCATTCCGATTCAACATTTACATTGCCAATCATGTGTCTAGATTATTTGTGTTAAGATAAAATTGATTTTACATCATAAAAACTGCCACAGTGCTTTGAAAGATTATACATCTTGGAGAAATGACTGGCCCACCCACAATCATTCTAATATCAATCTCATATCATGGACATGGTATGCATATGGAGATGGATTGTAGTTTTTTCACCTTAATTTGGTGGGAAAAGAAGTAGAAGGAATCATTGTAGACCAGAGCGACAAATTGCCCTCACCTTACCGGGAGATGCCTCCTTCAAATCCATTTTAGGTAGGTTAGCTTCAAACTCAATAGATACTGTGCTTTTTCTCATAAATTAAGAATAGATTTTAGAGGCAAGAGTAACTCACAAACTTGAGACGCAGAGATGAAGCGTATTTAGAGGTCCCGGACATGCCAAAATTATTTGTACTCGACAACAGGAAAAATGCTTCTTTCAATAAGGAGAAAGAAATACTTATATATTCGGGTCAAGGAGATCAAATGAATCACAATTATTGAACTTGTGGGTCCACACATGATAGCCACGTGGAGTCTAAATCAAATTGCAATACATCCTATATGATGAATTCGAGTCTAGAGAAGAAATTGGTGAAGTAGAGAAGGAGACCCGCGAATTCCCATATTACATCCCCATTTCGTCAATTGTTGTAATTTCGTCACAAATGGAGGCTGTGGCTCAATTAAGTGAATGGAGAATTTGCTGCAGTCACGAGGGTATTGTTTATGCTGTGGGCAAGTCAATTATGTCTTTGGAAGCAATCCGAAAGACATCATTTCTATAAAGTAAAAAAGACCTCTTATTATTACTGGACCATAATTTTTTTCTTCGAAACATATACTCATGAGTTATCTAAGAGATATTCTATTAATGGATAAATCTTTAGATTAATAAATTTATCTCATCTCTAACATATGTTGATTTTAAAGTTTGAATATTTTTAATGTAATAAACGACCTAAAATTAATATTGAGATATTTTTCTCTTTCTATCTATGTGTGCAATTGCTTCAATTATTTCTAAAAATTCGTTCTATTAACTAATAATTCTAATATTTCATGCGAATCTTTTAAACATCAACTTTCCGCGCGCCACTTGTGGGTGTGCGCTTTTGTTAGAAATAATATTAACAAAAATTATTCGTCTCTTTATTGTCCTCTAATTTCGTGCAAATTTTTCAACATATGTTCCAAGTGCTTGTACCAAGTGGCTCAATGTACAATTTGTCCTCGTCTTGTTGGTTCCCGAAAGCTTAATAACACGACAGCGACTAGGACTTGGAATCTTGGAGTAAACGAAGACCAGAAAGTCTTTGCCGAGATCAATTGATTTTGGGGTTTGCGAAAGCCCAACAACATGATTGGAATCTTAGAATCGATAAAGATTGTAATATCTTTTCTTACGTCAATTCATATTCTTTTATACAAGATAACCAACTGATCAATCCTAGAAATTTTGGAATAAACAAAGACCAGAAAGTCTTTTTTTTTTAGATCAATTCACATGTATTCATAAATAATAACCAATTAATCAACCTCATTTGTATTTTTTTCTTCTTTCTTGATGCTCAAAGTCAAATTGCTTAGCTGTCCGTTGTTAATTGTCCATCCATCATACTAATCAAACAAGCAACCTTCTATATGTTTAGGAGGCAAGCAGTCCCTCAGCGTAATAGCATCCCAGATTCAACATATAATTGGAGTGTGGAAATTAGTAAAAAAGACAAATGAAAAAAGAGTTAAATAAAAGATTTGAACAATAGAAGATTTGAGCTATAAATAAAGTGGATGTACCAAGTGGCTCAATATACAATTTATCCTCATCTTGTTGTTTCCCAAGAGTTTAAGAACACGACAGCGACTAGAACTGGGTATCTTGAAGTAAACGAAGACCAGAAAGTTTTTGCCTAGATCAATTGATTTTGGGTTCGCGAAAGCCTAATGACACGACACGATTGGAATCTTGGAATCGGCAAAGATTACAATGTCTTTCCCTACATCAATTCATATTCTTTTATAGAGGATAACCAATTAATGAATCCTAGAAATTTTGGAAATTTTGGAAATTTTGGAATAAACAAAGACAAGAAAGTCACACACCCTAGTCTGTTTGATTTTCTAGTTTGCAAATAACTTTTTCTTTCTGGCAAATTACATTTGAAGTTCTCCGGGTCTCTGCTTATCAAGAAACTAGCTGAGAAAAACTTTTAACAAGTAGCCCTCGAAAGTCCCGCTGCGGAAGCTCCGGAACCATCCTCCCGCGGCCTACCCCTATGCCGGCGACGGCGGAGAGGAGGTCGAGGCGGCGAGTGAGTGAAGTCGTCGCCGAAGGAGGTCTCACAGGAGTGGGGGCCGGACGCTAGGGTTTTAGGAGCAGGGGAGGATCGACCATCTTCTCAGGCCGGACTTGGTCCCCTCTAGCGGTCGAGACGGCGGGTGCCTCCTGGAAGATCCCGTCGTCATCGAGGTGGGCTTTCGGAGTTCGCTCTCCTCTGGGGTTCTCCTCCGGCGGACGCTTCAGAGCCATTGCTTCTGGGTTCTGTCCCTGTGCATTTGGAGCAACTGCTGCTGGGTTTCATATGCTGTTCTCAGTTTAGCTTGCAACAACTGTCGCAGCTTAATTGGAGTTCAATTTGAGCGATTCTTAGGTGGTTTTGCCCTTGCTCATTGCTCTTTCTGATCTCTGTAGCTGTTACTGCTAGTTATGGCCCCCTTGCCTTGCATTTTAGATCTGGCTTAGGGTATTTTCTGCGTTGGCTCTGATGTCTGCTGCTGGTGAGAGGTCGGGCGGTTCCATTACCACTGAGGTCAGTAATATGCCTACCCATACGCCATTTAGGGAGGGGAGTAGTCGAATTAGGAGCCGTAGTCGTCCTCTGGCGCACCGCTCTCTGTCCCGGGGTCGAGAGGCTTTTAACCGCCAATCTGTGGCAGCTGCTGTTAGGATATCACCGCCTACTTTGATGGGTGAGGGGAATCAGAATGTTAGGAGGTCTGGTTCTAGTGTTCAGGGAGTTAATCAGCCAACCTTGGACTCTTGACCTCCTGCTCAATTGCAGACTAGAAATATTCCACCGGTGGCCCATTCTTGGGCCAATGTAGCTCGCACTGCTGTAAGGGGATATAAGCTATCATATGTGCCCCCTGTGCGCCTTGATCAGGACATGATAGCTGACTTTAAAGAGGAAGACTTGGACTCCTCAGACCCTCAGTGGTTCCAATGCTTGGATTCTGGATGCTGACCTTAGGAGAAGGATTTTGGACAATGGGCCACTCGCGGTTGCCCGAGTTCCTCTTATTTTACAACAATGGGACCCTCTCTTGGAGCTGAAAAAGAATGACCATTCTAAAGTCCTGGTGTGGATCCGTTTGAGGCATATACCTTTTGCTTTATGGTCGGTATGAGGTATTAGTGGCATTGCTAGTGTCATTGGCAACCCCCTATATGTTGACCATAATACTGAACATATGAAACTCCTCTCTTATGCTCGTGTCTGTGTGGAGATATCAGCTATTGACACTAGAAAAGACAAGGTTGTGGTTCGCTATAATGGTGTCTCGAGAATAGTCAATGTAGAGTATGAATGGAGACCTATATCATGCCCTTAGTGTGGTACTTTTGGCCATCGGTGCAGCCCCCAAGCTACGTCCGCTGCTCCTGCAGTCTTGGTTCCAGGTCTTTTGGTTCCACCAGCACATCTTGGCCCCCCTTCCTCTGTTTTTGCAGGCTTTGGCTCAGCTGTGATTACTCAGGAAGACGGCTAGCTTGGGAGATCAACTCCACCAGCAGTTCTCCGCCCCCTGCAGTAGCTTCTCAACTTCCAGAAGACGTGCTTGCTGGTCAGACTCATTGGACAGCAGCTGCTGATGGTTCCTCAGTAGTTTTTCGCCCCCATGCAGCTGCTGCCCCCCCATCAGTTCACTTTCATCCACCTGCAGCAACTCAGCTTCCAGCAGCCTTGTGTGCTGGGTAGCAAACTTTGATAGCTGCTGCTGCTGCTGTCCACCCCCCTGCAGCAAAACCAGCAGCTCTGGTCCATGGTCAGATGATTGGACAGTAGCTGTTGTCCAACCAGGCAGCTTGGACAGAACGTTGGATGGCTAGCAGTTGGCCTTGGGTGGACAGCGTGCTGTAGTTGCAGGTCCTTCAGCAGCAAACCTCCAGGATGATGGGCGGACAAGTTTTGCTGAAGAAATGACAACAGGGCAGCACCTTGCTGTATCCACTTCTGGTGTTCAGGCCCCTAACCCCCACCCCCACGACTGACTCTTGGCAAGTTCAACTTGCTCCGAGGCGTGGACGACGAAGGAAACTAGAGATGAAAACTGCCTCCTCAACTGATGCCTCAAACCTGGTCAGCCCCTTCAGGGTTGATGATGCCATTTTGCGACTTGCTGGACAGAACCTCTCGGATCCAGAGGTTCCCCCTGGATTCTCCTCTGCTGATGACTTGGATGATGATGATCCCACAAGTAGACGTGAGGAAGACATACATAAAGTTGACATCCCTCAAGCTCCCTCAAGCGAGGTCCATGAAGCGGGATCCCCCTAAATTTCTCAAAACTCTCTTTCTCACTGAGGATTCGGACCAGCTACCCCTCCAGTAGGTGGCTTCTCCTCCTAGTGCTAATATGGATAGTCATTCTAAAGCCAAGAAGGCCCAACCTCCCAAACGGACGGCTAGTAAGCGTCGTATTGGAAAATGCAAGTAGTTGCTTGGCTTTCATTTAAATTGCTCATAAATGAATTTTGGTTTTTGGAATGTCCGGGGTATTATGAACCCGGTTAGACAATCAGAGGTGAGGTATTTTGTTCGTGATAATCGTATATGCTGTCTTGGACTGATGGAGACCAAGGTTCCACCTCATCATTTTAGTTCTATATCTTCTAACTTGATTCCAAGCTGGCAATGGATTGCCAACTATGATCATTCTACACGGGGTCGCCTTTGGGTGGGATGGGACCCGACTTTATTAGAGTTTACAAGGCAACTTTTTACGAGCCAACTTATCTATGGCACGTTGAAGATTCTGCTATCCGGGGAAACTTTATTCCTATCAGTAATATATGGAGATCATACATTTGTTGCTTGTCGTCCTCTTTGGAATGATCTTATTCAATTGAGTGTATTACTCAAGGATAGTCCATGGATCTTAGCTAGGGACTTCAATGCAATCAAAGATTCGTCTAACGTATGGGTAGCACTGACAACTGGATCCCATCTTTTGATGAATTTCGAGAGTGTCTTGACCAAGCTGAATTGGAAGACCTCCGTTATGTGGGATTCAGGTACACGTGGTCAACCTCTTCGGGTGCGTAAAGGAAGCAAAGGAAAATTGACCGTGTCCTGGTCAACAACAAATGGATAATAGATTACTCCTACTCTGAAGCCACTTTCCTAGCCCTTGGCATTTTTGATCACTCGCCAATGCTAGTGAGAGTCTTGGCCTCTTGTCCTCGCAAAATTCCATTTAAATTTTTTAATTTTTGGATGTCCCATCCAGATTTCTCCTCTATTGTTTCTCAGGTATGGGACAGCTATATTTCAGGAACATCGATGTTTAAGCTATACTCTAGGCTTAAAATTTTGAAATCCAGGCTCAAGCTTCTCAACAAACAAGAGTTCTCGGACATTTCTCTCCTAGCGGCGGAAGCCAAGAGGGTCCTTCACTCTACTCAAGAAGCTCTACATAGAGATCCTTACAGTGTTGATTTGGCGGATGCCGAACATGCCCATGCTCAGTCTTATTATGAACTCCGATCCTTGGAGGAATCTTTCTTTAAACAGAAAATTGCGTATTCGCTAGCTTAAGGAAAGGGACCAGAACACTAGATTCTTCCATCAATCGATCAAGCACCGACAACAACGCAACAAGATCATCTCAGTTATGGATGATACAGGAAATATGATCTCGGACCCAGGTGAAGTACAGCAAGTTTTTGTATCCTATTTTCAGGATCTTCTGGCTCCTGTACAAACTTCTCTGCGGCCTTCTACTCTGGAGGTCAATGGAACACTTCGTCACATTTTGAATGATGACCAGGTTCATTTTCTATCTGAGCCTATTCTTCCCCAGGATGTGAAGGTGGCTATGTTCTCCTTGGCAGGAGGGAAAGCCCCAGGTCCAGATGGTTATAATGCTGACTTCTTTAAAAGAAACTGGGACATTGTAGGGCCCCTGGTTACTGAGGCGATCCTAGATTTCTTTGACACAGGTCAGTTGCTTTAGGAAGTTAATTGCACCATTCTTGCACTAGTCCCCAAAACTCCAAATGCTTCTTCGGTTGCTGACTTTCGTCCCATAGCTTGCTGCAATACAGTGTACAAATGTATCTCTAGGATCCTTTCTAATAAACTTGCAACTATCCTCCCCTCCATCATCAGCTCGGCTCAAACGGCCTTTGTGAAAGGTAGAAGGATTAGTGACAATATTCTCCTCGCTCAGGAATTGTTCAGTGGATTCCATTTGGATAATCAGTCTTCCAAGTGTGCCATAAAAGTTGATTTTAGAAAGGCCTATGATACCTTGGATTGAGATTTCTTAGAGACAACCCTTGAAGCCTTTGGGATTCCTTCTCACTTTATTCAACTTATCATTGTATATGTTCGCACACCCAAATTTTCTATTTCATTAAATGGTGAAATGCATGGGTTCTTCTCTAGTAGTCGTGGACTAAGACAAGGTGATCCGATATCTCCTTATCTTTTCACAATGGCGATGGAAGTCTTCTCAGGGATCCTTGAGCTTTAGACTTGTTGCCCGGAGTATCGCTTTTATTGGAGATGCAAAGCTTTTCAGTTATCCCATCTCTTCTTCGCGGATGATGTATTCATATTTAGAGAAGTTTCTGTGGCTTCAGTTTCTTGCATGAAAGATGGGCTTGATACATTTTTCAGTTGGAGTGGGTTAATCCCCAATGCTAACAAGAGTGAAGCCTTCCTCTCTGGTGGTCATGGGGATTTAAGAACACAGATTTTGCATTTGTTAAATTTTAGAGCTGGGTCCTTTCCAGTTAAATACCTCGGTGTCCCTATCATTACTTCAAGACTGACCAAATCAGACTGTCACACCTTGGTATGTATTCTAACGGCTCGCGTCCAATCTTGGACGCACTGTTTTCTTTCTTTGGTAGGACGTCTTCAACTCATTAGAACCGTGTTGCATGCTACTCAAGTATACTAGGCGTCCATTTTTTGGCTACCAACTGCTATAGTAGACAAGATTGAGCAAATTTGCAGGCAATTCCTTTGGAAGGGCCCGAGTCTGGGCTCGGGTGGTGCAAAAGTATCCTGGGAGGATGTGTGCCACTCAAAAGTAGAAGGCGGCTTTAGGCTTAGGAGAATTCGAGATAGCAATAAAGCTGCTATGGTTAAGCATATCTGGATTCTATTCACTGATAAAGAATCCTTGTGGTGCAAATGGATTCATGCCACGCACCTTAAAAGGAAGAATTTTTGGATAGCGGCCACTCTGACTTACTGTTCTTGGGCCTGGAGAAAAATCCTTGCAATGAGGGAAACTGTTATAGGTCTATTTAAATGGAAGATTGGAAATGGTGAGTCTACCTTCCTATGGTTTGATCCGTGGCTAGATATGGGTCCCCTTAATTTAGTTTTTTCGGACTCTAATATCTCTCTATCGGGTCTTACAATGAAGCAAAGGTTGCTGATCTATGGACTCTGGATGGGCAAGCTTTCTTTCAAGAGCTACAGGCATGGTAGTTTACTATCCCTCCGGTTAATCATTTGCCGAATATATTCACTTGGGCGCCTCACCCGTCAGGCACCTTTTCCAATGCCTCAGCATGGTCAATTATCAGGAAGCAAGCCGCTAAGGTCTATTGGGCATCCTTTGTTTGGAACAAAGCTATTGTTTCGAGACATCAATTTCTTCTTTGGCTGATACTATGGAATCGGTTTCCCACTCAGGTTTTTCTCATGTCTCATAGCAGAATCCCTCCTAGGTAGTGTGCTTTCTGCAATCTATGTCCTGACTCTATTGATCATTTATTTTTTGATTGTCACGTCACAAACTCCCTTGCTACATTTTGGGCTGTGAAATGTAACCTCCCTTGGAGGAATCAAGGTTGGTCTGAAAACCTTAGATGGGCTATTCATACCTTTGATGGTAATGGCTTCTATTTTGATATGATCCGGTCTTCCTTTGCCACCCTCTGCCATGTGATTTGGAAGTCCAGGAATGATATTATATTTCAGGCTACCAACTTATATGTGCCGGCTATGAAGCTTCACTTAACCAAAGTAGTCAAGAACAAAGCACTCACGTTTAAATCTGTTGTAGACTCTTCTCGGGACAGAAGACTACAGCGTTGCTAGGGATTTGACCCTTAAGTTTTTTGTGAGGAGACGTGACAGGGGTGGACTCGTCCGTTCTAGCTCTTTTGTAAAGCTACTGCGTGTAGTAGTTGTGTCTTTTTTAGTGAACTTGGCCCCCCTACTCTTGTGACATGTTGTCCTGTTTGAGTGTGTGTTGGTGTCGAGTCCCACCTGTTGTATAGTTGATTTGCTGATTTATATTATTTACCTTTACCAAAAAAAAGAAAGTCACACTCTATTCATATATAATAACCAATTGATCAATCTCATTTGTATTTTTTTCTTCTTTCTTGATGCTCAAAGTCAAACTGCTTAGCTGTCGGTTATTAATTGTTCATCCATCATACTAATCAAACTAGCAACCTTCTATATGTTTAGGATGCAAGCAGTCCCTCAGGCGAAACAGCAGCCCAGATTAAACATATAATTGGAGTGTGGAAATAAGTTAACAAGACAAATAAATATAGAGTTAAAAGATTTCAACGATAGAAGACCTAACGGCTTAAAATTTTAGAACAAACCATTAACCTCTTTAATTTCCTCTCCTTGGTATCTTCTCTCTTCATAACATAAACATGTTCGCCTAAAGAGATTAGTTAAAAATGCAAGAAACCTTTTTATACTTTATTTCTACTCCTTTTTAAAAGAAAAAATTAATTAGAGTGTTTAGCTTAATTTAGGGGTGTGTTTTTGTCGGGGAAAAATAAATGATTTGAAATTTTTTTACTAAAAATGATTGTCTATATTGCTTACAAAAATGAATGAACGAAAATTTTTTCATCGTCCATGAATATATTTAGTCATTAATTGTTGTCCATAATGAAAATATTTTTCAACGACTAATGATTCATACAAAAGATAGTTTTCAGGAAAATATTTTTCAAATATTTTATTTTTAGTGAAATAAATAGAACCTAAGAATTAATTGATATCAATTATCCTCAGAAGTCACACAGAAATTTCAATATATGTATGAAGTGGCTCAAGAAATAGATTGTTCTTGTTGCTGTGGCTCATGGAAGCATAATAACGTGGCAGCGGTTAAACCTTGGAAACATAGAACAGACGACAACCAGAAAGTCTTTTTCTAGTTCAATTCATGATCTTTTCATAAAGAATGGAAAATTTAAAAAAAAAATAAAAATCAAGAGTGAAGTCATTTTCTCAAAAGAGAATTGAAATTTGATATTGTCTCAAATAAGAATTACAAGTGGCCAACTTTAGTCAGGACCCAAACTCCAAATATTATTCATAACCAAGGGTACTTTTGTCCAAGGATCTCCTTTTTCTCTCTTTATTTTTACTTTCTCTATTGTTTTGTTTTCAGTTTTTCTTGTTCTTTCTTCATCTTCCTCGCGTCTCCCTCGTTCCCCTCCATCACCTCCGTCTTCGACACTATCATCAGGCTCCCCACCAACGAGCTCGTGATCTTCGCGTCATCACGTACCTCTCATCGATCTCACCGACCAGAAGACGGATTGGAGTCATTTACTGCCAGCCACCTTCTTTGATGACAAAATCCCCTTTTCCTCAAGACGCATTAGATCTTGGCTTGCTTGTGCTCAATCTAAGGCTTGGATCGACCTCCATTTGACAACGAAGATGCTGGATTTTCTGTCAAGCTGGTGGCCGACGAGGTCGAGGGCTTGAGTAGGACTTGTCAATGGCAGCAATGTGGCAATTGGAGCAGAAGGTTTAGATAAGGATAAGGTCAATGTGAGGGAGTTATGAGATATGATACATGAGATTGGAGAACGTGGAATTGGGAGGAGAGCTTGTGATTTGTAACTGGTTAATGGTGGTAGGATTTTTTAAGAGATGTCGGAGAGAATGGCGAGAGTGGGAGTGGGAGTGGGAGTGGGTGTCTCCAGACTAGGGATTATTGAAAGGAGGCATTGGTATTGCAAAGGAGGAGGAGGATCTATGAAAGACAAAATTCATGCAAGAGGGGCAAGCCCGAATTTGAAATTGATGAGGCAAAATTATTGCCAAGGTTGAAATAGTCGCCTGCTGTAACAAAATTGTTCTTTGACTTGAAATTGTTAATCCCCAAGCAAGAGTTAATTGATTGGAGGCATAAGTCAGACCAACAAGATCGTCTGGCGATGCTGGGATATGGCTACTTCTGTTGTTGGCAAGCAAGACCAAAAATAATGAATAAATTACAATTGCTGGTTTGGCGAAAGGCATGGAATAAGTGGAGTTTTGATGCATTCTCAAGCTGAGAGAAAAGATGTTACGAAAAGGATTAGTTGCATTGCTCGAGAGTTCGAGAAGAAGTTGGAGTCTCAGAAAAAAGCAGAAACTGTTATGGCTTTGAGACTAAAATTTGCGATGAACGTCGGGGAAAAGAACCTATTTTTGTAAGCTCGCCTATTTTGGCTTCGTGGAATTGTCTATAAACCATTTTGAGAAGCAAAATTTAAAATCTTCCACAAGTTAGGATGTGTTGTGATAGCCTAAGAAGCACGGACACTCTCCGGAAGTCTTCGTGTCGTGTCAAACACTTCGACACTTTTCGACACTTGGTCAACACGTGTCGAAAAATTCGACACCTAGTTCACTTTCCTCAATACTCAAGTATGGAATTCTGACACACGAGTTCGGAATCCCAAGATGTGATTTCGACACGCACAGAGTCAATAATAAATTTTTTTAATAAATGATTAATCAAAATGTAAATATATATAAATAAATAAATAATTAATAAAATAATAAATTGGAAAAAGAAAAAGAAAAATCTAGTCTTCTCTTCTCTTCTTCTGTCTCTCACTTCCCGTGATATACAATTTACCCACTGAAGTTTGTTTTTTTTTTCTCTTTTCTTCCAACATGCTTTAACATGAGAGTCCAGAATGTGCATTTTATTTTTTTTACTCCAAGTTTTATAAATTATTGAAACGAAGTTGAATTTGTTAAATTGAAATAATGGATGATATTAATAAATGATGTATTGATGTTTTTAGTGTAAATTCATTCTTGACTCTTTTTTATTATTTATTTATTTGTGAATTTAAATCAAATTAATTTGGAAATAATCATAAAAATAATAATTTATCATGTATTTATAAAAATATGCATTTAATATACAACAAGTCTCAATGTGTTAAAATTCTCAGTATTTTGAGAAATAATATGTCAGTGTGTTATGTCACGTGTTGCGTGTCGATGTCAGCGTTACCTAGATGATAGCTTGCCTTGAAGAAAAGCCTCATCCAATGAGATGACACCAAGAGACAGAGGGGCTAATGATGGTGTCGAGATGGAGATGATGTGGCGCAAAGGAGGAGGCCTTAGGAAGATGAAGAAAGGAAAAAAAATAAAAAAAAGAAAGAAAAAATAAAAAATAAAGAAAATGTTCTTGGACAAAAACACCCCTAGCTGTGAATAAGATTGGAAGTCCGGCTCCTTATTTGAGACTAAATTAACCACTTCAGGTGTTATTTAAAATAATATTTATTTTGGGTCCTCTTTTGAAAAAACGATTTCACTTTGGGGCCTTATTTGAAAAAATTTTCCATAAAGAATAACCAACTAATCAGTCTCCCCTTTCGGGGGAAAACAATTTCTCCTTTGCATATCCCTTTTTTCTTAATGGTCAAAGTCAAAATGCTTAGCCCTTCGTTATGAATTGATCATCCATTTAGAAACTATCCCAGGCACAGTAGTTGCCCCGACCTAAAATTTGAGTGCCAAAATTAGTTATGAATGAAAAATAAATAAAGAGTTCACAAAAGTCTCAACATCAGAACATCTAAAGGGCTTAAACTTTTAAAACACACTGCTTCCCTCTTTAATTTCCTCTCCTAGATTTCATCTCTCTTTATTTTTAAATAACATTCATAGAGTTAAATATGTTTGGCAAAAGAAATTAGTTGAAAATGTGTGAAATCTTGACTTTTTTATACTTTCACTCTATCTTCTACTCCCTTTTTTTTTCTTTTAAATTCAATAAGGGTAGTTATTACCTAAGGAAAAACCTCTCACCCTGGGTGAGCTCTCCCCTATCCCTCCATGGTGATAGTCATCTTCCTCCCCAAAAAACCCTAAATCCCTAGATCCATCTTCATGGAACCAGCCATCACTCCATTACCTGGGTAGTCGAAGCTCCCCTACACAGCGTAATGGATTGCGTCGCTCTCCAGCTCCACGGAAACCTCTGCAGAGATCTCGGTTAAGGTTTGTTTCTCCTCTTCGAACACCTTCCCACACACTCCTGCATCCATGGATACGACCACCCATCCCACTGTGTATACCCACCACATCATCCATTTTCTGTAGCCAGTAGTGAAGTTCACATTAATCACAACTCTAAAATACCTCAAACCCTAGCACGGCTGTAGACTCGACTAGAAGGCAGATCAACAGCCAAACCTGAGCTCCCTTCACTCCATTTCTCCAAATTTACCATATACCCACCCCGATTCAGCCAATGCCATTATGGATGAAACCCAACTTCGAGTGACCGCTTTATGCCGTCGGATGGGTGACCTATGGTCTGATGATGTTTTTACTGAGCTTGATGAGGAAGTATCTGTGGAGGAGCAAGAGGTCAATGATAGAACTCTCTATGGTAAGCTGTATTCAAAACCAAATGTGAATGTTCAAGCCTTTATCAATACTATGAAAAAAGCATGGAAGACTGATTCTGTAAAATGTGAAGTCATAGAGCCGGGTTTCTTTACATTTCTGTTCAGCTCCACAGAGGAAAAAAAGCGAGTTCTAGACTCGGGACCATGGTCCTTTGCTAGTAACCTACTAGTTCTGAAAGAAGGCAACTCGACCATACCTGAACATTGCTATGAATTCACGCATTATGTGTTTTGGGTGCATATCCTTGGCCTTCCTTGAGCAAAAGTAAATGAAACTTCTGTGAGGCAAATAGCATCAAAGCTGGGCACTGTTGAGGAGATAAAGTTGGAGGCTAGAACCACCACCTCTCGGCGTATAGGAAAGGCAAAGGTCAGATTGGACCTGGCTCGGCCCCTGCAAACAGGAACAATAATTAGTTTTGGTGGTAAAAAATGGAGGTTGGATTTCAAATACGAACGACTTCCTCATTTTTGTTACTCTTGTGGTAAAATTGGACACTATGCTACTTTCTGTCTGGTTATTCCTTATGAAGAATCGGGTCTGCCACATGACAAACCAGGGCAGTATGGATCTTGGTTAAAGGCTGAAGCTAGGGAAACAAGCCAATTTTGGAAAGTCTTTTATGGGGAAATTGATTCTGCTATAGTAGATGAAGAAGTCTTAACCCAAGCTCTCAAGTCAAACGAGGTGGTACCAAACACAGCAGATGAAACTCAAAATCAGATGGCAATTGTCCTAGCCTCACCCACTGACATAGAACATGCAGATCCTATGGAGTTGATGACTCATCCAGCGACTAGCTCCAGTAAGAGAGAAATGCAGCATCCTCTTACTGTTCTCAGCCTTGTAGAAATAGAGAAGGGTGGCGGGAGCTCAAAAAAAGAAAAGCATACATATAAAACTTCGGTGCCAAAGAAACAAAAAAGAAGTAGTCCTTATGAGAAGCAATCTACTCTCTCCCTGGTGGAAAATGAAGAGAATCTCACTGATTCCCCCATCCAGCTTTGGGAAGGGGAAAACTCACGGGCTTTAGTGGCTAGCCCTAATAAGCCACCCCAGCATTGATGAGGATACTTAGCTGGAACTGTCAAGGGTTGGGCACGCCCTTGACAGTTCACCATCTACGAGCCTTAGTGGCTCAGAAAAGGCCCAACTTGGTTTTTTTAATGGAAACTAAGAATAAAGAGCATATGGTGGAAGGAGTTCGGAAACGGCTAAAGTATACTCATTCCTTTATCATTGAACCAATTGGGATTGCAGGCGGACTAGCACTCCTATGGGATGAAGAGGTGGGGGTGGAAGTTGAGTTCAGCTCCGGAGTACTCATTGACACTAACTGCCGTGATCACAAAAGTGGAGTAGCCATGCGTATCTCCTTTGTACATGCTTCTACAAATTTCCAGGAAAGGCAACAACTTTGGCAATTATTAAGCACCACATCAGCAAGTCACAAACTCCCATGGTTATGTATAGGTGATTTTAACGAAGTCCTCTATCACTGGGAAAAGATAGGGCATCGTAAAGTGGAAAGACATAGAATCCAGGCCTTCCGGGACTTTCTAAATGGCTGTTCCTTGATGGATATGGAGAGCAAGCGATGTGCTTTTACCTAGTCCAATAAGAGAGAGGGATTTGACCTAGTAAAAAAACGGCTGGACAGAGCAATGTGCACTATTGACTGGAGAATTGCTTATTTACATGCAGAAGTGTTTGCCTTACCAGCGATAGGGTCAGACCATAGTCCATTACTATTGGAGACAGAGAGGACAGGTAAATCACGTACTAAACGTTTTAAGTTCAAAGCCTTTTGGCTAGAAGAACCTGACTGTATAGCAATGATAAAGGCTGTATGGGGACTAAACAGAAGTCACCTGCTTCATATTGGAGGAAAGATACAACGAGTAACGGAAGCACTGAGTAAATGGAGCAAGGAAAAGTTCTAGAACTCCCACAAGGAAATGTCGGCACTTAGAACTAGGTTAATGGACATTACAAATGCAGCTGAAGAGTCATCAAACAGAGAGGAATTCCAAACCATTGTCACCAGAATAGATAATCTTTGGCGACAAGAGGAGATGTATTGGGGTCTACGATCAATAATTAACTAGCTAAGGTGGGGTGACCAAAACACAAAATACTTCCATGCCATGACCATCCAACGGAGACAGCGAAATAAGATAAATATGCTGAAAATCGATGAGCATACCTGGTGCCGTGACCCATTAGCTCTAAAACAGCACATCCGCAGCTTCTACCAGCACCTGTTCACATCAATGGGGGAGAGAAATTATAAGCCAGTACTGGACCAATGCCCCACAGTAGTTTCACCTGAAATGAATGAGGCCCTGGTCAAGTAGGTATCAAAAGAGGAAGTGAAAACAGCAGTATTTCAGTTAGGCGCAACAAATGCACTAGGACCGGACGGACTATATGGTTTATTCTATCAAACCCACTGGTCCTTTCTACAAGAAGATCTCTTCAGCATGGTCGATGATTTTTTCAGATATGGCAGGTTTGATTCTGAGCTCAATCACACACATCTAGCACTTATTCCTAAAGTGACTAGCCCAGAAAACATTACTCAGTACAGACCTATCAGTCTATGCAACTTCATTTACAAAATCATTGCAAAAGTAATGGCCAATAGATTGAAACCATGGCTAACAACAGTAATCTCCATGGAGCAAAGCGCCTTCGTTAGTGACCGACAAATCCAAGACAACATCATCATTGTTCAGGAGGTACTTCACCACTTAAAAATCAGAAAGAGAAAGAGAAATTTCCAGGCTGTTTTGAAACTGGACATGCAAAAAGCATATGACAGGATTGAATGGGATTTCTTATGTGATTATATGAGAACGGTGGGTTTTAATGAAAAATGGGTACAATGGATACATTATTGTATCTCAACAGTCACATTTAGCACCCTTGTCAATGGAGAACCTTCAGCAACTTTCAAACTGACAAGAGGGATAAGACAAGGTGATCCCCTTTCCCCCTATTTGTTCATTATTACTGCTAACGCCCTCTCTACCCTGCTGTCCAAAGCTGTAATGGACGGTACAATTAAAGGAATCCGGCTGAATCCCTCCTGCCCTACCTTATCTCACTTGCTTTTTGCGAATGATGCTATTCTATTCCTAAATGGTACAGTCAGAGAAGCTCAGAATGTTGCCAACATATTGAATTAATACTGCTATGCCTCTGGACAGGCCATCAACTTGAATAAATCGGGTCTATACTTAGGAAAAGATTGCCCTCATTCTCTCAAACAGAATATTGTAGCAAAGCTACGGGCTCCCATCATTGAACAAACAGGGAAATATCTGGGAATACCATCAGATTGGGGCCAAACCAAGAAACATATGTTTAATTGGATTCTTACAAGGGTAGAAAGCAAGCTCGAAGGCTGGAAGGAAAAGTTGATTTCCAGAGCGGGTAAAGAAATACTTATCAAAACAGTCATTCAGGCTTTACCCCAATACGCCATATCGGTTTTTAAAATCCCACTATCCATTTGTAGGGCTATTGAGAAAAAAATAGCAAACTTTTGGTGGAAGCAAAATGCTTCAAAGAAGGGCATTCATTGGAAAAAATGGGAAGACTTGAAAATTCGAAAGGATCAGGGAGGACTGGGATTCTGAGACCTAGTAAACTTCAATAAAGCAATGTTGGGCAAGCAAGCCTCGAGACTAGTTCAGAAGCCGAATGACTTATGGAGTCGAGTGGTTAAAAGTGTATACTTTCCTACGGGGGTGTTTTGGACAGCACAAAAACGACCCCAATCCTCTTGGGGATGGCAAAGTTTATTAGAGGGCCGAGAAGTCCTTGAACCATACACACGGTGGATAGTGGGAAATGGGGAAAAAATCAGAATTCGTGAGGACCGCTGGCTGCCTTCCAGCAGGATACATGGCCCTCCTAATCAGTGCGATCCATGCATGGTAACTGAATTGATAAATCAGCAATCTAAGGCATGGGACCTTAACCAGCTAAATGAGTTTTTTGAGGAGACTATTGTTAAGGAAATCGCAGCCATCCCTCTAAGCACACAACCAGTCCCTGACCAACTCATGTGGACGGCAAACAGCTCGGGGAGTTATACGGTCAAGAGCGGCTATAATTGCATCTACAAAACAGGTATGTCCTCCTCAACACAAAATCCCTCTACTTCGTATCAGATACCTAAATCTCTATGGACATGGGTATGGAATCTTCACACCCCCACTAAAATCCGATTGTTCATATGGAATATATGTCATAATGCACTCCCCACGAGAGAAAACCTCTACAAACGACAAATCTTACCTGATCCTTTGTGCCCCATTTGCCGAACCGAACCCGAAACACCAGAACACCTGTTTCTCCTGTGTAATTGGACAAAAGACGTGTGGTCACAACAGCCCATACACACCGACATCAGCCCATCAACACTCAGCCGAATTGACAAATGGATCCACGAAAAACTCACCTCGACAGACCGCCCTTCCTCTAGAAACCTCATGGCTGGCGTCCTATGGCAGATCTGGACACAGAGAAACGCTCTGCTCTTCCGCGGCAAAACCCCTGATTCGAAGCTCATGGTTGACCTCGCACTCTCCTCGCAGTCCCTATTTGAGAGCACAAACAAGCTCAAACAAAAACCCCCATGGCAGAACCAGCAAGAGACGAAGAGCTGGAGACCTCCACCACGAAACATACTGAAGTTGAATGTCGACAGTACCTGGAATAGAGCAACCCTCGCTGGATCCGTCATTGGCCTCTGTAGAAACGCCTCCGGGGTGCTGACCGATGGGTTTGTCCGGCAGATCCAAGCTCCATCCGCGCAAGTAGCCGAAACCCTAGGTGTAAGGGCTGCACTGATTTGGTTGAAGGCAAATAGAACAGCTTCAACTGATCTGCCCTCCTCGTCTTTAGCTGATTGACGCCCACACCCTTCAGCTGATCTGCACCTGCTCTTATCAACGGATAACTTATCCGTGTGTCAATATGTGCTGGGCCGAGAAACACCCCCATGGTCGGCCCACTCAATCATTCAGGATTGCAGACAGCTCTTGAATGAACTTCCTTGGGTCCAGCTGGAATATTGGCCGCGCGAAGCAAATCAAGCAGCGGACTGGCTTGCGAAAGCCCATCGAGACAACATTTTGCCTTTAAATTGGATTGAGCATCCCCCCTTCCCCTATGGTCTATATTATGTATGGATTTTCCAGTATCACAAACTCTCATTTTGAGTTAGTAATAGAAATCTTGCTTCTGATCAAAAAAAAAAAAAAGGGTAGTTAAGTTTTAGCAACGTATGTAGTCTAATTTGCACCTAAGATTGAGATTAATTGTCCTTGAACTCGTATGCGAATTTCAGCATACGTGTGAAGTGGCTCAAGTCATAGGTTGTCCTCGTCGTGGTGGTTTATAAAAGCTTAATAACGTGGCACTAGTCACAAATTGGAAATTTGTGGATTAAACAAAGGCCAGAAAGTCTTTTTCTAGGTCAATTCATATTCTATTCATAAACAATGACCAATTAATCAATCTCATTTGTATATTATTTTTTTCTTAATGCTCAAAATCACATTGCTTAGCTCTTTTTTATTGCTTGTCCTTCCATTATACTAATCAAACTAGGAACCACAGATACATCTAATGTTCAAGCACCCTCTCAAGCAAAGCAGTAGCGTGGAAATTAGTTACAGTGAAAAATAAATAGACTTTAAAAAATTTTGAGCGTTATAAGGTCTAAAGGCTTAAACTTATAAAATAAACCGTTGCCTTCTTTCATTTCCTCACCTTGACTTCATCTATCTTCATTTCGCCAATGCTCAATAAGTTAAATTTGTTTGGCAAAAGAAATTAGCTACAAATGCAAGATGTCTTAAAATATTTTATACTCCCCCCCCTCCCCCCCCTCTCTCATCTTATTGAAAATTCAGTTAGAGTATTTAGGTTGCAGCTGTGTATGTAGCTGAATCTGCACCTAAAGAGTTGGTTGAGATTAATTGTCCTCAGATCCATTTCTTGTGAAGAATTCGTCTGTCTCTCGGCCTTTGCCTTTATTGGGTTTTCATCCTTTGAATTGATTCGCTCCCCAAAATGATCTTTATAATATTCTAGCCCCTTGCGAGATCAGGTTGATTTCGTCATTATACTGACTGATAATGTGAAACTGTGATTAATAACATGCCCCACCTTAGCCATACATGGTACAATCGGACACCTTATGCGAACAGTTGGATTTGATTTTGCCCTGCTTGGCCTTATAATTAGATTTAATAATTTAATTATTGATGGGAGAAATAAATAGTCACATGTAGCTGCATTTTGCATGCAGGAATTGGTGATGATGCCTCACTCCTCTTATGAGCAGCCCTAAAGGGATAGCATGAGAATTAGATACCACCATGTCCATCTCACCTCTCTCATAAAAGCAATTGAATGAATCTTAATCTCCTAAGATTCTTTCTCTTTCACCAAAATGTGTGTATGTACACATTTTGGTGCGGTGTCTTTCAAATATATATAGAACAAGCTAGATTGAATAGAAGATATTTTTTAGTATGTGATGCTATTAATATGATAAGTGCGGTCATTCCTCGACGACTTTGAATGTTTGCCCCATGTGTGGACTCGAAGAAGGGGTCAAAAAAATATCTTGACTACTTGGCATGTTGATTCAATGTGGTCCTCCCCAACTAACTAATCACATTACTAATGAAGCAAACCCCACCACCACTGCTTTGGGGACCAAATCAAACCCCAATAATTGAGATATTTCATTGCGTGCATGTAGTATTTTCCCTCCTATACTTGCATATCTCTCTTTGCTCCAAGGAATATTCACCTCCATTTGTTTTACAAAAGTTGAATACTTTGAAAAATACTTATATAAATGATTGCTTGTATCGCTTTAAAAATGAAATTCCTCATTGCTTTGCCAAGAAGGTATTTTACATATATTTACATCATGTGACGACAATACGTAAAAGAGCTTGTCAATAAACAAAGAAAATTTCAAAATTCATGAATGAGGTTGATCATTATTAATGAAGAAATGTTACAATTACTAAGTACGGGTTACTAAATCGATATACTAAATTTAATGTGATTGAAAGTAAGGTATTGAAGGCAACTCACTTGCTTAATGCCTACTTTCAATTTGCCATAAATTTTATAGATCGATTTTAACATAATCAGTATCAACTGGACATGATAATATCAAACAGTAGATAAAACAGTATCAACTGGACATATATATATATATAAATATATCATTTTGATTATATTCAATGCACATAATACTTTTCTTTTCTAAGATTCGTGTTTTGCTCCGTCCCTTTCCCTCTAAGCACCCTCCTAAGGTGGTTAATTATCGAAATCTATAATGGGTAATCCAAAAAGGCGTAATAAGACAAACGATAATATAGTCATTTTCTTGAAATTAATGATTGAAGGCCAACTAGGGGGCACTTATTTTTTCGTGATTGAACCACGTCCAACCTTGTACCACTTGCCTTGAGTTTTCCTAGGTGGGACCCCTGATGGTGAATCTTGACCCATTGACTTTCTTTCTCTTTTAGGTCATGCACTAATTCTGCGGTTCCACTGGCTAACTAATTACAAATTTGCCACTGCAAAGGTTCTTTCCTTCTTATCCCTATTAAAAGTATGATACAATCACACTTTTTCGGTTGTCCTAATGCGAGATATTTAAATCCATGATATGACCCTTGGAACTCGTTAGATGATACTTTCCGAGTAATGATGTGAATGCCTCTACATTCTCGGCAATTCCAAACTCTACTATTACTTCCTTCTCCTCATGCCTCACCTATCATTTTCGCAATATCATTGGTCATTTTTCAAATAAACCTTTACCTGGACCTTTTAAATGAGTGAGTAAGGTCAACTTTGAATCGGGTTATAAATTATCAAACTCAAATTAATCCATTAATTTACTTATGACCCATTTATTTGTAATGTAAATTTTTCAACCCAATGTCCTCCATCTCATCTTCAACCTCTCCGCAAGTACCCTCCCCGAGGTCTTCTACTTCACCAGATCAGCTGAGGTGTCTACTCTAAGTTGATTAACTGTCAAGTCGTTTCTCATGAACAGGTCAGGTCAGGTTGGGCAACGAGGCAAAGAGTGATTTGAGACTTCTTGTTGTATTGTCTGCAACTATGAGATTGGTTTCTCCTTGCCAATCTAACAGGGAACTCGTTAGTTATTTTATTTTATTGGAGGAAGGCAAACTTATCAGTTGGTAAATTGTGTTAAAGGTTCCTTAATTATAGGTCAGTTGCATTTAAAGACCTTATTTTTTTAGTTCTAGTAAAGGTTTGATACACCATCGAAGGGATTTCCCAATTATGCCCCAGGCAAGCTCAATCAGCTATCCACCACACAGGCTACGAAAATAGATCAAGTCTCATGGTTATCGAACTCAGTAGTATAATCCCCGATGGTGGCAAGAGGTCGGCTGCGTTTTTGTTTGGCGATAGATGCCATGGAAGAGACAACGACTACATCTGATGGAGTTAAAGAAACGGTCGATTGACAAGCTTCGAAGGAGGAGTTGGGCAGTTTAGGGAAATAGCTGAAGAAGCTCAAAAAGAATCAGTTTAAAAGGGTGATTCAACCTAGAGGTGAGCATGATTTCAATGTACAACTACCAGTCCGGTTCTCCAATTTCAAAGTATACAGGATAGGTTTTAGATTCCAAAAAAATGAGGAATTTATTCTAACAGGTAGGTTTTAGGTTACGTATAGGTTTAACTAAAAACCTAAAATCCATTTTCTGGCGCCACTACTCGATAAAAAAGTGAGCCCCTCTAGCTTTTCTTGTTTCTCCTCTTTTTTCGATTTATCTTCCTTCTTTATATTTTTTGGTGGCTCTATTTCCATACTGAAAATATTTAAATAAATACCTTTTTCAATGTATTTTAGGAGCATATTCCCCAATCCAGATAAGATAAATTTTCACATTTAAAGTTGTAATTATCACTCATTGGGAAAATCAACGTGAACCCCAATTTTTGAAGATCATTTGCATTCAGTAGTAACTACTATTAATGGATTATAATGGTGAATTGATATTTCTCTTTTGCAAACAAATTTAAAAGTGAAGAAAATTGAAAAATCGATTAGAGAGGAAAACATAATTTGATCATAAAGCTCCGTTGTCGCAACTCTTCCAAGCCAGGATTGAAAGAGGTCAACAGGTGACAAGTAGGGGTGAGCATTGGTCTAGGGTCAACCCTGGATTGACCATAGACTGGCCCAACCCTACTTGTCCTTTCTGGTTCCCAGGGGGACTGCTTCGGTCTAGGTCGGTCCTTGTTCCTGGGACCCCTAAACTTGTGTGGGTTGGTCATTAGTTCTGGAAGTTTAGTATTGGTCCATCTTCTTTTATCTATTCTAAAGTATATAACCCTAACTTAACGTCAATGGCGTTAACAAGTCATCCTCCTCTAGCATTATGTTATGTCCTTTTCTTTCTTTTTTATCTTTGCCAAGTAAATCAGATAGAACAAGGCCCTAATTAGAAATATAGAAACCCTCTTTGTGAGCAACGCTTGACGCTTACCCCGCTTCCCACTTGCCCCTCGCCCCTCGCCCTCGCCTTGCCGCTCACCGCTCGCCCCATTATTTTGAAAATCATAGGCTGTAAAAAGTCAATCAACTCCATGTCATCACGGAAAAAACCCATCTCAACGAGTGCTTCAAGTCATTGGTATCATTCATTAATGCTAGAACTCGGATGCTTATTTTTGTTTTAAGTATGATTCGCCCTAATCTTTTCCTAGAGTGTTAGTAGTGTGGATCTGGTGTAGAATTCTATATTTGAGAAGCGGTACTTCCTTAGTAATGGTAGATTTCTTCTAGTGATTCAGAGGATACTAGGCAAGGGCATTCACTTCTCTGATTGAAGGAAAAAAGCAATGTGTAGATAATTATGTTCCTCAAACTTTCTTGCTCCGTTGTGATAAAGTTTTTTAGAGTTTTGCTTTAAAATTCTCTCTAAACTGAAGAATTCTTGGGTTGAGTATTAGATGAAGGTGCATGGTTTAAGCTCGTGCTGCTTTTGGCCTTTTATGTTTTTCAATTTACCTTTTCATTCCTTTCCGAGATAGAAAATTCATGAAACAATGCTAGTTGGCTCTGTGGCACTGAATGCTTTCAACTTTCACTATGTTCATTACCTTCCAGGGGAAGTATGTGGCATTTCAAAGTACCTCTATAGTCTAGCTGTATTCTCATTTTATTGGTGGATTGATTTATTAACCTGAATGATATGCAAATACCTAAAATTTGAAATGTATTTAAAACAGACAACTTTCAAATGACCAAATCAATATAAATTTAGTCGCAGCTTGCACTGTAGCCCAGAATTTTCTTCTCTTAAACTTCCCATCTCATCCCATTTCCCAAACAAAAAAATGATTCAAAGACAAATCAAAAGTGAGGGAGTAATAACATGCTCCAACGATAGAAACACCATATCTCCATGAGTAGTCTTGAGCATTTTTATGTTTTGTTATTTTTAGCAAGTGTGAAATTTCTATTGTTATGTTATTTTAAATTTGTGTTGGATATGTATTGGTGTTTATAATTTGATTGATCAACACCGCATTATTGATGGATATGTAATTTCAAATAGTAAATTTGTCTTTTTTAGGTAATACAAAAAATGAAAAGAAATTATTGGTTGGTCCCAGATTGACCTTGGAACCGGACCCAATTTGGTCCTCGATCTCAAGCTCAACAGGGTCGGTTCTCGATCCCAAAAATTGAGTATCAATACTGTGCAGGTTGATCCTTAGGTTAGGTGTTGGATTCTCAACTCAAACTATACTCACCCTTAGCAACAAGATGGCACTTAAGCTTTACAGAAAAGGGAGGCGCAACACCCTAGTCGGATTCTCCCAAATCTAGCATGTGTAGTAATATGGCTTTTATAGTGAATTATGTAGAAAGTGCCACCAGAATTAATTAATAGGGTTGAGGCCCATGGGCTCGCCCATGCTAACCAACATGGACTTGAAAGGCGTTAGTTAGGCCCAATCTATAAGGTCTCGAACCCATCAAATGATCATTCCGGTCACCATTAATGCCCCCGCCTCATCAAGGTGAGCATCTGCCATCTTGCAACCGTCAAACACCAACTAGACAAGTCAGTGCCACACGTGTCGAGAGGATGGATCGTGATGCTGGCGGTGGCATGCGTGTCCTTCCTCTGGGTCTACTTCGTGCAGGCTTCTACATCATGATGCACACGCTGGGCATCCACGCGCTGAACTTGCTCATCGGCTTTCTCTCCCCTTAGATCGACCCGGTGCTCCAGGAACTTGCTGACGGCCAGGGCCCATCTCTTCCCATGCGCGACTCTAACAAGTCCAGGCCCTTCGTCTGCTGCCACCCCAAGTTCAATTGTCAGTGGTTTTACGGTTGGGATCGGTCCGCATTAAATTTTTCGATGGGTAGCTACAATTAGCTATCAGTTAGAATTGGTGGAATTGATCTGCTTCATCTCGAAGGAGAAAGATGGAAGGATTCAATTGGCGTGAATCTGAACTTCTGTCTCAACAAAGGTGGCTGCATACGGCCTTTCTGATTTTGGGGGCACTTTGGTATTGTTAATGTATGCATACCTTTTTCTGAATGAGTAGTTTTTTTCTTCTTTATTTTCAGAGCCATTTTGAATCACCTCTTAAAAGAATGCTTTGGAACTTCAGCTCAATTTTATTGTAGAACATTACATTCATTATGTAATTCAAACAGCTAATAGAAGTACGAAAAAATAGGAAGATTCGTGAGTGAAAAGTTGTAATTTTGCATAAAACGACTATAAGATGACTTTTGGGAAACATATTGCCATATTGAAGTCAAAATTGCGTGATAAATATAATTCGTGCAATTTGAGTTCAACCAATCACGTCTTCTTTTTTCTAGGAGGTGAGACCACCACATTTCCCGCATTCATATACAGATTGGCTGCTAAGAGTCAATTGGCCACAATCCTTATTCCCATATATTCACCAAAATTTTATCACTCGTAAAACGCTCATCACATAATCTCTACTCCGAGAAATCAAGAACGCAGCCTATAGTAGCCATAGGCTTATTGAAGGTCTATGAAAGTAAGCACGAGCAAAACAAAAACAGCAATCAAGGAAATGATTGACCAGGGATTTAGGAAATTTCCAACAGGGATTGCTAAGGTATTCAAGCTTGAGACTGGCTATCTAGCAATGCCAACTGTGGCTGGAGTATTTGTTCACCTCCTCAGTCACTTTAGAGAGATGACTGTCGTTGATGCCGAAGTCCACCTCCTTGCAAAGGTGGTGGAAGAGGTCAGCAACCTCGGTGTCGCTCCCAAGCCAGTGCTCGATGATCCCACATTCGTGGAGGTGTCCCACGTCCTCGGCAGAGTTAATCAAGTAGACCATGAAGATTATGTACGAGGTGATGACTTTGTCGCAATTGATGTGACTTTGCTCAAAGGCTATCAAGTTGAGGAAGAGCGGCCTCGTCCCATCGTGGATCAGAAGCTGGGGGCTCTTTAGAGTCCCGCCCTTGAATTGGATGTCCCATAACCTGTCCGTCACACCCCTTACTGAACTTGATCCTATCTTTCTAGAGCGCTGTCACGCGGAAGTGCCGTTGCTGCTTCTGCCTCTACTGCTGCTTCTGCTTCCGCTTTAGTGCAGGAGGCTCGATCAGAACAATCTGAGGAAAGGGAACTCACCCTCTTACAATAACGGGTCAAAATCCAGCCCGTGGATACTAATGGAGTAAAGCTTGCTCTCTGTAGGTATAAGAGGGTAGAAGAAGTGAAGCGCTAGCTTAGCCAAGACACCCGTCGGATTGGGTTTGGGATGGTTACACAGGAGGCAGAACAGCCGATCGATTATGAAGAGTGGGATCTGATTCTCAAGCATGATCATATCCCGCTGGATTATGTGCGTCAATCCCCCCAAATGAGAAGACGGGGTCATTCGGATGGTGGCCGAGTTCCTTGAAACCCACGGAGAATCCCCAGAACAACTCAATCACAAAGCACCCATCGAGAACTATCATCTCCCCAAGGTTGGCACCGAATCAGCATATGAATCATCTCAAACAACTCCTGCCCTCTTCACCACCTGAAAAGCAATATGGGTAATCAAACTCTTGACCCTATACAGTCCAACGAGAGTAACAAACAAAATTTCAAGGGAAGAGACGATATCCACTATGATTTTGCTCTATTTCTCTAGCAAGTTAGAGGTTCCATGTTTTCAACTAAAAAAGCCCTCAAATCAATCAAACGCGCTTGTAAACATTTCTCTCTCGGCAGGAGGACGTAGAGCATAGGCAAACTGACCAAATAATCCCCAAGGCTTCGCTTTTCCATATAATAAGACAAATCCATTAACATTCATAGAGCAAATCTCAAAAGCGAGGGTTTGCATATGCTCGACCACAAGAGAGAAACTATATGCAAACCCTCGCTTTTCAAACTTCAAGACACTTTGCCAAATGATGCATGCTAACCTGGTCACTTCGCACGAGACCGATGGTAACTCTGCCTCTCGAAGCCTCAGGTCATTTAAGCACCCAAGAAATATCCCCAGGCGAGCCCAATCAGCTACCCAATGACACGGAAAAATCGACGACGTCTCACAGTTATCGAAGTCAACGGTGGAATCCACAACGAATCAGCAAGTGCGACAGAATCAGTGGAGGAACGACGGGTGCATGGAGGTGGGCCTGCGTTTCTGTGAGGAGATAGATGCCATGGAAGAGACGATCGAGGAGCTTCGGAAGAGTGAGAATTTCACACGAAAGTCCGAGAAGGTGAGTTGCCTAACATGGAAAAAGAAGATACGCTTGTTTGTAGCTTATATTACTTTAATGTGCTACTTCATTATCGACTCAGATGAAGGACTTTTAAGAAGAATATTGTCGTTTTCCATGGGCATTATTATCAATTACACTGGAAAGCACGCGTATGAAGAAGCTATTTAAGTTATGGAATAAGAGCCAGCCTTCTATAGGTGTTTAATCAAAAATCAGTGGGAGCGCATGCGAGTGACATCACCGTGACCAAACCATAAAAATGATCAGAAGGCACCATCAGCTTCCTCTCCCGTCAGGTTGACCCGGAGCTCCAGGACCTTGCCGGTGGCAACGGCCCATCCCTCCCCACCCGTGATTCCGACTAGCTCAGGCCCTTTGTCTGCCGCCTCCCCCAAGTTCAAGTGTTGGTAGGTTCACAGCTGGGATCGCTTCGCATTATATTTTCAATTGGTAGTTGCCATTAGCTATCAATTGGATTTGATGGAATTGATCTGCCGCATTTCGGGGGTTGAAGATGGAATTGTGTGTTCGTGGTATTCTAAATTCGAGGTATTCTCAGGGTGGAAAGACTCGTTGTAAGTTGAGAATTGTCACTTCAAGTTTAAATAACTTAAGAGGAAGACGGTATAGATTGAATTGGTGAAAGATTGGTAAATTTTGTATTTTTAACGTTTAGGGAGTGTTGGTGATGCTTTTTGTAAGAAAACAAGCAAGACAAGCAAAGGAAGAAATATGATGGGAAGACATAAGACCTTTTTGTATTTCAGTATGTTTACAATGTACAAGAGGCTTGTAATATATAGTACAAAAGGAGATCAATAAAAGGAAATAATCTTTCTTACAATATTGTATCAAATATGAAATTGATTCAGTGTATCAATTCAATCTTTGATTGAATATTGCAAGCATATCTTCCAACACTCCCCCTCAAATTGGTGGCTTATAGATGTCCAAGACACCTAGCTTGCTTAATAGATATGCGTGTTGCCTTTGACAAAGAGGTTTTGTAAAAACATCCGCTGGTTGTTCTGCAGTTCCAATTCCTCTTGTTTCGATTATTCCTTCTTGGATCTTGTCCCGAGTAAAATGACAATCCACTTCTATATGCTTCGTCCTTTCATGCACTATAGGATTAACTGCAAACTTGATGGCTGCATCATTGTCACAAAATAGCATGGTTGGTCCCTTTATTTGTACCCCTAGGTCCTGGAGTAAGCCTCATATCCATACGATCTCACAAGTGGTCTTTGCCATGGCTCAATATTCTGCTTTTGCTGAAGATAGTGAGACAGTTGGCTGCATTTTCGTCTTCCATGAGAGTAGAGATTCTCCCAGTTTAATACAGAAACCAGTGATGGATCTTCTGCTCATAGGACAAGTTGCATAATTTGCATCACAGTAAGCCGTCATCTCCATTTTCCTTTTCCTAGAGAGAAGTATCCCAAGTCCTGGGCATTTCTTCAAATATTTCACAACTTTCAGGGTTGCATTCATGTGAGACTGCTTTGGTTGGTGCATGAATTGACTGAGTGTTTGTACAGCATAACATATATCTGGTCTGGTCATGGTCAGGTATATAAGTTTTCCAACGAGCTTCTGATAACTTGATGGGTCTTTGAGTACAGGATCATCTTGTGATGTTTTCGCATCATATTCTACCGTGGTCAATTTGATATTTTGCTCAATCGGGACAACTAATGGTCTATACCCTGACAGGCCAGCTTCTGATATAATTTCCATCACAAACTTTCGTTGACTGAGAGAAATTCCTAAGTCGGACCGTGCAATTTCGATCCCAAGAAAATATTTATGTGCTCCTAGATCTTTAATGTGAAAAATGGAGTGTAAATATTCCTTAAGATTCTTAATTGCGTTCTGGTCCTTGCCCATAATTAAAATATCATCAACATATATCATCAAATAAACAGATGACATACCTTTTGTCCAGGTGAATAAAGCATAATTGTATCTGGATTGCTTGAACTCTACAGCCATGAGAGCATTTGCAAATTTGGCATACCATTGTCTTGAAGCCTGTTTGAGTCCATAAAGGGATTTGCGGAGACGACATACTCTATTCTCCCCCTGTCTCCGTAATCCTTGAGGAAGTTCCATATAAATTTCTTCATCCAAATCTCCATGAAGAAAAGCATTGTGCACATCCATTTGATGTAATGGCCAATCATTGACAACAGCAACCGATAGGAAAGAACGTACCGTAACATCTTTGGCTATCGGGGAAAAGGTCTCGTGATAGTCGAAGCCTTCTCGTTGGGTAAATCCCTTGGCAACTAGTCGAGCTTTATAACATTCGATGGACCCATTTGCTCAATATTTAATATTATATACCCATTTGCACCCAATAGCCTTCCTGTCTTTGGGTAATGTGGCAAGTTCCCATGTATGATTGTCAATGAGAGCTCGAAGTTCTGCTGCCATTGCTTCTTGCCACTTCGGGTTAGAAGAAGCTTCATCATAACTAGATGGCTCACGTTCTTCAGATATGTGGCTTATACAACATCGATGTTCTATAGATAATCTATCGAAAGAAACATACGATGATGTAGGGTAGCGAATACCTGGTGAATTGGTGGAGGCACAAACGTAATCCTTTGTCCACGTAGGTGGGCGTGTGCTTCTCCCAGAATGCCTTGGGGGATTTGTTGATAAAGGTGCCGGATCTACTTCTTGTTGTTCCCTTTCGTTGTGTGGGGCTTCCTCAATGGCCACATTATCCGCCACATCTTCCACCAATGTTGCAGAGTGAGGATTCTCAACAGGATTTGCTGGAGTTGATGGAATACCATGGTGAGGTATCATAATATATTCTGGAACTGTAAAAGCTCCTTCCTCATGTGAATATGCTTGTGAGTTGTGGCTGTTATTTGATTCTTCCTGAGATGGCTTGTCTTCTTTAAATGGAAAGACATTCTCATGGAAAGAACAATCCCTACTTACGAAGAATTCCTTCGTGGTTGGTTCAAAGAGATGATATCCCTTTTGCAAATTTGGATATCCCATGAATATACACCTTCGAGCACGGGGACCCAGTTTGTCCCAAGGACCCACTGTAGTGGCGTAACATAGACACCCAAAGACTCTAAGATGATCCAACTCCAGCCTCTTCCCAAAAAGTACCTCGAAAGGTGTTTGTCCGTTCAGAATTTTTGTAGGCATATGATTGATCAAATAGGCTGCTGTCACGACACAATCTCCCCAAAAATCATCCGGAACATAAGCTTGAAATTTCAATGCACGTGCCACTTCCAAAAGATGACGATGCTTCCTCTCACTACTCCATTTTGTTGTGGAGTGTATGTGCACGAATTCTCATGCAAAATGCCGTGACTTGACAATAAAGACTCACATTCATTGTTGAAGAATTCTTTCCCATTATCCATCCGAATTCGCTGAATAGACTTCCTGAATTGGTTCTTCGACAATGAGATAAATGTCTTCAAATTTGAGAAGACTTGGCCTTTAGATTGCATAAGGAATATCCATGTAGCTCTAGAGTAATCATCCACGATAGTAAGAAAGTAGCGGGCCCCATCATGATTTGGTGTATGGTAGGGCCCCCAAACATCAACATGGATTAAAGAGAGAATAGCATTTGCGCGAGCATTGCTTAGAGAAAAAGCTAAGCGTGACTGTTTGGCAAGTGGACAAACATGACACTGAGGAAAGGGAAATAGGGCACTGTGACCCATTCTCGAATGCATAATGAAATTTTTATCATTGGCAGCAAGGTTACACAATGATTTTTTATTCAAAGAATTTCTAGGTAAATCAAAGGTCTTTGGAAAATCGGCCCACAAGTAGAGACCTTCAGAGAGGTTACCCAAGCCCATCAGTTTCCCAGTCGGAAGGGCCTGAAAGAAACAAGTGTTAGCATCGAACAATACTTGGCGGGAATTTTCCTTATAGGCTCTAGACACTGAAATAAGGTTGAATTGGAACTCAGGGACATATATGACATTTTGTAGGGTAATTTGGGAATTGATATTTACTGTGCCTGTGAATGTGACATGAGTAACATTTCCACTGGGCAGTCGCATAGTAATAGGAACAGTCAATTTTTCGTGGATGACAGAAAATAAACCCTTATCACAGACAATATGATCACTAGCTCCCCGAATCAATAATCCAAGTACTTCTGGAAATAAAATTAATTAGGCAATAAGAAATACTTGAAAAACTACTTCCTTTACTGGAAGTGTCCAATTTTTGTAAAGCCTGCATAAGATTTTGAAATTGTCCATGTGTCATGAGCTAATCAATATTGGGTCCAGTTGAGTTGGTGACATGATAAGCTGCTACTGATGATTCCTTCCCTTTCCTTTCCTTTTCTCCAGGTTTACCATGTAATTTCCAGCAATTATGAATACTATGATGTGGACGTTTGCAATATTCGCAGTATAATTTACCTTTTCCCTTAAAATTTTGCCCATAATCTTTTGCTGACGTGGCAGAATTTTGCCCGTTGGATCCTTTGCTCAAAGACCCATATTCACCGTCCGATTCTGCAGAGGGCTCGATTGATTTAGAGCCGTCTGATCGCGAGATGCGATCTGAGCCGTCCGATCGCAAGATGTGATCTGAGCCATCCATCCCTTGCGCCTTAAAAGCCAAATTTTCGGGCACAAACCCTAGGCTCTCTCTCTCTCGCCACTGCTTCTCCTAGCTTAGGGTTCGAGCGCCCGTTTGATCATCGCGAGCCCAGAGCGCGACGGCCTCCGTTGCCCTTGAGTTCTCTGGTGCCGTGAGTCGCTGTCTCTCCTCCTGAACAGCCAGCTGGAAAATTCGGCCGAGAGATGGTGGTGGCTCCATGGCCAAGATCTGCGACCCGAAATGGAGGTAAGATTCGTTGAGTATGAGTAGAAAACGGGTAGCCTTTTCTCTGTCCTTCATCGCTTTGTACTGCTATAGCGTAGTCTCAAGTCCTTCGAGTTTTTCTTCCGCGGCTTCGAGCTCATTTCAGAGAGCCGAAAGCTTGTTGAAACAAGCCATCACGGTCATGTTTCCTTGCTTTAATTCTGATAAAGCTTGAGTAAGAGAAAAAATCTTTGCTCGATCTAGTTTCCCATACATTTCCTTGATGTTGTCCCACATCGTTTTTGCGTCCTCTGTTGGAGGCAATCCGGCTGTGATATCTGGTTTTATGCAGTTTCCGATCCAGGTTCTAACTAATTGGTTGCATTTTTTCCACTATCGTGCCATTTTTTCGTCTGTTGGGATCGGTACCATTCCGTTGACAAACCTGTCTTTGTCTTTAGTAACTAGGGCTCGACGGAACTCTTGTGCCCAGATTAAATAACCTTCGGGTCCTGCCAATTGGTGACTAATGAGTCTCAGTTCTGGTCCGCCGGCGGTGGAAACGTAAAGAGTGTCGCTGGGTTCCGGTCGACTGGTGATGGCCACGACGGGATACAGCAAAAACCCGGGTGGAATGACCGAGTAGGGATTCATGCCCATACTCGATCCATTCGACCCATTCCCTAGATTTGGATCTCCTGGCCCACCCGAAAAACCCGCATTTGACTCCCTAGGCCCATTGGACACGCTTACCCCATTTGAGGCTAGTGGGCTGTCATTGGGCTGGGCGTAGCTTTGGTAATTCTGGAACCCGGGCGATGATGTATTTGGGCCCGGCCCAAAGAACATTGGATTCGGATGACCCGTAATGGGCCACTGAAAAGGGATCCACTGGTAAGGATGGCCCGCGATGGGCTGGCCCAAAGTGGGCAGCCCTAGATTCAACTAAGCCTGGTCAGTTCTTAATTCCTAGGTTTGGGCGGTTGGGCCTCAAATTCCAGAATCTGCAATTGTGTGATCCTGGGCTTCAGAGGTCAATTCCTCTGTTTGACGCTGCTCATGTTGGAAGCGCGTAGCAGAAGTCCGATATCTTTAAACTGAGGAGATCTTTAAGGGGGAAGCCCAAGTCCAAGCCCATTAATATATCCAATTGGACCAACCTTAACTCAAAAACTTAAGCTAGTGAGTTATGGGCCAACTAGGATATATTAATTGCTCTACACCACATCAATTCTCCGATGTGGGACTACTTCTCTAACACAACTCACACGTGTATCCTAACAATCTCCCCCTCACGTGTGAACTCTAGTGTTAGATCCACTCCCCCTTAAATCAGATATCCTTCTAGCCCAACATCATCTTGGCCTGCGTTGTTACACCACAACGCCCACTTGGGCCATCCTCACGGGCCAACGTTGTTACACCACAACGCCTACTTGCCCGGGAACCGTAACCATCGGCTCTGATACCAATTGTTGGAAGCGCGCAGCAGAAGTCTGATATCTTTAGACTGAGAAGATCTTTAAGGGGGAAGCCCAAGTCCAAGCCCATTAATATATCCAATTGGATCAACCTTAACTCAAAAGCTTAAGCTAGTGAGTTATGGGCCAACTAGGATATATTAATTGCTCTACACCACATCAATTCTCTGATGTGGGACTACTTCTCTAACACAACTCACACGTGTATCCTAACAGCTCGGACTCTGCAGATTGATTCCAAGTCATAATAGAATTGCTTGCTTCTTGTTTTCCGAGGTTGCAATTCCTTTGCCGGAAGAGGTTCTCTGTTTTGTAGATCAGAACCGTTGGACAACAGGTAATTGCAAGAAAAAGCTAGATATTGGAGCGGAAGCTATTTCAAGGGCTCGATGGGCTCTGATACCATGTAAGAAAACAAGCAAGACAAGCAAAGGAAGAAATATGATGGGAAGACAGAAGACCTTTTTGTATTTCAGTATGTTTACAATGTACAAGAGACTTGTAATATATAGTACAAAAGGAGATCAATAAAAGGAAATAATCTTTCTTACAATATTGTATCAAATATGAAATTGATTCAGTGTATCAATTCAATCTTTGATTGAATATTGCAAGCATATCTTCCAACACTTTTCAATTGAAGAACGATTGATCCTACTTTTTCTCAGTGGGAGTTGATTTGGGGGGGACTTTGGTATTTATTATTAAGATTTGCTAATGATTAGATTTGATGAAATTGATCTACTTTATGTTTGTAACAACGCGATCAGACAAGGGCAAGGAGTGGTTGCCAAGGCCGGAGGGCCCAGATAAAGAGTGGCTCCTAGCAGGCTTCTAGGATGGCAAAAGGAGTAGGAATAAACTGAACTATGCATGGAATAGGAGGAAAGCAATTCTGGGATATATATGTGAAAATTATAATTAACTCACAGAGGCGCCTTTTGATGTAATGGCAAGCTTTGCTTTGGAACTTCAAAACTAAGTGAGC
The DNA here is from genome assembly GCA_014858505.1 of Corymbia citriodora subsp. variegata. NCBI lineage: Eukaryota > Viridiplantae > Streptophyta > Magnoliopsida > Myrtales > Myrtaceae > Corymbia > Corymbia citriodora. The sequence continues at coordinate 16,623,290 of CM026412.1, forward strand.
CCAAGCTAGAGCGCTACTAGGATGGGTGACCTTCTGGGAAAGTGCCTTCTTGTGGGCCAAAAGATAAAACCGTGAGGCTCAGTATGAGACGGGCCAAAGTTGACAATATTTTATGAGTTAGTCCAGAGATATCACAATATGGTATCAGAATAGGACCCTATCCAATAGGTGTATGGTTTGGGGACAAACCATGTGGAAGCTAGTGGGCTTGTAACGACCCAGTCCAACGAGGGCAGGGAGTGGTCGTCGAGGCCAGAGGACCCAGACAAGGAATGGCTCCTGTTAGACTTCCAAGATGGCGAAGGGGGCATGAATCAATTGAACTATGCACTGAATAAGGAGAGCAATTCTGGGATATATATATATATATATATATATATATATATATATATATATGAAAACTAAAATTAACTTACAGAGACGTCTTTTGACATAATGTCAAGTTTTGCTTTGGAACTCCAAAGTCAAACAAGCCCAAGCTAGAGCACTATTATGCCAAATGATAGAACCGTGTGGCTCGGTATGGGACGGCCAAAGCGGACAATACATTTATGAGTTAATCCAAGGATGTCACAATTTTGGAGAAGAAAGATGGAATTGTGTGTTCCGAGGATTCTGACTTCAAGGTATTTTGAAAGTGGAAGGATTCAGTCACCATGATGATTTTTGCCTTCACTTTGGATTTCTTGGAGGAAGATGAAATATTTCTGAGTTGGTAAGAGATTGATGAAATTTGTGTTATTATGTTTTAAAAATGTGATGTTTTTAGCTTGGCTTTGGGAAAAAAGAGGCGATGGAGGTCCCATGACTAGATAAATATTTGGCAACAGAAGAAGTGGATTGGTGTGGAAGCATCATGTTGTGTTCGTTTCATGTTTTGCATTTGCTATCACAAAGCGGTCACCTGTTCTTGACTTGAGACTGGTTTTAAAAATGTTTGCCATGATAAAAATGCCTTTTTGATATGATTATGTTGTTTCCAGTATTCTTGATCTGCTTTGGTATGTGATCTCTCTTTCCATTTATACGTTGATGCTTGATGATTCTAATATCACTCCCATATCATGCACGTGGTGTTTGTAAGGAGATGGATTGAAGTTTCGTTTAGCCTAATTTGGTGGAACAAGAAATAGAGGGAACCATCATAGATGAGGACGATAAACTCCCCTCACCTTGCTAAGAAACACTCCCTTTAAATCCAATTTGGGTAGAAAATTTCGAATTTAAGTACTTGTATTTACTTTATAAGTGGTAAATTATGAATACATCTAAGAGAATAGGTGAGAGCAACCCATAGTCTTGAGGCTCAGACCCAAAACATGCCGATTTGATTGTACTTGACATTACGGAAAATGCTTCTTTTAACAAGAATAAGGGGGAAATATTTCATTGATTTTGTAAGAATCACATGCGGGAATCACATGCGGCATCCCAATGGGGTTCATAAAATAAATCGCTGTGATCTATGCTGTCCAACGAACTCAGGAAGATATTGGTAGAGGGGAGGAGGGAATCATGCAAACTCCTAAAACCCTCACCTTTTTGCCAATTGCTTGGACTTCATCACAAAAGCAGGTCGCCCAGAATTCGTATAGGTTAACGCGAAAAAAGGAGGTGTAAAAGTTCTTTTCGGCCTAGCAAAAAGGAGAAACATGTCTTTTCTTTTCTTGATAAGGTTCGTGTTTTTCTATTTTCATAGCCTCTTAAAAGAATGCTCTAGAACATTCCCTCAATTTCAGCGAAAAGCATTAGTTTCGTTATGTAATTTAAGTATTCAATATAAGTACAAAAATGTGGAAAGATTGATGACTACATAAAAATTATAAGATGGTTTTATGTGAAATAAATTGCCATATTGAAATCGAAATTACGTGACAAATGTAATTCATGCAGTTTGAGCTTGCCACTATTACATTTTCTTTTCACTAGGAGGTGACACCATAACATCTCGAGCATTCATCTACAAATTGGCTGCTAATAGTCAATCAGGCAAAATCCAAATTCTCAGATTTCCACCAGAATTTTATCACTCATAAAGTGCTCATCAGATAATTTCCACTATATGAGAAATCAAGAACGCGGTTGCCTGTGGTAACTAAGGACTCCATAGACGGTCTGAGTGAAAGTAAGCACAAGCAAAATGGAAGCAGCAATCACGGAAATGGTTGACCAGGGACTGTAGAAGTAATTTTTCCTGAGATCGGCTCCCCAGAAATTCCACTTGTGCGCAAGAGACATTTTGAAGGGAAGCCTTCTAAGTACGCAATACAAAGGCATCTCTATAAACAGATCATCGAGATAATCGTCTGTGATGTTGACGGCCAACGTCCGGTTAAGCCGGTTGAAGAGGTCAACAACCTCGGCGTCGCTCCCAAGGCAGTGCTCGAGGATCATGTGGTCGCAGAGGTGGCCGACGTCCTCGGGGGAGTGAATCAAGTTGTGCATGAAGTTTACGTATGAGGTGATGTGGTTGCTGCAATTGAAGTGACACTGCTCGAAGGCTATCAAGTTGAGGAAGAGTGACATCGTCCCTTCGTGGATCATCAGCTTGGGGATGCAGAGGATCCCGTCCGAGAACTTGATGTCCCCCAAACTAGCCCGAGGGTTATTCTGGAACACGATACCTGCTTCCCGGAGCTCGGTCACGCAGAGTTTGGGCTGTTTTCGTCTCTGCGACCGCGTCATGATCCCCACTTCCTCCATGGCCCGCTCCGAGGGCAGGATCTTCGACCGGTACACTCCAAGGCAATGGAGCCAGCAGGGCTTCAATGAGAAGTCGATCTCCATCATGATGCCCCTAAACGGGGTACAGGGGAATAAGAACTGGTGCGCCAGCTTGACCACGTAATTCTCCTGGTCGGGTTTACCAAGCTGGAGGCTGAGCAGCCGGTTGAGAATGAAGAGTGGGATCTGATTCTCGAGCATGATCATGTCTCTCTGGATTTGGGTCTTGAGTATGGACGCCCTCGTTGAGAAGATGGGGTCATTGTGATGGTAGCCAAGTTCCCCGAAGTCCACAGTGGCTCGGAACAGCTCGATCACAAAGCACCCGTCAAGAACCATCATCTGCACGAAGTCGTCGCTGCTCATGGATATGATTCCCTCGTAGCAGGCGCGAGCTCTCTGCTCGAGCTCCTTTACGGAGTGTAGATAGAGGCCTCTCTTGTGATGGGAGCGTTCGAGGACACGGCAGAAGCAGCGCCACTTGTGCTGGTCCATATGGCGGAGGTGTTCCTTACCATGGTGGTACGGCCCGAGGGAGACGACCTGGGGTACATGAGCCTTGTCTTCACCGTCCTTGAGATAGTGCGGCATCCGGTAAATGGAGAGCTTATCCCATAGGTGCTCCACGTCGTCCTGGCAAGGTTGCACGAGCTTCTCTTTGATGGAGACAACAGACTCGGGCGAGGACAGACTCAGCTCATCTTTGGGGACGTTTTCGGCCCCGATCTTCTCAACCGCGATCTGGAGAGCGTCGGATGGTTCTTGCTGTACCTTCAGGAGTCCAGATTCCAGAGCAGCCATTTCTTGTGAAGAAATTGGTCTATGTTTCTTGGCCTTTGCCTTCCTTGGGTTTTATCTTTGAATTGGCGCTTCCTAAGCCCCTGAAAAAACAAAAGAAGCAGAATTGGTACTTAAATATGTAGGGATATTGGAACAAAGGAGAGTGTCGTTCCAACATTGCGATTCGTAACAAGCTTTATAATATTCTAGCCCTTATGACGTCATGTGCATTTCATCATCATATTGATAATGTAAAAGCCGGATAAATAACATGCCCCACCTTAACCGTGCAAGGTACAATTATTGGCCTGGCTTTCCATGTCCAATAGGAAACGGACACCTCACGCTCAACGTGAAACACGTGCATATAGTCCCCTGTTTACGTCACACAGAATGGTTGGGCTCGTAATTTGCCCTGCTTATCCTTGTAATTAGATTTTAATCAATCAGAATACTTTAATTACTTACCGATGGAAAAAATAGGTAGTCAAATATAGTGTCATTTTGTATGTAGAATTCGGCGATAATGCCTCACTCCCCTTAAGAAGAGCGTTAAAAGGAGAGCTTGGGATTTAATGTCACTATGGCTATCTAACCTCTCTTGTACAAGCTATCAAGTGAGTTTCAATTTCTTTGGATTCTTTCTCTTTCACCAAAATGTTATGTGTCTTTTAAGTATATGGAGAACTGGTTGAACTGAATAGAAGATGAATGCACATGATACAACTAATATGTTATGAACTGGAAAGACGTGTGGTCCTTCGGAGACTTTGAATGGAAGGCCTCGCGTGGGTGAGATTTGAAGACCGGGTCGAAAGAATACCTCAAATTCTCGGCATAGTAGCTCCATATGTTCCTCCTCAACTGACTAATCACACTATAAACAAAGTGATCCCCCCACAACTGCCCCGAGGACCAAATCAAACTCCAACAAATAAGATAGTTGATTGCATGGATGCAATATTTGCCCTCCTATACATGCAATTTATTTTCTTTGCAGCGAAATAGAGAGAATATTAACTTCTTTCCTTCTTGGAGGAGCTTTTGCTTAACTAATTAATTAATCACTTTGCCTTCGATGGTTTTGCCTTGTGCATAGAAGCCTTTTTACACTTGAGCTACACTAGATAATTTCCATTATTTTGTCTTTAAATGCATAACGTTGCACTAAATCGATTCGAGTTCACTGCCAAGAATGAAGAGAATGGATGCATTGGACTTTGGACTGAGGAATGATACGGAGAAAGTACGGCAAATGCAAACTATTTGGCCTGTTGAATTGCATTGGTCTAAAAGAAAATGCTCGCTTTCAAACCTGATGAATTTGATCTTTCTTGCAGGAACTGAGAATCTCACCTCATGGAATCGTTTTATAGATAAAGGTTCCGAGAGATTAGAAGGTTGAACCCATCCGTGTTCTATCTATCATATAAGAAGAATTACAGCAGGAAGACAGCACCAACCGATCTGACACGGACATGGTCAAGGAGAAGGAACGGAGTACAAAACCTCCCTTGTCAACAGCCAAAGCAAAGACGAGAGGAGTTGGGTCCCACTTCCGGACGACGTTTTCACACACGTGTCCCCCCAGTCGTCAATCGCGCTTTCTAGGTTTCTGAATTTCCTTCTCTCCACCCCGAATGTGCATGTGAGGCAAGTAAAGAGGATGCCGGTTCAATTGATAAGACGCGAGCGGAAAATCGACTGAGACGGCCCAATTATCAAATGATTTGTACTTTTTTTTCCAAAAGTTGTTTGTAATTGATCCATGGGGGATTGAACCTTTATTAACCACTCAATCGAAGCACAAATCAAGATAAATTCGAAAAAATTTTCTTTACGTATTCATATAACTCATGCATGACATACTATTTTTTTTGCCTTGTCGATAATTTATTTTATGTAGTAGTTATATCCCGTGACCATAGTACTAAAATAGTTGGTCAATACATAACAAGGATTTCTTGATTCATGGATCAAGTTGATTGTAATTAATGGAGAAATCCTCTATTAATTAAATCTTGTGAACTCATTCTCACATATCTAACATTGCCTAGATGTAATAATCTCACGCGGGATGCATAACAATTGAAATATGTCATTTTGATTGTGTATTAATGCATGTTATAATTTTCTTCTTTAGACCATGGTGGTTTGTTTCATCATTTCTCTCTTTCGGTGGATTACAAATATGGAGATTGTCCATATTTATAATTGATTACTTTAGCTGTAGATAATGATTACAATTTGTAATTTAGCAAGACATGGCAAAGATGAAGGACGCTATGATCCTTTTCTTGAAGTAATAATCGAAGGACGGGGGAGGCTCCCGTCGTTTTGTGAGCACCTTTTTTCCTCGAGTTGGGGGCACACATCTTTTGGCTCAAGTATCCAAGGCACCGTCGCTTGAGTCGTCTTTAGGTGGAGCTTTCACCCATTTATTTTCTTCGTCTCTTTAGTCATGGAGTAGATCCGCAGTCCCATCGGCCAACTTATTGCGAATTTGCCACTACATAGTCTCTTACCTCCTCCCTAATCAAATTCTGGTACAATGATGCTCTTTTGAAGTGCTCATACAACATATTTTCAATCCACAGGAAGATCATAAGAACTTGTTAAATGATACTTTTTAAGGAATGATTTAAATACCTCTACGTATAAGCAGGTTCTAGCATCACTATTAGTTCCTGGTTATCATACCTTACTCATCATCTTCACAACTTTATTAGTCATTATTTTGATAAACCCTTACCCGTTCAACTACATAAATCAAAATGATAAAATCATATGAAATATTAGGTTCAAGGGTCATGAGAGTGCTCAATTTTAATTTAGCATATGGTTAAAAAAAAAAAAAACGAGCGCACACTTTTTTATGCTAGGTTTTCAAATCTATTAAATTATCATTACAAAAAAAAGGAAAGAACGAAAGTTGGCATCCTTTAATAAGAAAGGAAAAGAAGAGAAGTTGAGGTTGGCGCGATTATTGTTTTATAGAAAAATGACTAAATAGTTCATAAATTTGACCCAATATATAATGTCGTTCTTAAACTTTTAATTTGTTAATTGTGATTCTTGAAATTTAGCAAAATGTGCAATATGATTGCTGAATTTTTAATTTATTTAACGTGGTCTTTGAATTTTTAGTACTTATTCAGTTTACTCCTAAATTGTATGAAAATATTTATTCTTGTTATTCTATTAATTCAAATTAATGAAATTTATTGATATAATCTTCAATTAGGTACGTTTGAATGTGGACACAAAAAAAGAAAAAAAGAAACCTTACCGAGTTTCTTGAAACCCTTGGTGAATCCTTGGAACAACTCTATCACAAAGTACCCATCAAGAACCATAATTTCCACGAGCTTGTCATGGCTCATGGATATCCTTCCCTCATACCTAGTCTAGATAGAGGCCTGTCCCCTAATGAGAACGCTCGAGGATGTGGTGGAGGCAGGGTCACTTGTGCTGTTCCATATGGTGGAGGTGCTCCTCACTGTGGTGGTACAGCCCGAGGGAGACGATGTAGGGGATCCAGGCCTTGTCCTTGCCATTCGTGATATAGCATGGGATCCAGAAAATGGAGAGCTTTGCCCACGAGTCTAGCACGTGATCCTAGCGACCTTGCGCGAGCTTCTCTTTGATGGAGATGAATCACTCGGACTCGGGGGGCTTGGGCTCATAGTCAGGGACGATCTCATCCGCATTTCTTGTGAAGAATTCTTCTATGTTTCTCTGCCTTTGCCTTTATTGGGTTTTCATCCTCCGAATTGATTCGTCTAGTCCCTCGTGAGGTTAGGTAGATTTCGTCATCGTACCGAACGGTTGGGTTTTATTTTGCCCTGCTTAGCCTATTATTAAATTTAATAATTTAATTATTAATGGGAGAAATAGGTAGTCACATATAGCAGCATTCTGCGTGCAGGAATTTGATCTCTTCGGATTCTCTCTTTTATCAAAATGTGTGTACATGCACATCTCGGCCTCAATTGTCGGAACCTTCATCCCAAAAAGGAGGCTGTGGCTCCGTTAAATGAATGGACAATTTGCTGCGATCACGGGGCATTGTTTACACCGTGGGCAAGTCAATTACGTCTTTTGAAGGAAAAAATAATTATTCATGTAAAATGAATGAGACTTCTTATTTTTCATGAGTTATTTTGTAAAAATCTGTCAATGGATACATGTATTGATTAATTACTGTATCTCATCTCTAACGTATTTCAATTTTTAATTTTTGATTCATTTTCATCTCGTAAATGAGCTAACAAAAATATCAAAATATTTTTCTCTTTCCATACATCTATGTATAATCACTTCAATTATGTTAAAAAGTTTTTTTTATTAACTAATGATTCAAATATTCCGTGCAAAGAAAATTTTGTGTTAATTCTTCACAGACACACCTTGTGTGTGTACGCTTTTGCTAGAATAATAGTAACAAAAGAAATTGTCTCTTGATTGTCATTGAGTCTCAAACAAAGTTTTCAACAAAAGTGGTTCAATTTGTCCTCGCAATGGTTCCTGTAAGCTTTATCAACAGTTACACCTTGGAATAAATAAAGACCATAAAGGTTAAACAAAGACCAAAAGGTCTTTTCCTAGATCAATGGGACTGCTGTCCGGACTTGAAATCATAAAGTAAACAAAGACTAGGAAGTCTTTTTCTAGATCAATCCATGGTGGCTCACAAAAGCCTAATAATAGGATGATTGTCAAAAGTTGAAATATTAGAATAAACAAAGACTTGAAAGTCTTTTTATCATTCACATTCTTTTCATAAAGAACCAATTAATCAATCATAGAGGAATCTTGGAACAAACAAAGATCAGAAAGTACTTTTTTCATATCAATTCTCACTCCACTCATAAGAATAAACGATTAATCAATCTCATTTATATTTTTCTTTTTTCTCGATGCTAAAAGACAAATTAGTTAGCTGCTCATACATCATACAAACTAGCAACCTCAGATTAAATTAATATGCGAGCACCCTCTTTGGCCTAATAACAACCAAGTGAGGAAATTAGTCACGGATAAAAAATAAATAGAGTTCATAAATATTTGAACATTACAAGATCAAATGGCTTAAAATGTCTGAACAAATCGTTATCCTCTTTAATTTCCTCTCCCCGATATCATCTCTCTTAAGATAAGCATGTTTGGCAAAAGAAATTAATTAAAAATGTGAGAAGTCTTAACCTTGTTATACCTCAACTCTATTATCACTCCTCCGAAAATTCAATTAGAGTATTTAGCCTAATTTGCAGTTGAGAGTTGATTGAAATTAATTGTCTTCAGATCTCATGCAAAAATTTCTACGTATATATGAAGTGGCTCGAGAAGTAGATTGTGCTCTAGTGATGGCTCATGAAAGCTTAATAGCATGGCAGCGATCAGACCTTGGAAACTTGGAATAAACAAAGACCAGAAAGCCTTTTTCTAGGTCAATTCATACACTATTCATACTACAAAAATTTCACAATGCTTCAAAGGTTGATTGTTTTATAGAGATGAGTCATCCATCCACGAGATTAAATTAGTACCATTGTCAGATCATGCACATGATGCGTATAATAAGATGGAGTGAAGTTTCATTTAGCATAATTTGGTGGAAAAATAACTAAAACGTATTGTTGTAGATGAGGAAGTAATGCTCCACTTTAATCCATTTTTAGATCGGTAAACTTCGAACTCAAATTAAATATACTCATTTCTCATTAGAGAATTAGTGAGAGTAGTGAAAGTAGGTCATAGGTTTTTAAAGTAGAGAGGTAAAGCGCAAGTGGAGGCTTAAAGCAAACCAAAATTAATGTACTTGACAATGCAAAGAAATGCCTTTTTTGAATCACAATTGTTAATTTTATGAGAGCTACATGCTGAATCTATGAGGGATTCAAAATCAATAATTATGATTTACCTTGTCCAATGAACTTGGGTCAGGAGAAGAAGTTGGTGAAGGAGAGGAGGGAGTCTCCATACTCCAACCCATCACCTTTTGGCCAATAGGCAAATGTCACATTCACGAACTTCCGTTTCAAACCACCGCCTCCACGCCCTCATTCACGACCTTTTCCTTTCCATCGAGGCCGGCAAGTATCATGCGGATCTGATGAACTCCGATGCCCTCCGTCTCAGTCTTCAACCTCTCCGCAAGTACCCTCCCCGAGGTCTCTGACCCCACCGATTCAGCTGAGGCTGTCTACTTCGAGTTACTTGAATGAGCCGAGTCGTTTCTCATGAATGTGTCAGGCAACGAGGCAGAGAGTGGTTCGAGCGTTGTTCTCAATTTGGGTGTAGCTGTGGCGGCGATCTTGATCTTCTTTTAATGTAACATCACCAGGTGAGTCCCATCGGTTTCTCCCTTGCTAATCTGATATGGTGGAGGGCAAACTTATCATTAGGTAAATTGTGCTAAAAGTTCCTTAATTATGAGCGAGTCACATTTAAAGACTTTGATCTTTCAGTTCCAGGATTGATAAATGGTTCATGCTTATGTAAAATTCAAACCGTTGAAGGGATTTCCCAATCATACCCGAGGCGAGCCCAATCAGCTACACATCATGTAGTGTGTGAAAATAGACGACGTCCCACTGTTATTGCACTCACTCAGCAGCGCAATCCATGACGGCGGCAGCAGTAGGTGGGCCCGCATTTCTCTTAGGCAATAGACGCAAGGGAAGAGACGACGAGCTTCAGAGGAGTGTGGGCGTTGAAGAAGCTGGAATGGAATAGTCGGTTTTAAAGAGCGATTCAACCCATTTTCTGGCGCCAATGCTGGAGCAGAAACGGATCCCCTCCGACTTTTCTTTTTTCTTCTCCTCTTCGATTTATTTATTTATTTTTCCCTTTCGGCGAATTTTACAAACATATCCTCCAAATAAGATAAAATTTTCATATTTCAACTTGTAATTATCACTCCTCGGGAAGATCAAGAGGAGCTGCGATTTTTGAAGTTCAGCTCCTCAAGGTTTCATCTTGATTTTTAAAGCGATTTAAAAATCAACTCTCAATTAATTGTAACAGCTATCAATGGTGAGGTCGATTTTTCTTTTTTTGAAAAAAAAATTTAAAAACAAAGAAATTGAAAAACTAAATAGAGAGGAAAAAAGAATATGATCATAACACTTCAGTGTCGCAGCTCTTTTAAGTCACGTTCAAAGGAGGTGACAAGATAGCATTTAAGCTTTTATAAATAAGGGAAGTGTGATAGCTCATTTGCCTATGACGTTACATTAACAAACCATTAATCTCTCCCCTTTTTTAACATGTTTAGGCATCATGCTCACGAGTGAAACCAAAGTACTTATATCTCGCATGCAATAAGAACGTCCAGCATTCAGGAGATGGTCAGAGTATTCGAGTCATCAAGGTGCAATGGTTCAACAACATTTCATCAAAAATCCCACATAACCCTTTCTCACAATGACCCCTTTATTTATATAGCCAAGATGATATCTAGATGAAACCAAACCTTCATTATTTGTACAGAAATGGTTGGGAACCGCTGACATGAAAATATATCAAACAAATTCAAACCATCGACAACCCATATAATCATGAATACGGCCCATTCAAGGCATGACCAACACTTATGATCAAGAATTCAGCAAGTTTTAAGCATGGACCGCATCTCTAATCCCGAATCAGCGCAAATTCTATTGAAATGCGGCATCTATTTCTTTGAATTCAGCATACTTTGGAACATATAATAGCATGTGTAGCCTTGAAGCCAGCATATCCAAACCAAGTGCAATCAATTTAACATCTAGAAGCAACACTCGTAGCCAAGAAATCAACATGTATTGAACACGTATCTACAGCACTTATGACCAATAAATTAACATATGGTGAACACGTACTGCAGGTATAGCCCTTAATCCAGCACGTTCAGTCGGCAATAGAAATGATACCATAGGCATGTGCCATTGTTCCAGACCTCTAGGTGAAATCCTATGATAACCACTAAAAAGAAGCCAATCTCTTACATGGGCCTTTCTCCTAAAAAATAAACTTTATCGAGATATCTAACACAGACTCAAATGCATGCTTTAGGATACTCAACCAGAAGTCACAATCTCTTAAACATGCGTTAGATTACTTATGAACTTCATTTAGATGAGAAGCAAGAACCTGAAAGACAAGCGAGCTTTGGCAGTCATTACTATCTGATCTGAATCTTATTGAAAATCAGCCACATCTAACTCAAGGTAATTGATGACGGGTCGCAGCATTCAATAACGAAGAAGAGCAATTCTATTTCACTCAACTTAACAAATAACTCCAAGCTACTGATTGAAACTAGAATGGTCTCTGAGGCAGTGAAGGAAAAGGTGGGAGCAACAAGGTCATCTGAACAGGAAATATTAACAAACGGAAATATGAGTACGAAAACTGAACATGAAGCGAAATCACGCATAATCATATGTAAAAAGGAGACGTTTGACTTAGCTTACTTGTCGGAATCCGAATCCACTAACCTAGATAAGCATATTCCTGCAGTTCATGGCTGAGCATAATTGAATTCTGCAAGGCAAACATTACTGGTCCTTGTCTTGGAAAATTTCACCAAACACCTTCTTCACGTCGTCTAACGCATGGCACCTCCCATACTTTGACACCACCGCATTGAACTCAAACCACTACTCTCGAACCAATTAGCACCAACAACCTTGTGGACCGAAGAAATAATTAATCTCGTTTGAATTCGATATTTGATACACAGAGTTTAATCGAGAAAGAAACGACCTGATGAGTGTGATAATTGATTGACGAATCCCATCGTCGCTGGAACGTCCTCAGGAACTGGCCGTCTATGAAAGATTTCTCATTCTTCTCTCTCCCCGTTTAACATGCAGTGTATACCACAGCGATTGAAATGGAGCCGAAGTTGATTGTCGGACTCAGCAACGTGAGACTCTTCGCAATTCGACGCCAAACAGATGACGGTACACTTAGTCGTAACCCTTGAGCTTTTCTGTCTCCGATCTCGAAGAAGTTTCTACACCGACGAATCCAGCGGCCTACTAGCGCAACTCACGATGTTGCTTTCTACACAGCAACCGGAGGTGATTCAGTTCGAGGTAAGGTCAGGCCACCAGAGAAGCTGACGCTGAGTACGGAGATATCCGAAAGCTTAAATCGACGGAAATGTACCTCACGCGAGAGAGGATATCCAGAAAATCCAGGTTCGAGCTTCGTGCGTCTTCCTTGATCGGAGATGGAAGACCCGCGGTGGCTATCGGCGGTGAAGCTAGAGAGGACGTGAGAGGCTCACGGCGCCCCAGAAGAATCCAGACCTTCGTTGTTTTCAAGAAAAGAGTGTCTTACTTTTTTCAGCTTTTTTTATTTTTTGGGCGGGAGATCCATAGAAAATGACCAAAATGCCGGCTTTAGAATCACCAAAATGATCAAGGCAAAGGATTCGTCATGTGTCCGTGCATATTCTAGCCTATATTAGATCACGTCAATTTTGCCCCGCCAAAATCATCAAAGGATGGTTATAAAAATGAAAATTAGTATTATTTGACTGAACACCCAATGGAATATTCAACATTTTGCACATGCGATATGTACAAAGAGGAGTAGGTGTGAAGGCTCATCCATGATTAAAATGCCCCACCTTACCCATACAAACTATTATTTATGAGCAGTTATCTATTCATTTACACAAACGAAAATCATGAGATTATGAAATTTTAGGTGAGTAGGCTCATGAGAGGGCTCAACTTTGATTTTCAACGTGTGGTGAAAACATATGAAACACCTATTATTTTCGCAATATCTTCAATCTATTAAATTATTATTTACCACAAAAAGGGAACGTTGAGGCCTTTTTATAAGAAGGGAAAAAAAAGTGGAGGTCGGTGTAATTACTGTTCCATCCTTCTCAATTTTGGGTTAGGGGTTTGAACCTCTTAAGGCACACCATTTGGTCATCAATCTTTAAGGAAAATTAGGGATTGAGTCAACACATTTTAATTTCAGATAAACCCAATTCCATGATTGTTGCACTAGTGTCGTCTATTGTTATGAACATTTGGGTCCATTGCGTATGTGATAACTAATGATCCTATGTTTTTTTACTCTAATTATGTTCAATTACCTTTTTGTTTTGAAAGGTGCGGAGCACACCATAACTTTGCCGTCAAGATGATACCCATAGACAAAAAATAGTAAATGAATTGACAAATTTTATCTATTGAACTACAATAATTTACAGTAGACTATTTTAGAAAGTTTCCACACAATCAAGGCACAACCCAAGATTAGATCTCAAGCGATGGTGGCACTGCACAGAGTCATTCCCAACTCCAAAGGCACAATCTAAGATTTTATTAATTGTGAGAGGGGGAAATTATAGTCCTTTATCCATGGTTGGCCTGAGGATTGGGATTAGCCCAAAAAAATAAAAATAAGAATAAAAGAGAGAACAAAATAAATTGCACCACATAATTTGATTAATCCAGTTTGACATTTACGTATTAGATAATTAACACTACATGAGAAATCAAGAACGCAGGTTGTAGTAGGCATAGGCTGTGTAGAAGGTCTGCATAAAAGTAAGCACAAGCAAAGCGGTTGCAGCAATTAAGGAAATGATTGACCAGGGATTGTCGAAGTACTTGCTCTTGAGAATGGCTGCCCAGGCATTCCACTTGCGGGTGACAAAGGCATTCCATTTGCGGGTGACAAAGGCATTCCACTTGCGGGTGAGAATGTTTCTCAAGAGAATCCTCAAGAGCGGGGAAAAGTATCTTGTCATAGGAGAACATGTATCGGAAGGGGGATCATCGTCATTAAAGGAAATGGATTTAAAGTGGTAGTATTTATGCAGATCATTATGCAATTGCTGGAGATAACTGTCTTCAAAATTGAAGGCCACCTCCTGGCAAAGCCGGTTGAAAAGGTCAACGACCTGGGCATTGCTCTCTAAGCAGTGACTGATGATGTCGTGGCTGCAGAGGTACCGGACATCCTCAGGGGACTTGATCAAGTCGTGCATGAAGATTACGTATGAGGTGACGTAGTTGCTGCAATCGAAGTGAGACTGCTTGAATGCTATCCAGTTGAGAAAGAGTGACCTTGTCCCTTCATGGATCTCAAGATACGGGATCTGGAGGATCCCGTCGTTGAACTCGATGTCCCCAAAAAGTCTCCAAAAATCCGGCCTGATCTCGATCCCGGCTTCTCGGAGGTCGGTCAAGCAGCGAGTGAGCTGTTCCCGGCTCTGCCACTGTGATCTGGTCTTGGGCCGCTTCGGGCCCAAATGCAGACAGCTCCTCCGGAAAGCTTCGAGGCAATGGACCTTGGCAGGGTAGAATAACGGGTCGAACACCAATTTTTTGCCGTCGATGCGAAACTTCCGCATCAGAGGGTAGAAGAACTGGATCGCCAGCTTGGCCACGTGCTCCTTCTGGTTGGTGTAGCCGACCTGGAGACTGAGCAGTCGGTCAAGTATGAAGAGCGGAATTTGATTCTCGAGCATGATCATGTCCCGCTGGACTTGGAGTATCGATGGCCGCATTGAGAAGACAGGGTCATTGGGAGGGTAGCCGAGTTTCTCGAACCCTTTGACGAATCCCTGGAACATCTCTACCGCAAAGCACCCGTCGAGAACCATCATCTCCACGAACTTGTCGCGGCTCATGGATATCCTTCCCTCGTAGCAGGCACGAGCTTTCCGCTCGACCTTCTTCACTGAGTCTAGGAAGAGGCCTATATCCTGACCGGAGCGCTCGAGGATGCGATGGAGGCAGCGCCACTTGTGCTGCTCCATACAATGGAGGTGCTCATCACCGTGGTGGTATGGCCCGAGGGAGACGATCTGAGGGACCCAGGCCTTCTCCTCGCCATGCTTGAGATGGCATGGGATCTGGTAAATGGAGAGCTTTGCCAACGAGTTTGGCATGTTGTCGTGGTGACCTTGCGCGAGCTTCTCTTCGATGGAGATGACCCACTCGGACTTGGGAGGCCTCGGTTCATAGTTGGGGACGATTTCGCCCACGTAGGTTGATTTCTTGGGGAGTCGAGGTTCCACAGTTTCTCCGAGTTTGAGAGTGATTACATACCAATCCAAGAGCTCTTTGTAGCGAATAGCAGTCATTTCTTGTGAAGAATTGGTTTGTGTTTCTCATTTCTCTGCCTTCGCCTTAAATGGCTTTTCCTCTTTTGAATTGATGCTTTCTAAGAAAAAATAAAAAAATGAAAAAAAATAGAAAAGAAAAAGAATTGCTACTTTTTATGGCTATGGGTTTTGGAAACAAGGAGAGATTGTTCCTTCCCGAGATAATATACATGCTCTAGTCCAGTAGTTGATTAGCACGTGTCCAAAAGACCCACTAGTTTCAACTTTGTTTTCTTTTTTCCTTTCCTTCCCTCTCTTTCTTTTCTCCTTCCTGCATCGTCCCTTGCGATGGATCAAGAAGTTCGCCCAGAACCAATAGCAACAGTGATTCAATATGCTCTCATTTTTCCAACGTCAAGACTCAAAAAGAGCTTAATATTCTAGGCCTTATGAGGTCACGTTGATTGCGTCATCAAAACAATAATATTTTAAGGTTGGCTATTATAACCACAATTAGTATTATTCATCTGAACGCCTAATAGAGTAATTTAATATTTTGCGCATGCAATGTGGATTAAGGGAGGTGGAGAGAAGGCTCGGTCCATGCATTGATGGGAAAGGAAAGAAGATTTTGCCCAAAATAAGCTGAAAAGAATATGATTATTAACATGTCCGCACCTTATTCATTATATCACGGAGAAAAGTTGGGTATTTATTTTTCCCCGCTTAGCTTTTTAATTAGATTATCATAAGCCGGAATAATTTAATTATTAATGGGAGAAATAGATTGTCGAATATAGTAGCATTCTTGCATGCAACTCCCCTTAGGAATAGCGTTAAAGGATAGCACGAGGATTACATGCCACTACGCCCATCTAACCTCTCTCATAGAAACCGGTAATGTTGTTATTGTTCATTTTTCAGATAAAACCAATTCCACGATTTTTTCAGTAATGTTGTTTTTGTTGCTCGTTCCATTACACATGTGGTTACTTTGTGACAACGTTTTTGATTCTTGTTATGATCCATTACTCTTATGTTGTTAATGGTACATGGTATACAACCAACTCTCAGCCGTTGGTCTAATAACACGTAAAATCAACAAATTTAGGACTAGAGTGCAAATTGATGATTTTCTTTTTGACAAAAAAATTGGGGTAGATTTGAGATTTAACCTAAATTTTGGGGCTTTTTGAGAGACTAAAGAAAAGTTTGGGACATATTTGATATTAGACCTAAAGTTTTTGAGATTTTTTCTGAGACAAAAATTTTGTGGCAAAATTGAGATTAAGTCAAATGTTTGGGGGTTTTTTTGGGAATTAACCCATTTATTTTGATATAAAGGCGAGACAATTTCCATAGCAAAAGTGGTTGGAGGCACAATGTTTTTTTCTTTTTCTTTTTGGTCAGTGTTAGAGCCACGATGTTGATGGTGTCTGAAACTGACTCCATCGTTCGAGGAAACGTTCTTATTATCAATCTTTTGAGGGCAATCGAGTCTCTTCATGAAAATTCTGTGACCCTCGCCCTCATATAATCATATATTAAATGCTAAATTCAATAATTGTGTTTATAAATAAATCGTTGAACTATAAATAGTATGTGATATAAAAAATAACATATACGGAGCATTGAAATCATTAATCATGATGCACTATTAAAGTGGCGATTATTATATTCTCTCTTATTCTTATTAGAGCTATTTTTAGAAACTTTGATGCTATTAACTGCCTATTCGTTATAGCATCTGTTATTCATGAAATGAAACAGTATCATAAGCCTCGCATTGCTTAGACTAGTTAACAGATAGTGTTGTGGATTTGCTGCTTGTTAAAACGGATATAGACATTAACGTGTCAAATTTTGAAGATTGAGATGAAGTTTTGAGTAGTTGAGTTCATGAAGTGTAAATTGAAACTTACTGCACCCGATGAGTGTGCTCAACTTCCATAATTGTTGGTTTTGCCAAAAGTAAAAGTGACTCGGAACGTACATAAGGAAATAATGTGTTAATACTTTTTTTGGTCAAGTTAATTGCAACAGAATATGCTTTACCTCGCATGAGGCCAAGGGATATAAAAAGAGAGAGACTAATCAACTTATGCCGGTGCATGTTTGATGTTGGTGATCATTTGGGTTGGTATAAAAAAATTCAATTCATTAAAAAAAGCTTAAAGAATCACTTGCAGATGATCACAAACCCACATATAATTTTCATCACAATTAAGAATTGGTCCGTGTTTCTCTGCCTTTGCTTTAAATGGGTTTTCATCCTTCGACGCTTTCTAATAAAAAATATATAAGCGGAATTACTGCTTTAATGGCTAAGGGTTTTGGAACAAAGGAGAGATTCTTCCTTCCAGAGAAAATATTCAGGCTCCAGTCCAGTAGTTCATTACCAACATGTCCAAATGGGCCCACTAATTTCAACTTTGTTTTCCTTTTCCTCTCTTGATCTTTTCTCCTTCCTTCACTCGAGCAAGGAAGTTCACCCAGAACCAACAGCAACATTGAATAATTTAATATTTTCTCCATTTTTCCAACATTGATATTCAAAAGGAGCTCTATAATATTCTAGGCCTAATGAGGTCATGTGAAGTGCGTCATCGAAACAACATTATTTAAGGTTGCCTATTATTATATTTAAGGCAAGACCCACCCAGAAAGAAATGGAGATTCATAACTTCATTAAGACCCACCCAGAAATCAAAGAAATCGTATTTTAATTGTTTCTTAAGGTGAGTGCTTAATGGAGAATTTATGTTTGCCTTCACACAGACAAGCCACAAAAGCCAGATTCCAGAAGAATCGAAGTCGAAGACCAAATCGCACAAGCAATGGCGGGTAGGACTCTATTGCGTTGCAAGTTTCTAACCAAGCCTCCGGCGAGGCCAAGCAAACCTACACGCACGACCTCAGGTAGCCTGAGCGAGGTAACTCGCGCGATCTCGAGTAGCTACTGAGGATTGCGCTGCCTTGGTGACCGTCGGCGTTTATTGGAGAATCCGAAACGATACAGTACCGTGTCCTGAGTTGTCTTGGGCTGGGCCCTTGACGTTGAACCTTGACACATTGACTTTCTTTTTCTCACTAGTTGTGCAAAGATCCGCAGTTCAACTAGCCAAATTAAAAATTTGTCACTACACAATCGCTTTCCTCCTTCTCCCCAATCAAATTTTGATACAGTCATACTCTTTTGAAGTTCTCGTGCAAGACATTTAAATCCATGGGATGACGATCGAAACTCCAAAGATGATACTTTTCTGATGAGCGGTGTAAATGCCTCTATATGTGGGTGGTTCTAGAAACCACAATTGATTCATGTCATCAATCTTTTAAGGGAAAGAAAATTATAATTGGTCTAATTACTATTTTTCCTTTTTTAATTTTGGGTCAGACGTTTTATACCCCTTAAGGCACACCACTTGGTCATCAATCTCATGTTTAAGGGAAATTATTAATTGAGGCAATACATTTCAACTTCAATTCCACCATTATTCTAGTAATGTTGTATGTTGTCGTTGCTTGTTATAAACATTCGGGTCCATTACACATGTGATCCCTCTCTTCCTATGCTTTCGACTCTAATTATGGTGCATTACTTTGTTGCTACTGAAGGGGCAAGTATACCATCAACTTTGCCATTGGAACAACATGGACAGACAAAAAACTCAATGAATTGACAAATCTCGGTTATGAAAGATAATAATTTATGGAATACATATCTACCTTAGGAAATTTGCACAAAGAATATAGGCACAATCTGAGATTAGGTCTCAAGGTGTAGTGGCACTACGTGAGTCGTTACGAATTCCAAAGGCCCAATTCAACAAATTTAGGGAGGGGGAAAATGTGATTTATTGTCCATGGTTGACCAGAGCGTTAAGACTAGCCACAGAAAACAAAAAAGAACAAAAGAAATCACCCCAGATAATTCATTTAATCCAATTTCACATTAATTAATCCGATTTCACATTGACATATCCAATCATATGTTTATATATAAAACTGATCTCATATTATCAAAAATTTAACAATGCCTTTAAAGATCAATTGTTTTATAGAATTGACTCATCAACCCACAAGATTATTTTACTATCACATGGTGTGTATAAGGAGATGGAGTGAAGTTTCATTTAGTGTAATTTGGTGGGAAAAGAACTAAAAGTTATCGTTGTAGATGAGGACAATAAACTCCTGTCACCTTATTAAGTGATGCCCCTATTTAATCCATTTTAGATTGGTAAAATTCGAACTCAAATTAATTATCCTTTTTTTGATAAAAGATAAATAAAAAGTAAGTATTAGAGAATCGGCAAGAATAGTGAGGATAGCTCATAGGTTTTTGAGGTAGGAAGGTAAAGCACATGTGGAGACTCGGGGCACACCAAAATTAATGTACTTGATAACGTTGAAAAGTGCTTCTTTTCAATTGCAGCTGTTAATTTTGTGAGAGCCACGTGTTGAAGCCACATGGGATTCAAAATAAGTGATTGTGATTTACCTTGTCCAATAAACTTGGATCGAGAGAAGAAGTCGATGAAGGAGAGGAGGGAGTCTCCTACTCCATGATTCATCACCTTTTAGCCAAGCTAGCTCTAACCTGTGAGTGGGGAGTTCAATTCTCCACTTTTTCAGTTAGGGATAAGAACGTTTAGTTTTAGGGGTGAGATTCGATTCTCATGTTATGCAAAGATGTAAGACAAATATGTTAGAGTAAGTTGAGAGTTCAAATAAGATAGACAATAAGATAGACAAAAAAGAAGGAGAGAGAGAGAGGTAGTTTAGGTTAAATTATCTTGCAAATTTTGTAGACACTTTGAAGGGGGATTCTGGAGATGAAAGTCGACTGCGAAATGCGAATAAATCAAATGCAACTATTTGGAGAGAGAGTGCTTGTTCATAATTTTACTTATGAGTCTAAAAAACAAAGAAAATGGTGACAAACTAGAATATTTGCTTTTGAGTTAAATGCACACATTAGTATTCCAGGACCATTTTGACATATTCAAATCAAATGTTTCAACAGTCACTATTCTAATTACTTAGTCATCACTTCTTTCTTTTATTTTTTTAAATCAATTTTTTTTATTTTTTCATAAATTTGAATTTTTTTTATTTTTTTAATAAAATCGATTTATTATTATTTTTTCCTTTTCTTTCTTTCTTTCTTTCTTTTTGCTGTTTTTCTTTTTTGGCCGGTTGCCACCATGGCAACGGCTGGGACCGTCGACAGGCGAGCCAAGCTCGCCGATCTGGCCTCGCCAAATGGTGGCAAGGCTGGAGCCCCTAGCCTCACCTCCATCTGGCAATGCTCGGCCATTGCCGATTAGGCGAGGCCCGAGCTTCACCGCCGTCTGGCGACGCTTGAGCGTTGCTAATCTGGCAAGGCTCGAGCCTCGCCGGTGAGTTGATCGGGGCGAGCTCAAGGTGTGGCCGGCCGCCGGCCGGCAATGGGCCAAGGAAGGAGAGAACACAAAAAAAAAAAAGAAAATAAATAAATAAATAATCAATTTTAAAAATTAATAAATAACGATTTAAAAATATAAAAAAAATATATTGAAAAGAGTTTATAAAGTAAAATATTTTTCCAAGCGAACAGTGGAAAATATTTTCCACCTCAAAATCAAGTTTCACCCGAACACCAGAAAATAATTACGTTTTCTTAAAAAATAACTTTCTGAAAAATATTTTTCAGAAAAATAACATTTTTCGTTAAACGAACGGAGCCTAAATAATTGTTAAAGATTTATATATCAAGTTTGACCGCCACCACGTATTCTTTCCATCACAATTTTATTACTCCTCAAGCACTGATCAGAACCGACCAAAACAAAAAAAACAAAAAGCGCTCATCAGATAATTTCCACTAAATGAGAAATCAAGAACGTGGCGTGTAGTAGCTGTACACTGCATAGAGGGCCTGTACGAAAGTAAGCACAAGCAAAAAGAAAGCGGCAACGAAGGAAATGATTGACCAGGGATTGTCGAAGTACTTGTTCTTGAGAATGGCTCCCCAGGCATTCTACTTTTGCGCAAGTCTGAATCTCCAGGATATTTCTAAGGAAGTACGTTGCCATGAGCAGTAAGTGTTCACATATTCACTCAAATTATAGAGAGAACAGTCTTCACTGTTTAAGGCCACCTCCTGGCAAAGTCGGTGGAAGAGGTCAGCCACCTCGGTGTCGCTCCCAAGGCGGTGCTCGATGATTTTGTGGTTGCAAAGGTACTGGACGTCCTCAGGGGAGTTGATCAAGTTTTGCATGAAGATTATGTACGAGGTAACGTGGTTCATGTGATCGAAGTGAGACTGCTCGAAGGCTATCAAGTTGAGGAAGAGAGACCTCATCCCTTCGTGGATCACAAGGTGGGGGATAAGAAGCATCCCGATAGACAAATAGAACTCAATGTCCCCTAAATTTTTTTTTTTTTTGGTAAGGTAAGCATATATAATTTCAACCATCAACTGTACATCCTAAGGGATAGTGGCATCCATTTACACTCGATAAGCAACATAGCTACTGAGTGGAAAGGTGCCAGAATCCGAAAATATCTAGAGTAGCAACCAAAAATAAACCAAAACACTAGTACAAATAACAGAATTGACAGAAAATAACCACAAAAGTCCTTAAATATAAAAAATAGAGGCATCTAATCCCCATGATCTCTGTAATCTTCTATTAACCATATTGTTTTGAACCAATGGCCCTGAAACCACTTTGTCTTTGACAACCTTGATAATATGGTGCTTCATAAAAGAAATGAACACCACTTTGCCTTGAAATAATGCATTATTACGAGACTTCCATATAACATAACATAGCACTCCAAATAAAAACCTAGATATCTCCTTCTGGAAGCCTTTACCAGATAAATTTTCACAGGCCCAGTCAAGAGTATTCCTCCATGATTCTCCCGGCCTGGCCAAATTACATTTACCCGCCCAAAAAACAGCAATATCATGCGTTACTTTACAGTCAAAAAACAAATGATCAATAGAGTCTGGACTGATCTTACAAAATGGACATACGACACCAACAATCCCGCCATAAGATAATAAGAGCAATTGTGTAGGGAGACGATTTCTAGTAATCAACCATAGCAAAAATTGGTGCCTCGACACAATGGACTTATTCCACACGAAGGAAGACCAATATACCCGCACAGCCCGACTCCTAATATTATCCCAAGTTGAAGCCATCGAAACCTCACTCGAGGAATGCGGTAACCAAGTAAGCACGTTCGGGCTATTGTTGAGGATTGGAATCGGATACGGCCAGCTTTGTATATGTTGGAGAATAGTGAGCCCAACCGGAGAGAATAGGTCCGCCATTGTTGCTTCCCTAGGAAGGCCGGATCAGTAGATGTAGGAGTTGGAGAAAAAAGCATTCAATGGACCTCGAGGGTGCCAATGATCAAACTAGAGTGAAGCAGTACGTCCATTGCCAACCTGCCATCTCACAAAAGCAAGAAATTCAAGTCTCAAATCAAGAATTTTCCTCCAAGCCCAGGAGCAATAAGTCAGTGCAGAAGTGATCCAAAAGTTCTTGTTTTTTAAATAAGTGGCATGGATCCACTTACACTAGAGAGATTCATTGTCTGTGAACAAGAGCCAAATATGGTTAATCATAGCAGCTTTATTACTCTCCCGAAGCTTCCTCACCTCGAGTCCACCTTTAGCCTTTGGTAGACACTCTAGATCCCAAGCCACCTTAGCACCACCAAAGCCTAAATTAGGACCCTTCCACAAGAACAGTTGACATATTTGTTCAATTCTCTTTAGGACTGAGTTTGGTATGATCAAAATACTCGCCCTATAAACTTGAATGGCATGAAGGACTGACCTAATAAGTAATAGCCGACCAGCAAAAGACAAAAACCGATGGGTCCAAGAATGGACCTAAGCAGTAAGGAGACTAACCAGGGCAATCCTCTTAGTGAAAATTAGAACACCAAGGTATCTCACTAGAAGGGACCCTAGCCAAAATCCCCACATTTGGATGATTTGATCCCGGGCGAATGCAGAGCCACCCGCTAAAAACACCTCACTCTTGTTCAGATCCGGCTGAAGACCACTCCAGGTCGATGTTGCCGACCTGGAGGCTAAGCAGCCGAGCGTGTATAAAGAATGGGATCCGATTCTTGAGCATGATCATGTCACAATGGATCTGGATCTTGAGCATCGATCCCACTCTGAGAAGACAGGGTCATTGCGAAGGTAGCCAAATTTCTCGAACCCCTCGGCAACTCCTCGGAACAGCTCCATCACAAAGCACCCATCCAAAACCAGCATGTACACAAAACTGTCGCTGCTCATGAATATTGTTCCCTCATAACAGGTGCGAGCTCTCCTCGACCTCCTTCACTGAATCTAGATAGAGGCCTATCTCGTGATTGGAGCGCTCGAGGATGCGGTGCAAGCATCGCAACTTGTGCTGCTACATAGGGAGGAGTTTCTCCTTACCGTGGTGGTAAGGCCCGAGGGAGACGATCTTGGGCACATAGGCCTTGACATCGCCTTCCTTGAGATAGTTCAGGATCCGGTAAATTGAGAGCTCTGCCTTTGGGAGCTCCGTGTCGTCCTGGTGGGGTTGCTCGACGTTCTCTTCAAAGGGGACAACACACTCGGACGAGGACAATCCCAGCCCATCTTTGGGGACGTTTTCTGCCCCGTTGTTGTCAACCACAATTCGGAGAGCATTGGATGGTTCTTGCTGTACCTTCAGGAGTCCAGATTCCACAACAGCCATTTCTTGTGACGAATTGGTCTATGTTTCTTGGCCTTTGCCTTTCTTGGTTTTTGATCTTTGAATTGGTCTAAACTTTTTGTGGTCACGTGAAATTGATTTTACATTTTAAAAATTTTCTCAATACTTCAAACGATAATTTATTTTGTAAGAATGACTCGTCCTGTGACTTTCTAAGGATTAACTCACTCAACTATTGTCCGCTTTGGCCTGTCCCATACTGAACTTCATGGTTTTATCCTTTGGCATACGTGCATGCACTTTTCTAAAAGGCCACCTATCTTGATAGTGCTATAGTTTAGGCTTACTTAACTTTGGAGTTCCAAAGCAAAGTTTGTCATTGCATTGAAAGGCGCCTATGTGAGTTAATTTCAATTTTCATATATATACCTCATAATCGCTCTCCCTCTATTCGGCTCATTCATGCCCCCTTTGCCATCCTAAAAGTTTGTTAGAAGCCACTTTTTATCTAGGTCCTCTCTAGCCCTAGCAACCATTCCCTGCCCTCTTCGAATCGGCTCATTATGGGCCCACCAGCTTCTGCATGGTTCGTCCCTAAATCATACACCTACTGGAGGGGTCCTACTCTGATACCATATTATAATATTCCTAGATTAATTCACTTGAGGTATTATCCGTTTTGGCCCATCCCATATCAACTCTTACGGTTTTATCCTTTGGCATACAGATATGCACTTTCCCAAAAGGTCACCCATCTTGGTAGTGCTTTAACTTGGGCTCGCTTAACTTTAGAGTTTCATAGTAAAGTTTGCCATTACATCAAAAGGCGCATTCGTAAGTTAATTCCAATTTTAACATATATATTCCAAAATCACTTTCTCCCTATTCCGTGTATAGTCCGGCTCATTCCTGCCCTCTTTGCCATCTTAGAAGCCTGCCAGGAGTCACTTTTTGTCCAGGCTCTCTCTGAACCCGACGACCGCACCTTGCCCTTGTCGAATTGGATTGATATACGTCCACCCACAAAATTATTCCAATATCATCTAATATCATGCACAATTTTACATGTTGTATATAAGGAGATGGGAGTGAAGTTTCATTTAGCTTAATAAAAGAACTAGAAGTAATCCTTGTAAGATAGTATGATAAACTCCCATCACCTTATTAAGAAAGTATGAAATGCCCATTTCAAATCCATTTAGGTAGGTAAGCTTCGAACTCTAATTAATTATACTTTTTTATAAACTATAAAGGAAAATTAGGAACAAGTTTTAGAGAATCATTGAGAGTAGTTCGCATGTTGAGATACAAAGGTGAAGCGCATGTAGGATTCAAGTTACTCCAAAATTAATTGTACTTGACAAGGCAAGAAAACACTTATTTTAAATTATCACCATTACTCTTATGAGATCAACATGTAGAAGTAGAATCGATTCATAAAATCAATAATTGTGATTCGATACGTCCAATGAACTAAATTGAGGAATTAATTGGTGAAGGAGAGGAGGGGAGTCCTCCAACCTCCTAAGCCTATCACCTTTTTTTCAATTGTTTTAACTTCATCACAAAAAGGAGACTGCCTAGAATTTGTATAGGTTACTGCTAGAAGAGGAGATGAGTGGGCTTGTCTTGCCACGGAGGTTGTGCATCATTCCAATCGTTGCTCGCCACGTGTCTCAAGGGCTCACTTTTCAAAATTTTCTCTCTCCTTCTTTACACTCTCTCTTCTCTCTCTGTTTTCTTCGTTTCCTTTTCGCCTTTTGAGGCCATGGACGACGCTCGCAGTCGTTGGAGATTGAGGTGGGTGAGGCCAGATATAAAGTTCTCTAGATCTAGGTATAGACAAACAACTCACGAGCGACGCTGATGCTCATCCATGGCTGTAGTTGGCATCGTTCCAGCATGCAATTAATCCCCTTGCTAAAAGACGCTTCACTTGTATTCGTACACAATACAAGTGAAAGATCTCATGATCATTCGATTGTTATTATTTTTTATTATGTTGCAATTGCTAGGGACAAGCGGCTCACAAGCGACGCCGACGAGTCTGCTTGGCTCGGATAGTGTCAGCTACTTCGCCGATGGCAATGGTGGGGGAGACAATGAGGTTGGGCTCAGGTAAAGGAGGGGGAAGGTGAACTTTTTGGTGAACGATGTCGTTGGTGCGCCTCGTGCAGGTGAGGGAGAGGGCCAAAGGGAGAAGGATAGACTGGAACAACAGGAAGGGGAGGAAAGAGAGAGAGGCCATTGGTGTCGTAGAGACTGAGCTTAGAGAGAGAGGGGGTAAGGTGGAGAAAAATCAAGATAAAAAATCTTCCAAGCAGATCCAATATGAACACATGGCGATCAGCGAATAAAGTAACGCATGACCCACGTGGCAGAACAAACCTGCGTAATATCTTTTCGAGGTTTAGAGGTTCTTTTGGCCAACTAAATAGGCGAACATTTCTTCTTCTTCTTTTTTTTGATAAGTTGCCTTTTTCCTTTTCCATATTCTTATCTTCACCTCTTAAAGAATGCTTAAGATCTTTCACTCAATATCATCGGAGAAAACATAGATTCGCTATATAACTTAAATATTTAATAGAAGTAAAAGAAATTTGAAAGATTCATGAGTGCAAAATAAGACAGTTTCGAGAAATATATTGCTGCGTTGAACTACGAAGTTATAGTTCATGCTATCTGAGCTTGACTACTATCGCTTATTCTTTTCACAAGGAGGTGAAACCCCCACATCTCGAGCATTTATCAGCAAATTGGCTGCTAATAGTCAATTATTCACAATCCTAACCCCCAAATTTAGCCAAAATTTTATTACTCCTAAAGTGCTCATCAGATAATTTCCAGTACATGAGAAATCAAGAATGCAGCCTGTAGTAGCCATAGACTGCATAGAAGGACTGTATGAAAGTGAGCACAAGCAAAACTAAAGCAGCAATGAAGGAAATTATTGACCAGGGATTGTCGAAGTACTTGTTCTTGAGAATGGCACTCCAAGAATTCCACTTTTGGATGAGAACGGCTTTCCAGGAAATATTTTTACGTAAGCGGTATACGTACACTTCTGCAGACAGGTTAAGGAGATAACTGTCTTCCATGTCTAAGGCCACCTCCTGGCAAAGCCGGTTGAAGAGGTTAGCGACCTCGGCGTTGCTCATAAGGCAGTGCTTGATGATATCATGGCTGCAGAGGTACTGAACGTCCTCGGGGGAGTTCATCAAGTTGTGCATAAAGATTACGTATGAGGTGACATGGTTACCGCAACCAAAGTGAGATTTCTCGAAGGCCATCAAGTTGAGGAAAAGCGACCTCGTCCCTTCATGGATTACAAGGGAGGGGATCTCGAGGATCCCGTCCTCAGACTTGAACCGGATGTCCCCCAAATTTCTCGCATCCGTCCTGAACTTGATCCCGGCTTCCTGGAGCTCGGTCACGCAGGGAATGAGCTGTTGCCGATTCTGTGACCACCCCTTGGCCCCCTCTCCCTCCAGGCTCGAGGGTAGGAAGGCCCGCCAAATCACTTCGAGGCAATGGAGCTCGCACTGGGAGGATGACGAGGGTCCTCCCTGTCCGTGGAAGTCAAAAAACTTGAGCACCAGAGAGGCCATGTACTGCTCATCGATGGGGTTGTCGTGCTGGAGGCTGAGCAGCCGTTTCAGTATGAAGAGCGGGATCTGATTCTCGAGCATGATCATGTCGCGCTTAATTTGTACCTTGAGCATCGATCCCCACATTGAGAAGATGGGGTCAGTGGGCAGGTAGCCTAATACGTTAAACCCCTTGGCAACTCCCTGGATCAGCTCGATCACAAAACACCCGTCAAGAACCAGCATCTCAACAAAATCATTGCTGCTCATGGATATCGTTCCCTCGTAGCAGGCGCGAGCTATCTCCTCGACCTCCTTCACCGAGTCTAGATAGACACTTATCTGCTGATTGGAGCGCTTGAGCAAGCAGCGCAAGCAGCGCAACTTGTGCCAGTCCATAGGGCGGAGGTGCTCCTTACCGTTGTGGTACGGCCCGAGGGAGACGATCTGGGGTACATAGGCCTTGTCCTCGCCATCCTTGAGAAATTGAGGGATCCAGTAAATGGAGAGCCTTTCCCATTTGGGCTCCGCTGTGTCCCGGCGAACTTGCTCGAGCTTCTCTCTTATGGAGACAACCCACTGGGACGAGGACACTCCCGGCTCATCTTTGGGGACGTTTTCTGCCCCGTCGGTCTTGACCTCGATCTCGAGAGCCTCGGATGCTTCTGGCTGTACATTCGGGAACCCAGATTCCACAGCAGCCATTTCTTGTGAAGAATTGGTCTATGTTTCTTGGCCTTTGCCTTTCTTGGGTTTTGATCTTTGAATTCGTGCTTTCTAAGCCCCCAGAAAAACAAAAGAAGCAGAACTGGTACTTAATTATCTAAGGATATTGGAGCAAAGGAGAGTGTTGTTCCAACGTCGCGATTCGAAACGAGCTTTATATTAGAATTTGATTAGGGTAGAATTTGATTAGAATTCTAATAAGGTGTGATTGTATTAGAATTTGATTAGGGTAGAGGCAAGAGACTATGTAGTGGCAAATTCGAAATAAGTTGGCCGGTGGAACCACGGATTTATACTGCATGAGAGAAAGGAAGCCAATGAGTCAAGATTCAACGTCAAGGGCCACCACCTAGGACAGCTCAAGCGAAAAGGTAATGCCTTGAAACTTCGAGCCAAAAGAGAAGGGCAGCCCCCAACTCAAGGGAAAAGGTACTCACCAAAAGAGGCGACCCCCCCAATGTCCTTCAATTTTCAATTTCAAGAGAAGGACCATAGTGTCCTTAGTCCTTGCCCCGTCTTATTAGATTACAAATTATAATCATTATTTACACCTAAACTAGTTAATTATTATAATGTCAATATTTATAATCCACCTTGAAAAATTGATAGGAGGAAAGGGATGGATGAAAACACAATTCTCTGAAAAAGAAAAATATTGTATGCATCGATACACAATTGAGATGACATATTATTATGCACTCCACGTGATATTATCACATCCGAGCAATGCTAGATATGTTAGACTCGGTCTACAAAATTTATAGTGGACTTAGTATCTACAACACTTCTTTACTAAATTACACTCAACCTGTACCATTTTCATTCTTTTTTTTTGGTCAATCCGTTCTCATTCTTTATTGACCAATTTTTTACATGTTATGATCACGTGATATAAGTACTACGTAAATAACTTATCCACAAAACAAGGAAGAAAATATTTCACGCATGAGTTATATGAACACCTATAGAAAATCTTTTGGAGCAAAAGAAAATAGGGAAAATTGTCCCAAAAGCCTTAAATTTATTACACTTTTACTAATTCAGTCCTAACTTTTTACACTTTATCAATTGAGTCCATTTAACCAATTTTGGCTAAAATTTGCTAATGTGGATGACAACCGTCCTACGTGGCACCGCTAGAGAACAATTAGCATCCATGTCAGCAATTTTCAGCCAAAATTGGCTAAATGTGCTCAATTAACGAAATGTGAAAAGGTTTAGGACAATTTGTAATATTGAAAGTTCTAGAATTGAACTGATGAAAGTATAATAGATTTATAATTTTTTAGATAATTTTCTCAAGTAAATAAGTTTTTCATGCTCAAACGCTAAAAAGAAGACTTCATCACCCTGCAATCACACCTTATTCTCGCCCTCTCAGTTTTTATAATTGCATGTGTACTTTTCCTTTTTAGTTATTTTGCTCTATCTCTTTCCTCTAATCACTTTTATAAGGCGGGTAATAAATATGGACATTATCCATATTTTTAATTAATTAGTTTAGTTGTAGATAATGATTATAATTTGTAATCTAAAAAGATATGCCAGGACGAAGGACGACATGGTACTTTTCTTGAAATTAATAATTGAAGGATAGTTTTTTTTCCAGGGTTTTTTTTTTGGGGGTGGGGGTCACTTCTTTTGGCGGAACCTTTTCCCCTGAGCTGGGGGCTCTCATCTTTTGGCTCAAGGTTCCAAGGTAGTACCTTTCCGCTTGAGTTGCCCGAGGTGGAGGTGGTGGCCCTTGATGTTGAATCTTGACCCCTTGATTTTCTCTCTCACGCAGGAGATCTGCGGTTCCACCGGCGAACTAATTGAGAATTTGCCACTACACAGTTTCTCACCTCCTCCTTAATCAAATTCTGATACGATCACTTTTTTAATGTTCTCATGCGAGATATTTTCCATCCACAGGTAGACCATCGGAACTTGTTCGCTAAAACTTCTCAATAATGATTTATATACTTCTACATATAGACAGTTCTAAGCACCGCTATTAACTCCTAATTCTAATATTCACTAATCGTTCTTATGATAAACCCTTACCCATTCAACTATGTAAATTAAAACGATAAAATCATATGAAATATAATGGTTTGAGGGCCATGAGAGCGCTCAATTTTAATTTAACGTATGGTAAAAAAATACATGCACACTTGCATTTTACACTAGGTTTTCAAATCTATTTAAATTATTATCATAAAAAAAAAGAACAAAAGTTAATAACCTTCTATAAGAAAGGAAAAGAAGAAAAGTTGAGGTTGGTGTAATTACGTCAGACTGAATTAGGAGTGTCAAAAGTTGTGTATGACTCTCATTTTTATGCATAACTTTTTTTCAGATCACTTAAGTGCTACTACTTTGAAAAAACAATCACTTAAGTAACAAATTTGATTAGAGTAGTCAAAAATTCGACATGGTCATTTTTCATTAATTTCTCAATTCAATGTGGCTCGTCGGTATATCAATTCAGCATATAACACTTATATGATGTCGTCTAGAAGGTTTGTCCCAAGTTAAAAAATCCTAAATAGCAACTTACAAGGATTTTCCCAAATTGAAAACCCTAAATCGAAGCCCTATTCAATTTGCCCCCAATGTAGATGAAGGAGGAGGGATTGGGCTTGGAGGCAGCATTGCAGGTGAAGGATTAGCAGTGGGATTTGGTCTCAACTTCACACTTCTCTTACTCGCGAAGTTTCCGGATTTATTTTTGCTCGATCTCGGAGCACTACAAAATGCATCGATTGACGGTCTCTTCGGCAAGGGGTGGGCGGTTTTTGATTAGTTCTTGCTTGACAATGTCCCTTCTAGGGTTTCATGGGTGGTAACTCCATGGGCGGTGATGCCCCGCTAATCCTTTCAATTAGATTTTCATAAATCATAATACTTTAATTACTTACTGATGGGAGAAATAGATAGACAAATATAGTATCATTTTGCATTGAGGAATCGATAATGTCTCACTTCCCTTAAGAACAACGTTAAAATGCCATCATGGAATTATATCACCATGCCCATCTAACATCTCTCTTACAAACTATCAAGTGAGTTTCAATGTCTTTGGATTCTTTTTCTTTCACCAAAATGTTGTATGCTCACATCTCGATGCAATGTCTTTCAAATATAGGGAGAACAGGTTGAACTTGTATAGGAGATGAATGTGCATTATACAACTGATGGCAATGTCCTTCTCCATAGACTTTGAATGGCAGGCCTCACGTGGGTGAGGGGTGAAGACGGGATTGAAAAAATACCTCAACTTCTTGGCATACTAGCTCCAGCCGTTCGATCTCAACTAACTAATTCACAGTATGAACGAAGTGAGCCCCCACCACCACTGCCTTGAGGACCAAACCAAACCCCGACAAATAAGATACTTTTTTACGTATAAATATATCAATATAATTAATCAAATGAGATACAAAAGTTTAGGAGAATCTTCTAACATTTCAAAGAAGATACTTGATTACATGTTTGCCGTCCTGTACTTGCATATTTTTCTTTGCTCCAAAATAGAGAGAATATTAACTTCTTTCCTTCTTGTAGGAGCTTTTGCTCAACTAATTAATTAATCGCTTTGCCTTCAATGGTTTTGCCTTGTGCATAGAAGCCTTCTTTTCAACATTTGAGCTACACTAGCTATTGTTTTATCTTTGAATGAATAACCTTGCGCTAAATCGATTCGAGTTCGCCGCCAAGAAAGAAAAGAAGATGGATGCATTGAACCTTGGACTAAGGCGTGATATATGGAGAAAGTAGGTCCCGCCGGGTTGCAACACAAACCATTGGGACAGACAGGGTGGAGGAACGCAGCACGAAGCCTCCCTTGTCGACGTTATGGGCCCAGCCGAAGCGAAGACAAGAGGAACGGGGTCCCACTTTTTGATGATGTTTCCACACGGGTGTCCACCCAGTCATCAATCGCGCTTTCTAGGATTCCTACATCGCGCATGTGAGGGCGAGTAAAGAGGATGCCAGTTCCATTGATAAGATGCGAGCGTAAAATCAATTGAGACAGTCCAAATACCAAATGATTTGTACTTTTTTTTCCAAAAATTGTTTATTGAACCTTTATTAACAACTTAATCGGATCACAAATCAAGAAATAAATTTTAAAAGTTTTGCTTTAGATGTTTATATAGCTCATGCATGACATACTTTTTTCTTTGCATAGTCGAGAAGTTATTTTAGATAGTAGTTATATCTTGTGACCATAGCACGTAAAATACTAGTCTATAAATAACAAGAATTTTTTAATTTATGGATCAAGTTGATTGTAATTAATGGAAAAATCCTCTATTAATTGAGTTACAATATCACGTGGATGCATAATAATCGAAATGTGTCATCTTGATTATGTATCAATGCATGCCATAATTTACTTCTTTAGATAGTGGTGATTTGCTCCATCTCTTTTCTAATTAGGGGTTACAAATATGGACATTATATATATTAATATTTGATTACTTTAGGTGTAGATAATGATAACAATTTGTAATCTAGCAAAGACAGGGCAAGGACGAAGGACAAGCGGTCCTTTTCTTGAAATGAATAATTGAAGGAGTGGGGTCCACATCGTTTTGTGAGCACCTTTTTCCCTGCATTTGGAAACACACATCTTTTGGCTCAACTTTCCATGGTGGCATGGCTTGAGTCGTCCTAGCGGGTGGCCCTTGATTTTGAAAGATCAACCATTTACTTTCTTTAGCCATGCGTCCTAGCGGGGGGCCCTTGATTTTGAATGATCAACCATTTACTTTCTTTCTCTCTTTAGTCATTAAGCAGGTGCGCGGTTCCACCGGCCATCTTATTGCGAATTTGCCACTACATAATCTATTGCCTCCTTCTCCCTAATCAAATTCTTATACAAAAGTGCTCATGCAATATGTTTTCAATCCACGGGAAAGAACTTTTTAGATAACACTTTTTTATGAATGATTCGGGATACGTTTATTTCATAGAAGATAAGAAATTTGAAAAATATTTTTTGAAAAATAATTATTTATATTATTTAAAGAATTAGTCAACAAAAATTTTTTTCGTCTTCAATAACAATCTATTTCTAATTATTTTGTGAACAATAAAAAAAATTTCATTCATTTATTTTGTAAACAATACAAGCAATTATTCTTTGACTCATTTTCTATAAAATGATGCACTCATAAATAACTCTACGTATAGGTAGCTCCAAGCACCACTATTAGCCCCCTATCATCATTCCTCTCTCATCATCTTCACAACTTCACTGATCATTCTTATGATAAACCCTTGCCCATTTGGCTACATAAGTTAAAATGGTAAAATAATATGAAATATTAGGTTTGAGGGTCATGGGAGAGCCCAATTTTAATTTAACCTATGGTAAAAAAAGAAAATTCACGTGCATGCACTTAGGGAAAATTGTTCAAAAAGTCTTAAACATATTACACTTTTGTTAATGCAGTCCTAAATTTTATAAGTGTGCAAATTGAGTTGTAAACTTTTTAATGTTTTGTCAATTGAGTTCATCTAATCAATTTTGATTAGAAATAACTAACGCAAATGCTAGTCGTCCTATGTGGCACGGCCGAAACTGACATAGACAATTTTTAATAATATTTTTTTTCAATTTTTTTATTAATTTTTGTTTCTTTTCTTTTCTTTCTTTACTCCCCCCCCCCCCTATTTAGATCAACCATAAACATGTCCTCATTTACTTCAACTTCGAATCTAGAAGCCTTGGAATGCAAAACCAAGACTTCACTTCTTCCTTCTTCGTATTTGGTCTAATTTTTGGACAAATCTCATCTCTTGAACTGACCATAAATTAGCTTTTCTCATACATTTTCACCATAAAAAATATTTTTATACCCTCCAACGTATCAACAATGTGACATTCCCTTATATATATATGTTGAACGTCTCAATCAAATTGTTGTCAATAGCATTGTAGTTGTGTCCACACTTGCAAAAGTGTTCAGCACCTATCTCATGAAATCTTCATATGCATGGACGGACTCTTCCTTCATTTCTTTTGTGGCTATATTGAAATAACTATGCAACTCTCCAACAACAATTCCTAAATGTTTCTCCCTTCTATAGTAAGTACAGTTCCTCTGCTTTGCTAGTGGGGGGAGTTTAGAAACTATATGAAGAAGACCCTGCAACACATTATTGGATGCAAATAAGTCAATCTTTTAACAACAAAATACCTTAGTAAGGCTTGTGCACAATTTTACCTTTTGTTGGTCACTCATAAAGTCTAGCCAAGACTTTGGCCCAATTTCAAGTCTTTCGGTAGTAGCTCGAGGAACCAAGTCCAAGATTCTTCAAGCTTAGCTTCAACCATAACCCATGCAATTGGAAACATTTGGTTGTTTCCAACTCTGCAAGTAGCACAAAGCAACATCCCTTTGATTAAAGTCTTAATAAAGCATCCATCAAATCCAATTACTCATCTACAACCTACAAGAAAACCTTCTTTCAATTCTTTGAAGCCTATGTAGAATCTCTTGAACGTATTATCTCATCCAACTTCCAAGTCAAATGTGCTATTTTGACTACTTCAAATCAACTTAGCCTTATAAGAGTGTAGCAACTCATTTAGCTCATCAATTTTAAGGTAAAATTTGACGAAAGCTAATGAAGAGTAAATGCGTTACAAATGTACCAATTTGGAGTTTTTGGTGACAAAAAAATTAGTTTGAAATAAATTTATCATATTTGAGTTTTTTGTAATATCAACTCAAAACAAAAAGCACACAAGGTGCACTTACCTTTTTCGCTTGGTTTAAGGCACGCCGAAACTAATTGCACTTGATAACGGTGGAAAAAGCTTCTTTTGACTATCACAATATATTCCCCTGGATATGGGTCTAATAAACCAAATGAATCGCAGCCGTTAATCTTATGGGACTCACACATGGAATGCAGATGAGATTTATAAAATCAATACTTGTCCTTCGCCTTATCCAATAAAAGAAATTGGTGAAGGAGAGAGGAGGGAGTCGGGCAAAATCCTAAAACCATCACAATTGTTTGAATTTCTTCACAAGGAGGCAGGTCAGAATTTGCCATGTTACGCCAAAAAAGGAGAGGTTCAGAGTTTCCTTTAAGCCTAGCAAACAGGTCAATGTTCATAGAAGGATTTATAGTAGAGAGACAGTGTGTTACAATTAGATAAGTCCCCCGTTATACCTTATACCTGTCTTTAACCAAATCTGCTCCTACATCATTGGGGAAAGACGTTCTCGTTATCGAAGCTGATTAATCAATTCTATTTTAGCATCAATCACATGTTATGGCAAGGTTTTTAGGCAAAACCTGCAAAATATGAGTGCATTATTGGCGAGCTGGTGACACGAGCATGATGTGGTGATACAATATTAATGCTCTCCAAAACTATCTTAATCCCAAAACACAAGTTATGATGGCCTAGGTGACAGTGCGCAGGAAGGGATGGTGGTACGTCCGCGCCTTGGTCCTCGGATGTGCATAGGGAGGGAGGATATATCTCCTGTCCCACATTACTAAGGGGGAGTCTTGGGCTAATTTAAAAAGTTTGAATTTTTTATTCTGTGTAATGCGTTTTAAAGCCGTGTGGGCTTTAGTTCAAAGTGGACAATATTACATAGTAGTAGTGATCCCAGGTCCCTACACAAGTTATAATTCACACCATTTAAAAAATTGGGACACATTGAAGTTCATGAATCGATTGACAACTGAAAAGAAGATAAGATTAACCCAAAACCTCACTCCTAAAACAACAAAATTTGTTTCTTCTTCCCGGTCAGTAAAGCACGGAATCGGAGCACTTCGTTGTCCGTCGAAACCACAATGAACAGAAGTTTGGTGTTAAATTACTTTGCAAATTTCGAAGGAGGTTATTAACCCGGAAGGTTTCAAATGAAGCTTTGAAGGGAGGATCTCTGTGTCGGGCTGACCACTTAAGATTGTCTTCATTAGTTTGAGGGGAATTAGTCTCTTCAACAATGTTGTGATCCTCCCCGTATTCCTATCTTATATGTTTGACTTATAATTTTATTTACAAATAAATTATTGAATAATAAACAATATATGATATCATAAATAACATATACGATGTATAAAATATCATGAATTGGGGTTAACTATTAAAGTAGTGATTCTTATGTTCTCTCTCTTCTTGATTTTAGGGATATTTTGACAACTTCGATGCTATTCACTCCTTGTTATATATATTATGAATCAAAACCAAGTAGTGACGACATAATATAGTTTACAACTCTGCTACATTACAAATGCACTACCTATGAGATCATAACTTTATTTTACCAAAGAGGCTGCAATTGTGCATAATTTGGAATTTCCCTAGTATGCAAGGAGGAGAGAGCCGAACATGATTAATGGACGGGCTGGCTCGCAAGCCGCTCATAAACTGGACGCGCTTTGACTGCACTTTTTAGACCCGTTGGGCAAATTTGGACAAAAATCTAAACCCAATCAGTGGGCGGGCTGGGCATGGGAAAGGACCTTGAGGCCCGCCACCCACATATTTACTTAAAAAAGAGATTATATATGTAATAAATTAGTTCAATATTTATGAACAGAAACAGAAAAAAATATTGTACGGTAGAGAAAAGCAGTATAAAACTAATAGGTAAATTGATAAAATAAAATAAAATAAAATTCAAACTTTTTTTAAAATTTTTTTCCATTTGTAATTATCTTTACTGGACAAATTAAAAATAGAAAAAGAAAGGTGGCTCGATGGGCTAGACGGGCTGGCCTAGGCACTTGCCTAAACCTGCAAGTTTGGACCTTGGCAAGAGCTCAAGGGTTCAAGCCCAAGACCGGCTAGAGCCCGCCTAGGCCTCCTTAGTGACCACGTCTAGTAAGAGAATACGAAGGGAGCATTATTGTTTTATATGTTGTATGGAGGATCTTCGATCTTGCGACTGCAATAGCAACTCCTATTGTCTCCTCGGAGACTAGCTAAATTATGCTAATTCATGCTAACTCTCATTTAATTGTGGATATACCTTGGCAGGTTCAAGTGTTTTTTATCAAGATTGTGACAGGTAATATAAAAGAAACTGATTTGTAGATGAATTTTGGTCACTTTATAGGATTAATTGCCATACTATGAAAGATATATTTATATTTCTTCTCACTAGAAAGATAAATTAGTAATTCTTTATCTATAGGACGTTTGGGACTCTGAGCATCTAAGAAGGAAAAATTAGTAATTGAATTTTTTTTTTTAATTTTGCTAGTCTATTACGAACAAATAAAACACTGCTACGTAAAGTGTCATAGATGGACCCTAATCAAGTGTATTTTAGGTACATGATCATTGAGAAATGCATTCAGCATGCAAGTAGCAAATCTTATTTACTAAGTGACATGACGTGTGACCATTGATGGATTACATGAGCTCATCCACGTCTTGGGGCACCATCTTTCAATGATCATGTCTTCGTTTGCGAAAGAACCCAGCTTAAGTAATTGAATATGAACCATCTTCATCCACCAACTGTAGAGGCTTCTATAGAATTAAACCCATCCACATGAATCCCTATGAATTATTGATGAAAGACGACCTGATTATATATCATCATATCTCATTTAGACTTTGTGTGGGAGATTAAAAATGGTATGTGGGTAAGGAGAATTGGAGAAGAATTTAAAATTTGTTTGAGAAGAAAAATGTGTTTTCTTCCATTTCAGAATTTGGCCCCTTTCCAAGGTCTTATTAGAAAATGTACTTATTGTAGGCCTAAGTAAATTCTAAATAAGAAGCTTCCAAAATGTTACCAAGCATAAGATAATCATTATTTGTGTGCTAACATAATATATAATGCTCTAGTTGCAGCTCCCCTGCTCTATTAAAAACTTGTACATGATGACATGCTAATTTAAGATCATGCAAGACTTATCTACCATAGTAATGGTCCATATTTAGGTGATATGAAATCTCTTAGGGTCACTTAAATTTTACCCCAATTTTTGGAGCCCCATAGAAATTGCCTAGATGGGTCTGTCCTTGTTGGGGATGACTTCCGTTGAGCTGCTATGCCATGCAATCACAAATGGGAAAAACCATGCAATGCCTTTTTGATTTACGGAAAAGACTCAAACTTATGAGTTTACTATGGATGGTCAAGAGCATAATATGCATATGTTTTTAGAGACTAACTTCTTTATCAATTAGTCCAGGAAAAATTTCAGAAAAGTCTTAAACCTATTGTATTTGTACCGGTTTAGTTTTAAATCTTTTAATGTTGCCAATTGAGTTTTAGATGCTGATTCAGTCCTAAACCTTTTAATGATGTCAATTTAGTCCTAAACCTATTGAACTGATGCCAATTTATTATAAGTTTTTTGACTTGGAGCCAATTAAATACTTTTAGCTAATTTTGTCTAAATGCTGAATTGGCACAAAGTCAAAAGATTCAGGATTAAATTAACATTACTAAATCGGCACTATTAAAAGGTTTAGCATTGAATCAACATCAAGTCAAAAGGTTTGGGACTCAATTGGTACCAAATCAAAATGTTTATGACTAAATTGACACTATTGGAAGTTTACAATTAAATTGGTATCGATGCAATAGGTTTAGGACTTTTCTGACACTTTTCATCAATTAGTCCTTCATGCATGTAATTGTGAGTTGGAGCTGGTCATTGCTCTATGCATAAATTGTAGAAAATCCTAATATGATGCAATCACTTTGCATTCACCACCCAAAGTGTTGGAGATAAGGAACCAATAAAAGTGACCATAAGATGCATAATACCTGCTGTAGATGTGCTTGGAATCCTCTAAATTTGATGAATAAATTTAAATCTTACATTTTTGTTATGAAAAAACACTTCAGCACGCGTGATTTCAAAATGTGTTCTCTTATTTTTCTTTTTTTCCTCCCCTTTTCCGCTACTCTTCCTTGTCCCCATAAAACTCAACCTCTTTTTGTGTTTTTTTTAACCTAGGGGTACAACCGTAATTAACCGACTATGTGCAGACAAACTAGCAAACAACCCATTGTCATGACCTCTTTTCTACGTAAATCTAAATTTCCAGGAAGGGAATCGAACACATGAACACCTATCTTGAAGGCGAAAGCGCAAGAAAGCCTTTGCCACTAAGGTCAATCTCGGGGGGAAATCTATTTTGTTAAATGTTACCATTTTTCTCTCTCCATTGTTCTGGGAGGGAGAGAGGGAGAGATTTGGGGAAATTTTGGCGGTGCGGGTGATTCTTATAAAGTATGGTGGCATTTAAGGTAATTACGGTCAAATTAAATGGGGTGAGTGGTTGAACTTTGAACTTTTAATTGATTGTAGATGTACGACTATTTACATGGAATAAATTTAAGATGTATATTAACTTCTTAAATAAATGCAATTATATAGAATGAATTAAATTTCAGCGGCTAAGTTGAAGTCAAAGCTCGAATACATTTTCAAATGAGAATCAATATAGATCTGTGAATAGAGATGAAGTTGAAATTAAATAAACCAACAACTCCAAAATAGATCTATAATGGAACTACGAAACACTAAGATTTAAGCTAAAATTCAGACTAAGTCAAATTTCATGAGAGAAATAAAAAGTTTATAATTACAAAAAAAAAATTTTAACTCCAACATCGGAAATTGAGATTAAATTATCAACATTGAAACTGGATGTGCTTAATCGTAGATATATTGAATTTGTTAAATACATCTCTAAAAGGTAAATCGGTCTTATAAGAGAATTAACATAGGATGTCTTTCTGGCATAAATTACAAAGTAATCTTTTTAGGTAATAAATGATTGATAAATTGAATCATATTCATAACATAGTTGCTCGTAATATTTTTGAACTTTGACAACATCATGATCTTTGCAATGTAATAGATTACCCCCTCAGAAAATTTAGGAGGTACTGCACGAACTGTGCCAAAATTCTTTAGGATTTTAGATAATTACCTAAGTTTATTTACATGTAGTACGTTTCACCACGAACATGTACACGATTAATCCATATTTAT
Source organism: Corymbia citriodora subsp. variegata (assembly GCA_014858505.1). Taxonomy (NCBI): domain Eukaryota; kingdom Viridiplantae; phylum Streptophyta; class Magnoliopsida; order Myrtales; family Myrtaceae; genus Corymbia; species Corymbia citriodora. The sequence goes on from CM026412.1 coordinate 16,663,882, forward strand.
GACATCGCTAGCTTCGGTTTATGTACTATGGAAATATAATTTAGTCTGTTCTTTTACATTTTAAAGTGAAGCACTAGAATCATAATATTAATTGTTTTTTAATCTTTGCCGTTTATTTTTATTGTTCGGACATATAATGTGTTTTGCTCATCTAGTATAACGACAAGAATGATACTTTTAAAATTGTCCATTAATGTTTGTACTGTTATCTATGTCACATATTGTCGGACCTGAATGCTGTAGATCTGCCCATTGTTTAGAAATTTGATACAATTGGGCTATTAATATCTCCACCGATCCACCGATTCTTTACCAAAAAAAAAATATCTCCACCGATTTAACACTTTTCATATTTATCTTTGGATTAACTAAATTGAATAGGCGTCTTTGGACAAATATATATGAGGTACAAAACTTACGCCAAGTGGCTGAAGAACATAAGCAGCATTTCGTATTTTTTGGTTATATCCTTAGATTTGTTACTGGATTACTTTAAAGTGTATCTAAAATGAAGTTAATAACCTTTTTGTAAAGAGGAAACACTACAATCTCACACAGTGAAATCCTATGATACCCACTAAAAAGAAGCCAATCTCTTACATGAGCCTTGCTCCTCAAAAATGAACTTTGTTGAGATATCTAACTCAGACTCAAATGCATGCTTCAGAATACTCAGCAGAAATGTCACAATTTCTTAAACATGCGTGGATTACTTATGAACTTCATTTAGATGAGAAGCAAGAACCTGGAAGATGAGGGAGCTTTGGTGGTCATTACTATTTGATATAAATCTTATTGAAAATCAACCACATCTAACTGAAGGTAATTGATAACGAGTTGTGGCATTCAATAATGAAGAAGAGCAACTCTGTTTCACTCAACTTAAAAATAACTCCATGCTACTGTTGAAGCAAGAAGGGTCTCTGTGGCAGTGAAGCAAAAGTTGGGAGCAACGAGGTACTCTGAACAGGAAACATTGACAAATGGGAATATGAGTAAGAAAACTGAACATGAAGTGAAATCAAATATGATCATATGTAAAAAGGAGACATTTGACTTAGTTTTGTTGACACTTGATTTTTAGTCAACATGTCAATAAAAGTAAAAAAAATCAAATTATGGATTTCCGATCGTGACGGAGCCTGTTTTTTGAGCAAAAAGTATTATTTTTCAATTTCCGTTAAGAAGCAATTTTCTATCCGTTTCACATAAAAACCCGAAAAGTTAAACAGTTGACTTTCATATTGACTTTTTGATCAACCCTTTGATTAAAAGTCAACCCTGAGTTGGATTGTAGCTTTTTGCATAAAAATATTCCTTTCAAGTTTAATTTCACTTAGAAATGAAAATTTTAGAAAAATCTAAAGATTTGACCATAAAATTAAACTCCTAGTAAAAAGTCAACTAGAGTTTGACTTTTGATTAAAACTTTGGCCAAAAAAATTGAAAAATAGGAAAATCACAAAATCAACTTGTCTTAACTTTAATTTGATTTTAGCATCAATAATTTTGCGAAAATCGTTTAAGAACCTCATTTTTCCAAATTTTTTTGTTTTATGTTTAAAATCAAGAAAAAATAAAATTACTTTTGTTCTAGTCATAATTAGGCCTACTTCCTTTTACAACATTCGTATCCATTCTACATGATTTGCAAGTGAATACTTTTATTCTACTCAATTTTGTGAGTTAAATTCAAATTCGGGGTCAATTTTGGAAGATTCACTTGCCAACTCATCAATTCGAGAGATTTAACTTACTTGACTATAAAGAAATAAAATTGTTGGGCTTCAATTCAAGAAATTCAAATTGATCCATTCATGACTAAGGTTTAATTTAATAAATTGAGGTTCAATTTCAATATTGGCACTCAATTTAATTTTGATGACAATGTTGTGCCACCAATTAAAAGTCAATTTGAAGGTAATAGGCACACTTAGGCATAGACAATTAGGCTAATAGTTATCTCGCAATTTTAATCAAATTCAATTTCGATTAATTTCCACATTTTCAGATTTTGTAAAAATACCCCCAATTTTCATGAAATTACAAATTACCCCTAATTAGGTCCTTAATTACAAAAATGATTTGGACCCTTGATCTTGTGAAATCTTAGCCATTAAAATAAGCACATGCTTTTTAAACTTGCTCAGAGGCTAAAAAAGTTTGTTAGATCTATAGGATTAATCCTTAGCCATCGGATCAATACGACGGTTAGGATTTGAGATCAAAAGGAGGTACAAAAGGATTTTCCCTTTAAAATTTCAAGGGGGCTCATTGAGCAGAAACTTGAAGAAAGATTTCAGAAAACCTCTCTCTCTCTCTCTCTCTCTCTCTCTCTCTCTCGCGCGTGCGCGCGATCTTGCTCTCTCTCTTCGATGGTCAAACCACTAACTCAGTTTCTCTCACCTTGGGTGAGTTTTCCTCTATCCCTAAGGTGATAGTTTTTCCTTTCCAACTAAAACCCTAACCCTAGCTTCTTTCATCTTGATTCAAAATCAACGGCTGCATTCAGAGTATTCTCCCTAGATTAACCCACGTCCTTCTTCACTACTCACATTACTACTCCATTTGGGGGTGAAGCTTCATAATAGGCATTAGTCAACACAGAGGAGAAGGTGTTGCTAAAAACCCATAAACCCCAGCATCGGCTGAACCAGATTTTACAAAATAGAGCTCCTTTCACTCCCAACACAAACTCACTATCTCGATTCTCAGTTGCCGTGAAGGAATCACACCAGAAGGCTGTACAATTGTCATAGACAAGACCCACGAAGACAATCTCCGGGTGATGGCCCTGTGTCGGCGGATGGGGGATTTATGGGTTGCAGATGACTTCACTGTCTTGGATGCTTATTCCCCTGAAAATGCAAAACAGGTAGGTGAATTTCTGCTCTATGGAAAGATGTTTTCTAAGCCCAATGTCAATTTCCAGGCTTTTCTGAATACAATGCGGAAGGCATGGAAAATAGAGGATGTCAAATGCGAAGTGATTGAACCTGGATTTTATGTGTTTATATTTAATTCGGATGAAGAGAGGAAGAGAGTATTACAAACCGGCCCTTGGTCATTTGCCAGCAATCTGCTTATCCTGCAAGAAGGGGACCCTAAAATCCCAGAACATTGCTATGACTTCACACATTGTTCATTTTGGGTACAGTTAGTATGGCTTCCTTGTGCTGCTATTGTAGAGGATTCGGTAAAGATGGTGGCTGATAAATTGGGAAGGGTGGAGGCTGTAAAGATAGAAGCAAGGAATAATAGTTTCCATAAAATAGGGAAAGCTAAAGTTAACTTGAATCTGCTCCATCCCCTTAAAACAAGCACTATCATACACATGGGAGGACGAAAATGGTGGATTGATTTTAAATACGAGCGTCTACCACCCCATTTCTGTTATTCATGTGGGAGTATTGGCTACTATGCAACTGCATGTCCAAAATCTCTTATGAAGAATTAGGATGACCTCAAGACAAATCGGGACGCTATGGTTCGTGGCTTAAAGCTGAAGTTAAGGAGTTGAGCCCTTGCTGGAATACATTCTATGGTGAGATTGATTTGCCCCAAGAGGAGGAGGAAATGATGCCTGAAACTCCAATATCTTCTGTTGGTAATCTGCAAAGTCACAATCCCACAGAGACTAGTAAGACCATAATACTCTACAAACCAGAGGAAAGACAGTAGTGGGGAATAGACACTACTTCAAACAAAGGAAAACGGGTTCAGCAATCACTGGAACAAAACCTCTATTCCATAGATTATGAGACAAGGACAGGGCAGTTTGAAATGGAGAAATCAAACTTGAAAAAACATGTTGCAAAGAAACTAAAATGTTTCACCTCATATGAAAAAAAAAGGGTCTCTTGCTAATTTGGTTGACATGGAGAGCCTCACGGATACACCAATCCAGATGTGGGAAGGGGTACAGTCAAGGACTTTGGTGGCTAGCCCTAATAAGCCACCAAAGAAAACATGAAACTTTTATGCTGGAACTGTCAAGGTCTAGGCACTCTCTTGACAGTCTAGAATCTTAGAGCCATGGTGGCTTGAGAGAGGCCTAATCTAGTTTTCATGATGGAAACAAAAAATAAAGAAAATATAGTGGATCACATCAAGAGGAACTTCATTTTTGATACTCATTTGTGGTTAACCCAGTGGGAATAGTTGGTGGTCTTGCCTTATTATGGGATGAAATGATGTATGTGACGACAGAATATAGCTGTGCAGAACTGTTGGAAGTAGCATGTAAGGATCTAGAAAATGGATTAACAATGCATATTTCGTTCCTACATACCCCAACAAATTTTCAACAGCGAGCTAGCCTATGGAATACTATACGATCTAGAAACGCCCCTTATAATTTTCCCTAGTTATGTATTGGTGACTTTAATAAAGTATTATACCAATGGGAAACGGTCGGGAGATGAGAGGTGGAGAGATACTGAGTTATGACATTCCAGGAATTTATTGACTCTTGTTCTCTTATGGAAATTGAAAGTAAGGGTTGTGCGTTTACATGGACAAACAACCGAGAAGGGGAAGAGTTAGTTAAGAAGAAACTTGATCGGGCTCTTTGCAACATGGATTGGAGAGTACTATTTCCTAATGCTGAGGTATTTGTTTTTCCTGCTATTGGTTCTGATCATAGTCCACTCTTGCTATGTATGGATCCACCAAGAGTGAAGAAAAAAAGAATTTTCAGATTTGAAGCTTATTGGCTAACTAATCCAGAATTCACAATAGTGGTGGAAAATGCATGGCATAATAACAGGGGGACTCAGCAGAATATTGTCAGTAAGACAATGAAAGTTACACAAGCCTTAGGGAGGTGGAGGTGGAGCCAAAAAACATTTAAACATGCAGCCAAGCATATTGACGAGTGTCGAAGAAAGCTTATTGACCTGACAAACTCAACAGACGGAGCCGGTCGAGGAGACGATTACAAGAAAATAAAGGAACAAATAGAGGGTTTCTGGAGACAAGAATAGATGTATTGGGGCATTAGATCCCGTATTAATTAGCTGAAGTGGGGAGATAGAAACACAAAGTTCTTCCATGCTACTACTGTTCAGAGGAGACAGCGTCATAAAATTACAATGTTAAAAATCACCGACCAGGAGTGGAGTCGAGATCCTCTTATCCTCAAGCATCATATAATTGGTTTTTATAAATCTCTATATACTTCTGTGGGCCCAAGAGATTATCGACCTATTGTAGAACAGTGCCCCACAGTGGTCACTGAGGAGATGAATGCAGAGTTAACAAAACCAGTAACTAGAACGGAGGTGCATGATGCTGTTTTTCAGTTGGGTGCAACAAAGGCTTCAGGACCTGATGGGCTGAATGGTCTATTTTACCAAAATCTTTGGTTTATCGTTCATGAGGACATATTCTGTATGGAAGATGGTTTCTTCACTCAAGGCAAGTTTGACCCCTTCCTAAACAAAACTCAAATTACCCTTATCCCCAAAGTGGCATCCCCATAGAGCATAACTGAATATAGGCCCATAAGCCTTTGCAATTTTAACTATAAAATAATTGCAAAGGTTATGACAAATCGATTGAAGATCTGGCTCCCACAGATTATTTCCCTACAACAGAGTGCTTTTAGGGAGGCCATCAAATACAAGACAATATTTTCAACGTTCAGGGGGTCCTCCACCAGATAAGGGTTAGGAAAAGGAAGCGAAAATTTGAAGCTGTCTTAAAACTTGACATGTAAAAAGCTTATGATAGGGTAGAATGAGATTTCCTATGTGATTGCATGCTGCAAATGGGGTTTTGTGAGCAATGGGTCTCGTTAGTCAAATTTTGTGTCTCCTCAGTCAGCTTTAGCGTTAAAGTAAATTGGGAAGCATGAGGGCTAAGACAATGGGTCTCATTGGTCAAATTTTGCTTCTGAATTACGGGTGACGATCCTTGAGAAAATTGGGAAATATTTGGGATTGCCATCAAATTGGGGGCAGACAAAAAAATAGATGTTTACGGGATTGCTTGGGAGAGTGGACAGAAAATTGGAAGGGTGGAAAGAGCAACTAATATATAAGGTCAGGAAAGAGGTATTACTTAAAATGGTTGTATAGGCTCTACCAAACTACGCCATGTCCATTTTTAAGATCCCTATCTCCATTTGCCGAGCAATTGCAAAAAGAATTGCAGCATTTTGGTGGAAACAAAATGTATAGCATAAAGGAATACACTGGAAAAACTAGGACCTCTTGAAAACTAGGAAAGATAAAGGGGGACTTGGGTTTAAAGACCTTGTGGATTTCAATCGAGCCATATTGGGCAAACAAGCGTGGAGGTTAAGCCAAAATTCAGAAGCTTTATGGAGCAAAGTGATAAAAGGGCTCTATTTTCCTACTGAAGATTTCTAGGCAGCTCAATGAGGTACTCGACCGTCATGGGATGGTAGAGTTTACTTATGGGACGAGAAGTTCTTGAACTTGAGATAAGATGGGAGGTAGGGGATGGTTAGAGTATTAAGGTTAGAGAAGACAGATGGCTACCAATTGGCAAAATTGGAGGACCTTATCACCAAAATGAACCTAAACTTGTGGTGCACCTCATTACTCCAAGATTGTGAGAATGGAATTCCCCACTTACTCTAAACATTTGATACCCCTATAGCGCAACAGATACTAGCAATTCCCCTAAGCATGTATACACAGCCAAATAAATTACTGTGGACTTCTAACATAGCAGGGGCATACAAGGTTAAAAGCAGCTACAATAAACTGCGCAGCCTCAGAACAAAACAAACAGAGCAACAAGCTTCATCCTCCTTTCAGGTTCCAAACAGATTATGGACAGAAATATGGAAATTGCAAACTCATCCTAGAATCAAAATTCTCATGTGGAATATGTGCAGTGAGGGCCTTCCTATGAAATGCAATCTCTATAGGAGGCAAATAGTACATGATAATCTTTGTCTAGTTTGCCCTTTTGCCCTTCCGCACTAGAAACGACCAACACTTGTTTACATTGTGTGGCTAGACAAATCAACTACGGTCAGATCTCAACCTAGGTGTCTCTACAGCCCCCATGCTCATTACACGAATAGATAAATAGGTACACGAGTACCTGACTTTCGGAGCTTCGAGGCAGGAAAAAGCTTTATTTTCCACCACACTTTGGTTAACATGCAAGGTGCAGAATGGGCTGTTATTTCAAGGACGCCCGCTAGATCCGACTTGCATAAAACAAGAAGCAATCATCAGCAACCAGCTATACCAAAAATGGGTCTCACACAAACCAGCAACAGCAAGAAATCAACATAGTTTTACAAAGCAGTGGCTCCCTCCAATGCACGGTTTCGTGAAGATCAACACTGATTGCTCCTAGTCCACCTCTGATTTGGAAGGTTCGATAGCTAGGATCTGTAGAGGAAGTGACGGTGTGCTGATCGACGGGTTTGCGACAAAAAATCATGCTCAATTGATTGAAATTGTAGAAACCCTAGCTGTCCGTACGATGCTGCAATGGTTGAATGAAGAGAAGAGCTTGAATTGGGGAAGTCTTCAACTAAATCGAACTGATCTGCACGTGCTTGTATCAAGTGATAATCTATCGGTGGTAGAAATGATCTTGCGCCGAACAGAACTGGCGTGGGCTTCCTAAAGTCTTGTTCTGGACCGCCGAGAGTTGCTAGGCCAACTTCCACAAGTCCAACTCATGTTTGAATCAAGAGGTACTAATAGGGTCGTGGATTGGGTAACAAAAACCCATTGGGCTGAGAAACTCCCCCATAATTGGGTTATGACACCACCACACCCACTATTTTCGCTTTTATGCTTAGATTCCGGAAGTGAATGTAATCTTTCCTCTGAATGACGATCAATGAAGTTCTTTCTTGACCAAAAAAAAAAAACCACTAACTCGGTTTGATTTTTTGTTGGTGATCGCCTCCATGCCAGCGCCGTGGCCCCTCCACCGTGGCCCCTCCAGCCACATCCCCCGACGTCCGTCGCCTTTTCTCTAGCGTGCTAGTGGCCGTAGCTCCATCTGGCATCCTCCTGATTGTCCCGTCCACCTCTATTTGCTCGCGGTGGTCCAATTGGCTGGAACCGAGCCAATCTTCCTCTTGATTGGTTCGATTTGGTCCTAAATCGAACTGGCCGTGAACTGATGCCAATCCTTGATCATCCTCCAGCTTTCCTTGAAATACGGAGTCTCCTTGACGTCCATTTGTTACTATTTGAGGAGAAAAGCGTGAGTAGAAGCTCGATTCATTTTAAAACGTGTGGAAGTTAAAGATCTGAGCCTTGAATTTGATGAAACAAGGCCGCTCTAGGTGGTCGAGGCTAGGATTCGCCCTAGGGATGACTATGAGCTTGATTTTGATGTTATTTGGTTGTTATGAGGTTGTTTGAATGATTGATGATCGTGTTCTTGAAGATGAATGTGTTCTGCAAATTCAAATCATTATGTGTGACCTTCTATTTGGATGGATCTGAGCTATTAAACATCGTCGGATCCTTTCAACGACATTCGTAGAGCACATCAAGAGCTTTGTTTTGATATATTACACGGCTTGATCAGACATCGTTTGCTACTTCAATTCCTTTTAGGAAGTTGCCGATCTAATCTGGAAAAATGTTGCAAAAGCTTGTTCTTCATGTTTTACTCAATTTTAGTGATTTTCTCCAATTTTTGATGAATTTTCTATTGATATTCAAACCTAGGTTTCTCTATAAGAGTTGCATGAAATTGAGTTGGTAATAAAAAATCTTTTTTTTCAGAAATTTCAGAGCAAATTAAGAAGGTGAAATCTGCTTAAAATCATCATTAGGCCATTCTACAATTGATTTTTACCTTAGTTTAGCATTTTTGTCGATTTTATACAGATTTTTTTGTTCGACTTTTCGAGTCATGTTCTTCATGAAAGTTGTTCCATTTGACGTGATCTATGACATATCTTTTTTCTAATTTTTTTTTGAGAAATGTGTTCTGACATGTGTTTTTGCCCGATTGATTGTAATTGTTAAACGCGTTTGTTCTCTGATTCGGTTTAACGATTTGTTATCAGCTGATATGTTTTGATTTGGAAATTGACTTCAACATGAAAAATGGTCCAAAATGTGTTGGTTGCAATGTGTGAACTTTCCATAATTTTTAAAATATGTTCAAGTGTTGGGATTACATATCTTTTGACCTCTGTGCATGTTGACTTTATGTGAACTGCAGCATTGTCGAATTTTTGTGAATTTTTTGTTATGATATAGACTAAGTTCCTTTATGAAATATGTTTATATATGTCTTGTATATGTCATATAATTTTTTCAGATTTTTCTGAGCTCATATGATGGGCGAAAATCCTTGTAAATTAAGTTGAGGTCCCATCTGCCCTATTTTAGTCCGAATTGCATTTGTATTAAATTGAATGTGCAATTGACATTCTTTGATCTAGATGTCTTCATGAGAGTTGTAATACGTCATATTACCTTTCCAATAAGGTAGAGATCATGTTGATCAGACTTCGTATGGTCAATCAATCACATGAACAAACTTGGTTTCAAGGTTATAACCAAATTGTGCTCAATTGCATCGTGTTTGCCTGGATGATCTTGTAGCATGCCATGTGCGCTCATTTAGGCGTATGTCTCTTAATGAAAAATGTTCATGGTTACCTATGTAATCTACATGATTTTTATGCAACTCTTGTCATGTCATGTAATTACCCCTTTAGCAATGCCTTTTAAGTTAAGATTATTACATCGTATGTTGCCATGTTGCGGGGTCGTGCAAACATCACAAAATGAACACAAAATTGATCTTAATCGAACTTGTCATTTCTTAGGAAGTTTTAAAGCATTCATTGAGCTTTTTAATGATGCCTAGTTTGTCCGATTTGCATGTCAATAGACTACTTTTCCATTTTTACGAAGTTGCCCTGAAATCTGAAAGTTTGTAAATTCGGAACACATGTTAGACCTAATCTGTGTTTGTATTTTGCCATTTTTGTCTAAATTTTTCTATTAAGATTCAGAGGTCGGACCCTTACAAACATTTATCGTAATTCTTAGAACTAAATCATGTTAGAATTTGATGATTTTGACATCATTGGTATGGTTAAATCTCCATAAGTCTGCATTATGACCTTACCGTCCTATTCTGTTCTAGTGCATTTTGCCACGTTCTCTGATTTTTATAAATTCATGCGTGGCTCATCTTAAGAAGCTTTTTTCATGAAAAATATTCTACGCTGAGTGCTTTACATGTTGCAATTTTTGTGAAGTTGATTACTTCATGGGTCATGTTCAATTGCTTGCTCTTTGATGAGGTGTTATGAATTCCCCTATTTTGTTCTTTATGATGTGTTTATGTTCTAGGATTTTTAGGAAATGATGCATGCAGAACTGACTTTCAAGGTCGTCATGACTTTTAATCCTCATTGCATGAAATTTATCCACAAAAAGTTTCAGAAAATTAAAAGATCATTCGAAAATCACTTGACGCATGTGATTATGCTTGATGCATGCGAAGTGGATGAAATGAACCGGTGTCGGTACACTATTTGTTTGATCGAATGAGAAATAAATTTTTTGGACTTGCTCATGTGCTTATTTTCAAGTTCATTGCATATGATTGTTAGATAATTGGGTAAATCTTATGCATGTTTGTAGGTGAACTTGGGGTTATACATTATAATCCACTTTAGGGGCTTATGGCATTAATCATTGTAAGTGAATGCATGTGATGTTTAGCGATCATAAGTCATGTCTAATAATGATAAATGGTGTAACATTTTGTGGCATGTTATGCATGTAATTTCAAAGGCCAATCTCGAGGTCAATTTTAATTGAACAATTGGATGATTTTTTATAAATTCATTGTCATATTTTGTGTACTTTTGTTTGGTTTAATATTTGTTTCAAATGTAATATGTTCACATAGCCTTAGGTCATAGTTAGAGTAAGTGAAGAAGGCGGTTTTGAAGATAGCGATGGTCGATGTCCTTTCCGACCCTTCTCTTCCTGAATACCCAACATATGTATCGGGTTTTCTCTCTTGTTGTGTAAAAATCTAACGAGTTGCGAGTTTTCTCTTCTTTCCTTTTCTTTACTTGTGTGTTTAAGATTGCATGTTTAGATTTATCGCTTTCCTTTGGTGTTTACTTTTTGCCCTGCAATTTCCATTCAAATTGTTTGTCTTTCTTTTCCACTTTTGTAAAATTAGAATGGCATGAAACCGACATCCATGTATAATCACCTTTTCATTTCAAATAGCCTGAAAAAGTAAAAAAGATATGTATGATCACCTTAGATAAACATGATAATTGTTAGGTGCCGAAAGGACGTTAATAGAAATATTAATGTAATTCAAGTCCCTCAACCCTAGATATTTGGTTGCATAGAAATGAACGGGGAAAGTATAGCAGGAGTGCCAAAAGTTGGCACAAAGGGACACTTAAATGCCAAAACTTACAAACAGTACACTTAAGTGCCACTTTTCAAAAAAAATGGATCACTTAAGTGCCAGGTCACCGGAACCCTGCCGGAAATCATACGTGGCATTTTTTTATTAATTTTTTTGCCTACATGGCTCGCCGGAAATTGAAACGACGAAAAATCAGCGCAAAACGACGTCGTTTTTGCGCTGACGTGGATTTTTAAAATTAATAATTAAATAATATTAAATAATTTTAAAGATAAAATATTTTAAAATTGATTAATTAAAAAAGAAAAAGGGGGGGAGGGGAAATCGGCGAGGGCTGTGCAGCCTTCGCCGCCGCCACCCTCGCCGCCCCACCGTCGCTGGGAAGGGCCGGCGACGGTGGCGGTGGCAAGGGCTGCACAGCCCTTGCCGATTTCCCCTCCCCCCTTCTTTTTTTTTAAATAAAATCAATTTTAATTTTTTTTTTAAATCTGACATGGACTTTAAAATCTGACATGGACAATTTTTTTTTATTAAAATTGTCACGTGGAATTTTTTATTTTGAAAAAAATGCTCCGTCAGCAAATAAAGTCGCCGGAAAATGGACACGTGGCAATTTGGCCGGATTTGGCACTTAAGTGATCCATTTTGCTCCGATTTTGGCACTAAAGTATACCGTTTGTAACTTTTGGCACTTAAGTGTCCCTTTGTGTCAACTTTTGGCACTCTTGGGGTCCGTGTGTCGAAATGAACACTCCTGACCTTTGATTGGCTTTCTAGCCAGCCTCAAAATTGAGGTTAGCGGTGACTCTTAACACTTTATCTTAAGTTGTTTTAACCAACTTAGATAATAAAACAAACCCATCATGTGGAGTATGAATTTTCAATCGAAGTCTGCTAGGTTTAGCATGCTTATCACTATGACCATAGATGGAACAAGGTAATAACATCTATCTACGGAAGTACCATCATAAGAGCAATTGTGGAGCACGGAATTTGGTTGGGGTTCACTTTCGTTTAGCATACTTGTTGCTACGACCTTAGATGGGATGAGGTGATGGCTTCAGTATATGGAAATACCTTCGAAAGAGCGAATGATGTAAATATATCCCTAAACTTAGCTTCACTCTTGTTTGCAATTTGAAGGTTGGGTCACAACACATTCTTGCTATTGCGCGGGATATGAGTTTAGAAGAGTTTGCATTTGCAATTGAGGGATCTCTTGAGAATGTGATCATTAACAATGTGTTCGAACCGTCTTTGAAGTAATTTCCCTTTTGAGGATCTTCTCGTGAATAATACCTCTAAACGTTGTCCCTCCCGACGAACGACCGTCACCGAAGGTGGGTCGGGACAAGCTTATTTGTCAGAATCCGAATCCACTAATTGAGATAAGCGCATTCCTGCAATTCCTGGCTGAGCATAATTGAATTTTGCAAGGCAACATTACCGATCTTTGTCTCGGATAATTTCACCGAACACTTTCTGCGCATCGTCTAACGCATGGCACCTCCCATTCTTTGACACCACCGCATTGAACTCGAACCACTTCTCTCGAACCAAGAAGCCCCAACAACCTTATGGACGAAAAAAATATGAATCTCATTTGCGGCTATGAAAAATAAATTCAAAATCTGATACACGAGTTTAACCGGGAAAGAAACCACCTGATGAGTGTGATAATTGATTGACGAATTCCATCATCGCCGGAATGTCCTAAGGAACTGGCCGTCTATGAAACATTTCTCGATTCTTCTCGCCGTTTACCATGCAGTGTATACCGCAGCGATTGAAATGGAGCCGAAATTGATTGTCCCTCTTTGGAATTCGACGCCAACGGACGACGCAACACTTAGTCGTAGGCCTCGAGCTTCTGTCTCCGATCTCGAAGAAGCATTTGCACCCGATGAATCCACTAGCCTACTCAGCTCGAGGTAAGGTCAGGCCGCCAGAGAAGCTGACGCAAGTACGCGGAGACATGTGAAGACTCAATCGATGGAAATGTACCTCAAGCGAGAGAGAAATCCAAGGGATCTGGGTTGGAGTTTCGTGCGTCTTCCGCGATCGGAAATGGAAGACCGGCGGTGGCTACTGGCTAGAGAGGATGTGAGAGGCTCGGGGCGCCCCAGAAGAATCCAGAACTTCCTCATTTTCCAGAAAAGAGTGTCTTACTTTTTATGAATTTTTTTTTTTTTTTTGGAGCGGGAGATCCGAGGAATGATGGAAGGCAAAGGATTCCTTTGATATTTCTATTACAAAATGATCAAAATGCCCTGCTTTAAAATGACCAAATGATAGCTAAAGTATGTCTAGAGTGCCAAAACTTGGCATAAATAGACATTTTGATGTTAAAATTTTCAAAATGTACACTTAAGTGCCACTTTTTTATAAAAGTGAGACATTTTAGTGCCAACTTTGGCAACCAATTTTGGAAATTTGACGTGGCATTTTTTGATAATATCTATTGTTGATGTGGCTCGTCGAAAAGCTGAGTCAGCGTAGATTTGGCTAAAACAATGTCGTTTTGGCCCGAATTCGATTTTTAATATAAAAATTAATTTAATTTAATTTTTAAAAAAAAGGAGGAGAGGGAGAACAACATAGGCGGGAGAGGGCTCCCCCACTTGTGGTTGCCGCCTTGTCACCAATGGGGTAGTGGTGATGGCCGGTGAGGGTCGATGGGCCCTCATCAAAAGTCGAGAGAGGGTGGCGACCCTATCCCAAATCTGGGCGAGGATTGCCCACCCTTGCCTTGGCCTGGGTGAGGGTCACCAGCCCTCGCGCAGGCACCAACGGCTCTCGCGTAGGGGCTGGCAGCCCTTGCTTAAGGTCATTGGGCCTTGCCCTAGGTCCAGCGACCCTAGGTAAGGGCGGGCGACCCTCGTCTAGATGTGAGCCACCCTCTTGAGGCTTCTGCAAGGGTTGTCGGCCCTTGCCGGCCATCACCGCCGCCTCATGGGTGATGGGGTGGCAGCCATGAGCGAGGGAGCCCTCTCCCGCTTGTACTGTTCTCCCTCTCATATTTTTTTAATAATTGAATTTAATTAATTTTTATATTAAAAATGGAATTCGACGTAAAATGGCATTGTTTTGGGTTAAGTCTAACCATGTTAGCACCCAAAACGACGTCATTGTAGGCTTACCTATTCACATCAGCTCACAAAACGACATCGTTTTTCACTTCTTTCTTGGAAAAGCGCCATGTCAGCCATTTGGCCGGATTTTTTCATCGTTGGCACTTAAGTATCCCGCTTTTCTCTGATTCTAGCACTGTGTACCTTTCGGAAGTTTTAACACCAAAGTATCCACTTATGTCAAGTTTTGACACTCTAGGCATACTTTAGCCCCAGAATGAACAAGGCAAAGGATTTGTCATATGTCCGTACATATTCTAGCCCATATTAGATCGCGTCAATTTTGCCCTGCCAAAATCATCAAAGGATGGTTATAATAATGATAATTAGTATTATTTGACTGAACACCCAATGGAAAGTTCAACATTTTGCACTTACGATATGTACAAAGAGGAGTAGAAGTGAAGGCTTATCCATGATTAACATGCCCCACCTTACCGATACAAAGTATTAATTATGGGCCGTCATCTGTTAAATTACGCAAACAAAAATCACGGGATTACGAAATATTATGTGAGCAGGTTCTTGAGAGGGCTCAATTTTGATTTTCAATGTGTGGCAAAAACATAAAAACACACAAAAACACTTATTATTTCCACAATATCTTCAATCTATTAAATTATTATTTACCACAAAAAGGAAAGTAGCGGCCTTTTTATAAGAAGGGGAAAAAAGAGAGAGAGTTGAGGTCAAGATAATGATTTTTTTTCCTTCTCAATTTTGGGTTAGAGGTTTGAATCTCATAAGGTGCACCACTTGATCATCAGTCTCATCTTTGAGGAAAATTAGGGATTGAGTCAACACATTTTAATATCAGATAAACTCAATTCCACGAATATTGCACTAATGTCGTCTATTGTTGTGAACATTTGGGTCCATTGCACATGTGATAACTAATGATCCTATGTTTTTTACTCTAATTACGATCAATTACTTTTTTTTATGAAAGGTGTGGAGCATAACATCAACTCTGCAGTGGGGATGACATTGGCAGACAAAAACAAAGTAAATGAATTGAGAAATTTTATCTATTGGACTACAATAATTTAGAGTAGATTATCTACCTTAGAAAGTTCCCACACAATCAAGGCGCAACTTGAGATTAGACCCCAAGCGATAGTGGCACTGCACGTCATTCCAAACTCCGAAGGCACAATCTAAGATTTATTAATTGCTAGAGGGGGAAATTGTAGTCCTTTATCTGTGGTTAACCTAAGAATTGGGATTGGCCAAAAAAAATAAGAAATAAAAGTAAAAATTAAAGAAAGAACAAAAGAAATTGCACCACATAATTTGATTTATCCAGTTCGACATTTACCTATTAGATAATTAACACCACTACATGAGAAATCAAGAACATTGCCTGTAGTAGGCAAAGACAGTGTAGAGGGTCTGTATATAAGTAAGCACAAGCAAAATGAAAGCTGCAATTAAGGATATGATTGGCCAGGGTTTGTCGAAGTGCATGATCTCGACAATGGCTACCCCAGCATTCCACGAGCGGGTGAGAGAGTCTCTCAACACACCCCACAAGTGCTGCGGGAGAAACATTCTAAGCCAATCATAGCATGTATCGAGAGGGCAATGAAAGGCTAGAACTCCAGAGTAATACATCTCCAGATCTCTGGAAACGTCCTGGAGATAACTACCTGTGACATGTAAGCCCACCTCGTGACGAACCCAGTAGAAGAGCTCAACGACCTGCGCATGGTTCTCAAGGTGGTGGTCGATGATACTACAGTTATAAAGGTACCAGACTTCCTTGGGGGAGTTGATCAATTCGTTCATGAAGATTACATATGAGGTGATGTAGTTGCTGCAAGCGAAGTGAGACTGCTCGAAGGCTATTAAGTTGAGGAAGAGTGACCTCGTCCATTTGTAGATCTTAAGTTGCGGGATCCTGAGGATCCCGTCCTTGAACATTATGTCCCCCAACCTCGCTCCTCTTTCCCTCTTGATCCTAATCCCGGCTTCCTGGAGATCGGTCAAGCAGCGTGTGAACCACCATTGCGGCAAGACCCCGAACTCGGTCTTAAACCGCTTTGGGCCTGGTAACACGAGGCTCCTACGGAGCACTTCAAGGCAATGGACCTCGCCATGGTCGTATAACGGGTCGAATCCTTCACGATTGTGCTTGTCCTTGGCAGAGCGCCGGTCTGTCAGCATCAGAGGGTCAAAAAACTGGATCACCAGCTCTGCCATGCGCTCCCTCTGGTTGGGGTTGCCGAGCTGGAGACCAAGCAGCCGGTCAAGTATGAAGAGCGGGATATGATTCTCAAGCATAATCATGTCCCGCTGGATCTGGAGTATCGATCTCCGCTGCTTTGAGAAGACAGGGTCCTTGGGAGGGTAGCCAAGTTTCTCGAACCCCTCGGCATATCCCTGGAACATCTCGATTACAAAGCACCCGTCGAGAACCATCATCTCTATGAACTCATTGCGGCTCATGGATATCCTTCCCTCGTAGCAGGCGCGAGCTCTCTGCTCCACCTGCTTCACTGAGTCCAGATAGAGGCCTATATCCTGACCGAAGCGCTTGAGGATGCGGTGGAGGCACCGCCACTTGTGACGCTCCATGTGGCAGAGGTGCTTGTCACGGTGGTGGTACGGCCCGAGGGAGACGATTTGGGGGACCCAGTCCTTGTCCTCGCCATTCTTGAGATAGCATGGGATCCGGTAAATGAAGAGCTCTGCCCACGAGCTTGGCACATTGTCTTGGCGACCTTGCTCAAGCTTCCCTTCAATGGAGATGACCCACTTGGACTTGGGAGGCCTTGGCTCATAGTGGGGGGCGATCTCGCCTGAATAGGTTGACTTCTTGGGGAGTTGAGATTCCACAGTTTCTCGGAGCTTGAGAGTGATTAAATACCAACCCAAGAAGAGCTCCTTGTTGTGAACAGCCGCCATTTCTTGTGAAAAATTCATCTGTGTTTCTTGGCCTTTGCCTTTCTTGGGTTTTCGTCGATTGAATTGATTCACTCCCCAAAACGAGCTTTATAATATTCTAGCCCTTGCGAGGTCTGGTTGATTTCGTCATTGTACTGACTGATAATGTGAAACTGTTTTCTCATTAATAACATGCCCCACCTTAGCCATACATGGTACAATCGGACACCGAGAAAATATTGGGTAAGTAAGAACGCTAGGTCAGAAAACAGGAAGTGCATTCATTGGAGGATGCTTGTCCCCTCGGCCCAATTGAATTAATTCTCCTCTCTCTCTTGCTTTTCCTCGTATTCTCTGTTGCTCTTTACCATCGGAGATCCATCCCGACGCCTAAAGCTCCATCGCCCGACGTCGCCGCCCTGTGCGCCACGTGCCACAAGGACGTGCACTCTGCCAACCCCCCCTCTCTCTCTCCCCTTTTCCTCACCTGCTCCGTCCATCATCTTCTCTGTTTAGCTCCTATTTTTTTTTGCCAACTAAAAAAAAAAACTCCAAAATTTTAGATCCAATCTCAAATATATCACAATTTTTTTTTTTTAAGAAAAATCTCAAACTTTAAGTTCAGTCCTAAATCTCCCCCAAATTTTTCTCTGTCTCAGAAAAAATCCCAAACTATAGGTTTAGTCCCAAATCTACTCCAAACTTTTCTTTCATTTCAGAAAAAACCCCAAACTCTTAGTCTATTCCCAAATCTATCCCAATTTTTTTTGTCAAAAAGAAAATCATCAAATTTTACTCTAATCCTAAATTTGCCCTTGTTAGCCTCTGTCCAAAAGCCGTATTAGTAATCCCTAATTTTTTATGTCCTAAAATGGTTTTTGAAAATAATTTTCTAAGACATCTTACTTATGTATATTTATTATCTATGTGGAAATGCCATGTTAAGTTGAGACTGGACCATGGGGTATATTTGAGAATCGATAAAAAATTGGTGATTTTTTTAGTACAAATGGAGGGTAAAACCCCAAATTAGTATACCCATCAAGTGCGACGTGTTATTAATATGGCAATTTGACAATAAAATTTAACGGAAACTAATATATGGTAATTTGTTTTGGTGGTCAAAAAATTAATTTTGGATAAATTTGTCATATGTCTACCAATTTGGGATTTTTCATGATATTGACTCTTTTTTTTTAGACAAAACAAAGTTCGGGGTAGATTTGAGACTAAAATTAAAGTTTAGGGTTTTTTTTAGATAAAAGAAAAATTCGGGATAAATTTGGGACTGAACCTAAAGTTTGAAATTTTTCTTGAGATAAAAAAAAAATTCAGGATATATTTGAGATTGGACTTAAAATTTAGAATTTTTTTTGGAATTGACCCTTTTTTCTTTTAACATTTTGCATCAGCCATGGCTAGAGCTCAAGCTCGCAGAAGCCATGGCCACCATGTTTTGACATCTTGCCATGGACCCGCACATGGCGGCCGGTGCGAGGTTGGCAGAGTGCATGTTCTGTGTCGCACGTGGCACATAGGGCGGCGGTGTCAAAGCCCATCCCAACGGACTGGCTGCAACAGCGGCCGCGTCGAAGAAGGTCATCACGTCAGAGCCCATCGCTTGTGCAGCCGGCGAAGGGGCTGGCAGAGTGCATGTCCTTGTCGCTCGCGGTGCATGGGGCGGCGGCATCGGCCAATGGAGCTTCAGGCGTGGGGATGGACGTTCGATGGGAAAGAGCTAACGGAGAATATGAGGAAAAGTAAGAGAGAGAGGAGAGAGGAGAAAGTAAGGGAGAGAGAGGAAAATTAATTCAAATGGGCCGAGGGGACAGGTGTCCTCCAATGAACGGACTTCCTATTTGTTGAATTGGCTCTCTTACTTACCGAAAATTTTCTCATCGGACACCTCATGCGATTGGCTGGATTTTATTTTGCCCCACTTAGCCTTTTAATTAGGTTTTATAATTTAATTATCAATGGGAGAAATAGATAGTCACATGTAACAGTGTTTTGCATGCAGGAATTGGTGATAATGTCTCACTCCCCTTATGAACAGCCTTCAAGGATAATACGAGAATTAGACACCACTATGCCCATCTCACCTCTGGTAGAAGCAATTGAATGAATTTTAATCTTCGGAATTCTTTCTCTTTTGGAAAAATGTGCATATATACACATCTTGGTGAAGTGTCTTTCCAGTATATATAGAACAAGTTGGATTGAATAGAAGATATTTTTTAGTGTGCGATATTATTAATATGATGAGTGTGGTCATTCCTCGACGACTTTGAATGGACTTGAAGAAGGGGTCGAAAAAATATCTTGACTACTTGGCGTACCGATTCAATGCGGTCTTTCCCCAACTAACTAATCATGCTACTAATGAAGCGAGCCCCACCACCACTGTGCTGGGACTAAATCCTCCCCAACTAACTAATCATGCTACTAATGAAGCGAGCCCCACCACCACTGCGTTGGGGATAAATCAAAACCGCAACAATTGAGATATTAGATTGAATGGATACAATATTTTCCCTCCTATACTTGCATATCTTTCTTTGCTCCAAAATAGAAGAAATATTAGCTGTCATTTGTTTTGCATGAATTGAATGATTTGATAAACATTTTTATAAATGATTATTTATATCGCTTACAAAAATGAATAGTATTATCTAATTTATGAATCATATAAGATGCAAATCTAAAACTGATTGAGATGATCAAACATCAAATTTTTTTTGGACTTCATTTATGAAAAATCAAACGTTTATTGAATGCTTAATCAAAGACTAATCAAGGATCAAATTCGAAAATAGTTTTCTTAAGGTGTTCATATAACTCATGCACGAAGTTTCTCCTTGCTTCGCTGAGAAGGTATTTTACATAGTATTTACATCTTGCAATGATAACATGTAAAGAAGCTTGTCAATAAACAAAGAGAATTTCAAAAATCATGAATGAGGTTGGTTGTAATTAATGAAGAAATGTTACATTTACTAAATTTGGGTTACTAAATTAGTATACTAAATTAAATGTGACCGAATGAAATGTATTGAAGATGACTCATTTACTTTAATAACTACTTTCAATTTGCCATAAATTTTATAGATTGATTTCAATATATTTAGTATTGATTAGACATGATGATATCAAGTGAGATACATAACAATAGATATATATATATATATATATATATATATATATATGTTATGAAATACATGTATGAATATTCATTATATTCATGTACTTATTATGGTACATTTGTATCATACGTTTTAAGTACATCTCCCTATCCGATGAATGTACATCTCCCTATCCGATGAATGTTCATCTCCCTATCCAATACATGTATCATACGTTCTAAGTACATCCCCCTATATGATGAATGTTCATCTCCCTATCCGATACATGTATTATCAGATACATTGATGTTCATGATAAGTGCATCCCTATAAATAGGGGCACAAATAGTGAGAAATGAGAGATTTTGGCTCCTGACTTTTCTCTACTATCTTTGGTGTCATTTGCTTTCTCCACTTAATCTCTCTCTCTATTCTCTCTATTATATTCTTGCGAAGCGATATTTTACAACACGTTATCAGCACGAAGATCTACCAACTGAGTAAGTAATTTTGCAAGGTAGGTGTTTTCTTTTGTTTCATCTTCTTCTATCAATTCTTCATTTTTCCAAACCAATTTCAATTATAAAAGTATCCTTCTGCTCCTGAAGTGGCGGTGGATATTTGGAAATCCTTCTAATTAATTTAAGGATTTTTATTTTGCAAAAATTATGGCAAATATTGAAAAGTCCAAATTCCACATCCCGGAAGTGAGTGGAAATAATTATTTATCTTGGTGCCTAGACATAGAAATGCACCTCGAAGGGCAATTTCAAGTCTGAAAGTATCCTTATGCTCCTGAAGTGGCGGTGGATATTTGGAAATCCTTCTAATTAATTTAAGGATTTTTGTTTTGCAAAAATTATGGCAAATATTGAAAAGTCCAAATTCCACATCCCGGAAGTGAGTGGAAATAATTATTTATCTTGGTGCCTAGAAATGGAAATACACCTCCAAGGGCAATTTCAAATATAAAAGTATATTTCTGCTCCTGAAGTGGCGGTGGATATTTGGAAATCATTTTAATTAATTTAAGGATTTTAATTTTGCAAGAATTATGGCAAATATTGAAAAGCCCAAATTCCACATCCTGAAAGTGAGTGGAAATAATTATCTATCTTGGTGCTTGCATATGGAAATGCTCCTCTAAGGGCAAGGTCTCGCTAATGCAATTGCAGAGGATGGAACCTCAAATGTAAAGGATAAAGCAAATGCATTGATTTTTATTCGTTATCATTTGCATAAGAGTCTGCAGACTCAATATTTATCCGTTCGAGACCCTTAGACTCTGTGGAAGAGGTTGAAGGATAGGTATGATCATACCAAGACTGTTATCCTCCCTCAAGTACAATATGACTGGCAAAATCTCAGACTGCAAGATTTTAAATCAGTGTCTGACTATAACTCCACTTTATTTGATGTCGTTTCTCGACTTGAGTTATGCGGTATCAAGCTCATTGATGCGGAGCTATTAGAGAAAACTTTCTCCACCTTCCATGCTTCGAATATTGTATTGCAACAGCAATACCGGCAACGTCAATTTGCCACATATTCTGAATTAATTTCTGTGCTCCTCGCTGCTGAGTAAATTAATGAATTGTTGCTCAAAAATCATGATCTTAGACCTGCTGGCTCAAAAGCATTGCCTGAAGCACATGCTAATTTTAAAAAAAAATCCTGGCCATATTAAGGGCTATAAGCGCAGGCAAGAACAAAATTTTTCGAAGGGATGGCAAGAAATTTAACTGCCCTGGGAAATCTAAATTTTGCCCGAATTATGATAAAGAAAAGAAGCATAAGAAGGTGGCTAATAAAAGTATTTGCCATCGCTATGGTATGAGTGAGCACTGGTCACGTACTTGTCGTACGCCAAAGCATTTTTAAAAAATATGGGCAAACGTGGTGAATTTCACGCTATTGAAATTAATTCTACTGCCATAACTACTATTGAAACCAACAATATTTCTGTTGGTGGGTCTCCTCTTGCTCCTGAAGTAGCAAATGCATCTCTGGATGTCTCTGATTTCTTTGAGGACCTTTGATTATTTGATGAGGCATTAGACTAATGGATGACAACTTAGATTTTGAATTTTATTACTATAATAATTTCTTTTATAGTTGTTTTTCTTTAAATGTATTACCTTTTATTATTCTTATATTTATTATCTTAAGATTCTACTTGACCCTATAATTGATATGCAAGTTTTATGATATTTGACACCTGAAGTTGTCAATATAAATGCAAATGGAAGATACTGAGAAAAAGAGAGAAGTTTGTTTGCTTGATAGTGCATCAATGCATGCTATATTCCATAGCAAACACTTTTTCTCGAGTATGACGTTGCGTAAGGCACATGTCCATACAATATCAGGTCATGTTCCAATTATTGATGGTTTCGGGAATGCCACAATTGTTTTGCCAAATGACACCATCCTACATATTGAGGATGCATTTCTAAGCAGTAGATTAAAAATGAATCTACTCAGTTTCAAAGATGTATGCCGTAATGGGTATCATGTTGAAACTATTTATGAGCAAAATAAGAAATATATTGGCATTACCTCTTATAAGATTGGCCTGAAAACCATCCATAAGAAGCTAGAAGCTTCTTCTATGGGTTTGTATTATGTTATGATTAAGGCTATTGAAATCTATGCTACTATGTCCTGAAGACTAGTAAACCCTGATCAATTTGGGTTATGGCATTATCGCTTTGGTCATCATGGCGCTTCAATGATGCGTAAAATAATTCATAATACAAAAGGGCACCCTTTAAAGGATATAAAGGTATTGTTGTCCAAAATTATAATTGTGAATCTTGTTCACAAATGAAAACTTATTATCAAACATTTTATAACAAAGGTTAATTTTGAATCCTCTATACTCCTGCACAGAATTCAAGGTGATATATGTGGACCAATACAACCACCAAGTGGATTGTTTCGATATTTTATGGTACTAGTGGATGCATCCTGTAGATGGTCTCATGTTTGCCTATTATCTACGCGCAATGTCGCCTTTGCACATTTACGCAATCCGTTCCAGATGAGCCTGATGTTGTACTTGCTCCCAAAAAGCTTATTGCCCCTGAAGAGGCACAAACTCATGAAAAGATCACAAACTCTCGGAATATTGAGAATTCCATTACATATTGTAATGAAATTTGAGATCGGAATGAAATCAGCATTGATGATGCTTTTGCATTCTCAATTGCTTATAAAATTATGGATGATGATTGTGAGTCGCAATCTATTATTGAATGTTGTCAAACGCAAGATTGATTAGCCCTAGTAGTGGCTATATGGCTCAATTAAGGGGGAGATATTATGAATTATGCATTGCACTCTTTTTTCTTTTTGTCCGGTTTTTTCCCCATAGGGTTTTTCCGGCTTAAAGTTTTTAACGAGGCAATTAATGCATCCAAAGAGTACATAAGATACAAGATTGATTAGCCCCAGTAGTGGCTATATGACTCAATTGAGGGGGAGATATTATCAACTATGCATTGCACTCTTTTTTCTTTTTGTCCGGTTTTTTCCCATAGGGTTTTCCGGCTTAAAGTTTTTAACGAGGCAATTAATGCATCCATAAAAGGGAGAAATCATAAATTTGTGCTCTGTACTCTTTTTCCCTTTTTGTCCGGTTTTTGTCCCACTGGGTTTTTCCGGCTTAAGGTTTTTAATGAGGCAGTATTATTCAATGCACATTCATAATATAATACAATGAATATTCAAGGGGGAGTGTTATGAAATACATGTATGAATATTCATTATATTCATGTACTTATTATGGTACATTTGTATCATACGTTTTAAGTACATCTCCCTATCCGATGAATGTACATCTCCCTATCCGATGAATGTTCATCTCCCTATCCAATACATGTATCCTACGTTCTAAGTACATCTCCCTATATGATGAATGTTCATCTCCTTATCCGATACATGTATTATCAGATACATTGATGTTCATGATAAGTGCATCCCTATAAATAGGGGCACAAATAGTGAGAAATGAGAGATTTTGGCTCCTGACTTTTCTCTACTATCTTTGGTGTCATTTGCTTTCTCCACTTAATCTCTCTCTCTATTCTCTCTATTATATTCTTGCGAAGCGATATTTTACAACAATATATATATATATATATATATATATATATATATATCATTTTCATTATTTTTAATGCATATAACACTTTTCTTTTCTAGTACTCGGGTTTTGCTCTGCCTCTTTCCCTCCAAGTAGGGAGTGTGCAAAAGAACCGGGATCCGCCCGGACCACCTAGACTCGGACCGGATTGGCTCGGAACCGGTGGTTCCTAAAGGGACCGGTCCAATTCTCGGTTCCAATAAATTGGAACCAGTAGGTACTGGTCCGGTTCCCGGTTCCATGGGCGGATCCGCCTGCCCACCTACCTGGACCAGACCGGTATTATAATACTAATATATATTAATTTTTATTATAAAAAATATTTTTTTTTGGTTGAAAAAAATTAAAATTTCGAAGCCCCATGTTTATAATTCTTATTGTTCTATTTGGAGCCCTAATTTCCTATTCGCCAAATAGCCCTTGCAATTCTTATTATCGAAGTCTTGAAGAGCACAACAAAGGTAAAGAAACAAGCGGTTTACATAGTGTCTCTCAGTTTCATTTTCTCCGTCCAACTCTTCAAGACTTCGACAAACTTGTACTTAGCTTATTGGTTGGTCTAAAAGAATCAAAAGCAAAGCTATAACACTCTATTGCTTAGCCCAACACAAATGCCACATCAATTTCTTCTTTTGTTGCAAGTCTCTTCGATATTAAAATCAATTTGGTAACGCGAGAGACTTCATCATTTTAGTTCTAATCTCATATTATTCTTATACCATCTCATGGTCAATAATTCAATAAGAAGTGACTATAAAAGTATACTGGACTTCAAAAGTTCTAAATGTTACGTGCTTATGAATGTAATTGCAATTGAATTTGGTTCATCAATGCATATTGAGTAAGTAGGATTGCTTGTGAGACCGGTTCCATGGATCAACCCAAGAACTAGACCAAACCGGTGGTCCGGTTTTCAGGTGGATCCATGGAACCAACGCGCTGTTCCTAGATCCAACTTTTTGGAACCAGTCCTTAGTGGGCAGTTCCTGGCTCTAGGGTGGGAACCGCGCACCCGAACCATGCATACCCCCTACCTCCAAGCACTCTCCCAAGGTGGGTTAGTTATCCATATTTATAATTTGTAATTGAAAAAGGCATAGCCAAGGGCAAACGACAATATAGTCCTTTTCTTGAAAGTAATAATTGAAGGACACTTGGGGGCCTCTTATCTTTTTGTGATTGAGCCACATCCAACCTTGAACCACGTCCCTTGATCTGCGGTTCCATCGGCCAACTAAATACAAATTTGCCACTGCACAGTCTCTTTCCTCATTGTCTCGAATCAAATTTTGATGGAATCACACTTTTTGGATGTTGTCACGTGAGATATTTAAATCCACGATATGACCATTGGAACTCGTTGGAAGATACTTCCCGACGAATGATATGAATGTCTCTAAGTCATAAGCGGTTCTGGACATCATCATTACTTCCTTGTCATCATACCTCACCTATCATTTTCGCAATTTCATTAATTGTTTTTCAAATAGACCTTCACCTAAACCTGTCCAATGAGGGAGTAAGGTCAAGTTTGGGCCGGATCATATATAATGTAGTCCAAATTAACTCATTTATGACATATTTATTGATAATGTAAATTTTTCGATCCATATCTAATTTGACCTAATCCATACACCATCAATTTGGGGCAGGGAAAATGGGATCCTTTGTCCATGGTTGACCTAGGATTTGGGATTACCCAAAAAATATTTAAAAAAAAGAACAAAAAGAAATGCCCCCTTTTAAATCCATTTTTGCAAGAAAATGCTTCTTTTGTTAAGGAGGGGAATACTTGCTTGGATTAAGAAAGGATTAAGTGAATCACAAATTGCTGATCTCGTGGGACCCACATCTGAAATCAAAGTCGTGTATTTAAGATCATGGAAACTGGTGAGCTAACAGAGCTATTATTCGAAGGCAACTGATGGTGGTATGGCAGGAGGGAGACAATCTGGGGGACCCAAGCCTTGAGATAGCGTGGGATCCGGTAAATGGAGAGCTTAGCCCACGAGCCTGGCACGTTGTCCTAGCAAACTTGCACGAGCTCCTCTTTGATGGAGATGACCCACTTGGACCTGGGAGGCCTAGGCTCATAGGCGGGGACGATTTCTCCCTCACAGGTTGATTTCCTGGGGCGTTGAGATTCCACAATCTCTCGGAGCGCGTGAATGGTTGAATACCAACACCACGAGAGCTCCTCGCTGTGAACATCAACCATTTCTTATGAAGAATTGGTTTGTGTTTTTCTACCTTTCCTTAAATGGGTTTTCGTCCTTTGAATTGATAGAAAGCAACAATGAAAAAAAAGAAGAAAAAAAAGAATTGCTACTTTAATAATGGCTATAGGTTTTGGAACAGAGGAGAGATTCTTCCTTCCAAAGAAAATATTCATGCTCCAGTAGTTGATTACCACGCGTCCAAATGGCCATGCTAACATTGAAAAGCATGAAATTTTCTCATTTTTCCAACATTGAGATTCCAAACGAGCTATTATTATTCTCGCATTTCTGATGTCACGTCGATTTCGTCATCACATTAATAAGCCCAAAGCGTGAAAAACAATGTGTTCTACATAAGTCGTATAGGGTACAATAATGGGACTGGCCTTTTATCTGCCCAAAAGGGATGGGACATCTCATGCTCAACGTAAAACACGCCATGTAGACCTCCCTTGTCAACGTTTGGCCAAGCCAAAGCATGACCAGAGGGATTGGGTCCCACTTTTGGACGATGTTTTATAAATATCCTTCTCTTTACCTCAAGAGTGGCATTTGAAGCAAGTCATGATGATGCCTGTGAGATATCATTATTCAATTTATAAACTAGATAAGGTGCGAGCCTAAGATCGATTGAGATGATCCAAATATCAAATTGTTTATACTTAATCTATGAGAATCAAAACACAAATCAAAGATCTAATTCAAAGAGGATTGTCCTAAGCTATTTATATTTCTCATGAATCACATACTTTCTTCCTTGCTTTGTCGAGAGGTTATTAGACATAAAATTCATATCATGAGAGAATAACACATAAAAAAAAGCTGATCAATAAAGAAAGAGAATTTCAAAACCTATGAGTTATATTGATTATAATGATGGAGAAATGCTATATTTATTCAGTCTTGGCTAGTGAATTAGTGTACTTAATGATGTGATAAATTTGTAATTGGACATTGAATATGACTCATTTGCTTTACAATCCACTTTCAATTTACCATAGATTTTGTACATAAATTTTAACATAACTAGCATTGGCTCAATTTGATAATATTATGCAAGAAGTGTAACGGTCGATATATATTATCTCGATTATATACCAATATATATAATACTCTTCTCTTCTTGGAGTCTTGTTTTTGTTCTATCATTTTTCTCTAACCACTCTTTTGAGGTGGGCTACATATATGAAGATACATATTTATAATGTGTAATCTAACTGGGGAATGGCAAGGACGAACGATAATATAGCCAATTTCTTCAAATTATTAATTGAAAGAGAGTTGGGGGCTCACATCTTCTGGGGACTGAGCCTGTCCAATGTGCTACCTTGTCCCTTGAGTTGTCCTAGGCGGGCCCCTCAGTGTTGAATCTTGACCATTGACTTTCCTTGTCTCTCTAGTCGAGCAATGGACCCATGATTCGACTTCCCAACTTTTACAAATTTGCCACGACACAATCTCTTTCCTCTTTCTCCCTAATCAAATTATGATATAATCATTCTTTTGGAGTTCTCATCCATGATATTTAAATCCACGACCATCGGAACTCCTTATATGATACTTTCTAAAGAGCGATGTATATGCCTTATGCATAAACGGTTTCAAACTCTATAATTAATTCCATCTTATTATATCTCATTTATCATCTTCACAACTTTATTAATCATTATTCAAATTAACCCTCACATCTTGGACTACGTAAATGAAAATGACGCCATCATCTAAAATGTTAGGTTTCAAGGGTCATCAAAGGGCTCAAATTTGATTTAATGTTTGGCAAAAACGAAAGGTTTAATACCATGAAAAGTCCAAAATATGTACATATGATAAATTTACCATAAACTAATTTTTGTATCATAAAAAATGTCAAACTAGTACACTCATAATATATTTATCCTACATTAGTTTCTCTCAAATTTTACCGTCTCAATTGACATGACAAGTCTAAGAGATGCACATCATCTTCCAGTTCCATCAATGAAGTTCTTCCTCTAAAATGCAAGCATTGTCGGACTGTGAATCTCTACACTTCTTGAAGACCTAAAGAATCATGGAAGGAGATATTGCCGTTGCTCGTTATGGGAGGTCATTGTTATGAGTCGGTGCATTTGACTGGTTTTCCGAAATAGATGAATTGTTGATGGGGAAGCGCATTGATTTGGTGCTTCTTGTTATTGATTCACTCCTCTGCTCTTATGTCCCAGGCAGTGATTTTCTCATTAAACTCAAATTTATTCACATCTCTCTTGGTTCTTTGCACCTAGTATTGTTGCTTGCACTTCTTGTATCATGGACGTGCATCGCAAATGACAGAAGAAATGAAATGAATTTTGAAACTTGGAATAATTCAAGCCATGTTAGAAGTGTTTCATAGAGACGACTTGTGATGATAGTACATTGGACATATAAAGGCACGTTGTGGTGGTAGTTTGTCTATTTTGTGTATTTTCCTAGTAACTTGCATCCTCTACAAAAGAAGGTGGACCGAGCATTATCTTTCTAATGCTTGCTTAATGGTCTAATTGACAGTTGATGACTCTGGATTTTTTCAATAGATTGATCCTAAGTCTTCATTACGTGAGAATGGAGAGTTGTGTGGATTGATTGATAAGAAAGGGATCTTGGATGAGAGAATTGAAATGGTGGAAAGCCAATTGAAGGCATGTGAGGAAACAAATCAAAATTTTACAAATAAAGCAATGCCAGAGTGAGCATGATTGGACACAATTAAAGCAACACGGTAACAACTTACAGGTGAAAGTTGCAAAATTGGAAGCAAATAAGAAGACCAATGTCAAAGCCATGCTTTTAGTGATAGGAGATATGTGTGTGCTGATGTTGTTTAAGTTGGATCGAAGGACACAATATTCCTTGCCTTAGTTTTGCAACAATGTTGGTGCAGGGATGTTGTGGTAATTTACCATTGTTGTTTTTATTATCACTAAAAGCAATGTCGTGAAAGCAACGTTGATTTCGGGGAAGGGGTTGTATATCTTGTTGTAGTGAATTAACGATGCTGTGAATTCGATGAAATATTGTGTAAATCTTGTTATTAGTATTGGATCAATGGGAAGTTTTAGGTAAATCTCATCTTGAACGTACAAGATTCTTGTATTTTAGCCTTTCCAAAGAAAGAGGAAACAAAAAAGAGGGCAAAAAAGATTGCGCTTTCTTAAGAAAAATAATTGTAGGACCATTACATTGTAAGAGGCAAATGACTAAGGTAATTCATAATAAAGCAAAAAAAGCTTTACCAAAAAAGGAACATAATATGTATCACAACCATGCAGAAAAGATTCAATATATACCAGACTGAAAACAAGCTTTAACAGACTTTATGCCTAACATCCAACTAGCCAATGAGCCAAAAAAAAACACAATCCGCACAAGACAACATAGGACCAACAGCATGTTCTATATCACAACCATCCAAAAGAAATTCAATATATATCAAACTTGAATAAGCTTTACAAAACAGGGTTTACACTAGACATCCAACTCTGACACTAGATTCATTGCCATGCTACACTTTGATCTTGAGTTTGAGGGGATCTAGAAACTTAGCTTGAAAAATTCATTGTATGATTTGCATGACCTTGACGAATTTCTTGTACTATGTTACACGAGACATCTTAAATTAAGGAAAAATAACACAATGTTATTATGCCTCAATGGATTAGAAAATCATTGTGGAAATAAAATGTTTAACCTCAAATATGAATTTCCCATCAGATACATAAAATTTATATTCTTGTAGAACTTATAAGAAGACAAACCATATTAACATTTTATTTTGGCATTGTCAAAAGCTGTTTGAGTTGTAACAGTGGCCTATCCACTCTCCTTTTCTCAAATCAGACAACATATGATTGTGCTCCTTCAATATATACTTCAATAGCACCTAAACTTGATCAATATTACCATCACTAGTAGAAGAACCGCTACCATCACCAAGAGCAGCTCCTTCAACATATGTTTCAATAACACCAAAACTTATTCGTAGACCCATAAATTTTAGCATTTGATGATCACCAAATATCTGCACAACACCAAAAGGCAACGTATGTGGATGTTTAAGGCCAATAGAGACCATAATCACCTCGTTTGCAAGACCATCAAAGATTCGTCAATTAGGAAATGTAAGAGAGATATGTTGTGTTTTAAGATTTTAT
Source organism: Corymbia citriodora subsp. variegata (assembly GCA_014858505.1). Classification (NCBI taxonomy): domain Eukaryota; kingdom Viridiplantae; phylum Streptophyta; class Magnoliopsida; order Myrtales; family Myrtaceae; genus Corymbia; species Corymbia citriodora. The sequence continues at coordinate 16,694,935 of CM026412.1, forward strand.
TAATGTAAGAGGACTCGTGCCTTGTGTTCGTTGGGTTTACTCATATGTGGAGGAAGCCCAATGAGTTGCAAGACCAAAAGGGCTTGAGCCCATATGATAAGTTATATGGAGAAATAGGGTTTCTCACTATCTTTAAAAGTGGTAGCCGCAAAAGACGTAGTAACAAGAGAATAAGAAAAAGCAGAAAATCTGGGTTTGGGACAAAGTCTGATTTACATCAAGTTGGCATCGGAGGTTGATTCGAGATCCAATTGAGCTGAAATTTTATCAACATGTTCTTCGTGGTGCAATTTCCTCGAATCTGAACGGTTTGATTTTTGTTTGAAGCTCCCTACATCAGGTTTATACGTGGATTGATCAAAACCTGCGTTTTTTGTCAGATTTATCCTTGATCTTTAGTGAAATTCATGTGTATTGCCAAGAATTATGTTCTTGAGATCTTTGCTGCTATGTACCTCTAGTATTTGCTAGAGAATAACATTATTCACCCAATTTTGTTGATAGTGAAGATTTTCAGGTGGACTCTGGTCCCATGGTTTTTGATCTCCTCATATTGAGGGGGTTTTCTATGTAAAAAATCGTCATGTGTTTGCGTGCTTGGAATTTATTTTACTTTACTATATCGGTTCCTATTAGGTTTACACAAGAGGGGTGATTATTTTATTCCACTGCGTTAATTCGATATTATTCGAATTGTTACCGTTCTCCCATCAGAGTGGTATCAAAGCATCAGGTTATTGCTTGATTTTTCTGCCTTGTGTTAAATAATGGAAATGAATATGAGTAGAATGGTTACACTAAATTGTTCGAATTATCATATTTAGAAAGGGAAGATGGAATATCCTTTATATGTGAAAGATATTTATTTGCTCGTATTTGCTGAGGAGAAACTGGAGAATAAAACTGATAATGTTCTAAACCATATTATTGAGGAAACACATGCACGCAATTTTGGAATAAGCTCGAATAGTTATATGCTCTGAAAAACTAGGAATAATAAGTTATTTTAGATAAAATAGATGATGGCTCTGAGATATCAAGATGGTACTTGTTTGACTGATCATTTAAATTCTTTTCAAGGAATTATAAATTAGTTGGCTACTGGGAATCAAGTTTGATGATGAGATACAAGCACTATGGCTGCTTGATACTTTGCCGGACTCATGGGAGACGTTCCGAACGTCTTTGTTTAATTCTGCCCCGAATGGTACGATTACCATGGATTTAACCAAGAGTAGTATTTTGAATGAAGAGATGAGAATGAAGACACGATGATCGTCCTCTTCACATTCTGATGCCTTGGTTATTGAGAAAAGGGGAAGAAGTGAGTCTCGAGGTCCTAGAAATAGAGATAAAAGTCGTGATAAAGGTAGAGGTAAGTATAATAAATTTGCTAATATTGAGTGCCATATTGTCATCAAAAGGGACACATTCAGAGGTTTTGTCGCCAGTTAAAAAGGGAGAAACAAAAAGAGAAAGGTAAAGAGAAGAAAAATGATAGTGATAGTGATGACAATCGTGTTATTGCACTTAAAGAAGACTTTCTCATTATTTTTTATGGTGATGTGGTGAATTTTGTATCTCATGAGATCAATTGGGTAATTGATAATGGTGCATCTATTCATGCTACATCTCGTAGGGATTTTCTTACATCATACAGGTCAAGCGACTTTGGATCTGTGAATATGGGAAATAATGGGTTGGCTCAAGTTGTAGGCATTGGTGATGTGTGCCTAGAAACTAGCAATGGCATGAGGTTAGTATTGAATAATGTTAAACATATACCTGATATCCGCTTGAATTTGATTTCTACAGGCAAGTTGGATGATGAAGGGTATTGCAGTACCTTCAGTAATGGTCAATGGAAGCTCACCAAAGGTTCTCTTGTTGTGGCTAGAGGTGAAAAATATTCTTCGTTGTACATTATGCAGGTAAAGTTGTTCACAGACAAAATTAATGCAGTAAACAACGAAGATGCAGCTGAGTTATGGCATAAGAGGCTCAATCACATCAATAAGAAGAGTTTGTCTATATTGACCAAGAAGAAGCTTCTTTCAGGAATGAAAAGTTCGGCACTAAAGAAGTGTGCATATTGTCTAGTAGGAAAACATAACAGAGTTACATTTAAAAGCTCCCTTCTTTCAAGAAAATCAGGTATATTGGATTTAGTGCATTCTGATGTTTGCGGTCCTATGAAAACAAAATCGCTTGGTGGCTCTCTTTATTTTGTTACCTTTATAGATGATTTTTCGAGAAAAATTTGGATTTATACATTGAAAGCTAAAAATCAAGTATTAGATGCTTTTAAACAATTTCAGGCTTCAGTTGAGAGACAGACTGGAAAGAAATTGAAGTGCATCAGAACTGATAATGAGGGAGAGTATATTGGACCTTTTGATGAATATTGCAGACAACAGGGTATTCGACATCAAAAGACGCCTCCCAAGACGCCTCAGTTAAATGGCTTAGCTGAGAGAATGAACAGAACACTGGTTAAAATGGTAAGATGCTTACTTTCACAGTCAAAGCTACTTGGATCCTTTTGGGGTGAGGCTTTAGGTACAGTTACATATGTATTGAATTTTACTCCATGCGTTCCTTTAGAGTTTGACGTTCCTAACAGAGTTTGGATAGGCAAAGATGTTTTTATGATTATTTGCGTGTCTTTGGGTGTAAAGCATTTGTGCCCAAAGATGAGAGATCTAAACTTGATATGAAAATATGATAATGCATATTTATTGGTTATGGACAGGATATGCTTGGCTACAAATTTTATGATCCAATTGAAAAGAAAATTGTAAGAAACAGAGATGTTGTGTTTATGAAAGATCTAACAATAGAGGATATTGAGAAAGTAGAGACAATTTTAGCACCACAGGTTAGTGATAATTTGGATCCAATTCCTCTTACAAATATTCCTACACAGATTGATGAAGAGCAGGAGGAAGTCAATGTTCTAGATAATGCACATGTTCCTGAACATGTTGAAACGGATAATATTATTCCTGAACCAAATGCTCAATTAGATATTCCACTAGATATTCCAGTCCGAAGATCCATTAGAGATCGACGACCTTCCACCAGGTATTTTGAAGATGAATATGTATTATTGACTGATGCAGGTGAACTAGAGTGCTGTGCAAAAGCAATTAAAGATGAGTACAAAAGCAATTGATTTGATACTTTGCAAGATGAAATGCAATCACTTTATGATAATCATACTTTTGAGTTGGTGAAGTTACCTGAAGGTAAAAGAGTTTTGAAGAACAAGTGGGTCTACAGGTTGAAACAAGATGAACATACTTCACAACCACGGTACAAAGCTAGATTGGTTGTTAAGGGATTCGATCAGAGAAAGGGTGTTGATTTTGATGATATATTTTCTCCGATAGTAAAAATGTCTTCTATCCGTGTGGTACTAGGCTTAGCAGCTTCCCTAGACTTGGAAATTGAGCAAATGGACGTTAAAACAGCCTTCCTACATAGTGACTTAAGGAAGAGATATACATGGAACAACCTGAGGGTTTCAAAGTGAGAGGAAAAAATGATTATGTATGCAAACTGAAGAAAAGTCTCTATGGCCTAAAGCAAGCATCGAGACAGTGGTACAAAAAGTTTACATCAGTTATAACAGAACAGGGCTATAAGAAGACTTTCTCGGATAACTATGTGTTTGTCCAAAAATTTTCTAATGATGAATTTATTATTCTCTTGCTTTATGCTGATGATATGCTGATTGTTGGCAGGAATGCTTCAAGAATTGAGTTATTGAAAAAACAGTTGAGCAAGTCTTTTGCAATGAAAGACTTGAGCTTGGCGAAGCAGATTCTTGGCATTAGAATTACTCGAGACAAAGATGCTAAAAAGTTATTTTTGTCGCAAGAGAAATATATCGAGAAGATCCTTTAAAAATTTTACATGGACAAGGCTAAAGTGGTTAGTACTCCTTTTGTTGCCCATTTTAAGTTAAATATGAAACAAAGTCCTACGACTGATAAAGAGAAGAAAGATATTAAAAGTGTTCCATATGCCTCAGCTGTAGAAAGTTTAATGTATGCGATGGTATGTACACGCCCAGACTTGGCACATGTAGTTGGCGTTATTAGTCGCTATTTGTCAAATCTAGGCAGAGAGCACTAGAATGTAATGAAGTGGATTATGAGATATCTGCAGGGAACTTCATTGAAACTTAGTTTCGGGACCGAGAAACTTGAGTTAATTGGATACATAGATTCCGACTTCGCAGGAGATATTAATACTCGTAAATCTACTTCTGATTATTTGATTTTTTTCGCGGGTGGAGCTGTGTCATGGAAGTCAAGATTGCATAAATGTGTTGCACTTTCTACAACCGAAGCTGAATTTATTGCAGCGACCGAAGCTAGTAAAGAGATGTTTTGGATAAAGAAGTTCTTGGAAGAACTTGGGTTCAAGCAAAAGAGGTGTGTGCTATTTTGTAATAATTAAAGCGCAATTCATTTTGGCAAGAATTTATCTTTTCATTCTAGATCGAAAACTATTGATGTTAGATATCATTGAATAAGAGATGTTATAGATGAAAAGTTATTGGAACTTGAGAAAATTCATCCGGACTATAATGGCTCTAATATGAGGACGAAGACTCTACCAAGAGAGAAGCTTGAACATTGTCGATTGATAGTAAGGATGGTGAATCCCTCCACATTGTCGTGAGGGGGAGATTTGTTAGCTAGGTTCACTCCTATGTGGAGGAAGCCCAATGAATTGCATATGTGGAGGAAGCCCAATGAATTGCAAGCCCAAAAGTGCTTGAGCCCATATGATAAGTTATATGAAGAAATAGGGTTTCACTATCTTTAAAAGTGATAGCCACAAAAGATGTAATAACAAGAGAACAAGAGAAAGCAGAAAATTTGGGATTTGAGGCGAAGTCTGATTTACATTAAGCTGGCATAGGAGGTCGATTCGAGGTCCGATTGAGTTGAAATTTTGTCAGCGTGTTCGTGGTGCAATCTCATCGAATATGAATGGTTTGATTTTTGTTTGAAGCTCCCTACATCAGGTTTTCTTGTGGATTGATCAAAACTTACGTTTTTTGTCAAATTTATCCTTGATCTCTTGTGAAATTCATGTGTATTGCCAAGAATTATGTTCTTGAGATCTTTGTTGCTATGTACCTCTAGTATTTGCTAGAGAAGAACATTGTTCACCCAATTTTGTTGATAGTGAAGATTTTTAGGTGGACTCCAATCCCGTGGTTTTTGATCTCCTCACATTGAGGGCTTGTGTTTGCGTGCTTGGTATTTATTTTGCTCTACTATATCGGTTCCTATTAAGTTTACACGAGGGGAGATTATTTTGTTCTGCTGCATTAATTCGATATTGTTCGAATTGTTACCGTTCTCTCATCACCTTGTATTACAAATATAAAATTCTTTGAAAGAATTATAATTTTAGATGCAGTGATCCATCGTTTTTATTTTTGAAAATGATAAACAATTCTACCGAGCGTGGCTAGACAAAGTGAAATAAGTTAGTTTTGTTGCAAGAGATTAGGAAACATATTCAGGTTTGAGATGTTGACATGGCTTGAGATGTTGGAGTAAGAAATGAAAGTCAAATTTCAAATATTAAACAAATATAATACCCGAACACCTCATATCTTTTTGGGCATACTAGGAAACGTCTTGCCGGAATTGTGTCAATTCAGGAGGTTTTTGTGATGGCTCTCTTTTCACAAGGGCAGAAATCTTATTGATTCATCTCAATTTCGTTTGTCAAACCCTCGCCGATTGATTTTGAAAGGAACAATCTGTTGCGCAAAGTGGGACAATTTTTGTGCAAATTGGGGGGCAAGTTGGAACAAAACGACGTTCGGGGCGTACTTGGAGAATCTTCTTCTTCTACTTCTACCCCAACCATGTCCGATTCCGACCTCGGAATCCTCCGCGATTATGAGCACCCTCCCCCTCCTGCTCCTCCTCCTCAAACTCCATCTCCGCCTTCCGTTCCAAACTACTGCCTCCACGCCCTCTTCCACGACCTTCTCCTTTCCATCGAGGCTGGCGAATATCATGCAGCCCTGCTGAACTCCGATGCCCTCCGTCTCAATCTTCAACCTCTCCACAAGCACCCTCCCCGAGGTCTCCAACTCCACCGAATCAGCTGAGGCTGTCTACTTTGAGTTGATTGACCGAGCCGAGTCGTTTCTCATGAACGTGTCGGGCAATGAGGCGGAGAGTGGTTCAAGAGTTGTTCTCATCTTGTGTGTAGCTGTGGCGGGGCTCTTGATCTTCTCTTAATGTAACATTACTGGTAGAGTCCCATCAGTTTCTCCATGTTAATCTAATATGGAGAAATGCAAACTTATCAGCAGGTAAATTGTGCTAAAGGTTCTTTAATTATGGGCGAGTTGCATTTAAAGACTCTGATTTTTCAGTTCCAGAAATTGATAAAGCTTTGATGCTTATGTAAAGTTCAGACCGTCGAAGGGATTTCCCAATTATACTCTAGGAAACTCCAATCAGCTACACATCACAGCCTGCGGAAATAGACAACGTCTCACGGTTATCGAACTCAGCAGCACAATCCATGTCGGCAGCAAGAGGTGGGCCCGCGTTTCCGTTAGGCAATAGACGCGAGGGAAGAGACGACAACGACGCCAGACGGATATAAAGAAACGGTCGGTTGATGAGCATCAGAGGAATGCGGGCGCTGAAGAAGCTGGAACGAAGTAGTCGGTTTCAAAGAGCGATACAACCCGTTTTCTTCTCCAAGCAATGCCAAGTTCGAAAACGGACCAATTTCTCGACGTGGTAGAGCTTCTTTAGCTCCCGTTACACCTGAAGACTCTTCCCATGTATCGGGTTTCGCGTACACACAGAAGATTTTGATGTCTTCTTGCTGTGCCGTGCTCCCTTGCGCAAGAGCCGGCTTCGTCAACTTGAGTCGTCAAAGATTGTTCCGGCCCTCGAGAGTTCACGAGCCGAGTAAGCTTGTGTCCTACTCTGAATCTGCTGTTAATTTTCAGTTCGCAAGAGTTTTAGCTCTAAGTGTGCTTGTGTCTTACGTAGCGGGGTTTCCCCTTTTTCTGTTTTCACTTGAAGGAGGCAAATGTCACTTGGATAGGAGAAGCTGAACGTTCAGAGGAATCGTGGCGTCGGGTGTTGCAGTGGCTGGGCCGTCCCTATTGACTGAGCCCGTCAAAGGTCGGTCAATTTAGCTACATGTCATTGAGCTAATAATTTTTTTTAGCTTAATTTACAGAATTTAACTAAATATATATGACTTTAGTGGTGAAGCCCACTTCTAATTCTTAAGATTGTTGGAACGTGTTCTTTCTGATTCTTAGAAGTGCTCGAGTAGATATGTTTGTCTGATAGGTTAGTTTTTGGTGAATTTGCGAGCTCAGCATGCGAACCTGCTTCTGTGTTTGCCAAGAAGAGCTCCAAGGGGGAAATTTATGTTTTTGTAATTTGGATTTTTCCTTTCTATTGGTGCATTATCGAATTTCAGTAAAATTGTGGTCAAGGGTGGTTGCATTGTTTATTTATTCTGTAGGAGTGGATAGGTTACCTTTTAAGCCGGAGGGGGTACGACTACTGGAAAGGGATCCCTCCGACTTTTCCTTTTTCTCCTCCTTTTCGATTTATTTTCCTTTTAATTTCTTCCTTTTCGGTATATTTTACGAGCATATCCTCCAAATAAGATTAAATTTTCATATTTCAACTTGTAATTATCACTACTCGGGAAGATCAAGGTGAGCCACGATTTTTGAAGTTAAGCTCCTCAAGATTTCATCTTGATTTAAAAATCAACCCTCAATTAATTGTAACGGCTATCAATGTTGAAATCGATTTTTCTTTTTTTGAAAACAATTTTAAAAATGAAGAAAATGTAAAAACTGAATAGAGAGGAAAAAAGAATATGATCATAAGCTTTGGTGTCGCAACTCTTCCAAGTTACGGTTGAAGGAGGTCGATGGGCAACAAGATAGCATTTCAGCTTTTATAAATAATTCAGGTGGGATAGCTCGTTCCAATTTCTTAAATCTAGCATGTGTCGTAATATGGATTTTATAGTGAATTATCTAAAAACTGCCGCTAGACTTAATTATGAGGCTCACGGCCCATGGGCTTCCCCTACCTACGCTAAGCGACATGGACTGAAAAGATACTTTTGGATTAATCGGACAAGGCTAATATGTCAAGATACTTTACAGACTCAAACGCACGCTTTAGGATACTCTGCGAGAATGTCATAATCTCTTAAACATGCGTGGATTACTTATGAACTTCATTTAGATGAGAAGCAAGAACCTGGAAGATGAGGGAGCTTTGGTGGTCATTACTATCTCACCTAAATCTTACTGAGAATCGACCACATCTAACTCAAGATAATCGATAACGGGTTGTGGCATTCAATAACGAAGAAGAGCGACTCTGTGTCACTCAACTTAACAAATAACTCCAGGCTACTGATTGAAGCAAGAAGGGTCTCTGCTGCAGTGAAGCAAAAGGTGGGAGCAACGAGGTACTCTGAACAGAAAACATTAACATTTAACAGATGGGAATATGAGTAAGAAAACTGAACAAGGAGCGACCTTGCACGTGTTTGACTTAGCTTGTTTGTTGGAATCCGAATCCGCTAACTGAGATAAGCGCCGCCTAGCTGAGCATAATTGAATTCTGCCAGACAACATTACTGATCCTTGTCTTTGGATAATTTCACCGAACACCTTCTGCGCGTAGTCTAACGCATGGCACCTCCCACACTTTGAAACCACCGCATTGAACTCAAACCACTACTCTCGAACCAATCAGCAAGAAAAAATGAATCTCCTTTGCTGCCATGAAAAATGAATTCGATATTTGATACTCAGAGTTTAATCGGGAAAGAAATGACCTGATGAGTGTGATAATTGATTGACGAATTCCATCATCGCTGGCACGTCCTAGCCGTCTATGAAGATTTCCCGATTCTTCTCTCTCCCCGTTTAACATAGCGATTGAAATGGAGCCGAAGTTGATTGTCGAACTCAGTGACGCCAGCCTCTTTGCAATTCGACGCCAAACGGACGACGGAACGAACACAGTCGTGGGCCTCGAGCTTCTGCCCCTGATCTCGAAGAAGCATTTGCACTGATATGAATCCACCGGCCTACTCGCACAACACTCGATCTTGCTTTCCACAGCAACCCGAGGTGATTCAGTTCGAGGTGAGGTCAGGCCGCCGGAGAAGCTGACGATGAGAGGCGGAGACATTTGAACACTCGAATCGACGGAGATGTACCTCAGGCGAGAGAGGAAATCCAGAGGATCCAGGTTCGAGATTCGTGCGTCTTCCACGATCGGAGATGGAAGGCCGGCGGTGGCTATCGGTGTAGCTGGTGGCAGGCGGCTGGCGGCCAAGCTAGAGAGAACGCGATAGGCTCGCGGCGCCGGAAGAATCCAGAACTTCGTCATTTTCAAGAGGAGTGTCTTCTTTCGGGTTTTTCTTTTTTGGGCGGGAGATCCATGGAATGATAGAAGGCGCAGGATTCCTTTTATATTTCTCTAATGAAATGACCAAAATGCCCTGCTATAAAATTACCAAAATGACCAAGGCAAAGGATTCATTGCGTGTTCGGGAATATTCTAGCCCTTACTAAATCGCGTCAATTTCGCCCGCCAAAATCATTAAAGGATGGTTATAATAATCATAATTACTGTTATTTGACTGAACATCCAATAGAAATTTCAACATTTTGCACAAGCTATGTGTATAGAAAAGAGTAGGAGCATGATTAATATGCCCCACCTTAACCATACAAAGTATTAATGATGGGTTGCCATATGTTCAATTATGCAAACGAAGATCATGGGATTATAAAATATTAGGTGAGTAGGTCCGGAGAGGGCTCAATTTTGATTTTCAATGTGTGGCAAAAACATAAAACACATGAAACACTTGTTATTTTCGCAATATCTTCAATCTATTAAATTATCATATACCACAAAATGGGAAAGTTGAGGTCATGTAATTATTGTTTTTTCCTTCTCAATTTTGGGTAGAGGTGTGAATCTCTTGAGGCACACCACTTGGTCATCAATCTCATCTTTAAGGAAAATTAGGGGTTGAGTCAACACATTTTAATTTCAAATAAACCCGATTCTAAGATTATTGCACTAATGTCATCTATTGTTATGAACATTTGGGTCCATTGCACATGTGACAACTAATGATCTTATAATTTTTACTCTAATTATGATCAATTACTTTTTGTTATGAAAGGTGCAGAGCATACCATCAACTTTGCTGCCAAGATTACACTGACAGACAAAAAAATGTAAATGAATTGACAAATTTTATCTATTGGACTATCATAATTTATGGTAGACTATCTATTGGACTATCATAACTCATCGCTGCTCATGGATATTAGACCTCAAGCAGCAGTGGCCCAGCACAGAGTCATTCCAAACTCCAAAGGCACAATTAAAGATTTTATTAATTGTGTGAGGGGAAATTATAGGTTTTTTTTTTTTTTTGATACTCAGGATCCATTGGGCCCGACTTTCGCTTATGCTAATCGTTAGCCCATGGCCCGTACAGTGCGCGGTACACCTCAGACCAAGCATCAATATTTGGGAGGAAGTTAGCACATGATCCCACCACCATGGCCCCTTACTTAAGACATGTTAGCAATTGCGAAATTTTGACCATGAGACCTCTACGATGAAGTGTCCAAAGCCGAACCAACTTAGCTGCCCACTGATGGGTGAGAAATTATAGTTCTTTATCCATGGTTGAGTTGAGAATTGGGATTAACCCAAAAATTAAAAATAAGAATAAAAGAAGAACAAAAGTAATGGCACCACATAATTTGATTAATCCAGTTCAACATTTACGTATCGGATAATTAACATTACTACATGAGAAATCAAGAACGCGGCCTGTAATAGGCATATACCGCATATAAGGTCTGTATAAAAGTAAGCACAAGCAACGCGAAAGCAGCAATTAGGGAAATGATTGACCAGGGATTGTCGAAGTACTTGTTCTTGAGAATGGCTACCCAGGCATTCCACTTGCGGGTGACAAAGGCTCTCAACATACTCATACTCCACAAGTGCGCGAGAACGGCTCTCAACATACTCCACAATTGCGCGAGAAGGAATCCAATGCAAATATCGGGTGTATGGAAAGCGGGACCAAAGGCACGGGAAATGGAATGAACGACAATGGAATCAATGTTATCCAGATAACTGGCTCCAAGGTAGTATATCTCCAAATCATAAGAAACGTCCTGGAGACAATTGTCTCTGACATCCAAGGACAACTCCTGACAAAGCCAGATGAAAAACTCAGCGACCTGGGCATCGCTCTCAAGGTAGTGATAGATGATTCCGTGGTTGCGGAGGTACCGGACGTCCTCGGGGGAGTTGATCAAGTGGTGCATGAAGATTACGTATGAGGTGATGTATTTGCTGCAATCGAAGTGAGACTGCTCAAAGGCTATCAAGTTGAGGAAGAGCGACCTCGTCCATTTGTGGATCTCAAGGGGCGGGATCTTGAGGATCCCGTCCTTGAACTCGATGTCCCCCAACCTCGCATTATTCTTCATGATCTTGATCCCGGCTTCTCGGAGCTCGGTCAAGCAGCGTGTGAACCGTTTGTGGTCGAACGACCTTAAACGGGTCATGCGCCGCTTTGGGCCCAAGCGCACGAGGCAATTCCGGAGCACTTCGAGGCAATGGACCATGCCATGGTCGTATAAGGGGTTGAAGTCCATGTAGAACGTCGGCATCAGAGGGAAGAAGAACTGGATTGCTAGCTTGGCGACGCACTCCTTCTGGTTGGAGTTGCGGAGCTGGAGATCAAGCAGCCGGTTGAGTATGAAGAGCGGGATCTGATTCTCGAGCATGATCATGTCCTGCTGGATCTGGAGTATCGATCCCCGCTGCTTTGAGAAGACAGGGTCACTGGGAGGGTAGCCGAGTTTCTCGAACCCCTCAGCGAATCCCTGTAACATCTCAATCACAAAGCACCCATCGAGAACCATCATCTCCACAAACTCGTCACTGCTCATTGATATCCTTCCCTCGTAGCAGGCGCGAGCTTTCCGCTCCACCTTCTTCACTGAGTCTAGATAGAGGCCTATTCCCTGACAGGAGCGCTCAAGGATGCGTTGGAGGCAGCGCCACTTGTGCCGCTCCATATGGTGGAGGTGCTTGCCACCATGGTGGTATGGCCCAAGGGAGACAATTTGGGGGACCCAGGCCTTGTCCTCGCCATTCTTGAGATAGCATGGAAATCGGTAAATGGAGAGCTTTGCCCACGAGCTTGGCACGTTGTCCTGGCGACCTTGAGCGAGCTTTCCTTCGATGGAGATGACCCACTCGGACTTGGGAGGCGTCGGCTCATGGTCAGGGATGATTTCGCCCCCATAGGTTGATTTTGTGGGGACTTGAGATTCCGCAATCTCTCGAAGCTTGAGAGTGATTATATACCAACCCAAGAACTGCTCGTAGCGAGTATCAGCCATTTCTTGTGGAGAATTGGTTTGTGTTTCTCTGCCTTTGCCTTAGATGGGTTTTTATCCTATGAATTTATGCTTTTGAAGAAGAAGTAAAAAAGAAGAAGAAGAAGAATTGCTACTTTAATAATGGCTACAGGTTTTGGAACAGACGAGAGACTCCACTTTCCAGAGATAATATTCACGCCCAGTCCAATAGTTGATCACCACGTGTCCAAATGGCCCACTAATATTGACATGGAGATTCAAAAGGAGCTTTATAATATTCGAGGAATTATGAGGTCATGTCATTGCGTCATCATATTAATGACCTGAAGGCGTGATAGGCCACAATGCCCCCCCGTCAACCACGCAAGGTACAATAATGGGACTGGCTTTTTCATCTGCCCAATAGGGAGCGGACACCTCATGCTCCACGTGAAACGCCTGGCCACATAGTCTGCATGTTTGCATCACATGGAATCATCGATGTTTTCATTTGGCCCCACTTAGCCTTTTAATTAGATTTTCATAGGCCAGAATAATTTGCTTATTAATGGGAGAAATAGATAGCATGAGATTAAATATTACTATACACTTCTAACCTCTATCTCGTAAAAATTATCGAATGAATTTTAACTTCTTCAAATTCCTTCTCTTTCACTAGCATGTGTGTATATACACACCTTGGCCTGGTGTCTCTCAAATATATATAGAATGGGCTAAATGGAATAGACAATAAGTGTGTGTGATGCAATAGATACAATGCTTTTGCTTGATTAATTAACTCCTCCGCCTTAGATGATTTGCCTTGTTCATGGAAGCCTTCTTCTTCTTCTACATTTAAGCTGCACTAGCTAATTCCCATTATTTTCCCTTTGGAAGTACAACCTTGCACCGACTCAATTCTGTTTCGCAGGCAAGAACGAAGAGAGGATGGACGGTTTCAGACTTTTGGGGTAAAAAACAATGTAATTTACGAGCATGCGGAGGCCACTTAGATGAAAGAGAATGCGAAACCTCCCTCGTCTTATCAACGTTATAGGCCCAGCCAAAAAGCAAAGACAAGAGGAATTGGGTCCCACTTTTGGATTATGTTTACGCACACGTCTTCTGAATTCCCTTCGATCTATCTACGCTGAAAATGCGCATGTGAGGCTAGTAACGACGATGCCCGTTTCACTGAGTAGATGCGAGAGGAAAATCGTTTGAAATGACCCAAATATACCAATCGTTTGAAATGACCCAAATATACCCAAAGATTTGTTATTTTTCTTTTTTAGGTTCTAAAATTGCAAAAGATTTCCTTTAGATGTTCATATAAATCATGCATGAAATACTTTCTTCCTTGCTTTGTCGAGAAGTTATTTTATTTAGTATTTATATCATGTGAGCATAACCTGCAAAAAAGCTTGTCAATAAGGAATGAAAATTTTATAATTTATGGATCATGTTGATTGTAATTAATGAAGAAATGCTCTATTTATTAAACCTGTCATAAATTTTATGGGCTGATTTTGACATATATATCATTGTGCTAATGCAACAATATCACTAGGAATGCATAACAATCGGTATACGTCATCTCAATCATACATCAATGCACACAACACTTTTATTTTTTGGAAAATCGTGTTTTCATCCATCCCTTCCCTCTCATCACTTCTCTTAAGGTGAGTTCCAAATATGGATATTATCCATATTTATAATTAATTAGTTTTTTGGTCAGATAATTAATTACTATAGGTGTAGATCATGATTATAATTTGCAATCTAATAGGACATGACAATGACAAAGGACACTATGGTCCTTTTCTTGACGTAATAATTGAAGGACGGTGGGGAGCTCACGTCGTTTTGTGGCCCAATTTCCAAGGTCTTGAGTCGTCTTAGGTGGGACCCTTGATGTTGAATCTTGACCCATTGACTTTCTTTCTGTCTTTACTCACTTTAGCATATCCCTGGTTTCATAGGCCAACTTATTGCGAATTTGCCACTACACTATCTCTTACCACCTTCGCTCTAATCAAATTCTGGTACAATCCCGCTCTTTTGAAGTGCTCGTGCAAGATATTTTTAATCCACAAGAAGACCAGTAGAGTTTGTAAATTGATACTTTCCGAGGAATGATTTAATTATCTCTACGTATAGGTAGTTCCAAGCACCACTATTAGTTCTTGGTCATCATACCTTACTCATCATCTTTGCAACTTTACTAATCATTATTTTGATAAACCCTTACCATTCTACTTCAAAAATTAAAACACAAAATCATATGAAACATTAGTTCAAGGGTCATGAGAGCACTCAATTTTAATTTAGCATATGGTAAAAAAAAAAGAAAGAGCGCACACTTTTTTATGCTAGGTTTCAAATCTATTAAATTATTATTAAAAAATAGAACGAGAATTGGCATCCTTTATAAAAAAAAGAAGAAGAGAAGTTGAGGTTGGTATGGTTATTGTTTTATGGGAAAACATATAAATAGTTCATGAATTTGGCCCCAATATGTAATGTTGGCTTTAAACTTTTAATTTGTTCATTGTAATTCTTGAAATTTAATAAAAAAGTGCAATATGATTACTGAATTTTTAATTTGTTTAATATGGTACATGAATTTTAAGTATTTATTCAATTTAATCCTAAATTATATGAAAATATTTAATCATGTCATTTCATTAATTCAACTTAACGAAATTTACTGATTTGCTTTCCAATCGGGTATGTTTGAATGTGGACAAAAAAAAAAACTTAGACCGAGTTTCTCGAACCCTTCAGTGAATCTCTGGAACAATTCTAGCACAAAGCACCCCTCAAGAATTATCATCTCCACAAAACTCATCGTGCCTCATGGATATCCTTCCCTCATTGCAGGTGCGAGCTCTCCACTCAACCTTCTTCACCAAGTCTAGCTAGAGGCCTATCCTTGATGGGAGCGCACAAGGATGCGGTGGAGGCAGCGCCACTTGTGCAATTCCATTTGGTAGAGGTGCTCCTCACCATGGTTGTGTGGCCCAAGGGAGACAATCTAGGGGGCCCAGGCCTTGTCCTCGCCATTCTTAAGATAGCATGGGATCCGGTAAATGGAGAGCTTTGTCCACAAGTATGGCATGCGGTCCTAGCGACCTTGCGCGAGTTTCTCTTCAATGGAGATGAACCCCTCGGACTTGGGAGACCGGGCTCATAGTCGGGGACGATCTCGCCTGCATTTCTTGTGAAGAATTCGTCCATGTTTCTCTGCCTTTGCCTTGGGTTTTCATCCTCTGAATTGATTCATCTAGTCCCTTGTGAGGTCAGGTAGATTTCGTTATCATACTGAACAGTTAGGTTTTATTTTGCCCCGCTTAGCCTATTATTAGATTTAATAATTTAATTATTAATGGGAGAAATAAATAGTCCCATATAGCAGCATTATGCGGGCAGGAATTTGATCTCTTCGGATTCTCTCTTTCACCAAATGCGTGTGCGTACACATCTCGGCCTCAATTGTTGGAACCTTCATCCCAAAAAGGAGGCTGTGGCTCCGTTAAATGAATGGACAATTTGCTGCAATCACAAGGCATTGTTTTCACTAGGGGTGATCGGATCCAGGGTGGGTAGGGTTCAGACCTGAACCTTATACCTGACCATGTTATAACTGGTTCATCTGTTTTGGACCTTGTACCCTACTCTATTTTTATTGTACCCTGTTTTGGACCTAATTTTATTTTTTCCGTCCGGGAACAGGGCAACCCTGTTTTTGTTGAAACCTGTTTTGCAACCATTCAATATTCTATACAGCTTTGAATTTTACATTAATTAGCGAAAAAACAATAACGTAATCATCCTAACTTTATAAGACAAAGCAAAAATTCTAATAATGCACAAGCATTCGCAACAAATATGGATCTAATATTAGTCTTATTCCCACAAATACTTCTAATATGACCTAATGTGCTTACTTATGTGTATACGATGGAGCTATTATTAAGAGGACATCTTTCTTGAGTTGGATTGAGAATTAGTGCTACAATAGTTAGTAGCATTTGTCCTGCGACTATAATAATAGTTGAAAGTGGGATCATGAAAAAAAAAATTCATGAGAACAATTTTTTTTAACAATTCTTTTAAAACAATTCTCTCTTAACTTGATTCAGAGAAAATCTTTCTTTTTTTAACATTTCTTCGAAAAAAAAAATACTCAATTTTTTTTTTAATAGGGTAAAAACCGGTTCCAAAACCGGTCTGGTTCTGCGTGGGACCCTGTTCCCGGACCAGTTTCAACTGATTCCCAAAAACTGGAACCTATACCCAGTACCCGGGAACCAGTTCCCGACCCTGTTTTTCAAGTGATCCGGTCCGGGTTCCAGGTAAACCCAGTCCGGTTGCACACCCCTATTTTTTACCGTGGGCAAGTCAATTACGTCTTTTGAAGCAAAAAATAATTATTCATGTAAAATGAATGTGACTTCATATTTTTCATGAGTTATTTTGTAAAAATTTGTCAATGGATACATGTATTGATTAATAATTGTATCTCATCTCTAACGTATTTCAATTTTTAATTTTCGAATCATTTTCATCTCGTAAACGAGCTAACAAAAATATCTTTCTCTTTCCGTACATCTATGTGTAATCACTTCAATTATGTTAAAAAGTTTATTTTATTAACTAATGATTCAAATATTCCGTGCAAAGATAATTTTGTGTTAATCTTCACAGACACACCTTATGTGTGTACACTTTTGCTAGTAATAATAGTAACAAAAGAAATTGTCTCTTGATTGTCACTGAGTCTCAAACAAAGTTTTCAACAAAAGTGGCTCAAGAAATAGTTTGTCCTCACGATGGTTCCTGTAAGCTTTATCAACAGTTAGACCTTGGAATAAATAAAGACCATAATGGTTAAACAAAGACCAAAAGGTCTTTTCCTAGATCAATGGGACAGCTGTCCGGACTTGAGATTATAGACTAAACAAAGACTAGGAAGTCTTTTTCTAGATCAATCCATGGCGGCTCACAAAAGCCTAATAATGGGATGATTGTCAAAAGTTGAAATATTAGAATAAACAAAGACTCGAAAGTCTTTTTATCAATTCATATTCTTTTCATAAAGAACTAATTAATCAATCATAGGAATCTTGGAACAAATAAAGATCAGAAAGTACTTTTTTTTTTCATATCAATTCTCACTCCACTCATAAGAATAAACAATTAATCAATCTCATTTATATTTTTCTTTTTTCTTGATACTAAAAGACAAATTACTTAGCTGCTCATACATCATACAAACTAGCAACCTCAGATTAAATTAATATGCAAGCACCCTCTTTGACCTAATAACAGCCAAGTGAGGAATTTAGTCACAGATGAAAAATAAATAAAGAGTTCATAAACATTTGAACATCACAAGATCAAACGGCTTAAAATGTCTGAACAAACCGTTACCCTCTTTAATTTCCTCTCCCCGATATCATCTCTCTTAAGATAAGCATGTTTGGCAAAAGAAATTAATTAAAAATGTGAGAAGTCTTAATCTTGTTATACCTCAACTCTATTATCACTCCGAAAATTCAATTAGAGTATTTAGCTTAATTTTCAGTTGAGAGTTGATTGAAATTAATTGTCTTCAGATCTCATGCAAAAATTTCTACATATATATGAAGTGGCTCGAGAAATAGATTGTGCTCTAGTGATGGCTCATGAAAGCTTAATAGCATGGCAGCGATCAGACCTTGGAAACTTGGAATAAACAAAGACCAGAAAGTCTTTTTCTAGGTCAATTCATATACTATTCATAAAGAACAACCAACTAACTAATGAGTCTCCTTTGCATTTCTGTTTCGTTTTTTTGAAAGACTGAATTTGGTCCACGCTATATGCTCATTGTGTTAGGTGGAATATTTGAATGTCTTCATGGAATGTTAATCCCGTATGCTTAAAAAATTCTTGCTTCCCCCCTGTTGTATTTTCATGTCCGCTTACTCTTGCACATCTGCTCCCAACAGATGGATTATCGGAAGCAGTTTTTTTAAGAATCAAATGAAGGTCATCCATGATGAATTAATTACAAGAGAGGAATTTGAGAGGGAACAACAGGAGAGGAGGAAGCGTGTGAAGCAATTAAATGCTAATTCTACAAGTGCTGAAGATAAGGAGGGGGGAGGGGGTATTGAAACTTCTGCCGTGTCGTTTCCATCTTGTTTCATGAGTCAATAATTATGGACTGATTTTAGTTTTGGTTTGGGATGGAGGAAATTGCTGAGTTCATACAATTTTTGGAAAGTTGTGTCACCAAACATATCATTCAGAAGTTGAATGTTCCACTAATTAGAATTTGGTAGCATTAATTTAGCCACATATTGGGGATCATTTTTATTTTTGGGACCTCTAATGAGACTGAAGGTCACCATCTGCCTTCTCGTATTTGGATGCCTCTACCATCGCTCACTTCCCATTTGATATCCTTTTCGATGACATTTCTACCCAAAAGGATGCTCTGCCACTAGAGGTGTCAATATGGGTTATAAACCCATATTATGACCCACTTTTAGTTAAATGGGTCAAATATGGGTCAAGTGAAGGTTAAATATGAATTACATATGAGTTAAGTGAAAGTTAAATATGGGTCAAGTGAAAGTTAAATATAGGTCAAATATGGGTTGAGTGAGTTATTAGGTAGACCATTATTTCTCTCATTTCATCCCCTCTTTTATGCATTCTCGGCCTCTGTTGCCGATCCCGCTATCATGCTGTCGTCACTATCGTCAATCCTAAGCTTGCCGTCACCAGCTGGAGCTTAGTTTGGATTTGGGTAGGCATGTTGCGGCAGAGCTTGGGCTAGCGAGCCCTAAGCTCGCTATCCGGAGCTTGGCCTAGATCTGGACAGGCGAGTCGCAAGGTCGTTGGCTTTGGCCGAGCTGCGACTCGCTCGGATCTAGGTAGGCGAGCCCCAAACTTGGTGGCCGCAATAGAGTTCGTGGCTTGCCAGATTTGGACGAGCCCGAGCTTGACCACTACCAGCGATCTCAATCGAGCCTCGAGTTCTTCGGCTTTAGTAGAATTCGGGCTCGCTGGCCTGCGTCTTGGCCAATTGCTGTCGAGCGGCACTTGTAGAGGAAAATGGGGAAGAGAAGGAAGAAGAAAGAAAAGAGAAAAGAAAGGGAAAAAGAAAAGGAAATAAAAATAAATTCAATTTTTTTAAAATAATTAAAAAATCGATTTTTTTAAAAAAATTATTTTCCTCAAACTATTTCATTTTAGAGGTATCCACATTTTTTTTATTTAATTTACTTTATAAATTTGATGTGAAATTTATATGTGAAAAATTTAAAGTGGACTAAATAAGTGGGAGTAGATTTTCTTAAATTAAGTTAAATATTAATATATATTGGTAATATGGGTCGAGTATGGGTCATCGAATTTACTTTACATGAAAATGGATCAAAACGGGTTAAATGGGTCGATGTGGGTTGGACCATTTTCGACCTGACCCAAACCTAATCCGACCCACCCATTTGACACCCCTATTTGCCACCCCCAGGATGGTCAAGGACCTTTGTTTGTGTTCCACAAAGTTCCTTTGATAGTAAAGACCTTTAAAAATTGTGCTCCATAAAGCTTGTGGTGCTTGACTTAATCTCCATGCTTGCTTATCCAACATAGCTTTATTCAAAGCAATTAAGTCTTTAAAACCTAGGCCTCCTTGATCCTTCCTAGTTTTCAGGAATTCCCATCCTCTCCAATGAATGCCATTTTTGTTTACATTTTGTTTCCATCAGAATGCTAAGATCCTCCTTTCAATAGCGTGGCATATCGAAATAGGGATCTTAAATACTGACATAGCATACTGCGGTAAAGCTTGCACAACTGTTTTCACCAGGATCTCCTTCCTAGCCTTGGATATCAACTGTTCTTTCCAACCCTCCAATTTGCTATCCACCCTTGCAATAATTGATGAGAACAATTGTTCTTTTTGTTTGGCCCCAATCTAAAGGGATGCCCAAATATTTCCTTGTTTTCTCCATTAGAGGTATCCTCAATTCAGTTGCTATGTTCACTTTTAATTCCTGGGGGCACCCGTGCCCAAAGAAAAAACCTGACTTATTGAAGTTAATATATTGACCTGATGCAAAGCAATACTAGTTTAACACATTAACCAAGTTTTATGCTTCTCCAACAGCCCCATTCAGGAAAAATATAGCATCATCAGCAAATAACAAATGTGATAGTGTTGGGCAATTAGGATTCAGCTTAATACCTTTCAAAGTTCCATCATTCACAGCTTTGTTTACTAGTGAGGAAAGCATGTTAGCCATGATGATGAATAGATAAGGAGATAGTGGATCTTCCTGTCTAATACCCCTTGTCAAATTAAAAACATTAGAAGAATCCCCATTAACTCTAACCTTGGAAAATACTAAAGAAACGCAGAATTTGATTAGTGAAACCCATTTCTCGCAGAAGCCCATCTTCAACATACAGTCGCATAAGAAATCCCATTCAACTCCGTCATACGCTTTCTACATATCTAGTTTCAGAATTGCCTGAAATTTCCTTTTCCTCTTCCGAACCCTTAACTGATGTAAAACCTCCTGATCAATGAAAATATTATCTTGAATATGTCGCCCCCCCACAAATGCACTTTGTTCAGGTGATATAATCTCTAGGAACAGAGGTTTAAGCCTATTTGCCATTACCTTTGCAATGATTTTATAGTTGAAATTACAAAAACTAATAGGCCTATACTCAGTAATACTTTCTGGGTTAGTGACTATGGGATAAGGGTGATATATGTCTCATTTAAAGCTGGATCAAAAGTACCTTGATCAAAGAAAGTGGCTACCATTTTGAAGATATCCTCATGGATGATTGACCAATTACTCTGATAAAGTAAACCATTCAGCCCATTAGGTCCTAGTGCTTTAGTAGCACCCATATGAAAAACCGCCATTCGTACTTCGTCCCTAGTAATTTGCTTCATAGGAGCCTCATTGATCTCATTTGTAACCATCTTAGGGCATATTTCTAACACTAATTGATAGTATCGACAGCCAACTGAAGTATATAGCAATTTGTAAAAGTCTGTGATATGTTGGTTAAGGGTGGGATGATCCCAATTCTAATTGTGATCATCAAGCTGTAGTATTGAAATCTTATTTCATTGTCTCCTTTGAATTGTAGTAGCATGAAAAAACTTCGTATTTTTGTCTCCCCATTTTAGCCAGTTTATCCGAGATCTCATACTCAAGTACATTTCCTCTTGCCACCATAACATTTCGATTTGGTCTGTGATTTCCTTATACTCCCCTTCCCCCCGGTTGAGACATCTTCACCCTTATTTGTTAGGTCGGTTAGTTTCCTTTTGCAATCTTCAATTTGTTTGGATGCATTCTTAAAAGTCTTGTGGCTCCATTTCCCCAATTCAGCTACCACCCTCGTTGTTTTGCTCGAAATGTCCAACTAGTTCTCCATAAAAGGGCCCCAAACTTCTTTAACAATATCACTACATTCTAGATTTTCTAGCCAATATGCTTCGAAACGAAACTTCCTTTGTTTAGGGACCCTAGCCACATCAAAGGACAGTATGAGTGGGCTATGGCTTGACGCAATAGCTGGTATTGCAAAGGCTTCAGCATTAGGAAAACTAACTCTCCATTCTAGATTACATAAAGCTTGGTCGAGCCTTTTTTTAACCATCTCATCACCCTCCCTATTGTTTGTCCATATAAATGCACAACCTTTACTTTCGATATTCATAACGGAGCATGAGTCGATAAACTCTCGAAAAGCCATGACCCTGTACTGATCAACCTCCCTTTTCCCTCACCTTCTCCTAATGATATAGCACCTCATTAAAGTCTCCAATACATAGCCAAGGAGAGTTGTGTAGCATATTCCTAGTTCGTATGACGTTCCATAGATGAAGTCTCTCCTAAAAATTGGTTGGTGCATGCAAAAATGATCATCCTTATGCCACTACCTAGATCTCTGCAATCCACTTTAATGAGATTTCTAAAATGGAAGTTGACATCGATTATAAGTTGACATCGATTATAACTTCGGCATCCACTCCCTATTCCCACAAGATTTACAATAAAAGATAAGCTAAAATGTAGATTAACTCTTATACAATCCACCATTTCTTCCTTGATTTTGGTTCATAAGAAACACAAAATTTGGCCTCTCACAAGCCATAAGGGCTCTAAGATGTTGAACCATCAAGGGAGTGCCCATACCTTGACAGTTGCAACTAAATAGTTTCATGGCTTTAGTGGTGGCTTATTAGGGCTAGCCACCAAAGCCCCTTCATAGACCCCTTTCCACATGCTAATAGGAGTATCTAGAAGCTTTTCCTCATCAATCAGAGTGGTCTGAGTATCCTTCTTCTCATAAGGAGCAAAACATTTTTGTTTTTTTGTTTCTTGCCTTTTCAATCCACTTTTCTCTATTTTGGTAAGTGTTATTCCTATTCCATATTCTAATAAGCTACAAGTTTTCTCCATGGATTGTTGGACCCGTTTCCCTTTGTTTGGGGTTGCTTTGTTTGCAGCATTGGCATTCTCAGCTTGTTCATGCATTGTAGGGTCATATGGAACTATAGCCTGACCTGTTTGTTCTGGGTTTCCATTTTCCAAATGCACACCTACAAGAGACTATTAACACCCGAAATTTTGTTTATATGTTTTAAATGCCCATTTATTTTGCATATATAAATACATATTAATTTATAGAAAAGATAAAAGCTTTTGAAAAAAAATTCAAAAAAAAAATTTCGGATGGGCTGGCTCAGCCCAGCCCACCTTTTTTTCCTTTCTTTCCCAGCCTCATTCTCCCTTCTTTTCGGCCCAGCCCCCTTTTCCCCTCTATTTTCGGCCCAGCCCATCTTCTTCTTCTTTCCCTTCTTCCCCCACACGCACAACAGCAGGGACGCATGCGCAAGGGGAAACGAACAACGTCGTCCTGGTCTCCTTGGACCGTGACGCCAGAGCCGAATTTCTGTTATGGAGACGCCAGAGACGAATTTCTGTTATGGAGAGGGATGGAGCAGATCTGAGGAGAAGAGGGACGTGATGAAAAGGCAGCAGAGGAGGAGGCAGACAGCGAAGATGCAGTTCGGACGTGACCCCCCGCCGCAGGGACGTCGGTCGCGTGATGCCAGCAAGGGAATCTTCCCTTGCTGCGCAGTCACGTGGCGTGGAGGGATGATGATTCGAGGAAGGAAAGCGGAGAGAACTGCTGAACGTGGAGCAGCAGAGAAAAAAAAAAAACAGAGGGGAGAGAGAGCTCGAGAGCCAGGGCGAGGGGGAGCAGCTCGAGCGAGAAGAAAAACCAGGAGAATCGGAGGGGGGCGGTTCTGGACAGAGTGGCAGCTGGCTGATGGGAGCGGAGGAGCTTGGGAGAGAACAGAAGCAAAAAAAAGAACGGAAAGAGGAACTCGGACAGAGGCGGAGAGAGGGAAACAGAGAAAAGGTGCCCGAGACCGGAAGGAAGACTCGAGGAGCAGCTAGCCGTTGTCGGAGGCCCGTCCGCCGCTGTCGTCTGCCGCAGCTCGTCCCCGAACGAGTAGCCTCGCACTGCCATCCGCTATGTCTCCAAACCAGCCGCCACGGCCTCGGTGACGATCCTGACCCTGTTGCGCGGAATCTTGCAACTCGTTTTGGTTCAAGCCCTCTAGTCATCGAACCATCGCATCGACACCTTGCGCTCATCTCGTTTAGAGGATTCTGACTCCTAACAAGCTAAGTCGAGAATCCCCCTTTTGTGTTTCATCATGTGCCATTTCCCTTTGTATTCGATTTTTGTATTCTCTGTACTCAGTGCTTCCGTTCGTTAATGTTTCTTGTCCAGATCAAGCGAGTCGCTAACCTTCTCCGCCATTGGCCTGGAGTTGCGCCTAGCCAGGTCGAGTTGAACTGAGTCGACGTCACTGAGCTTTAATCGCTGCCCAGGGCGGTCCAAAAACACCACCGTCCGCTGTCCTCCTGCTTGGTCGTTCCTTGCTGTTTTCCTTCGACAAACTCAGTGTCGCCGACTATCTGTTCCCTACATTCATGAAGGCCGCTCGCTGGTATTGCTCCTTGTCTACACGAATCCAGCACGGCGCATTTAGAAGCCATTGTTGCTGAATCGGTCTGAGTTAAATCAGACCCAGCCTTGCCGTTTCCATTCACATATCGTTCCGAAACCTACCCCTCACTGGCGAGCCCTACCGTTTGAGACCGTTATAGTAAGCATTTCTCCTCATTTTAAATACATTTGTGGTTGTATGTTTGCTAGAAATGCTAGGGATCAAGAGTTTCGTTCTGGTGTGAATGTTTTTGTTAGATTTTGTGGCCGCCAAAGTAGACGGCCGGTGGTAGTCAACGCCAGTCGAAATAGACGACCGGTGGATGGTGATGGTTCTGTGACGGCGAAAGACAGTGGTCGGCAACCGGAATGGTGGTTCCGACGTCGGGAGCTTTGGGCTCCGGAAGAAAAGGTTGCAAGCTCGAAGGAGTCTTCGGTGATGGGGGTTGGCGTGAGTTGAAGATGAAGACAGAAGAAGACAAATTAGTGAAAAGTCAAAATATAAGAAAAGTGAAAAAAAAAATAAGAAAATATAAAAGGAAAAGGAATGGGCTATGTTTTTCATTTAAATTAATTTTGGGTTGGTTGATGGGATGGAGTATCATGGGCCGCGATGAGAGATTGGGCTAAAAATAGAAATAGGAAATGGGCTATTTTAATTCCTTTATTATTGGGCCATTTTTTAAAATCCGTTCAGGCCGTTCGGCCAGCCCAGTTTCTAGTCTAGCCCGGACCCTACCGATAGGGTCCGGGTCGGTTTAGTAGGGCCTGGTCTCCTGACCCGGTCCGAATCTTTTTTTTAATAAAAAAATTAAAAAACCTTAAAAAATTCGAAAATCCTCAAAAAATTGATAATTTTTTTAAATTCAGAAAATCATAAAAAATTATTTAAAATATAAAAAAATATAAAATATATAAAAAAAATTCAGAAAAATCCGAAAATTGCAAAAATTCCTAAAAAAGAAGAAGGAAAAAACCTAAAATTGAATAAGCCTTTAGGGCTTTACAATAGGTTTTTTTGGTTTATGTTATACTTTTTTTTAGGGACAATATTAGGATATTCTCGTGCCTTATTTTGTGATGATATTTTGGATATTATTTCCTTACTTTAGAATGGTTAGGATAAACCTCAGACTTCTTAAATAGATTGCCATGGCCTTATTAATACACAATTAAGTTAGATACCGAAAGGGCGTTAGTCGTATGATTAACCTAATCAAGTCTCTGACCCTAGATTCTTTAGTTACGTAGAAAGTGAGACACGCTCCTATGCCTCGCTTGATTTCTAGTCGATGCCAATAGGCTAGGCACGCTCCCATGCCTTACTTTCTAGTTACATAGAAAGTGAGGCGCGGGGTAGGGGCTTGGGAGAGCCCGAGTTAACTAAGGGCCATCGGCCTGAAATTAATAATACCCATAAACCTATTTAGATATTTTTTGTTCCCCCCTCGGGACGAGAGAAAAAAAATTAGGTCGCGATAGGGACAAAGGTGTTTCAAGCACTATAATATCTTCCTCCAAAGATTTCTCAATTTCTCCATAAAAGACGTGCCAGCATGGGTTGAGTTCTCTCGCTTCTGCCTTGTTTATCTTGTGCCAAACTAGTCTCCTCATAAGGTATCTTTAGACAGAAAGTCGCATAATGGCCCATGCATCCACAGGAATAACACAAATGAGGTAACCTTTCATATTTAAAATCTATCCACCATTTTCTACCACCTATTGTAATAAACGTTCATGTTTTGAGGGGGTTGAACAAATTAAGCCTAATTTTAGCTTTGCCAATTTTTCAAGAGCCATTGGTTCTTGCTTCAATTTTAACTTCCTCAACAGTCCCCAAGTTTTCAGCAATTAGTCTAATTGACTCCTCTATTATAGCAGCATGGGGGAGGCCTATGAACTGCACTCAAAAAGCGTAGTACGAGAAATCATAGCAATGCGTCGGTACATTGGGGTCCCTTTCTTGCAAAACAAGCAAATTGCTAGCGAAAGACCATGGTCCTGATTGAATAATTCTCCTCCTGTATTCCACTGAACTAAAGGTAAACAAAAAGAACCCCGGTTCGAGGACTTCACATTTTACATCATCTATCTTCCGGAAGATGGAACGGTTCGATTGGCGTGAATCTGAACTTCTGTCACAAAAAGGTGGCTGCACACAACCTTTTTGATTTTGGGGCCACTGTATTGTTAATACATGCATACCTTTTTGAACTTACAAACTTTACTTTTCTTTTTCTGGGTGAGTTGTCTTTTTTTTTTCTTTTTTCAGAGCCATTTTGTATATCCTTTGGAACTTTAGCTCAATCTTATCATACAATGTTACATCCATTACGTAATTTAAACACCTCATGAAAAGAGGAAAAGATAGAAAGATTCATGAATGGAAAGTTGTGATTTTGCATAAAATGATTATAATATGATTGTCAAGAAACATATTGACATATTGAACTTGAAATTGCATGGCAAATATAAGTCATGTAATTTGAATTTGATCAATCACATCATCTCTTCACTAGGAGATGAGACCATCACATCTCTAGCATTCATATGCAAATTAGCCGCTAATACTCAATTAGCCACAACCCTTATTCCCATATTTTCACCAGAATTTTATCACTCGCAAGGCGCTCATCAGATAATCTCCACTCTGCGAGAAATCAAGAATGCGGCCTCTAGTAGCCATAAGCTCCATAGAACGTCTGTGCGAAAGTAAGCACGAGCAAAACGAAAGCAGCAATTAAGGAAATAATTGACCAGGGATTGCTGAAGTACTCGAGATTGAGACTGGCTGTCCAGTGATGCCAACTGTGGCTGGAGTAATTGTTCGCCTCCTCAGTCACTTTAGAGAGATAACTGTAGTAGATGTCGAAGTCCACCTCCTTGCAAAGGTGGTTGAAGAGATCAGCGACCTCGGCGTTGCTCCCAAGCCAGTGCTCAATGATCCCACATTCGTGGAGGTATCCGACGTCCTCGGATGAGTTAATCAAGTTGACCATGAAGATTATGTACGAGGTGATGACTTTGTTGCAATTGGTGCGACATTGCTCGAAGGCTATCAAATTGAGGAAGAGTGACCTCGTCCCATCGTGGATCAAAAGTTAGGGGATCTTGAGGGTCCCGTCCTTGAACTGGATGTCCCATAACCTGTCCGTCTCCCCCTTTTTGAACTTGATCCCGTTTTTCCGGAGCTCTGTCACGCAAGGGATGTGCTGTTGCTGTTGCTGTTGCTATTGCTGCTTCTGCTTCTGCTTCCCCTCCAAATCCCGGTGCAGGAGGCTCCGCCGGAACAATTCAAGGAAAGGGAGCTCCCCCTCCTGGGGTAATGGGTCAAAATCCCGCCTGTCGATAGTAATGGAGTAAAGCTTGCTCTTTGTAGTTGTCAGAGGGTAGAAGAAGTGAAGCGCTAGCTTGGCCAAGACACCCGTCGGGTCGGGTTCAGTTTGGTCACGCTGGAGGCAGAACAGCTGGTCGAGTATGAAGAGCGGGATCTGATTCTCAAGCATGATCATGTCCCGCTGGATTATGTGCGCCAATCCCCCAAATGAGAAGACAGGGTCATTCTGATGGTAGCCGAGTTCCTTGAAACCCACGGAAAATCCCCAGAACAACTCGATCACAAAGCACCCGTCGAGAACCATCATCTCTAAAAACTCGTCGCTGCTCATGTGAATCATCCCCTCATAGCAGCCATGAACTCTCTTCTCAACCTTTTTCACTGAGTCTAGATAGAAGACAATCTTGTCATTGGGGCTGCGTCTGAGCATGCGGTGGAGGCAGCACCACTTGTGCCAGTTCATCTGGCGGAGGTGCCCGTTATTGCGGTGGTACGGACCGAGTGAGACTACCCGGGGGACGTAAGTGTTGTCCTTGCCATCCTTGAGATAGTGCGGGATCCGGAAACTGGAAAGCTTTGCCCATGGGCACGCCTTGTTGTCCTAGCCAGCTTGCTTGAGCTTCTCTTTGATGGAGATGAGCCACAAGGACTCAGGTGGCCTTGGCTCGTCTTTGGCCTCATCGTCCCACAAGGAGTAGTCTGACGTTGGCTTCTCTTCGGTGTGGTCGAACCAGATTTGGTGATACTCGTGTGGTTCTTGCTGTGGCATTTGGGGTCGGGATTCAATTTGTCCGCAGAGAATGGCACTAAAAACACGCTTCCTCAACCGGGAGAACCATTTACTGCCTTCGTCGAAATTTGGCACCATTTCTCGGGTAGAATAGGTCTGTGTTTCACTGCCTTTGCGTTTCTTGGGTTTCACAAAGCAGAATTTGTTGGTAGTTTGTTTGTAAAACAAGCTGAGAGGTGCCTTGTCCCACATTGAAAAAATGTGAATACGCACGTGGACGAGATTTGGCACTAACCAATAATCATTTATTTTTATTTATTGAAAAAATTCGGATTTATTTTTATAAAAATTAACCATAATATTATATTGAAACAGTGCGACTGTTCATGAAGAAGTTATGGTTATTTATTATTTATTATTTATTTATTTCGAATTTTCTATACGTGTCTTTTCAAGACAACTTTTGAAATTATACTGGTTCAGTTTGCAACTCTCCCGAAGGGTTATATTGATTCATTTTATAACTTCTTTTGAAAAGTCACATTTGATCGTTGTGTAACTTCTTTCGAAGAGGTGTCTTTGTTTCTATATATGTATGTCAGTTTTGAAAAATCAAGGGTTACAATTATTCGAGTCCTCTTCCTAAAACTGCAGCCAAGATTTTCTATTGTTTCCTAGAGAGATCCTGGAGAAATACTAGAATTGCTATATGGTATTCTCATTTGAGACTTTGTTGTATCCTGGAGGAAATTTGCCGGTGACCATTACTACCCAAGTACGAAGACGATTTATCTCCAACAATTTTAAGGATTTATTTTGCAACAATGGAGTCGGAGTTCGTTTCAATTTGTGAGAAGAAGAAGAAGGCGAATGTGTCCCCTCTTGCCAATTACAAGCCAGGCTTTTCTTAGGGATCAATTAGAAGAACTCTAACAGCACGGTTGCTTGCGAAACATGCACCAAGACCAAATCAGAGAAATTACCACCAAGGCCATTGTAGACTATGAGAAAATTGTTCGTGAACACGGACGTCTATTGGATTGTGTTTGATGACGTTGGTCTTGATATTGACCAGTGCTAGGTTCTGGTCAACATTGAGCGGCGGAGCCTGATATTGCCCAGGGAATCCATGGCCATCTCACCAAGCGCCCACAAGAGAATGGTCCCAATGACCAGGGCCACATGAATGGATATACACCAACGAAACCCCTG
Organism: Corymbia citriodora subsp. variegata; assembly: GCA_014858505.1. Taxonomy (NCBI): domain Eukaryota; kingdom Viridiplantae; phylum Streptophyta; class Magnoliopsida; order Myrtales; family Myrtaceae; genus Corymbia; species Corymbia citriodora. Next base: position 16,724,737 of record CM026412.1, read on the forward strand.
AATTTGATGCCTATAGAAATTCAAAGCCTCTCACCTTCGTGCCCGACATCGAGGATGCGAAGACTCCAATCCATGAGATCAAATACAAGGTATGGTTCTGATTACACCTTTTAGAAGGTTTTGGCCGTCGTTCATCACGTGTGCCATGAATCAAGGAAGATAAGCTTCTTCACGAGGTTCGTTGACTTGAAATGTGAATTTCCGCAAATGGTTAGTACTTCCTTTCATGTTATTCTGGTCCATTTTGCTGTCCCATTGCCACAACCGGATATCCTTATTGATTCTACGCGTTTGGTCCATTTGGTTTATGGGATAGTCATCTTGCTGGATTGGCATGATAAAATGAGATGTTAGTTTCATGCTTGATTGTTTTATCTTTACTAATTTTTACCCCAAATTAGTTCTCATTGCTAGAAGCACGTCCACGTCCTTTTTGGTTGTGCATTCGAGAAATTATAATCATTTTTGTTCAAGTGTTGGCTTGTCTTGAGGTCAAAATTTGGATACATTCTTTTGTTTTTGTTGTTAACAAATTTGGATGTCAAGACTCCGATCCACGAGATCAAGTGCAAGGAGAAAATGATAGTTCATCAATTGAAAGGGAAGCCGAGGGTTGCCATGTCCCATTTGATACCTGAGAATTGGAGCGGGTATGTGACTCTACGGGTGACCGAGATTGTGCAGTCCTTTGATTGCTTGAAGTCACTTCACTTTTGGCGCATGATAGTGGAAGATTCAGACTTGGCACTGCTTGCGAGATCGTAGGGACACGTTCTACAAGTGCTCAAACTCCACAAGTCCTCTGTTTTCTCAACAGATGGGTTTCTACATGTGGGGCATTTGTGCAGTGACTAGGAGGCTGCTCGTGCTAATTGAAATGAGTTTTCTCTAGGTTAATTTCATGTGTTCTCCGAGCATGAGTTCGTTTTATAGACACAAAGGTTACTACTTGTGATTGAGAGGGTCATGGGGTTGAGTCATCGAAACATTCTTGTAGTAGTGCAATGGAAATGTTGCATGTGATAAAATGTTTCCCTGATTGTTGCAAAAGGGGAGTCTCTTGCAACAAGTCACCCTCATTGAATGTGCTGGAGGTGTGGCATGTAAGTACTATTGGAAATACCATGCTTGCATTTCACCGCTTGAAAGAGTGATTCTTCCTTGGGAAGTGATCAATGTTGTTTCTCTCGGTGTCTCTCAACAGAAACATTGAGTTATGGGTATCTTGTTGTTGATTCTGGTTGTATGGCGGATCTCCTCGGCCGTGTGGGTCATTTGGAAGAGGCTCATAATTTGATCAAGATTTGTTGGATTCTTGATTGTTAACTTATCCTTGACTGGAATTTTTGGAACCAATATGACTTGAGTCAATAAACTAAGAAGCATCTGACTTCCAATTTTAAAAATGAAATATTTGGGTGAAGTAGATACTTTCTTGGGTATTAAAGTTGAAAACATAGTGGGGGTTATTCTTTGAGCCAAAAATAATTATGTAAAAAGATGTTGAATAAATTTCAATATCTTAGGTTTTAAAGAAATGGATAATCCATTTGATTCATGGTAAAGGGTCTTTAGCATGAGTGCTATAGGGAATGTACGCGATGCACTGTATTGACCCGTTATTACTTATTCCTTGTGCAAATTGAGTTCATTTCTTTGTAATCCAATTATAGAACATTAGAAGGGTATTACCTGAATTTTGGTTATTTTAGTAAATCAAAATTTTGGGTGTGTTCTATATTAATTATATGACTGTATTATGAGAATACATCGATACTAATTGGATTATAATTGTGAGAGATAAACAATCCAATTTTGGGTGGATTTTCACATTACGTGAATGTGTTGTTTCTTGGATGAGCAAGAAACAAATGTATATAACTCACTTAACTATTGAATTTGAATAATTGCTTTAAAAGCAATTGAGAAAGAGGCTGAATAGATTATGAATTTGTTGTTGGAAAACAAATTATGTCCAAGTTCTATGCCTCATATTTCTATACATTGTGACAGTCAAGCTATTTTGGCAAAGAGCTTATAATAGCATTTATAATGATAAGTCTAGACATATTAGCCTAAGGCATGAGTATATGAGACAATTGATTAAAAATGGTACCATAACAATTGTCTACGTGAGGTCAATCAAGAATTTGGCCAATCCTTTTATGAAGGCTTTACCAAAAGATGTGGTAAAAAATGATCTCACAAGAAACAGGGCCGAAACCCTTTAAATAAAATCATCAGTAATGGTAACCCGACCTTTTTCTAGAACATCACTAATTACAAGGTTTAATGGGTAAAAACAAGTTACTGAATGTGATTGTTTGATACTGACGTAGCCCTGATATGAGAAGTCAGTATCGCCTGTTACGTTTTGCAGGTTGAATTGAATTCTTAATGAAGTATTGTACAATTTTGTAATGTGTTAATAGTAACAAAAACACATAATAAATACTTCACCTATATGAGCTTAGAAGTAGTGCCGCTTCTTACAAAAGTCAAGGGTTGCTTTCTAGAGAGCTCATGAAACAGGATCAAGCACATGGCCATAATAGTGCGGAGTAATATAAAACTTCTCGCTAAAACAAGAGGTTAGTATATGTGCGGTATATCCGATTCTATCGCTTAAAAGTACAAATTTAAAGCCGAGCTATTTGTTACTTTGATAGGGTTTTGAGATACTTGCACTAAGTAAAGGTTTAACTCGAAAGAGACCTTTATGTATGTATATTAATCTCATGGAAATGTTGGCTGTATTTTTTATGTTTTATTTATGTTTTGTTTTACAAACAAAAGTGGGGGATTGTTGGTAGTTTGTTTGTAAAACAAACTGAGAGGTGCCTTGTCCCACATTGAAAAGATGTGAGTGTGCACATGGACGAAATTTGGCACTAACCAATGATCATTCATTTTTATTTATTGAAAAATTCGGATTTATTTTTATAAAAATTAACCATAATGTCATATTGAAACAATGCGACTGTTCATGAAGAAGTTATGGTTATTTATTATTTATTATTTATTTATTTCGAATTTTCTATACGTGTCTTTTCAAGATGACTTTTGGAAATTATACTGGTTCAGTTTGCAATTTTCCCGAAGGGTTATATATATATGTTTCAGTTTTGAAAAAATCACGGGTTACAATTTTCGAGTCCTCTTCCTAAAACTGCAATCAAGATTTTCTATTGTTTCCTAGAGAGACCCTAGAGAAATACTAGAATTGCTATCTAGTATTCTCATTTGAGACTTTGTTGTATCCTGGAGGAAATTTGCCAGTGACCATTAGCAACTCTGTGGGGCAAATAAATCCTTAAAGAAAGTGATATCACGCCTCAAAGTTCGTTGCGATTGCTCTATTGATTCGAACACACATTGACTTCATTGTTCTACCCAAGAAGAAGGCGATTTCTCCCCAACAGATTGGGCATATATGGAACTGGTGTAGAGGAAGAATAAAGAAGAAGATGAACCCAAAAAAGGAAAAAAAAAAAAAAGCAGAGAAAAAGAACGAAAAAGAAAAGTTCTTGCACGAAAATACCGTGGATCCTGGCTTGAAAAGTAATATGTTAAAGAGGCACATGCGAGTTTGGCCCTTAATTGAGACTAAATTGGTTATTTTGGATCTTTTTGGAACAAGATCTACTTTAGACATTTTCTTTGAGAATATGAGTTCACATCGAACTTTAATTAGGAATTTTCCCTTAGAAAGAAGCTGATGAGAAATTTTTAAGAATGGAAAAGAATGAAGGATTATAATTCTAGGCTCATCCTGTTAAAAATTATGGCTAATTTAAAAAACACAAAAAAAACCAACTTTAGGATCCAAACCTTTTTATATAGTGAAAAACATTAATTTTAGGTCGAGTAACAAATCTGGCCTAAACTTTTTTTGTCTTGTAACGAGTGCCAATTCTAATCCTAACTTTTTTTTATCCTGTAAAAAATCACAAACTTTCACCCTCATTTCAAATTTGCTCCTACCGATCTCTCTATTTTAAGTCAACCTTGTTTTAGGAAAAAGTACTAGTTGTGAGCTTGGTGGATCTCATCTATGGTGTCTCTTGACGGGCAATGGTCATAGCTTCATATTATAATAGAACGGAGAAGACTTGCCACATAAATTTAATTTAAAGATTTTTTTGACTTGCTAATGAAGTGTAGGAGATAATAAACAGTTTCATCATTATCTCCAAGATGTGGCTTAGAAAAGAAGATGATGAATAGTGTTTTAAATCTAGCCAAAAGTGTATATAGCTTTAATGTTGAGGATAATCAATGTTTCTAAGTTAAGAGGGGCTAGATTTGGGATTTAAGGGAAAGTTGATGTTTTTTTTTAGACAGAAAAAGTTAGGGACAAAATTATCATCAACCCAAACTGAGTGCTTTTTTACGAGATAAAAAAATTTTGGGCCAAATTTGTCACTTAACCGAAACTTTGTGCTCTTTATGAGACAAAAAAAAAGTATGGATCATATTTGTCACTCAACCTAAAATGATTGTATTTTTTTAGAATTAGCCCATATAAAATATGATATTTAACATGAGATTAGAGTGGGCTTTTTGGCCCCGACTTGATTCCCTAATTTTTGGATTTAAAAAAATTAAATTAATAATATTTAAAAAATACTAAAATAAAAATTATTTAAAATTTGAACTAAGAGATTTTAGTGAGCACCTTTGACATTATTTTAGTTTTATTGTATTGCTTTTTTAGGTAAGAAGTTAGACTCTATTTGAACTTAGCTTATGGGGATTGTTGTCATGGGGCTTAATAATAAGACCATGTATATCCTCCTATACTTGGTGCTTTGTGGAGTTTACTTTCCTACAAATTTACTTTTATCCCATTGATTGTGATTTTCTACTTTTCTTGGATTGTGCATTTTTTAAGGATGAGCATGGTTCTAGGGTTGAACTTGAAATTTGAGAATTGCACTAGTGGAAACCTGTGGATTCTAGGTTCCAAGGTATATAAGGTAAATTCTAAGTTCCAAAATTTTGGAGAATCTATTTCAATGGGTAGGTTCTAAATTCTACATTGACAAAACTAGGAACTTAGAAATTGGAACCCATAATTTTGGAACTTGGAGCCTATAACTTGGAACCCGGAATTTTGGAACTTGGAGCCTATAACCTTCACGCGATTCCGAGGTATTTCATGGTGTTTTATGATGAGTCTACAATTTGGAACCACTAATTCGAACTTCCATTTTATGATTGAAAATTTTATTTTCATATACCATGAGACCAGTGGAAGCTCAAACTACTTCTTTGATGCAGTTATATTTGGGCAATTACTTCTTTCAAGATGATAATTCTATATAACATAAGAGCAATCAATGCATTGATTATTGTAAAATTTTCTTAATACTACTCGACATGTGCATATGAATACTTGTTATTAGGCAATAAATAATAAAATCCTTGTTCAATTTTGTTGTTGTGTTTATTTTCATTTTGCTTAACTAAAGATGAAATTTTATTTTTTTTAGAACTTGAAATTGACCTTTGAATCTTTAATAGGGTAGGTTCCGAGTTCCAATAAATGAGAAACCTGTATTCAATAGTAGGTTTCAAGTTTCAGGCAGAACCTATAAAGAACTTACAATTACTCACCCCTACATTTATGCAAGGACATCATTTAGTGGTAGAGGATAATTAAATAGTTAAAGATTGCCTAAACCATTTAAACTAATCAAGTTAAGTTTACTTATTCGATAATTAGTGTAATGAAGTTAGTTTGGAAAGGAGTGGGGAGTTTGAATCCTCACCTTTTTGAGAGGTTGGGGTGGGGACTATATAATTTTAGATATAGGTTTTGACTTCTATGCTCTGCAAGGAGGTAGGATAAAATTTTTGAAAGTAACAGTTATTCTAAGAATAGAATAGGACCAACAATAAAAAAGTTAGTCTAAACTTCATAAATAGATTTTATTCCAATTATAGTTTCCTTAGATTGCATGAGGTAAAGGTATGAGAGAACTATTCTCATTCGAGAGTAATCAAATTGTTATAGTCTTTTTCTTTATTGATTTTTTTCCATTTTCTACGTAGAATTATTTGTCTTTTTTTTTTTTTTGTCACTAGTAAGAATCATGATAACATTTATTCTAAGTTGTGAACTCATTCTAAAAAAAGTTTTGAGTTCTTGCAAATATAAGCAATATTCAGAATATATAGTTGCATATCCAGATATTTTTCTTTCCATAGTAGCTCAATACGACAACTCAAAGAGGCATACTATAGCAGTCACTACATCAATCCGTTAAGAAATTATAAATAACTCTATATTGCTTTTCTGAATTGCACGCCTCATAATGGATTCCCGAAGTAAAAGTTGAAATTGGCTGATGGATTTATTACCCAATATAGAGACATGAATGACTATACATAACTGACGAATTTATTATCCAATACAAAGACATGAATGACTAAATATAACCTCATTATCCTTACTTGGCCAGCACATCTCACTGCACTTTAAAACTCCAGCTTCCATTTTTTTCCTTCAGAAGATCCAAAACATGAAGAGCCTCAGCATTTCTTTCCTCATCCTCTTTCTCTTATTAAGCTTTGGTAATTCAAATTTGTTCAAAAGAAAAAGCTTTAATTTTCCTTTCGTGTCATGTCTCTTGGATTTCACTATATGGACAGCATATTTTTTTCATATAATTCGTGCGGAGATATAACTATGGTGTCTTAGAGACATATCACATTGACAGTTATAAATCATCTCCAAGCATTGACATATGACTTGTGCGGTCTGTTTTTCCTATCTTGGGATACAGGCAATGAGGTGACGATGGTGACAGCAGCAAACGTCTGCATACAGTCAAATGATTTGGGACAGGCGTGCGTCTTGGCGGCATGCAAGGCTATGTGCATTCAGAGGTTTGGCCGAAATGCAACTGGAGCCTGCCTAACTTTTACAACTTGTAATTGTATTCACCCTTGTTAACATCGTCACAAGTTGGCATTCTTCTGCCTAAAATAATGTGATTTCGTCCTAATGACGATTTGCTGCTTTGTGTCTTAATTTGGTATGAATATCTTTTGCATACTCGCAACCTCAGTTATACTATTATACTATCAGTTACAATGTATATTGTACATGGATAAGGCAAAAAGAAAACAGAAGATTGAGGACCATAAAACCCAGCCTCGATAACAATATGATCAAACTTGTTGACACTTAAATTTCCTGACAGTTAAAGTTTGAAAGTTCGAAAGTTCAAGATTCAAGATCCTCAATCGAGACTTGTTTCTTTACCAAAAAAAAGAAAAAAAATTAATTAGAATCTCATTAGTTTCTAATCTCTTTTAAATATTTGATTTAGGGAAGGTGAAATTTAAAGATCTCCAATCCGATTAAAGAAATTTTAACCTCATTAGCAGGTGGACTGTTTAGAGCACCATACTTGGCACCGCAGGCGTCTCTTTTATTCATAAAGGCTCTCGGACGTCCACCGGGAGGAAAAGAGCTTGCACACGGGGGAGGGGCCTTCTTGTTCTCGAAGACGGAGGCCTTCCTTTTGTGCCCTGTTTTCTCATTCACTAGACACGGCGAAGTTCTTTCTTGACTCTCGATTCCCCTTCAGCGAAGATCTCTCGCTACTGCAACCTTCGACCACTCTGGTTCCAATCGGTTCTGTTCCAAGATTTCTTCATCGATTTCACCGCTCATCACCCTCTGGACGCGATTGACAATTGCTGATGGTTGGTTTTAGTCATTCCATTGTCACGACAACTTTGCTTTAGGCTATCCTGTTCTTTTGGCTGAGAAGGTTTGAAGCTTCCTGATCTCGCCTGGAATTCCTTCGCTGATTGGGATTTTGTTTGTGAACGACTGCAAGAGTTCCATTCTCCAGTTCGAGAATCCGTCACCCAGATATCATTGACAAACCAGTCACTAATGGTGGTCATTGGTGAGACGACAAATCTGGATACAAGGCCTCGATGGTGATCATTACATGATAATACTAGATATGTATATATTAAAAAATCTTTTAGGAATCATAAAGTAGTTTAAAGTAGGTTTTGATTAGGTCGTTTTATTCTGGAGCTAGATGTGGCTAATTTTTATTCAGTTAGCAAGCCTTTCTTTAGGGATTTTAGTGAGCATCTTTAACGTTATTTTAGTGTATTGATCTTTTAATTAAGAAGTTTGGCTCACTCTAACTTACTCATGGGAATGGTCGTTGCCTAATAACAAGGCTATGTATACACTAAATTTGGTGCTTTTGGTGCTTTGTGGAGTTTTACTGCATTTTACTTTTATCACTTTTGATTGAGATTGTCTATAAGTTTGTTAAATAATATATAATTCTATTCTTTTGTTCCCGAGAATAAATAAAAATAAAAATTTGGTGGGTAAATTTTTTGTTCCCAAATATAAATTTGAAACAAAATCAAGAAGTAGAAAAAAGTTATTTATTATTAGTAATAATTCCAGAATCAATCCAACCCATTTTTCTTTTGTTTTTTTCTCTTTTCTCTTTTTCCTTCTCTCTCCTCCTTTCTCCCAACCAATCACCCGCTATCACCACCGTCGCCAGTGACTAGCTAGGTGAGGTCTAACGAGCTGTTAGAGGCTTACCCCACTACGAGGTTCGATCTTGTCAAATTTGGGTGAGGCTAAGCCTCATGCTAGCTGGCGAGGCCAAGCGTGACATCTCAGGGCGTCACCTTACTCTAACACGTATTTACTAATTTTTTCCTTTGTAGCACATGCAGAAGCAAAAATTAAGTATGCATTAACAATTAGCAACCACATGAGGAAGGACAAACGAGAGCAATAATAATCTGATTCAGTTTTATTTATTTATCAACAGGGTGGTGTAGATCAAAGGCAAACACCTAGAAAGCTTACAAAAAGGGGTCTACTCCCATTCCATCTACTACACACCATCACATCACCCACCAGCGCAACTTCAAACCAAAAACGGCAAGTCGAGCCCCCCAAAAATGGTTCCCTAGTTCCGACCTCCTCAGTCAGACTACTCCACCTTGCTTGTCCCATCATCATTGCCACTCGTACCATCTCCACCGCCACTGCTCCCCTCATCGGGGATGGTCAAGCTCGCGCGCTGCATCGCCACTCTCTTGGTGGACGTGGGCCAGTCCACTAGAGGGTTCCTATCCACTTCGTCTCGATCTATTTAGACGAAAGGCGGGGTCAGTGAAGTCGGCGAGGTGCCCCTCACTCTGTCCAGATTGCTTCAACCGCCAACCGATGCACTGTTCCCTCGATTTCACTCCGATCCGCCAACGGCACGGCTCCCTAAAGAGGCGTCTCGTCGTTGTCGGCTTCAATCTTGGACAATCGGACGGTGGTCGCCGCCGGAAGTGGAGTAGGATTCTGCTATGGCGGTGGTCAGGAGGTTCTCAGAGGGGATGAACGATCGGGACCTCTCCGCCGTGGAAGGCCTCATCACCAACAAGTGTGTGTACGAGGGCCTGATCTTTCCCTGTCCCTTCGCCGGTCACGAGGTTAGATGGATTTGTCTGGTCTCACTTATGTATATTTGGGGTTACATGCTGAGAGATTTGCTTATGGTGAGCCCAAAAAAATCAAGTCTTTCATTGCTACAAATTCAATTCAGCTCTAAACTTTTCAATTTTGTTATTTTTGTCTTAAACTTTCACACGAAATTCTAATATAATCATTTTAATCAATTTTCACTGAAAATTGCGATGCACATTAGCAATTTTCAGCGAAAATTGACCGAAATAATTTCATTAGAATTTTGCACGAAGGTCTAAGACTAAATTGGCAAAATTAAGAATTCGATTGATTAAATTGATATCTGTATAATAAGTTTAAAACTGATTGAATACTTTTCCCATTTAAATTCACTTCAAGAGACACTTTATATTTCTTTATTGGTATTTTTCATTTTCTACATAGAATTATTTGTGCTCTTTCTTCTTCTTCTTTCACTAGTAAGAACCATGATAATATTTATTCTAACCTGTGAAATCATTCGGGAAATTATTTTAAGTTCTTGGAAATATAAGCAATGAGTTGCAAATCTATATACTTTTCTTATCTATCATGCTGTAACGGTCAAAAACATTAATCCATTAAGAAATTATCAATAACTCTATTTCTTTCCTGAATTGCACACCCCATAATAAATTCTCAAAGTACAAGTTGAGATTGGCTGACGGATTTATTGCCTAATACAGAGAGACATTGATGACTATATATAATCTCATAATCCTTACTTGTCTAGCACGTCTCATTGCACTTACTTGAAACATGCAGCTTCCATATTTTCCTTCAAAAGAGCCTCAACATTTCTTTCCCCATCCTCTGTCTCTTATTAAGCTTTGGTAATTCAAATTCGCTTAGAAGAAAATGCTTTTTTAATTTTTTCATGTCATGTCTATGAAATTTCACAATACAGATAACATATTCATTCTTGTATAATTCGTGTGGATATATAATTATGGTGTCTTAGAGACATATACTACCGACAGTTATAAATCATCTCAAAGAAATGAAATTTGACTAGTGCGGCCTCTTCTTCTTCTTTTTTCCCTATCTTGGGATGCAGGCAATGAGGTGACGATGGTGAGAGCACCAAACGTCTGCATATCTTCGTTTGATTTGGGAAAGTTGTGCACTTTGGCGCCATGCAACGCTTTGTGCACTCAGAAGTTGGACCCAAAAGCAAATGGGGCCTGCTTGACTCTGCAAGCTTGTAATTATATTTACCCTTGTTAATGTCGCCATAAGTCGGAATAGTTCTGCCTAAGATAAAGGTGATTTCGTCCCAACGACGATTTGCTTCATTGCGTCTCCATTTGGTATGAAAATCTCATGCACACTCGCACCTACCATGATACCATCAGTGACAATGTGCCATGCACACGGATCAAGCAGAAGAAAATAGGAGATTGAGGACGTTAAAGAAATTTCAAACTCAAAGGCCAATTGAATTCAAGATTCAAGATCCTGATCGATTTCACCACTCATCGCCCTCTGGATGCTGTTGATGGTTTCTGGTCGTCAATGTTAATCGTTCCATTGTCACATCGACTTTGCTTTTACGGTATTCAGTTCGAGATTCCGTCATGGCCTAGATACCATTGACAAACCAGTTACTAATGGCGGTTGTGGTGAGATCACGATGCTGGATCCAAGGCTTAAATGATATGAATGATTATGTTTTTAATCATACTCGGTTCGTCTTGGGGAATCTACGGAAAGAAGCCGATGAGAAATTTTAAGAACGGAAAAGAATGGAGGATTATAATAATGGGCTCATCTTGTTCAAAATACAATAAAAATAAAAAGGGATTCAACAGGAAATTAGAGTGGACTTTATAATAGAAACCGGATTAGTAGAAGGTGACTTTAGAATTAGGTCCTGATTAGGTTGTTTTATTTTAGCGCTTGAGTTTTACTTAGTTAGCATGCCTTTGACTGTGGGATTTTAACGAGCACCTTTGACATTAGTTTAGTTTTAGTGTATTGATCTTCTAGGCAAGACATTAAGACTCAATCTGAACTTAGCTAATGGGGATTGCTGCCCCGGGATTCTATATTTGGTGCTTTCTGGAGTTTACTTTCCTGCATTTTACTGTGTCGCATCTATTGAAATTATCCACTTTTCTTTGATTGTGCACTCATGAATGGACATCATTTAGTGGCACTAATTAGACAATTAATGCAATCAAGCAAACTTCATATATAGATTTTATTCCAATTATATTCTTTTGATGCCATGCGAAGTAAGGGTATAGGAGAACTCAAGTCATTTGCAAACCGTTGGTCTGCCTTTGGTATTACTTCTAAACCCATCATTTTTCCAGCATGCTCGTATCGGGAGTGTCGCAACCAAAAAAATTCCAAATCCCCATTGCTAAGAAGTTGCGTTTATATAGAAGATTTAACTGCCATTACAAATATCCCACACAAGCCACACTCATCACCAAGAACACAATTAAAATACTTTCAGTGCAAACCCTAGAGTTTGGATGAAATAGGACATTTCTTTCTTTGTAAATGGATCCTCGTCACCAAATTATGAGATTTTTGTTTTTTTGTTTTTTTGTCGAAAAAGAGCTTCATTCATCATTGAAAATCAAAAGTTGACGGGTAGATTAACTGGACTTCATAGCATAATAAATTCCAAATGGCTTGAGGAGGGTTAGAGACCCAATTAGGAGGTAGGACATTTTGAATTTGGGTTTTATCTGTAACTTTATTCTGGGTTCGCGAGCAATGGGCCAATTGAAGGCCTTGTATACTGATAAGAAGCTGGTCCCACTCCTTGGTAAGCACGTGGACGTCCCAGGGTAACTGATCCGTTCCTTGAAGCGTACTTACAAGAGTCAAACAACCAACTCCAAGATCATCTTTGTTAATCCACGGGAGAACACCCATTTCAACGCTTTGAGCACGCGAGGGTTTCGACATGAAGAGCCGATCGAGCCCTGACAAAGCTAGCGTGGCCGTCAATGAGCCTCCCGGTGGAGTCTCGGCACACCCACGAGATGGCGCCGGTTGCTTCACCCTTCAGGAATGATACACGACATTGATTTTATGGGTATCAACACTCGGTGGTGTCCACGATACCGGTAAGGTCTTTCCTCTCTTTTCATTACCCGATGATTTCGAGCCCCAACGAGCTACGTTTCATTCATGGCAACGGCTTCAGAAATCACCCATCTTGGATTCGGTTTCCTCCCCTGGAAGACGAATTCGTTCCGTGCCTTCCACATTTGCCACAAGAGCACCGTGACAACCTCCAGATCTAGCTGCGCCACTTGTGAGTTTCTATAATTTAAGATTTACTGTTCAATTATGCTCACTCCAAGCTTGACATATTGATATTTACTTGTTGGTCAGACCAAATTTCATTTGTCCAAGGGCAGAGGAAGAACAAATGCTCAGTAGTTTCATGAGTATGCTATAGGATCAGGTACAATATTTCTTTCAAGTAAATTGTCTTTCGTGGGTAGCGCCTTCTGGCATATGCTCCTGCTCCAGAGAAATATTCTCAATTTAGGGGGATGTTTAGTAGCCAAATGTTGCTCCATAGTTCGTTGGGGTTTGGTAAGAGGAGGATGGTTGTTGTGTGTTTGTTGTGGTTGAGGCTGCTCATAGGAGGTTATAGGTATTTTTCACTGTGAACAAGCCTGACTTCGACCCTATCCATATTAATTTTTCTGGCTCAATAACTGTTCGTAGAGGGATGGAAAGTGTCTCCTTCACGACACTGTCATCGAACCAGTGACAGATTAATTGTTCATCCCCGGACGAGTCTTGTTTCTTTATGAGGTTCGCCACGAATCTTGGCTCATTAATATTTGCTGGGCCTTCTATCACTCCCGATGAAATCCATTTGTCTTATCTGATTTTTATCGATTCACCATTACCAACCAACCACAAAGCCGACTTTGAAACAGCTTCCCTCTCCGATAGTAAACTCTGCTACCCCCAAGACGGTATGTTTCCTATCTCTTCATGCCAAAAGTCAGAATGAGGAAAATAAATCCCTTTCAATATTTTACTCCAAAGAGTTGTAGGGTGCTGAAAGACTAGCCAAGCTTGCTTGCTTAGCATAGCTTTGTTGAATGTGATTAAGTCCCTAAAACCTAGTCCCCCTTTGTCCTTTCTAGTCTTGAGCAAATCCCAACTTTTCCGATGAATACCTGCCTTTGATTCCCCATTTTTCCACCAAAAAGCAGCAATTTTCTGTTCTATAGCTCGACATATGGAAAAGGGGTTTTTGAAAATCGATATTGCATACTATAGTATAGCTTGGACCATAGCTTTTATAAAGATTTCTTTCCCTGCCTTTGATAACAAATTTTCTTTCCACCCTTATAACTTCCTATCCACTCTAGCTAGAATCCATGTAAACATGTCTTTCTTTGAGGCACCTCAATATGACGGAATTCCAAGGTACTTCCCTATTTTGTCTAAATCCGGGACACACAACTCCTGCGCCATGTTTTGTCTCAAACTCCGAAGAAAATGTCTAATTTGTTTAAATTCACCGCCTGTCCTGTAGCATAACATTATTGGTTTGGCACATCCACCACATTTTCGCACTCGGTAACATTTCCATCTAGGAAGAGAATCAAGTCATTAGGAAACAATAAATGAGCTAGTGCTGGGCAATGTCTGTTCAATTTTATGCCTCTTATGTTTTCTATCTCAGCTGCATTCTTCAAGAGCAAAGAGAGCACATTAGCAACAATAATAAACTAGCATGGAGAAAGAGAGTCACCTTGTCTAATTCCTCTCAAAGGTCGAAAGAATGGCAAAAATTCTTATCACACCCTGACTCTCGAATATGCAACAACCCCTATTCACTTGTAATCAAAAGAGTGTGATGTCCCACGACGCATCGCTGATCATTCTTTTTATCTTATAATTATTCACATAGAAAAATGAATATTGAATCCTGATCAAACAACAATAACAGGGATAATCACAAAGATAATAGTTCAAAGTGATCTCATTATTTTATTTATTAACCAAATTAACCCTAAGGAACAGTTATATGTACAACCCTACAGCTAGGTATTGTTCCACTTGCTAACCAAAAAGATATAAGGGTAAAAAGAGGTTAATCTACTTCATCCACAAGACCAAGGTTGAGTTATCCAAAAGTCGGCAGTCAAAATTGCCCATCAAGGATTGTTGAAGTACGGCAAATCCAAGTTATGCTCCGACTAATCATAATCCAACAAATAGTTAGGAACCAACTGGGGTGCAAGGGGTGGTGATGACGTAGGTTCATGGTCTGGGTCCTTCACAGCCTCAATAGGAGGATCAACATCCATTAGGGTCCCAAACCTCATGGCCGGTGCCCTCAACAGGAAAGTCGTCAAACCCACGCAATGGACTGTATCGAATCTCCCCCTCCCACATGAACCATGCCCAAAACTCATGAGGCGCCCAGAAACTAAGGGTGCGTTTGGTAACATTTCTACTTTTGGGAACAATTTTTTTTTAGAAATAGTTCTTTTCTATTTCTACTTCCTAGAACAATTTCTGAGTAAAATAGGGCGTTTGATAACTACAAAAATTTCTTGTTCTCAGAATAGAAAAAGAATAGAAATGCGTTTGGTATCAACAAATTTTTTTTATTTTTTTCTTTCCTAACAACGGTGGCAACCGGCGGGCGGCGGCGGTGGGGTGTGGACGGCGACCAGTCGCCAGTCGCTGACCCCCACCACCCACCGGTCGCCGACCGCAAGGCGAAGGACGGTGGCAAGTGGGTGGGGGAGGCCGGCGACAAGTGGCGAAAATCAGTGACCGGCGGCCGACGACTGGTGGTAGGCAGCAGTGGCGGCAGCAAGCGGCGGGCAGCGGCGGGCAACGGTGGGTGGGTGGTTGCATGTTATAAGGGTGAGAAGTCCCCAAGAAATAGTTTCTAGAAATTGTTCCAAAAAATAAGAAGCTAGTTTTTTCTACTTCTCATTTCTACTCCAAATTTATTCCTAGGAACAACTTTCTATTCCTGGAAATAGAAAAATCAGTTTGTGTTACCAAACGCATTTTTATTCTTTTTCTATTCCAGGAAACAAAAGAACAGAAAAATTGAGGAACAGAAATGTTGCCAAATGGAGCCTAAGCCCGTCGTCCACTCACAACGTGGTCAAGTGCTTCTCAAAAAGGTTTGGACAGTCGGGGAAGTTATGATGCATAATCACAATGTCTCATTCTCGCAAGACCCCTAAATGCTTCGGGTGTTGTGCCATGTCACGGACCTAAAATGGTTAAACCACAACCGGTGAAATAAAATTTTGATGGATTAAAGCTCAAAGCCTCGGTTAGGGTATCAATTTACCTTGCAGGTACCTAACAAGTAAGTTAAACATAACAACTACAATCAAATCGATTTGCAAGCAACCTTATCTCGGGGCTGCACATGCTCTGCACAATATCAATCATACATAACGCAAATAGATAATCACATAATCATAACACCGTAAATACAATATCCAATGCACACAATAGTCAGGCATGTTCCAATTATACAAATTTCCATGTAAATACGCATCAAGGCTCTACATTTTCCCTGTGTAAATACGTGTCAGGGCATAACCACCTCCCTATGTAAATACGCATCATGGCTCTATCTTTTCCCCACATAAATACGCATTAGGGCACAACCATCTTCCTATATAAATATGCATTAGGGTTCTACCTTTTCCCTACGTAAACAAGCACCGAGGCTCAACCATCTCCTCTCGTAAATACACATCAGGGCTCTATCAGAACACATAATATGTTTCACATGCACCCCTACATTCAGATGTGTTCCGATTATTAACACCCCTAATAACCACAACCGAACTCCTATCTATGTCTACTGCCATAGCCAGGCATCGCCTCGCCCCATTGAGCGCGGCTACGTTTGGAATTCCCACCCAAACAACACTCCTAAAGGAGCATAGGTCCGGCCTCCACCGCGACCCGCATCCAAATTCCAGCCAGGAATTTCAACAAGTCAGACTTCGCCCCCCAATCTCCCACCGAGGTGTCAAGTTTGTTTATGTGACCACACAAGCACACTACAATAATCCATTCTAATCTTGCATATTAGCCGATGCAAACATGGTACATGCTCAACATAATAAGTCACTGCACATTTTTCATGTAAAAATTACAAGAAAATAATTATTGAAAACCCGTCAAACTTTACATGCCTTACTTTTTAAACATACTTGCCTCATTTAAAATATAAAACTTGACATACACACCCAACACCTTGGGTTTCCCTTTTATATGTCCATAAAAACCTTGTAAAAATTACTACTTTGGGTTTCGCATGAGGCAAACATTTTTCAAGGCAGTGCAAGCATCAAATAGTATGGCATGTATAGGAAAATATCATAAAATTTAGGCCAAAAGTACACAAACGTCAAGGCATAATTATCATAATATCAAGCACTTGACAAATTCAATCACACAATCAATACCCTATTGATCCAAGCAGCAGTTTAACATGCTTTAATAGATCTGAATTTGCCGAATTATTACCACAATTTAATCATGAATGAATAGTACGATTCATAATTAAATTAAAATAAATAATAATTTCGAATTTAATAAATAAATGAATTATTGAAAAGAAATTAATTCTTTCTAATAAATTAATGTTAATCAATATTATCCCCAAAATCCTTGATTATCCAAATTAATCGCCATTAATTAGTACTAAGCATGATTAACAAATTAATTAAAGTTAACCATAGTTAACTAACCTAACCATGCTTCAACTATAATTAATGAACTCAACCCTAGTTAATTAACCCAACCATAGATCAACTCTAATTAATTAACCCAACCTTAATTAATTAACCTAACCATAAGTCAACCTTAGTTAATTATCCCAACCTTGGTCAATTAACTGATCATAGAATCCAACCATGGTCATATTTCTAACCACCTATCTTAACCCTAGTTAATCTTAATTAATCCCCTAATCAAGATTAATTATAAATTAACCTACCATAAGCAACTTTAACAGACTAATCGAAGGATTAGAGCGTAAACTCACCTGGCAACGATTTCGACGACACAGGCTCAACGGTGGTGGTGAGGGCTATGCACGCTACCTTGGGTACAACAACGAACGACAACTAGTGGCCAAAACCTAGCAAAATAGCTTTCGGTGAAGCTGATTTGCGTGGTACTCTAACTGGCAGGGCTGGACAATGGCTGGACAGCAGCTAGCTGACCTTCGAATTGTGGCCAACAGCAACAACTTGAGAAATAGATGAAGGAAAGAGAGAGAGATACTTCTCTCCTCAAGCCAACTTCATTTCCTAACAAATTTTCATCATTTCCTTGACTTTTCTTCCCTTTTGTTCTCTCCCATTTAATGCAAGTTCTAGAAGGGGCAATTTTGCAATTTTCCCCAGGTATAGTATATTGTAATATACACGTATACAGGCCAAGATTTTATACAGGCTTGAATAAAATTGGTTTGGGCTCAATTTGTGAAGAAATGGGCTGAAAAATGCAATTGGGCTCAAAGGCTTGAAGTTGGGCTCATGGGCTTGCTTGGGCCCACTTGGGCTTGGTGGGCTTGGGTTGGGGCCCACTTGGCTGAACCTCAATGGGCATAAGGCCTATTAGGCCTTCGGTTGGCCCATCTCCTCTTGGTTCCAATTTTTCCGCCCGTTGAATCATTTTCTGATAATTTCCAAGCTTACCAACAAATTCGAAAATCAATGAGGCAATATCTAATATTTTAGTCTTGATATCCTTGAAAATTCAATATCTGAAATCGGATTGAAATTCGTAGTTAAAATCAATCAATCGTGACTTTAGTATGACCTAACTATTGGGCACCATTAGGGGTTCTCACACATTTGACCCATGGTTGATAGCTTTTCAATCCACGATTGTGCTTATTCAAATTAGGGCAATCCTCGATTGTCATGTAATCATAAGAGGTTAATTGCTCACGCTAAGTATAGAGCCAAAAGGAAATTGGTTTAATGTCATTCACAGTCAATATTGAAGCCGTACGGAATCACCTACAATCTAACCCCATACTTTTGCTGAATGGATTTATTTTCGTTCATCAATTAGCCTACAATAGCGTGGTATCATTCATCTTTAATCCTTATGGTCGAGCGGTCTATCCTTGATTGAATTCACTAGTCATACGCATATCGATTCTTAATTACTTTTCCGACTAGTTAGTTAACTCATGAGTAACTAGCTTAGAATAAACGTAACTAATAGCGCATTAATAAAATAACAATTTCGTATATCCCAAGATGGGTTGAAATTCAATCTGTCACAAGTATGGTATTTGCACTTTGCCTCAATGTGTAATGTCATCTTATAATTTTAACTTATTTAATATAGTTCTAAAACTATTGATAAATGTTCAATATATATCCTAGATTATATAAAAATGTTAAAAGTTAATGGTCCACATCAAACAAATTTAAAAGTTTGGATGCAAAATTACATATCGAACAAAAACTTAGGGGCCGCATTGAACAAATTAAAATTTCATGAACAATATTATACATCGGATCAAAATTTAGAGACTGTTTGTTTCATTTTTCCAAAATAGATAAACATTTTAGTTCAAGTTATGTACTCATATGCATTATCCTGTCGCGAAATGGCCACGTTATGTGTGACCAGCAACTACATTCTACATTAATCAGAATTTTTCTGATCAACATAACAAATAAGTCAAGAGAAGAATACCAGAAGTTGTTTAACTTATATATAGCACTCACTTTGATGTCATAACTTTTTGTTGGCTCACTTAAGTGCTAAAATCTTTAAAAAAAAAAAAATTACTTAATTGTCAACGGCGAGAAATTCTGACCAACATTACACGTGGCTTTTTAATAAATAAATAGGTCCATGTGGCATTTCCACATATACATTTCTCCTACACGTCATTTTTCTTTTCTTTTTTTTTTTTCTTTCATTTTCAATTGGCACTAAAAAAATTATTTTAAAAAAATTTGGCACTGAAAAAATCATTTTTCAATAAATTTAGCACTTAAGTAATCTGATGAAAAGTTAGTTAAATGACATCATTCAATACCCACGTGTCTCCAGCAAGCACATCAACTAAACATCTTTAATAAAGAAAGGTCATGTCAGATTTCTGGCCAAGAGATTAGAGTTGACATTGAATTAATCGTTTTTCAAAAAATTTAGTACTTAAGTAAGTCGCCGAAAAGTTATGACACCAAAGTGAGTGTCAAACATAAGTAGGTTCTTTTGGTGTTCTTCTCACCAAATAAGTCCTATAAACATAGAAATTGTAAGATAAATTTAGACTGAAACAGCTCCAAAGCCAAAACAGAGAAGGCTAACTAGCAATGGAGCTCCTTTTGGCATGATGGCTCATAATTGACTTTGAAGTTGAATATCTATGTATTGTATGTCTCTTGATCATGCCATTAATGGCATTGAGAATCCACTTGTTAGAGCATGCAATAAATCCAATTTGTCATCCTCTTTTCACTATATAAACACATGGCTGCTGTGCATGCGTGAATTGGCATTGATTTTTTTTCTGCATTTGGCGAAAAACATGTAGGACCCGAACTTACATGATCTTAATCATCCAGGTCAATTAAGTGCCCCAGCGAGACGAGACAATGGCATGATGTAATGGTGATAGTTCGAGATTGATGAGAGAAAAATTATTTACGTTGATTGTGGATGATTTTGTGCGTAAAATACATGAGATGCCTGCGAGCAACGCCTAAGTAGCTAATCTGTTGGTTGGTTGTTTAAAACAAATAATATAGTGATTTTTCTTGTTCCACACAGGAAAGTTGAAAGTATGTATATAAGTGTGGATATCTTCTTACTTGTTCAAATGAAGACAATAGGTTGTGGGCAAGACTTTACAATACCTGCATGTAGATGCGCGATTATTTAGCACACTTACGTGTATTATTCAAACAATGTGACTATTCACAATAGAGTGTGGTTATATTATTATTATTATTATTATTATTATTATTATTTACTTTCAAATTTTATTATTATTTTGCCTAATATTATTATTTACTTTCAAATTTTATTATTATTTTGCCTAACGGTTATTAGGCACTCTCAAAACTTTAGGAAAGTTGTGTCTATTCAGTCATAAATTTGTAGATTTGTGTTTATTTAGACATAACTTCTTTGCCTCAAAAGGTTGTAACTTTTCATAGATTATGAAATTCGGAATTAAAATATATTTTTTATTATAATTATTTTTTATTCCGAATTTTCAATATATCTTTTCAATATGTTTTTGAGAACGTATTTGTGCAGACATAGCTTCTCTCGAAATTTTGCATTTGGTTCTATATATATAGTTTTATGTGTCAAATTTTAATTATTGAACTTTCTCAATTCTTCTCTCTAAAAATATATACACCGTTCTTTTCAATTGTTTCCCTTTGAGAGATTTTGGAGAAAATTAGAACTGCTATTTGTAATTATTTTAAGAGAGTGTTATCACGCCTCATGGTCTAATTTCATTTCATCCCAATCTTAAGCTATTTTTTCCAACAAAAGCAAGTCCAGACTCATGGACATGGAGACGCCCATCACGACGGATGTTCCCAAAGGGAAAATAATTAATTCTTCATTCTATCTTATATTCGACAGGCATTTATATATAATATCAATTGCACATATAATGTGCCGTTTCGTCCTTGTTTTCACGTGTGTAGGTGACGAAGGAGCTGCGAGCGATGGGATAGAGAGCATGATCATCGGAGTGACTTTGCGTAATGCCAAAGCAGACGAGGAAGCTTTCATGGCGAGGGGTCTGGATGAGTGCCTTGAGAAGCCATTGATCATGGAGAAGATCAAATCTCTTGTTGAAACCCTAGAGAAGAACAAGTAGAGAAGTAAGCCTGCTTAGCTTATATAACTAAAGAAAAATAATGCCAAGAATCGGAGTGGAAACAGCTAGCAGCCGATGCGACTGGCTTGCGAAACAATAACTGAGCGACACAGCCTGTACAACTGACATCGTAGCATCAAGTGGTATATATGGCTAGCTCAGAAAGACAGTCACTAAGCAATGTGGCCTATGCGGCGGCAACAAAATAAAGCCTCCTCCATGAAAATGTCTCAACTATACGACACAATTGATGCGAATAGTATCAAAACACGACTATTGTGAAATGGACTTGATTAAGTTCTTCCTCAAATAAAACTAGCGTGCATGAAATGAACACTATTAAGATGTGGAGATGAATTTATTTGGGTGTGCAGCAAAAAACTCGGGGTGCACCAGGATGCTCGGGTGCACCAAGTGCAAGGTGCACCCAGTGTGCTTAGGTTTCTACAAGAACAAAAACTACCAAGTTAAATATGAAAGTAGAAAGAGAGTTGCGGAATTTTCTGTATGATTCAATATATTGAAAAAATTACATAAAAAGGCTATTTATAGACTTTGATAGATGAAATCCAATCAAGTATGCAGAATCAAATACAATGAAAATAGATATTGAAATAAGAGAAAATATCCTAATATCTCTAAGAGATATCACTAAAAAATTTATTATAATTTAGCAATGTGAGCTCAAATTTAATTTCAGTTTGAGATCAAATTTATCTGTTAATCTAGTCAAGCTAGAGAACTCAATCACAATCAGGCTCTGGGAATCAACATCGATCGAGATCTGCATGATTAAACAACAGCGACTTGATTCAACATAATTACATTCCTAATAGTTAGCGAGCATTAAGAGCCATAGGACTAGGTACATCCAAATGATTTGGAGGCATAAATATTTAATGGATTTTAAAAGTGCTCCCAAACACTTGTCAAGAAGCCATGGAAAGTACGTTGTTGATTTACATACAATTTTTCTCGGTCATCTGTAATCATTATTATAGATATCGAATTACTCTTTATTAAACGTACGTAATTAGTTTGTTGTGTGTGATAAAGAGGAAGACTAGTTCTGGACATAAAGCATATCTAAAGTGACAATCTTGAAGAGGTGTATATATTTCATACTTTGTTACCTTGAGCTAAATCTTCATCATTTGGTAAGTATTGGATTTTTCCCTAAATAACTCAAGACATGCTTTCTCCTATTTAAAATTTGTTTCCCATTTCTATGTGGAAATTTTCTAATCATTGTTCTCACTAATAAACAATAAGCTTTTAGGAGTGTTTCCACTTACAAGGATCACCACAATTGTCCCTCCAGTGAAGACGCCTAACCTGAACTGTGTTCCTTATTTTTATGTGCTGATTTCTACACGTCTCACACTCCTCATCCAAATTGTGTATTTTTCTTCCCCAACAAGGTGGTCATAACCCGTGTTTTACGTACCAAAGTTCCGATGAAACAATTAAAGAACTTACTCAAGTCCCCGATCATTATCTTACTAGTAAATCATAAGCTTCAATAATATAATATGCACCTATCTTTTAGTACTAGGAACAATGATAACCTTTATAATATATCTAGAAGAGTGATACCTAAATCTTCATCATCCTGCAATAGTTTAAATGCGTAGAAATTGTCCAATCAATTTTGAATCTATTGTACAAATACCAAAATAGTCCTAAACTTTTCAATTTTTCCAATTTAATTTTAAATTTTCACGCATAATTATGATGTAGTTATTCCATTTAATATTTTTTCGGAATTCACTTATGTGGCGGTGTGCCACCTAAGGTAGGCTATATAACATCCTCGATTTTGGCCCCATGAGAAACGGCCATAAGGTCCGGAAATAGATCGACCATGGACCATTAGTCATGAAATCAATTGGTTTGATCAGTAAAGAATTAGGGATTGGTCATGGTCTGACTGATCGACTGGGTATAAACTGGCCATGAATCAACCATTGACCATACGAGCGGGATTGGATCACTAGCTCATGAGATGACTTTTTGGATCATAATAATTGTTTATGGGATGATCATGAACCATCGTGAATCAGCAGACAGTCATGAATCAATCAATCATGATCAGTATGGGTGATTTCGTTGACCATGCTTCGATATATAGACGATTCAATTTGACCAGTTGGACCAAAAATGCATCATTCCCTAATAATTTTTAGTGATCAGTAGGGAATTGTGAATTAGATGAGTTCAATCATGGATCAATCACAAACTGGCCATGGACCCATATAGTGGATCGGGAACCAATCAAAATAAGCCCTAGGATTGACCTAGTGATTCCATCACTAATTCTAATATCCATGAGTGCCTTGACCATGGATAATCTTAGAGTCACCCTTGAATCACCCTTGAACTGACCAACGGAACACGGACCACAGATGAGGAATTGGTCATGTACAGGCCCTATGCTAGGCCTAGTGACTGACCCGAGGGCCGGTTCTAGACCTAGATGAACCGACCATGTCGATCCTAAGGCCAGCATTGAGCCAACCCTCGTTCCGACCCTCTTAGTCGACCAATTGCTTAAGGGGACGGTTTGGGTGTGTAAGGGGCACAATGGCCCGAACCTCAGGCACGTCAAATTCAATTTTTTTGAGATATACCTTATGATCTCTCTCTCGCTCCTGAACTAGTTCAAATGATGGATTTCTTGTGACCTCCTCGTCCTTGAAGAAAAAGACAAATGAATAATTCTCTAGAATGTCTTCATTTAATGCATAGTGGTGAGTCATGTAGTGAGGTGTCTAAGCAAAGATTATATCATAATGTCTTTTGATCTTCCTTGGAGAGCAATTTGGGGAATTGTAGCATATATTTGTCCTGTTCTTGAGAATTAGACAAAATATGGAATTCTCTAGAATCCCTTCATTAAATGACTTGGTGAGTCATGAGATTTATATGGCATTACAAATATTTTGTCATCATAACCAAAGATTTTCCCTAGAGAAGAAGCTAGTGAATAAAGACAATCGGTGGAAGACTTTGGAATATTGGCTTGGCTTGGAGAGCAAGTTTTGGATAAGATACATGTGACCAAAATCTAAAGCTAATGATGACCATATCTTGAGCATTAAATGAAAGAGGTGACTTGCACTCTTAGGTGGCATGGATTGATTTAGTAATCATTACACCAAGATTTTCCTTAAACGGCAAGCCAAGCCTAGTCATCATTATAAGATGACTTATGAGTATAGGTGGACCAACAAAAAGAAGACACAAAGGTCCTTAATCATTGTCATAGGTTACTAGGTGTGCCACCTTGATTTTATAGGTGTGCCACTTCATAAATTTTGGTTGGCCTATTCGAAGTGCAATGATGAGGATGAGAACTATAAATAAAGGAGACCTCTCCTTATTCTCCACCATTTGGCTCTCCTCTTCTCCTTAGGCATTCTCTTGCCTATTCTCCCTCTCCTTTGACCATGCGCCCCCATCCATACACCAAGTCATTTTTTGCAAGTGTTGAGATTTGTCCAGATAAGTAGAGCATCCTACTTCTCCCTAGCATTGTCATTTCTATCGTTAAATCTAGACAGTCCTCTCTTGACGAGCCATAGTTAGTATAGGAGAGTATATGTATGTTTGCTTGTATGTGAGTCTAATGCATGTACTCGATTTTTTCACGATATGAATGATGCCATGATTCGTTGCTTGTGTTCAACACAAGTCGAGGTTCACCCAAAGCCATAAGATATGATTCAATAAGATGATGTTTAAGAATGCAAGTCTTGTACTGTACGAGGATTGTGCAATGCTACGAGCTCTTAGACTGGCATTGAAGCATGCCGGATCCTAATCTCGTTTGGTACAAGGATCACCTAAGCCCACAAGATCTTTATTGGTACCGAAGTATACCGAGTTCATGTCTTGGAGTAGTGTAGAGTCCTTGATACTTGACGATTGAACTATGTCACGACCTCCCTTTTCGTATCCCAGAGGCTAATGGCTCAGCTATATGCTTATTACGTAATAGCCCAAGCTCTTTTAAGCCCACCAATTTGCAACTTATTGTTAGGGTTTTTAACTTGTAATTCAATTTTATTTAAAAAGGAATTGCTACTAATTAATTTGGGGTGAGCAAATTAGAAACTCAAATAAAATATTGGAAAAAATATTTTACTCCTACACAATTAGAAAAAGTAGAATTATGGACTTGATTACACTAATTAATCATTAATAATGCTCTTCCGATACATAATCTTGTTTAAACCTTCAAGTTTGATACTTTTGAATTTTTTAGGGATTTTTCATGCATTTGTGGAGAAATTTTTTTTTTTTGGCCTTTTTAAATTTTTCTGGAAATTATTAACCATTTTTGGATTTTCTGATTTTTCTGGAAAATACAAAACCTTTTTTTTATTTCTTATTTTTTAAATTATTTTGAAAATTTTTATAATAGTTATGATAAAACCAACCGGACCCGGGTCAGGTCTCCTGCTCCGACCCGAGTCAGGTCTCCTGCTCCGACCCGGATCAGGTTCGGCCCAGCACGAGGCCCGAGCTCTCCCGAGTCTCAAGCCTCTCGGTTAGGGCCGGGTCCAGCTTGCGGGCCCGATTCGTCCGGCCCAAAAGAGAAACCTGCAAATAAAAAGGGAAGACAAGCCCACATGTTAGACAAACTGAGTCTAGCCCACTATTTTCGTTTGAGCCCAGCCCAAAGACCAAACCCTAAGAGAAAACCAACCAGATCTCACGCCCGACCCGGCCGACCCGGTTCACGATCGCTAACTCGATTCATGCCCGTGCGTGGCCATGATCGAGAGACCCAAGGCGAACAGCATCGCCTTCCATGCCCGAGCCGAGAGCTCGAGCTCCACCGTCACCAGCCGTCGTCGCCGGCCACCGTAACTCCGGTCATGTCCACCAAATTAAATTTCGAGGGCCAACTCTGTTAGGCAATTCGTCGAACAGGTGGTGTACGTTGGTGAATCATGGCGTGGGCAGTAGCGGAGGCTAAGCAAGCAAGCGGCGTCATCGATGGCTGAACAGTGACGACGTCGGGGGTGGCTGAGCGGCGATAGTGTTGCCCAAGACCGACAACGAAGCTTCTGGTATCGTGACCCCTCTCACAGATCTCTCTCTTGGATCCCCCCTCCTTCCCTCAAATCTCTCCTCCTCCGCCCTTTCTGTTTTGCCTCCTTTTGTGGCTTCAGCCCCCTGCCGGCCCCTCTGCTCTCTGTTTTTTGCTCCATCCCCCCTCCAGATCTGCCTTTTTCCTCCCTCCTCTTCCTCCCAGGACCTTCCCCTATTTATAGTCTGAGGAGGTCAACGAGAAACTTCAACCGCTAGTCCTTGGTGCCCCAACCGGCATCCGCTTCGCCTGAACTGAGGTCGCCTTTAGCGCGGTAGATCTGACCCTACTTCAGCTACGCCTGCTCAGCATTGAAAGCATCCGGATCCTTTGCCGGATCTCATGTTGCTCCACTCGGTAGCATTAATGGTGCCCACAAAGCGTCCCATCTGTCGCCAGCTACCCTAGCCTCCTGCTCTGCTCTGCTGGTTTCTCGCATGCAAGGAAGAAGAAGAAAAAAAAGGAGAGGGTAGGGCCGTAAGCTGGGGGTGAGACGGGCCTTGGGCTTGCGGAAAGAAGGAAAGGACAGGGAATGAGGCTGGGGCGAAAACCTAGCCACTTAGCCCGATCTTTTTTTAAAAATTTTCATCCAAAAAATAGGGTAAAATAAGGGAAAATAAAAAGGAAAATAAATCAGTAGATGCACATAATATTAGTACCCAAATAATGCAAAAATATTTTTTGTTAGAGCCAAATTGATCCTTAATTTTCTATGCAATTATAATTTAAATTCTTAGGTGTTAACAAGCTAAATCTCAAGCTTAAGGTCATTCACGGCATCATTAGAATCAGAACGTGAAAGCATGGAACAAATAATTATGTGTGAGCATGCCCTTGTTGGGTCATGAAAGTGTCGGCTATATAAAAAGATAAGAACCGGCTTGTATGGTATACATGGGAGTACTTAACCATCGCCACTTGACATGAACTATGATGCCTTTACATCAACGGGATGCCTTTACATCAACGGGATGCCTCATTAATGAGAATTAAATGCCTCACGTCAATAGGATGTTTGGGTTATACCCGGAAGCCTTGCGAAGCTAGCCCTAAGAAGCCTCAATTAAGCCAAGATATCCTAGTTGAGCCAAGAAGTCCAGTAAAAAGCTAGAAGCCTCGGTTAAGCCGAAAAGGCTTGATTGAGCCAGAATAATGTTAAGTGATTTGCATGATAGTTGGTTGTGTTTAAACTTGACTTGCATGTGTTCTTGCAATAGCCGGAGGTTGAGTAAGATTCTTACTTATACTCAAGGTGTAGCATGTGAAATTGCTAATAATCTACCATTAACACTATTTGCATGAATTGCTCTACCTAATCTTTGATGAAGAAACGTTTTACTAACCAAGAATTAGGAGTTTTACTTATTGAATTTCCAAAATTCACTCATTTACCTTTACAAGTTTGTAGGTATTGCTACCTATAATTTTAGAGGTGTTGATTGTTGATATAATTGAATGTAGAAAAGGATACTATGGTCCTATCGGAGATTGGAAACTTGAGTTTTTTGTATCATGTAAATAAAACAAAGCTTGTACTTGAATACTGCTTATATAATGTAGTAGTTGTTTGTATTTGGTGTTTCTCACGATTCCCTTCTTATTAATTGTCACGGTTAATGTGTTTATGCTTCCGCGTGTGCATATAAACAAGATAAAATGAATCAAGTCAGGGCAAGCCTAAGATTTTGCAAAAACAGCCCACATCTCGACCCCTGATCAAGGGTTATGACAATCTACAATGAATGGACCATCGCATTAATCATTTTCGGTGAAAATTAACTAGAATGACTAAATCATAATTTCGTGAATGGTTTAGCTCTAAATTAGCAAAAATGGAAAGTTTATGAACTAAATTAGCATCCGTATAATATGTTTAGAGTCGATGGAGTAATTTTCCCATTTAAATTGACTTCATGCAACACTTTCTCTTTCTTTATAGAATTTACTGCCTAGAAATTTTTGTGCGCTTTTTTTTTTTTACTAGTAAGAATCATGATAACATTTATTTTGACCTATGAGCTCATTGGAAACTTTTAAATTTCTTATAAATTTATGGAGAAAAGTACCAAAAAATCCTAAACCTATGCCCTTTGTATTAATTTAGTCATAACCTTTTAATTATGACCTTTTAATTATGTCAATTGAGTCATCTACATTTTCACAATCCTCAATTTTGGCTAGAAGTTGCTAACATAGATGTTCGTTATTAGCACGACCAACACTAACATGAATATCTTTAATAAGTTTTTGGAATTTTTATTTTTTTTCCTTTTCTTTTCTTTATTTTTTTTGTGTTTTGGAGTGAGAGCTAGACACACTTGCTGGCATAAGGCGAGGGCCACAATGCCTTCGCCAGCCAAAGCAAGGGCACGCCAGCCCTCACCCAAAGCCAAAGAAGGCTACGACACCCTTATCCAATGTCGGTGAGGGTGATCATGTGGCAACAATGACAATGCTAAGTGAAAATGACAATGATGATTCATAGGACTGCATACATCGTAATAGTTTGGAGGCATGCATATTAAATGGTTTTTAAAAGTGCTCCCTAACACTTGCCAAGATGCCAAGGAATGTAAGTTAATAGTGATTATATACAGTTTTTTGTCGTGTCATGTGTTATGGGCAATCATCATTTCGGATTCAAATTATTCTTCTTCTTTTTTTTAACCCTGGGAACCTCACACCCTACCGATAGTCGGGAACCCTGGGAACCTCACACCCTACCGATAGTCGGGAGAGTAAACCCAGGGGGCAACACCTGCAACAAAGTAGAGCTTCGAACTCCCGACCTTTTGCGAGAGGAAGAGAGCTCGATCCAGCGATGCTACCCAGGTGGGTGGTTCAAATTATTCTTTGTTAAGCATATTTAACCGGTTCTTTGCAACACTCATTAATAAGAATCATATTAACATATAAGGAAAAGAGAAGAATAATTGAATTGTCGTCCTCATTTTATGTGAGAAAAAAAAGCAATATCCAAAGTGGTAACAATAAAGAGGCAACACGACAATTTGATTATTCTTTAAGATTATGTTGCGTCTTTAATTATAATCTTAGAGGCGACAATCTTAAAAATATAATTAAATTTGGGCGTGCTATTTCCACCCTCATTTTGGTTAAACACTCATATTTTACTAGTGAACTTACCGATATGCTCTCCTCTTACCCTCATTCTTTACTGTTTCTTCTTTTATTAGATTAAGCCAAGAACTGCCCTTTACTTCTATCATCTCTCTTATCTTATAGCTTCGCAACATAAATGTCAAATTTCACCCGACAAGATAATTATCTTATACTACATTCTATCATCACTTTGCCTATAGAATGTTGTTAGTTTTAATTTATGATCTCATGTTTTTAATCACAAAATTTATATAGAATGTTAAAAATTTCTACTTTTAACGGCTTTTGAATACACAATTAATTGTCCATTTTTTATCTAACAGTTTGAGGGAAACTTTTGTTGTAAAAGTTATATTCACGTATTGTTGGAAAAAATAACTTTCATGTATTGTTGAAAAAATAACTATTTATGTGTTGGAAGAATAATACATAACTATTTGTTGTAACTAGAAAAATAATAAATTTGAGAATGTGATAACAATAATATATTAACGACCAATCTATTGTTTATATTATCTTTAAATATAAAGATGCTGAATCACAATCCAAGTATGAACTTGTTTGATTTTAATAAAATTAATAGGATATTACATAGGAGGTGAGGTACGATTAACCGAATCTCCTTAAGGTGATTAGTTACTATCAACAATGTTAAGTATTTTCATGAACAATATCTCAAAGATACAACACCTCGAACCTATTTGTATTAATACTATACGAACAAAATTCTATCGAACACTTCTAGAAACCAGCACATTTAAAGGAGTAAATTTCTACAGAAGAATTTTAAAATCCAAACGACTCTATTGCATGAACTAAAGAAGACTCAGAAAATTATTATTTTTGTAAGCTGAAGATCATCTTAGAATTGTCGCGAGAGCTTCTTGGAAGATGCATCATTAACACCTTCATTAACGCTAATAAAAGCTGCTGAAGATGAAGGAATTTGTTCCTTAACGTGTCCATCCATTAATTCGTCCATAAATGCATCATAAAACTCCTGATCGGAGTCGAAGGAATGCGTTCATTAACGTTAAATGCGTCAAAAAGCCTCTGTAAAATTGCTCCATCGGGCTGAGCAGATGTGTCCTTAAACGCATCAATTAATTCGTCCATAAAACTGCTCCAAAACTAATGCAAGAGGGCTTGAAGGAATGCATTAAATCGTCCATTGATGCTGAAGGGTGAAGAAAGGTGTGAACCTATGTTGAGCCATTAATAACTTATAATTGCAACAACTTTACTTCAAAATCGAAAGTTCAAATTCAATCTAATTATCTAGTCGATATTGACATTGTGGATGTTTTTCC
Organism: Corymbia citriodora subsp. variegata; assembly: GCA_014858505.1. Classification (NCBI taxonomy): domain Eukaryota; kingdom Viridiplantae; phylum Streptophyta; class Magnoliopsida; order Myrtales; family Myrtaceae; genus Corymbia; species Corymbia citriodora. The sequence continues at coordinate 16,755,636 of CM026412.1, forward strand.
AGAACAAATTCTTAGCTTTTTAAGTTAAATGTTATTAATTTGTGCTTTCTTTTGAGCTTATTACGTTTTAATAAGAATCGCAAGATGAGGGTTGACAATTTACTTACAACTTCTTTGTTTTCAAACTCACATCAGATTATTTTTGGAAGAAAGTTTTAACCATATTTTAAAAATTTTAATCCACTTGATATAAGATTGAATTTACAATCGATATACAATAAGAAGTTTCATTTTTTTCCTTTATGTGCTTATCTTTTGTTAATATTTATATATGATCTCAATATAAATATGTTTGACATTAGATCGTGCTTCTAAGAAATTAACCTTTTCCATATTTTGATCAACTATTATTTTCCATTTTTGATAAATAATTAAATGAATTTTATTTTTGGACCTTGAAATATAGTTTTGTTCGTACTATTTGATTAAAAAAATAGCGATTAATTGTGTGTTTGTGAGCTGTCATAAACAAAAATCTCTTCCGATTAAGATATGAGAACAATTATTAAAACCGACGGTATTGTCTAGGCAAGGTGATAAAAAGATGTAGGGTAAAATGATATTTTATTGAGTATAATGGAGCATTTGTATTGTGAAACTAATGTGACAATAAGGGCAGTTTTGTGAATTAACTTGATAAAAAAACAAAGACAATAAATTGAAGAGAGAGGGAAGGCATTTCAGTAAGTTGACAAGGAAAAAAGTGTCTTAGCTAAAATGGGGATGGAAATAGGGCCACCCTTAAAATTTAATTACCATGATCTCTTTCTCTATTGATTTTTTTTTTCCATTTTCTATGAAGAAATATTTGTGCTTTTTTTTTTTTGTCACTAGTAAGAACCATGATAACACTTATTTTGACATGTGAACTCATTCTAAAAAATTTTTAAAATTTCTTGCAAATATGAGTAATATGTCACGATGAATATATAATTGCAAATCAAGTCTTTCTGTAGTATCTCAATAATTATGACTCAAAATGGCATGTTATAACAGTCAAATTATTCAATATTGCTTTCCTGAATTACATGCCCATCTTTTCTTGAAGTACAAATTGAGATCGGTTAATGGATTTATTGACAAACACGGAGAGACATGAATGACTATATATAGCCTCAAAATCCCTACTTGCCAAACACGTATCACTGCACTCACTTAAAGCTACAGCTTCTCCATTTTCCTTCAGAAGATCCGAAAAATGAAGAGCTTCAGTATGCCTTGCCTGGTCCTATTTCTCTTATTAAGCTTTGGTAATTCAAATTCGCTAAGAAGAAATTGCTTTTTTTTCTTTTTTCTGGCGTCATGTCTCTTAACTTTCACTATATGGATAACATATATATAATTCTTGCGGAGATATAACTAAATTATGATGTCTTAGAGACATATAATATTGACATAAATCATCTCAAAGAATTGAAATTTGACTTGTCCAGTCTCTTCTTTCTTTCTTGGGATGCAGGCAATGAGATGACAATGGTGAGAGCAGCAAACGTCTGCATACAATCTAATGATTTGAGAAAGTTGTGCGTTGCGGCTGCGTGCAAGACTTTGTGCACTCGGAAGTTTGGCCCAAAGGCATGGGGAACCTGCATACCTCTTAGTACTTGTAATTGCAGTTTCCCTTGTTAACATCGTCATATGTCAATATCGTTCTGCCTAAAATAATGTGATTTTGTCCCATAGACGATTTGCTTCTATGTGTCTCTATTTGGTATGAATATCTTATGCATACCCACAACCTCGATCATACTATGATACTATCAATTACAATGTATGTTGTACATGTATAAGGCAAAAGAAAACAGGAGATCGAGGACGTCAAAGCCCAGTCCCGATAACAAGATGATCAAATTTGTTAACACCTGAATTTTCCCGACAGTTAAAGTTAGAAAATTCAAGAGTTGAGATCCCCAATAGAAACTCGTTTCTTTATAAAAAAAAATAATTAGAATTTCATTAGTTTCTAATCTCTTTGAGGCATTTGATTTAGGGGACATGAAATTTAAAGATAAACGATCTAATTAAAGAAATTTCAACCTCAACAACAGATCCACCATTTAGGAACCATACTTGGCACTGTAGCCGTCTCTTTTATTTAAAAAGGCTCTCGGACGCCTACCAGGAGAAAAAGAGCTTGCACGCGAAGGAGGGGTCTCGTTGATCTCATGGACGGAGGCCTTCCTTTTGTGTCCTGTTTTCTCATTCGCTAGACACGACGAAGTTCTTTCTCGACTCTTGATCCCCCTGTGTACCTTCGACCAGTCTGGTTCCAATCGGTTCTGTTCCAAGATTTCTCTGTCGATTTCACTGCTCATCACCCTTCGAACGCTGTCGACAGTTGCTGATCGTTAGTCTTAGTCGTTCCATTGTCACAACGACTTTGCTTTACGCTACCTCGTTCTTTTGGCCGAGAAGGTTCGAACCCGATCTCGTCTGAAATTCCCTCACTGACTGGGATTCTGTTCGGGAACGATCGTAAGGGTTCCATTCTCCAGTTCAAGAATCCGTCACCAAGATACCATTGACAAACCAGTTACTAATGGTAGTTGTGGGTGAGACGGCATGCTGTATCCAAGGCCTAAATGACGATTATTACATGATAACATTAAAATATCTTTTAGGAATCAGAAAATAGTTTTAAAGTAGGTTTTGATTAGGTTGTTTATTTTGGCGCTAGACGTGGTTAATTTTATTCAGTTAGCATGCCTTTAGTTTAGGGATTTTAGTGAGCATCTTTAACGTTATTTAAGTTTCAGTGTATTTATCTTTCAGTTCAGATGTTTGACTCAATTTGAACTTAGCTCATGGGGTAATTGCTGCTTAATAACAAGGCCGTGTATTATACTTGGTGCTTTGCAGAGTTTATTTTCTTGCATTTTACTTTTATCATTTTGATTGTGATTGTCTACTTTTCCTTGATTGGCGCACTCAAGAATGGACACTATTTACTACATAGGATGATAAAATGGTGAAAGATCGTTTGGACCATTTAGATGACGAACTAATCAAGTTAAGATACTTGAAAAGGCACTAGTTATCAAGTCCCCACATTTGGATTTTGTGGATACGTAGAAAGTGAAATATTTTTTTTCTCATATCTAGTAGTAGTTCGAAGTTAGTTTAAACTTCATAGATAAATTTTATTCCATTATGGTTTTTCAATGTCGCCCAAGATAAGGGTATGGAAGAACCTAAGCCATTTGAGAACCGTCAATCTACCTTTGGCATTGCCTCTAAATCTATCACTTCCCCAACAACCCGGAGGGTCGCCACAAAACTCATTCCAAATCCCTATTGCTAAGCAGTTGCCTTTATACAGAAGATTTAATTGTCATTGGCAAATGACCCACACAAGCCACACTCATCACCAAGAAAACAATTAATGTATTTACAATGCAAACCCTAGAGGTTGGATGAAATAGGAGAATCCTCATCACTGAATCCTCATCACTGAATTTATGACAAGCGAAAGAGATGTGGTTTTAATAAATAATATGTTGACAATGTGCAATGTAACTTATTGCAAATAGCTTAATGCAATCAACAAAGAAAGACTGTCCTAAAAGAAATTGCAAGAGTCGAACCAATTTAAACTACTTAATTTATAACTCATGATATTTCTAGTTGCGATTATAAATATATTTACATAATATTATCTTTAAGAAATATTTACTTTTCATTTTAGAGTCCATGTGTTTACTGTTACTTTTTAAATTCATTTTATCTGAAGTTGAATATTTGTTTGTGTGTTCTTCTTGATCATGCCATTAGAGTGGCATTGAGAATCCGCTTATTGGATCATGTAATAAATCCAACTTTATCCTCCTCTATTCACTATATATACCCATAATTGTTGTGCATGTGTGAAATGGCATTAATTAGAATTCTCTTTCCATACTGATTTTGCCTTTGGTATCTCCTCTTTTACAAAAGTAAAGGCATATCATAGAGAGCGTCATCTACTGTATCATAAAAAACTTCCTGCATGTTCATGATCTCTTTTCTCTCTTTTTTCTTTTTATATTTTTTTGTCATTGATCCAAAAACAAAGTTTACCCTCGGTACCGACTCTTTATTCGAAGAATTATTTTGTATATTTTTTGTCATTCATTGTTTCATCGTTTTAGTAAACACTGTCATTAATTCTCATCCTTGTATCAACAATGAGATGGAAACTAAAAGAAAGAGTACAAGAGGAGAGAAATCTGGACTACTCGAATACGTCCACTAGAAGCCATGCAGAAAAGAAGACGAAATCAGCCACCATCAAATGCCAAAGTGGTCGTGACTAACCCTATTTCTGATCATCAGTTCTTCCACATTTGGGAAACACATGTAGAACTCGAACTTATATGATCTTCAATCTTTTCAATTCAATGGCCAGGAAAATCATTCAGCTCAATTAAGAGCTCTAGCGACACAAGACAATGGCGTGCCCCAGCTTGAGCATCGGCGATGGACATGACAGGGACAGTGATAGTTGGGGATTAATGAGAGAAAAGCTATCCACATTGATTGTAGATGATGAGGCGCTCGTGCGCAAGATACATGAGAAGCTCGTGAGCAAGCTCAAAGTAGCAAAACAAGCCCAGACTCAAACTGCCGCACATGGAAAGGAGGCCTTGGATCTTCTAGTGGAGAAGCATTTATATACAATATCTTATAGTAATCAACTCTTCATTCTATCTTATATTCGACAAGCATTTATATACAATATCAATTGCACATACAATGTGCGGTTTCATCCTTGTTTTCGCTTGTGTAGGCAATGAAGGAGCTGCAAGTAATGGGGGTAGAGAGCATGATCGCGGAAGTGACTTTGCAGGACGCCAGAGCCAACAAAGAAGCTTTCACAGCTGCGGGACTGGATGAGTGCCCTAAGAAGCCATTGACTGTCGAAAAGATCGAGTCTCTTGTTGAAACCCTAGAGAAGAACAAGTAAAGATATGAGTAGGGATGTCAATATGGGACATTGACCCATTTATTAAGTCATATTCTATCTTAATGGATCGAAAGTAAGTCAGAATGTGTGACCCATTTTCGATCTATTTTTAATCCAATTGTAAAATGTGTTTTTCTTCTTTGAATCATCCTAAAGTTCGGTGAGTGGTAATGACCTATCAATAACCACGACACTCCACCGCTTGCTACCGCTCGCCTCCACCCCATTTCAATTTATATGACTTTTAGCAATATGGATCGGGTATGGATTGGGTCAAGTATGGGTATGGGTCACTTAATCTACATTACATAAATATGGGTCAAAATGCGTTAAATTAGTCAATATGGGTAGGACCATTTTCGACCCAATCCAAACACGACTCAACCCACCCATTTGACGGGTCAGATGTAAGCATGCTCAGCTTATAGCTAAAGGAAAACATTGTGTCATTGTAGATCTGTAATCATGGAGTGAGCACGGTAATATGACTTCTGTAATCATGCAAGTCGTGCTGATTATTTCTAGTGCTTATTAATTAAAGGGAAGTTTTGGAAATTGTTGAAGTGTTTATGTTCTCTCTTGCGCTATGGGGATTACTCGTTGTTATTGAAATCATACGAGATTATTGCTTGTCAACATATGTTTCCTCTGTAATCTTGTAGTTTATCTTTGGTTTTCTGTTTTTGATTAATCAGTTATGTATATGTGTTAGATTTTCTAACAGCAGACTCCCATAAATTTGAGGATCATTCTTGTGTATGATAGAATAAACGGGACAAGTGCACCAAAAATTCTAAAAGCTTGTTGCAAAAGTGCAATTTTAAGTCCTAAAACTCCTAAAAACTATAATCAAGTCCTAATTATCAAATTGGTGTAACTAAGCCCCTTCGTCAACTCCATCTAATTTGGCTAACAAAAAATGCTAACAAGGCTTTTTTCTTTATTATAGTAAAAAAAGAAAACCAATTCACTTCAGTGAGGCAATTCATAAAGTCCTCAATATTCAAACTTCGATCACAGATAGGAAGATCTACATCCAATTCTTGTATAGGAAGAAAGCGAGGTGCAGAAGACAGAATATGGAGGAAAAAGTGTTTTCCAATTGTATTATGATTCAATGTACATTTGCTGCATATTATAGTACAAGATGTATACAAAGAAAGGAAATAAAAATATACAATAAATCGAGATCCAATATTGAAATGATCTTGACTTATTTTGTGTATCAATTTCATTCCTTAATTGGACATCGAACAATCCACACATATCTTCCCACAATACGGCATAATTTATATAACATTCTTATATACATGCTTTTGAGACCATCGTATGGTCACGAACTGAATGAAAGATAGATGAATGAACACCAAACCCTAACAAAGATGTAGCTCAAAAGGACATATAGTCAACCATTGTTATGACGGGTAACTCGCGAATGTCATGTACAATTTTCCGTTCACATTGAGTTTTTCCTTAGGCCTTCTGCATTACTGATGATAGATAAGGTAACGCCTAAGTATACTTTTTGAATCTTGAAGTTTCTACCCCAAAGTTTCAGTAGAACCCAACCTGATATAAGAATATATTCAAAGTGGTAATCTAAAAGAGGCAATATATACACTATTTATATACACGTACGTATATATCTTTCATACATTGTTACCTTAAATTAAATCATCATCGTTTGCAAGAATTTCTTTTTTTTTTCCCATTTTCTACATAGAATTAGTTGTGCGCCTTTTTTCATGTGAAGTTATATCTAGATTTTTTTTTTTCTTACAAATCTAAGCAATATGTCATGACCAATATATAGTTGGGAAATACAAACATTTTCTTATTTATAGTAGCTCAGTAATGACGACACAAAACAACATTATATAACAGTTGTTGAACATCTATCAAGTAAGGAATGTCCATTAATTCAAGATTGCTTACCTAAGTTGCAACCCCTTAATGATTTCCTGAATCAAAATTTGATGATGGCTAATAAAAATATTGCCTCATACTGTGAGAATGAATGATTCTAAACTCACAAAGCCCACCACCAGCCGAGTATATATCGCTGCACTGCAAATGCTTAAAACTTGCAGCATTCACAGTATCCCTCCAACGATCCAAAAAATGAAGAGCTTCGGCATATCTTTCCTCTTCCTCTTCCTCCTAATTAGCTTTGGTAAATCAGAATCGCTCTAAAATATTGTTTTCTTCTTTCGTCAGATCTCATGACTGTCACTAAATGAAGTTTGACTTCTGCGTTTCTTTCTGCTTCTTGGTATGCAGGCAATGAGGTGACGATGGTGGGGGCAAAATCATGTACACAACAGGTTGGCCCCATCCAGCCAGAGTGCACCTTGTCGCAGTGCAAGAATCAGTGCACGCAGAAGTACGGCAACAATGCCACTGGATACTGCAAAGATCTGGCGTATTGTATTTGCATTTACCCATGCTAATATCGTTGTCAATCGGCATTGTTCTGCCTGAAATAAGGTGATTTCATCCCAATGACGATTTGTTTCTCGGTGTCTTTATTAATAAGAAAATCTTATACATACTCACGGCCTTATCAGCAGCGATGTGTCACGTTAAATTTAATGAGGCAAGAGAAAATAAGGGATCAAGGATGTCAAAGCCCAGCCCCAATAATGTGATCATCGAACTAATTCCAAATCCCTATTGCTACAAAGTTGCCTCTATATAGAATATTTGACTGTTTGACAACTAACCCTCACAAGCCATACTCATCACCAAGAACGCAATTATAATGCTTGTCAAAGCCGGCCACAGCTGAAGGCAGCCATGGTGAGGCCAGGCGAGGGCCACAATCCTCGCCGGAGGCCCTCAGAGGCTTCACGGACATCACCCAATGGCTGGCTAGCTTCATTGACCATTGCTAGAGCCTTGCTGGCCACAGAGAGAAACAAAAGAAGAAGGAAGGAAGAAAAGAAAAAAATTAAATTCAAAAATTCAAAAGATAAATTATTATTAAAAATTGTCCATATCAGCATCAGTGAAGTGACCGACAGTAACAAGCGTCCATGTCGATACCGACTGATCAAAATTAGCCGAATGAATTGAATTGACACTAATGTAAAAAGTTTATAACTAAATTGACAAAAAAAAAATTGAAATTGAATTGATACAAGGAAAATTTTCAAAAAAGGACCAAAGTAAGCATATTTTCTCAAATAATGACCCAAAATGACCGTTGTCTCAATTTAGGACCTGATGTGACTAAACCAGTCTCAAACAAGGACCTCAAATAGCCAGCTAACCAAATGTTCACCGGCCGGCAAGCGTGTGGCATTTTCGATGGCCAAAATAAGGGCAATTTTGTCAAAAAAATATTGATAGAAATTATCAAACCCTCAAAACAAAATTCTCAAACTCTTTTAAGTTCTCACATTTTCTTCTTATCCTCTTCATCTTCTCCATTCTCTATCCTCTCTCGCTTGAAGCACCCAAACTTTCTGTTAATGGAGCACAAATTGAAACACAACAAGAAATCCCTACCTTCATTTTTTCACATTTTCTTCCTTTCTTTTTTTGTCTTCATTTCTTTCCAACGAATAAGACAAATCTCGAGTAAAGCCACATCTTCGTTATTCAAACATTCGTATGTAACACGAAAGCCTCAATTCTTCATCATCTTTTCCCAACCGAGAAACGGAGAACATCTCGATGTCGAGGACCCACATCTCGGGCACAATTCAAATCTACTTCCACAGAGAGAGAGAGACTGAGAGAGCCAAGGGGGGTGTCGGCATGTCTATTTGGAACTTAGGGAGTCAAGAATCTTGTTCCATTAACAAAAATTTTGGGTTCTCCAAGCAAGAGGGGACAAGAAACCTAGAATATGAAGTGCAGAATAAGAAGAAGAATGTAAAGAAGAGTTTGGGGGGTTTTGCTTTTAGGGTTTGTTAATTTCTATCAATATTTTTTTGACGAAATCGCCCTTATTCTGGCCACCAGAATTGCCACACGCTTGCCGGCCAACGAATATTTAGCTGGCCAGCAATTTAAGATCTTTATTTGAAACTAATTTAGTTATTTAAGGTCATCATTTGAGACAATGGCCACTTTGAATCCTTATTTGAGAAAATAGGCTTACTTTGGATCCTCCTTTAAAATTTTCCCTTGATACAATTACAATAGACTTAAAACTTTTTTGATAATATTCTTGTTATAAATTACAAGTAGAGAAATGGACCAACACATTCAGATGACTACCACCCAAGCGCTTCTACATTGTGTTTAGCGATGGGGTCACTAGAGGAGACGTAAAATGTAATCGCTATAGGCCATCATAACTAACGTCTTGTGACAATATATAAGGATGTGAAAGCTAAAGACCTTTCAACCACCAGCATGCTGAAATTCATTTCCGCCAAGAACTCAATATTGTTCAATCCCACACTTGCTGCAGAAGTTGTACGACAAAAACTGGATCATTAATCATCGCTATCCTGTCATATTTTAGTTGATATGAACAATTTATAACAGACAAATGCCAGCATGTCTCTCCTCGTGCAGCGTAGCTGTTTTCGTGTCCAATCAAACAGAACAGCAAGGAGCCCATGGGTGCAATCTCTAAGAATGCCGTGCTCTGCACTTCAATGCTGACGATGGAAGTGTAAGGTATGCAGATGCTAGCACCATCCATTTACCAGTGAATCTTAAAAGAATTGCTATCACTGTTTTTTTTCTTTTTTCCTTCATATAATTGATGCCAAGACCTGGAAAAATCAGATTGTCCAAGTGCCAACCAATGCCAATAGTGAAGCACAAAGGCAAGAAGACTGGTTGGGAGAATGAAGGCAAGCTCTCTGCAGGATTGGCAGGGAATATGAATCCAAATGCACTGAGTAGGGCCGCCCCTGCCTTGAGCTCTGTGGCATGGACAAAAAGTCAAATATCTATCAAGAAAAATCTGCGTATACACATCATCTGGTCAATGTACCAAATTACTAAGCATATGTCAAAACAAACCCTAGAAGAATGTGGAACACATTGTTTTCGCAGATGTCTGAACCTTCAGGACATCTACAAGATAAGAAGAGGTCGCTCAAGCATTTCACTGTTAGACAATGGGACCTTGAGAAGAATCCCTGTTTTTCGTTCCAGTACTGATTGCTGATGACAACTGCCAAAACTTGCACTTGGCCAATACTGATTGCTTTAATCTAGAGAAGTGTGTATTGCCACCTAGCCTTGAATTTTGCTAAAATAGAGAGAAGTGAGTCTATTTTGATCTAAGCCCGAAATTTACTCATTGCAAACAATTAACGAAGAGAGCAAAGGATCAGAGGCTCCAGTTATCAGCATTCCATCTTTCTTAACTTTCTTCAAATAGTCCAAAGCTTGCTCAGTAATGACCTCTCCAGGGATCAGTAGAGGAATTCCTGGTGGATATGGACATATCAACTCCCCACAGATTTTTCCAGGGCACTCTTCAATGCTTGCTTTCCTTTTGCTCACAAAGAATGCATCTCTAGGACTCATTGCCATCTCTATGTCAACAAAGGGACCCAAATCGCCACTATTCACTGTACCTTCAATGCTCTTGGCAGCTGATGCTACAGATAGATGCTTTATTCCAGAGACTAGCCTCTGAATATGCTCTCTGTGGGTTCCAAGATTTAGAGCAAAAGTCATATATCGGGACCCAACAAGTTCACAGACAATCCCATGATCCCTGTCTAGAATCTCATCTGCTTCATAACCGGACAGACCCAGTTGCCAGAAACCAACTGTTAGGCGCAGAGGGTCCATGGTGCTACAGTTGGGGAAGCTTGAAGAGTCAAGTAGAGTAACACCTGGCACTTCTTTTATCAATTCCTTTGCTATAACTGACAAATCAATTGATCTGCTGAATATGGCTCCTGGGTTTTCACTCAACTGAGCTCTAGCAGCATCCAAAGATGCCAAAAGCAAATAACTAGGACTGGTGCTCATAAGCGTTTGAAGACATTTACTTATTCTCTCTCTATCTACAATATTCCCTGACATGTGCAGCATGGATGACTGAGTGAGGGAGCATAAAACTTTGTGTGTAGACTGAACAGCAATATCAGCTCCTTGCTGGAGGGCTGAAGCCGGTAGGTCACTATGAAATCCAAGATGTGCACCATGTGCCTCATCAACAATTAGCGGAATTCCATGAGAGTGACTCAGCCGGGAAAGCTCATATATGTTACTGCATACACCCTGGTAAGTAGGGGAAGTGACAAACACTGCTGCAGCTTTTCTACCTTCATTTTCCAAATCGTTCAATGCTTTCTCTACCTGCAAGACAAAGCATTTTAAGTTACTTAAAAGAAATGTCAGATCAATGTCAAACTTCTGCATCCTGTATAGTCGCATGCAAATTGACATATCCTCTTATGTTTGCTAATGGAAATTCATTTGCATCTTGCCCGTGAATAGAGTTCCCCCATTTCAAATTGACAAGAGAAATGAAAATGGAGTAACAATACATACTAAAAACAATACATACTAAAACACGATAAGTGTGTGCAGGAAGCATAAACTGTCTGAACTTTGCTTGCTGCCGGCAATGCCCCATTCAGAATTATATTCAGGCATGATGTATTTCGGTACCACACCAGACAACACCATGGCAGAGGTTGCTGACAAATGAGAATTTCGAGGGAGAATTAGAGTGTCCCCAGGGGAGCAAGTAGCCATAATTGCAGCATGGATACCGCACGTAGTACCCCCAACAAGAAACCATGTTTCTGATGATCCAAACAGCTCGGCTGCTTGCTTCTGTGCATCTAAGATGGGGCCCTCTGGAGAGAAGAGGTTGTCCAGCTCAGGAAGCTCAGGCAAATCATGACGAAAAGGGCTGATGCCAATAACCCCAGCCAATGAAGATGGAGCAGCACGACCTCTGTTATGTCCAGGAAAATGAAAGCTCGCGACATTCTGTTCAGCTGCAGCCTTCAGTGCACTAACCAGGGGAGGGGGAGGGGGAGGGGGAGCACTATTTCCCTCGAGCCTTGAAGAGCTCAAAATAACGGGATCATCTGTCACCAGAGTATCCACGATCCCAATCTTAACTTTGGTTTTCTTGGGCTCTATCTCCCTTCTTTCCTGTAATTTGTGTCGAAAAGGATCAACTTGATGTAGCTTGGCGACAGTTTGGCACCTAGGCAACAACGAAGAGGCAACATCAGACGAATGAACTCCAAGTAATGCGGGAAAACCCAATGGGTCAGAGGATAAGGGGGAGGGAGACCCAGGAATGCAGGCAGCGTCTGGAATGAACAAGGTCATATACGATATGTACTACCGTCATTCAAGACACCAAGGCTCTCTCACAATATCCTCATAAGAATCATGCTAATATCGCGGAGAACCGAAGGGTTCCATGGGAAAGCGAGTGAGATACATACAATCCGAACAATTTTTAAGTTGCAATCAATGTCCAAACGAGAACCAGTGACCAGACTCTGGTCTATACACTTACTGGGCCTGGTCGAGATGGCAACGCGAGCAAGAACCCAAATGGGTTAAAGGACAAATTCAGGACGTGCAAGATGATGGTGAGAAAACAGGAGCGGGAAGCACGAGTAACAAGCGAGGCAGGCGCAGAAGAAGCGGAGAGAAGAGAAGGAGGAATTATGACAAACACTTACGGTGCATGTGGAGAAGGAGAGAGGCCATGGAAGGAGCCGGGCGCGGAGGGGCGGTGCCGGGGGCCGCAAGATACACGAGACGCCGGTCTGCCATTGCCGAGGACGGAAGTGGATGAGGAAGACGACAATGGCAGCGCCATGCCTCGAGCGTGGAAAGAGGCGGAGGAGGCGGAGGAGTGGGGCTTTGGCAGGGGAAACGCCATAAGAGGACAGAGATACTTGTTGCTTCACCTTTTACTCACCCAGGCGATTCTTTGTCTCAGAAAAAGAAGATAAAAATGGTCTTGTGCTTTGCCTGACTTCACTTTAAATTTTTAATTTATTCAATATTATTTATTAATATTAATTAAATTTGCAATGTGATTTTTAAATTTTTAATTTTTTTAATATAATTCCTGAATTTTTTTATACATATTCAACTTAGTCTCTAAATTTAATTTAATGAAAGACACCATTAGATATTTTCGTACAATTCAAAAACTAAATTGAGTAGATGTCAATTCGTGGACCATTTATGTCATCACGGCTTTTTATTTTTAACACGGTCTAGTTTCTATTTACTTTATTATCATTATACATTTGAGCTGGACAAAGATGAGATTCAACAAGATAATTTCTAGAAAAATTGAGGTGTATAATGTGTTTGATTATTTATCGGATCATAAAAATCCACTTTCCAAAGATGTAGTGTAACTTCATTTGGATTTACTCCTGTGCTTCTATGATTGAAGTGTAAACTCAAAGTCTGGAATCTGATCACGTACGCCTCCCGAGCCATTTTTCGCAAACTAAGATGGAAAGAACATGGTAAGAACATATTGAGGGAAGTACATCATCCTCTGCATAACCAAATATAACAGCGCAGTCTTCCCCAATCGCTCATGCGGCTTCTAGGGGCCAGCCCCGGGAAACTGCGATTGTGCCGGCAATCTTGTGTCCGATATGGACGACCACAAAGGTCCGTGCCACCATAGAGTTGCCGCTGCACAAGTGATCTCACTTTCATTGACAGATAATCCACAGGAGCTACTCATGACACCATCAAGAACACAACTGAAATACGTTCAGTGCAAGCAAGAATTAGGAGGACATACACAGTAATTTCTAAGCTTGTAGATGTGATGATATAGAGCCTCATGCTAAGATCCATCTGATATTGCAATCTTTTTTCCATGACGAGGAAACTCTGGAAGAATTACACACTCATTTCATGATTTGGGGCGTCGACCTTTTTGAAGAATGTGACTAATCCTATCAAATGACTGATGTTTTCTCATCCCGCTGTGGCTGAGTAATTACTGGGGTGATCTCGTGACAATGCTTCGCCATAGCATCTGGACCAAATCGACAACTCTCAAAAGTTACTAACGAAGAACTTGACTGTGACTAATCTATATTCACAGTACAAACAACCAGTGAAGAATCTGAGTCACTGATACATGATAATCTATATGAACTCTCCAAGCACTAATTAAACTAGGCACCTGCAATAACATAGACACTAAACAGCGAGTTCAACATTTTCCGAGAAAATCACAAACTCATAACGCTTTACGATATAAATAAGAATGTTTCCATGCCAAGTCCAAGGATAATTAAGTGTGAAACTTCTTTCAGCAAACACAAGTGAGAGTTACCATAGTGCAATTAACTGATCACAAGCAGAGAGATGGACCAACACCTCATCACGATAATATTCCCAAATCCGCTGATTGCCTGCACCAAACTAAAATAAAACTATAGCACGACATGTATGTTTCTTAATACCTAGAGCTTGCCATCATTGGAATCTTCTTGGACAGAAGATGGCAAGGAATGAGGAGCTTCTGCATTAGAAATGCTTCTACATCTCTTTTTCTACAGAGTATTTGGGTCAATGGAGGAGATGTAAGAGTAATTGACCTAGACCATTATAATGTCTTGAAACAATCTCTATAGCTAAGAAAGTTTACCTTCTCTCATACACCAGCACATTGAAATTCACTTCCATCAAGAACTCAATTTTTCATCAAAGCATTCATGGACTTTGCAAAAGAGAATCAAATTCATAAATCATCCATACCAGATCATGTTTTACTACATAAAATCCATGATAACCAACAGATAATTGAATGCATGAACTTATAAACATCATATCAGACTACTCATCCATGCTTGGATGGTCCAAAGTCCATCTGATTCCAGATTAGCAATTGTTGAAGCATCAGATTTCATCCAGCACCATCTCCTCATTCCTTGAGTCAAAACCCATTATCAATATAAATGATAGCATATCTCTCCTCATGATATAACATTTCGTCACCAGCCAAGCGTTGGCAGAGAGTAGCATAACCTTATTCTTGTGCACCCAAAAAGTGAGGAGCCCCTTTGTGCAATCTCTGGAGATTTGTCATGTCCGGCACTTCCCCCACAAGTATGTTTAATGACTATTACCAGAGTATACTCATAAACCATTTATTGGGCGAAGTGAAACTCAGAGAGCTCCCATGCAGCTGGAGGACACAGTATAAGGGACAAGTGATTGGATCCAGCAATGAAGTACTTTGTGACTGCTAAGTACTACCAGATTGATTTGACTCAGTGCCTTTTGAATGTAACCCATCTCTCGCCGTCACCGAGCTTCTTCCCAGTGCTTGAGCAAACATCCTCTTTGCAGCTCCTAGATGCTCTTTCTTCAAGTACTCCTTGTTTGCAACATTTTCACCTCTCCCACTCCGAGATGAGGGGACATTTGCATATTTCTGTACAGATTCTTTAGGCACCTTCCTCACATTAAGAGTTGCACGGACGTCATGGTTCTCACCCCTTGCCTTCTCAGACATATTTAGGCCTGGTCCCTGAGTATAATTAGTCTCTCCATTAGCTTCTAAGCTTGAATTGGGGTGGAACTCATCATTTTCTGGCACATTGAATCCATTAGTGCCTAATTCATGCCCTTCACTATTCTTGACACTAGCATCATGGTCATTAGCACCTATTTTTTGGCCAAGGGCATGTGCAATCATACGACGGGCCACTACAGGAACATGACGCGGTCGCTGTGTCACCGTTTCTCTCATCTCTTCCGAATCAAAGGCAAAAATTCGCTCACGAGCAGCAAGATAAGCAGCTTCTCTCTCCTTGAATGTATCTTGAGAAGATGGGACATTTGTTATCAACACTATGAAAGGAAAAGAAGAAATCATCACTTGGCATTCAAGTCCATGCCATCTGGCATGATGTTAAAAAAGGAAGCAAGCAATGCACTTTCAATGGTATCTGTTCTTGAATATCCACTTTGTACCTTATTGCAATGTCTAAATTCTCTGTTTCCTAGGTAACAAAAAAGTACGACATTTTTTCATGAGACTAGACTTTCCTTCTCATTTTAATTTGATTTGAAATGGCACTCTTGTAGTTCATCAAAGAAACAATGTGGAATGTGGTGCAAAGTGTGCTTTGTCACAAATCCAAATTTTAATGGAAAATGAGATAGCATATGAGAGATCTTCCGGTGACACAAAAACTCTACTGCAAGGCTAATGAGGGTAAAAGCAGAGTGACAACCTCCCACTATAGTGAAATGATAATTCACATTCTTTCCCTCTCTAGAACTTACAACCACTTCTTTCATACTCCTCAGTTAATAACTAGTGTCCTTTCATTATGAGGTCACATCTTGTTTCATGACACTTGAGAATACTACAAGCACAAATATCCAAAGTTCCATACCAGTTGGAGCATCTTTTCTCCTCAGTATCTGGTACAATGATGGCAGAGGTTGAGGTTCATCACACTGCCATAAGATATCACTAACAAGAATAGAAGGTCTGCCATCAAAAAGGACACATTATCCTGCGTGAGATCATACGCATTGGAATAACGTAAGAACTCATAATTTATATCCACAATGCCAAGTGTGAACCAGTATGTGCAATCTTTCCACATACATTGATGTTTCAGGGCAACGCTGCAAGATCAAATGCCGATCATCTCCTTCACCCACCGATTCATGGGCAAACCTAATCAAGTAATAGTAGGTAAAAGACAACAAGACAAACAAATGACAGGCAAACTAAAGAGGTAGTGACTTATGTTTATAAGTAATTGAACCAAGTGGTAACAGAGAAAATTTCGATGCCAAAAAGTGTATCCAGAATGATACCCAAATATATCAGCCAGCCGATGAAGAAGAAGACGATTGTAGGAGTTCATGGGTTCCAATTCCAGAATCTCATCTCCACTGCAAACACAGTAATGTAAGAAGTTTTTCCCACAATCCACACAAAAGGACTTCACATAAAGATTGAGATTACAATAGGACTTCAGCATCAAGAAAAGAGAACCTTCTGTACCATCATCTTGATACCATCAATAGCAATTATTGTTGGAGTTACCATAATATGACATGAGACAAAAAAATATGATCTAGCAAGGAGGACAAAGTGGACAAGATGTCTTTCTGCTCTTAAAGGCATGGTTTATATGTTGTCAAAGTCCCCCATTCTAGCCTAGAAACTATGATTGTACATTCAATATAGCTTAAATACAATAAAAGTTTTCTAGTCCCCCAAACCAGTGATTTAAGAAGTGCATTCATCAAGTAGGATCAAATAATGCAACAGGGAAAAGGCTCCATTCTTATGTACATTCATCCCATCGACTTGAAGATGGTACAAGCCCAGAAAAACCTGATTGACCTGGTTGACCTTGTCAACTGTAGTTTGACAAAGTCTATGGGTATATTTCACACTCAAAATACTAAGGAATATCCAGCAAAGAAAAAATAAAGGGGGGAAAGGTAGGGTAAAATGGTTAAAACCATTAATAACTGAAGTGTATATATAAGCACCCTTACAGATAAACAACTAATCTTGTAAAAACTAAGCCCATGAAGTGCCCCATAACTGAACTTGGTCAATTCATAGCAGAATATGCTTACTCACATGCCAAGAGATATTCACATAATCTCACGGAAATTTCATGGCATTGACCCAAGATTTAATCCTCGAAGTTGGATGTAAAATCCTATCAAATTACATATCAAGTGACTCTTGGATCAATCCATCCTCAAGAATTTATTATTTAGTCAGGAAATGAGAAAGCTCAGACTCAACTATCTATTTCTAGTTTCAAACTTATATTTCATGGAACTGTAAAATTCCATATCAGCAGAAGCATTATATAAGGGAAATAGCACTAGAATTGCCATATCCATCATGATCATAAAGAAGAATACATTGGTTCCTGACAGAAAATTTCCTACATTGACAAATCGCTACCTTGCACTTTCCATATTACAGACTCATGGATGTTCTCTTTAACAGGGTCACCTAATCTTTTCCTTTGACTAACTAATAATCCCCGGGGCTGCCACACGACCTAGAATTTCTTAACTAAGGCTACATAAAATGTCACTGACCATTTGACAATTGCTGAGGTATGCGACCTACTTGCAAGTTCAGGACGGGAAAAAATTGCAAGCAAAGCATAGATTGGGGACCAATCAGTGGTCGTACTGCTTCACTGTCACCCCCCGCAGCAACAATGCTAAAAGTTTATACGTTATAGTCTTCGTTGGGTAAATGTGTAAGTGGAGAATTTGCCATGGATCAGCAGTCTTCATTTTCCATAGAAAAGTTAACGTCTCCTGGCTTCACCCAAAATCAGGTAAGTTCTTGAATCTATTCACATTGAAAGCAACTGTTGGGACGAATTAATGGTTTTTCTTAGTGCAGTTGGTTCTAAAGAAGATGGATAAAAGGTTCAAGCCCCTCCACAGTGATATGGCTCCTCAAAATAGACCTAGACTTTTAACTTGCCGAAGCTCAAGTACCCTTTCTTCTCCTACCAATGACAATTCTTTGCACAAGTTGTCTAAACTTTACATCTTCCAGGTTACCTGTTCTGTACTCCGATGACAAGTCTGCAGATATCTTTCTCTTCTCTTCAACTTCCCTCTCCAGTATAACAGACAAAAGGGCATTTTTATTTTAACCGACAAAGATATGTAAAAAACTCATCCATCTGATTCTTACTTCACGACGCACAAAAGCAGGCAATGTGAAGTCTGCACTCGCAATCAATCAAAGGACTTTAGGAGTCAGGAACCGCAAGATACCTGGAGTCATCCTGAAGGAAATTCACCAAACCCTCCTCCACAGACAGAACAAGATGCTTGCAGGGAAAATTGTCCTTCACCAGGAAAGCTAATTCCTCCACCTGCCACAAGTCGTCAAGTGATTGTAACTTCAAAGCTCAAGACTCTCCTTTGGGTAGTTGAGAAACTCGAAAAAGTTTGGAAATTGAACGCGGGATCAGCTGCTCGAGTTGTCCACAACCCAGTTCGAGCAACAATCGACAATTCATGATCTCGACCGCACCCGAGTAAAAGGAAACCAAACCAAACCGACCCAAAAGGATTTAAGAGAGAGCCGAATTACAGAACCCAACATGAGAAAGAGGGAGAGAGATCTCACCATAGCGAATTGGTTGATGCTCATCTTCAAGAAGACGAGCGGAAACCCGAAATTTGCTAAAGCTACCGCGAGAGAGGAGAGAGAGAAAGAGGAAGGCGCCGGAATGAAGATGGACGGGGAAGCTGCGCCGTCCTCTGCACAAAACAGCAAGCGATCGCGGTCGGGACAACTTCCCGTTCGCAACTTCGATCGGCGTTGGTCTTGGAAAATTCCAAATAAATGTTTTAAAGAATCTTTATTTTATTAAATAAAAATCTAAAGTAAATTTATTTTCAAAAAGCTTCGAAATAGCCATGAAAATTTCAAAAAATGGTCTAACCTCATCCGCTGGCTAAATATTCTGACCGATAAAAGGCTTTTTTTTAAAGATAATTTTAACTTATTTTTTAGTTAAATTAAATTAAAAATTAAGAAAGTTAAAAAAATTTTAAAAAGAAAAAAATACAGTCGGGAGGAGTAAATTTTTCTTTTTGTGTGTGTTTTTTGAAGTTTTAGCCTTTTTTTCATTTTTGAGATTGTTGTTTTTATGGGAAAACTTATATTTTAACCTAATTTAATATATATTTTATCTAAAATTAGGGTTTAGATCAAAACGATGTTGTTTTAGTACTTTAGTTAATCTTAAAGACACATAAGAGAGATAAAATATTAAGAAAAATCACATCATCATTTTTCTTTAATTAAATTAGATGAAGTTAGTATAAGGATTCGCTTTTTATAAAAAAATGGAGTCTTGGGCAAGGGCCTACAAGCCCCCTGCCAATCACGAGCATAAATCACCTCACCCAAATCCTCACTAGATGTGAGTGAGGCAATCCTCACCCAAATTTGGTGAGGTCCCGCCTTGCTTGGCATTGGCAAGAGCCTTGCCTATGGCTTTCAAGGACAACCTTGCCCAACTCTACAAGTTTCTCTGATAATTGATCATTGCTTAAGATTAGCCATTGGCGAAAAGGAAGGATAAAAGCTAAAAAAGAACAAAAAAAGGAAAATAAATTAACATGAAAATATCCATATCATTAGTGAGGTTAAATCCTTTTTTATGGCTAACATTCAGGCTATTTGAAATTTTCCATTCTTCCTTTTCTTATTCTTTGTTCCCACTTGGCATTTTTAACTATCAAACATTGATTTCTTTCCTTTTTTTTTTTTTTTGGAAAAGTGATTGAGTCATTTTGTTATCGATGGAATATTAGATCTTTCGAAAAAAATTGGACAGAGGATCACTCTTATTTATTAGGGAAATAACACAAATAATCCCTGAAAAATTATTCCATTTATAAAAAATTATGAACAATTCATAGGTTAATTTGCATCGCAATATATGTATATTTTGAAGGATTTTATCTGTTTCAGGTTGAATAAAAATAGAAGCCCATGCGCGATATATTCTATAACAAAAATATAAAAAAAAAAAAAGTAAGACGGATTCCAAAAGTAAGAATGCAACTTCACTCCTCTTTTTTACAGAGAATCCATAATATTAACTCTGCCCTCCAATGTCACCTAAGCTAGCACAAGATGTTTCAAACACGAAAACAGAACATTCCAACTTGAACCATGTCCATCAAATGGAAAACACAAGGACGAAAACATGCAAGGACTCTAATTTGATCTTGCAGTGACTCTCTCAATGAACAGAGGAGTTCTCTCTCCACTCACACATCCTCTGCATTTTCTAGGACTCGTTGCATTTACACAAGAAGAAATGAAGGAAACCATGCGTTGTACTCATTTGTGTCGGCAGGTCAAGCTTGGGGTTGTGTCGGCAGGTCAAGCTTGGGGCTCTTCCAAGTGCCTTCACCTTGTTCTTCCTCTTCTCCATCAGCTTGCTCGAGGTCTCGGCAATCACGTCATTGTATGCCGGCGAATCCTTCTTTGAGTTCCCCTGACTAGGCCTCTGGCTCTTTGAAGGGCAAATGGTCTTTATTGTCAATGGCTTTGCTTCTTCTTCCACTGTGCCCTCCGCTGGCGCTTCCTTCTTTTCATCATCTGATGATATAGGGTTGTTCTGGTTTTGCTCTTCACCAGCTTGCTCTGGCTTCTCACTCGTTGCCTCTGCTTGTCCGGTTTCTGCTGTGATGGTGTCGGTCTTTTCGAGGGCATGATCTTCGATTTTATCTTCTGCTGTAACGACTTCTGTTGAGATATTCTCTTTTATAATATTGGTCTGATCACTCGAAACTTGATCTTTATCTTCTCCAATTTTGGGGCCAGGAAGTGCTTCAGTAGATTCTTGTTCAGCTAATTGGTCCTTGGTATCTTCTGCTTCTCTCTGGGAAAATTCGGCTGAATCATGAATGTGGTCCACCGTGGAAATGACACAAGCCTGATCAACCAGAGTCTCTTGATCTTTCACAAGTTCATCATCTGCCAGGATGATATCATCATGTTCATCAACGATATCTAGAGGTTTCTGCAAATCTGGGGCAACTTCTACCCCATGATCACTCTCCACCTTCACGACAACAACCTCTTCCACGTCTTTCACCTCGGGTTTCTGGTTGTCTAAGTTTCCTGATTCAGCATCCATTGCCTCTGAAATTTCGTCAGGATTGCTCGGAGCTCTAGGCAACCGACTGGTCTCCTTCTTGATGGTTAAGGGAGTTGAAACTGAACACTTCCTTGTGGTCTTACTACCAGCTATAGTTGAAGCCAGAGACTTGACAGGACCAGCTTTAGGTGTTTTTGAGGTCCTATCCAAAACTGGCTTTGCTGAACCGGAGGATCGGGAAGAGAAAGATGAAGTTCTGATTGTCAAGGACTTCTCTCTTGGACCTGATGAAGAGACGATCTTCTGCATCTGATCAGATGATTCAGGCTTGTCAAAAGAGTTTCCTCTGGAGAGACGAGGCTTCTGAGCAGAGGCTCCGGATGACAATGAGACATGTTTCTTCGTTGCTGGCTTTGGCGATTCAACCCGTGAGCTCAATGTCGGTTTCAGATAATTCCGGACTTGCTTGCCTGATGCCGTCGGCATGACATTGGTGGTTGGAGAAGATGATGAGGTGGATTGCTTTAAAGTAGTACTAACTCGTTTGCTTTGGGCCATGCCGGTTTGACGATGATCCAAAGGAGCCGTGACCTTTTTCTTCACCAGAGAGGCACTCTCTTTCGGTTTTGTCGCCATGTTGCTTGTGTCGTCGGGACTAGGATAGAGGAAGTTCAGTACAAGCTGCAATGTGGAGGGCAAAGTTAATGGATTCACAGATTGCAGATAGCACGAAGATTATTCACATATGACTGCGTTCCGTTGCTTGTATTTATCTAATTTTGCATTTGCGCCCATCAGCGAATCGGATAAAGGCAGATATGACCTCCCATAAGGAGGTTAATAATCTCAAACAGGCCGAAGGACTTTTCGCTGAATAATTCTATTCTATACAATCTGATTGTCAAGACGAACCGACCAAATGCATAGCCATAGACCCTTCGGGAATCTAGAGGATGTCGTCCTGTAAAACCAGCACTATTTCAAATCCAACGGAGGATTCGCCAGAAAGAGAATCTAATTAATCGAATTGGTAGGAGTAAACAACGGCCTAACAATTCTTTCCCGACGTTTTACTCCATAGTAGGTAATCTTTTCATGATGATCTTCATCCAGGACATGCTGTATGAATGCATTGCATTTGACTCAGTGTTGTGTCCTGGACTTAATTATCGACAACCACACGGAGATGCAGTTTCCACAAAAGGCTGCCAACGATTTCCTACAAAAATAGGATCCTGATAAATAGGCTAGAGGCCAAAAGAGGCTATCTGCTCATTAACTGCATTCCAGAAATTTTTTGAATCTGGATTTCAAGACAATGCAGTTGCCACATCTCAAATAGGCAAACTATTACTACGGCGATTTCCCTGGGGGATATGGCTCTGACTATGACCCCACGAACACCGTGGGATTACCGGAGCCGTGCAGAAACTCTAGCGGGAAAGTAATGATCGAATTGGAAGCAATCTGCCAACTAAAACATCCTGATCCTAGAGTCAGAATCGATGAAAAGATCCAACACACATGTTCTTCATGTGTTCGTGTTCTTGAAACCTATGAATACACGATATGCAATAAAGGGTAGAGAGACAGAGAGAGAGAGAGAAAGAGAGAGATAAAGAGGAGGGAGAGGGAGAGAGAGAGATGGTAACGTACCTTGATCAATGAAACTTCGTGTGGAGGAGTGAATAGGGAAGGGACAAAGGAGGGAGCCA
Organism: Corymbia citriodora subsp. variegata; assembly: GCA_014858505.1. Taxonomy (NCBI): domain Eukaryota; kingdom Viridiplantae; phylum Streptophyta; class Magnoliopsida; order Myrtales; family Myrtaceae; genus Corymbia; species Corymbia citriodora. The sequence continues at coordinate 16,778,882 of CM026412.1, forward strand.
AGGAAACAAAGACTGAATATAATGAAAGGATCAGCTAATTAATTGAAGGAATTGGAAGAGAGAGAGAGAGAGAGAGAGAGAGAGAGTGGTGGTTTTGGGTTGATGAGAGGAGAGCGAATCACGCTGTGAACTCAAAAGGGGTGGTGGAAGAGGAGGAGGATGAGGCCATGTCATACCGAGCAAACGGAAACCATCAAACAACGCCAAAAAAACATCAAACCTCTTCTTGTTCGAGAATGAGGCGCGTGTGGGAGCGATCGTTTGACCTTTTCAACTGCCAAGAACCCTCCACCATAAAAATTATAATGAAAATTAAGATTAAAAATAAAACCATAGAAGTTAACGGGACTCCTCTACATCTCAGCTAAAATTAAAAGGTCTTGTTCGACGTGGAAGATTCCCAAGAATGGAATTATCGCACAGAGAGAGAGAGAGAGAGAGAGAGTTTAAGGTTTGAGGGTCCAACGTACTTTGGCGATCTAGAGCTTCTAGTTAAGGGAGATCACGTTCGCACGTCTTGGCCAATCCCATCATCGATGAGGCGAGGATCATGTCATATTCTTCCTGTGCGCGCCCAACATGCGTGCAAGAAATAGCATCGGTACGTCATCCCCAGCAAGCAAGCTGGCTGACTCTGGCCACGTCCAAGCTGAGAGAAGAAGCGATCCTTTCTCGTCTGCAAAGTCAAGCAACTTTGAGAGGATGGGAGAGGGAACCCATTCAGCAAACGGACTGTGCACCGGTTCAAGACCCGAGTCTGAACTGACGCCGAGGAACATTCCAAGTGGATCCATGGCGGGCAGGGCGCATCGGGCCATACATCGCCATCATCGTCGGATCTATGGTGAGGCCTATGCGTGTTTTCTCAAGCTTGCGTGAGTTGAGGACCCGACGCCAGGCTTGATTCATGAGGGAGAAGCGATTGTCTCCTTGCTTCACCATGAATGATCCTTTCCTTGACTGATCTACTCGGGATTTTCATTTGCTACTGTAGTAAAGTTAGATCGGGGGCGCTTGAGCCATAGTATTGGGCTTCACTTTCAAGTTTGGTCGAGTACTAAAGACAAGTGCAACCCTTTTTCATTTTGAGCCCAGACAGCCCGAATCTCACGTTTCTCTGCCCACAATTCCAAGAAATTATCATTGAGTTAGGTTCCTCGGAAACCCTAATTCGCGGTCCTGAATGTTGCCAGGCCCTTTTGGAACCGGCGTGCTAGACTCTGTAATTGGAAATTCTCTTTCTCGTCTATTGTCTTGTCTCTAGGGAAACAAAGGTCACAATGGACAAGTAGTGCAACAAATAGTGGGATTTGTTGGTATGAATATAACGTCACGACTCTATGAGCAGACTAATCCTCATTTGATTAGTGTGCTTCACACCACATCGACTTATGCACTACCTCTTATCATTTCTCAAAGAGTAAATACTCAATTGTTCGCCCTAAGGCTATAAAAATAATGTTTTTGTTGTTGTGGGTTTAGCCTAAAGCGATCGAAATGAATTTTATCGCTTTTAGTTGGAGTTCTTAAAAGTTTTTAATTAATATGGCAAAGAAAAATACGAAACTTTTAAGATGCGGGCGACCTATATATTAATGGGTTGTTCTTGTCATCACAAACGAACATTTAATGCTTATCATAGGTGAAAATTAAGTACCTTTTTTTTCACTGTTTTCACTAATACAAATGTCTTTAGTGAAATGTAAATATTTTGTAGTATGATTGAATATATTATATTGGTAATTGTTGGATACAATAAAATAACTTATATGGATACATTAACAAAGCCATAATGAATATTAATTTGCATATAGGAAATAGCAGTAAAATTTTAACCACAAGAAGTCAGACGAATTAGCTTTTAAGGTTTTTTAGAAAACATTGCAATTAATTGCATAGACTTTTCATTGATTGATTTTATAAAGTGATTGAGCCGTTTTGTTATCAATGAAATATTAAATCTTTCAAAAAATTTTGGACAGATGATTACTCTTATTAGGGAAATAATACAAATAGTCCCTGAAAAATTATCCCATTTATAAAAAAATTATGAACAATTCATTGTTCATAATAAAATAACTTATATGGATACATAAATAAAGCCATAATGAATATTAATTTGCATATAGGAAATAGCAGTAAGACGAATTAGCTTTTAAGGTTATTTAGAAAACAATGCAATTAATTGCATAGACTTTTCATTGATTGATTTTATAAAGTTTTCCTCACAAGACTTGCAAATCGATTATGAGTTTTAAATACTTCTTTCAAGTAGCTAATAGGTACCTATCAATATCATATTATCAATATCATATTTATATATTTCCAATAAATCAATCGAATTTGTTACTACAAGTAAATTAGTCATGCTTGTCATTAATTATAGAGAAACACGGTAATGCTAACATAGGTTGCAACAGTAATTATATAATTATTTCAATTTTATCAAATAAGACACGTGGCATATATCAATAAAGAAATATAAATATCTAGAGTATAATTGATGGCAAAAGAAAATTTTGTAGGATAATTTGATTGCGTTCTAACTATTATGGACAATTGAATTAATTATATAGATAGATAATAAAAGTCTGATAACAAGCTTTCTAGTCTTTAACATTGTCAATTAGGAGTGCAAAAAACTTAAAATCCTTAATAATGAACTTATACAAGCTTTTTTGTCTGACTTTGACAAGGCTGATTACCTAATCTAATCATCTACATGAAATAAAAAGCAAAGACGACCTCGTACTCATAGGAGATCTCAATCATTTTTTTCTTTCGAAAATGTCCTGGATCAGTACTCAGGTAATTTTAGTTATCATGGAGAAGCATATAAAAGCATTATATATTATTTTTTATTGCTAGAACACTTTATAAAGTTTTTAGTCATTAATATTAAGCACTAAATAAAATTAGAAGCAAAAGCTAAAAGAAAATGAAACATGGCAAGAAGCGTAGTAAAGTGGTTACGACAAATGTACTTTCTTGAACTTTTTAATTGACAATTTCTTGCATATGCATGATGCAAGACATAGTTGTCAATACGTCAAGATTATAATCCCTTTTCATATAATTTAAATTGTCGTAAGAAAAGATGAGTTGTATATCAAATATTTGATAACAGGCAAGACATTAAGTAAATACTTGCTATTATTTTCATTATCATAAATTGTGATTTTGTCCATCTAAAGTCATATATGGAAATAGTGCATTGTAAATATATGCATCGGGCTTTTATCAACTGGTTGAGATTGAAATGATCATTGAATTCGCTTAATTAATAATTTAGTTAACATTCTCGATCTAATTTAATAAAACGATTTTTAAAAGATGAACAAAACTGCTGCATCCTCTGTGCCTCTCGCACCCATTGTGCAGCTTGTTGCCACCGTCGCCCCCTCAGTAAGTTTTCATATCCTACTTCCCTTTTTCCCTCGCGGTTGCAGCCAAGATTGCGACTCTAGATCTCTAGGGTTCGTGGCTGTGATAAAATTGAGGATCGCGACTTATTTTGATCTACGATTGCAATGGTGATCCGATCTAGGGTCATGGCCATGGCCATTGCTAGGCAATCCGATCTACGATTCCGCACTATTGAGCATGACTTTTAAAATTTGTTTAGTTATATGTTTGTTTGGTCTAATATTCAAGCATCTTAATCAATGATAAATTTGTTTATTATTATTATTTTTGATTTTGCCATGTCTTTTTATAAGATATAAGAGTTGAAATTTATACTTGAAACTAAACGTCTCACCTCAACCTCCTTAAGAAGATGGAGATTTGAATCCCACTTTCCCCTTCATCCTTCCCATATTCAAGCACCTATTATTAATGGTAAAATACCTCAAAATTTTCTTTTTTGTCTTTTGCTACATGGGAGTGGAATAGACCCCAAGAAGGCTTTGCTGGATTCAGTTACGTGCAATTCAGAAAGTATTATTGTAGAGATTAAAGTTTTTCCTATTAGAGAATATTCTTAAAGATATTATTAGCTATCAGAGATATTATTTTGATATTTTATTATTTTCTAAGTTGGGATTGCCTTGTCAAATAATATTATTTTCTTTCCTTTTATATGCATATTATTTTGGTATAAATATCTTTCTCTAATAAAGTGCAAAGTGAAATTAATTAAGTACAGACAAAATAAAAAAGTTAAATAAGTAAAAATGTAATTTTTAATGATCCGCTCTCCCTCCCTCTTGATGATCCTAGAATATTTACATCCCTCTTGACGATTCTAGAATATATACAGTAATGGGTTTTTTTAACCTTGTAATTGTGTTGCCGTATCCCCGAGAGGCCTTTTGCTAGATTTAGATACTTATAATATTCGATTCCTTTTGCCTTGTGATTATGTTGTAAATAGAGTATTTATATTTGAATTAATGAAATTGATTGTCAAACTTATTAGGTCTGATACGATGAAATTATGAACTTTCAAATTTTACAATCTAATTTTCTTATATCAAAATAAGAAGAAAATAATTATAATCAAATTCCAATTAAAACAAACTAACAATGTCTAAGAATGAAAATGAAATAGTTTTTTTTTTTTTATACCGAAGAATTGCCAAAGACTCCCTTTCGCTTACATTATTTGGGGTCACACTGCCCTTAGCTCATTCAAATGATGTCGTCGCAAGCCACTATTTAGATGCAAATCTCGGGAGAAGCTAGTACAAGATCCCACTACTAAGACCCCCAACTTAATACATGTTAGTAGCTATGGAGTTTCCACCCTGAGACCTCTCGGTGAGGTGCCCAAAACCCAATCAACTTAGCAATCCATCGGTGGGTAAAAAAAATGAAATAGCTGTCTTCTTGTATAACTCGAAAAATGAACCTAACACAACAATAAGTTTATCAAATGCGATTGATGCCAATTTTCGTCCTGAGGCAATGAATCTTGGTTGATAGATACAATATATTTTTATTTTCTTTGGCCAATTAGCAGTGAAAGCAAAAAGAGTTTTGTCGCATTTGAGCGCAACAACTTTATTTTGTCACCTTAAGCATCAATGGTGACAAAATAAAGAAAAACACCGTATTAGATAAAGGTGACAAAGTAAACACAACAAATGGTATGTGACAAAATTTATTACCCCTAAGGCAATAAAATTTGAACATAAAGTGATTAACCCATTTTTATTTCTTTTGTACCATAAGATGCCATCTCTAGCACCACTGATCATGCAAATTAATCACAGCATCTACATTAAAAGGTTACATGAGTGGAGGAATCAACTTTAAGGTAGTTGTTCCCGACTTAGGTGTGGACTAATTCATTTTGTATTGAGCTGAAGAAAGTAGGTTAGTCGTGTTGGGTATCCGGCTAATGTTTTATTATACTTTTTGAAAAGGTCTCAAAATAAGTCATTTAACAAGAAAATTATACAAAACAAATAAATTAATATAAAGTGAGGCTCATGATTTGCTCAAAAATCAAAGCTTTGCTTTTGCGACACATAGAGCGTCACCCCAAAAACGACATGTGTCGAGCACGATACCAAGTGAATCAAGCTAACTCGTGTTAACGCGTCGTTAGCCGACTTAGTCTAAAAGTCACCCAACTTAAGCCTTTCCTAATACTTGCATCTCTTTACTCAATCATAGATTCATCTAACCTTATCTTATGTGGCTTGACAAGCAAAGAAGATGGAGAGAATTAGAGAGAGAAAGAGAATGTCTTCTTCCATCCTCTTTCTTTAATCACCCAAGCAACATGATTGGCATGTAGTCCCTACTTTGTTCCTTTCTACTTGGCAAACACAATCTCTTCCCTGTATTAGATTATTCAATTTCAAACCTTTAATTGTGCTTCCAAGAATCTAATATTTTACTATATACTTTTTTTTCTATTTTTTTTCATTTGATAGGATGGCGAGACCCTTTCTTTGTTGCTTGTTCTTGGAGGGTTCCTCTCCCCCAAAACCCTAATCAATAATTTTTCCACCCGCCGACCCCAGATGGTGGAAAATGTTAGGAAAATGCAGAAAATCTTCGAGTCACTCTTCGTCGATAGCGACTATTGTTGAAAAAATAAAAATAAAACCCTAATTTCGTCAACGTCTCCACTTGCTTCTCCCATTAATTGTAGTCGTTGCACGAGTTACAAGATCGCACGTTTTTATTCATTCGAGATCGATTAGGAATTGAAGCCTTCATCGCGTGGTTTGGGTCAAACAATGAATATAATTTTCTTTTCTTTTTATTATATTCTCCATGATATCTAGGTATTTTTTGGTCGAACCGTGATATCTAGGTTAAATAAACAACAATAATTCGCATCACCACTAAAACATTTTTGTTATAAGTAGATAAAATGCAATTCATATAACTTATAGATAAATTATGCCATCTTTTAGAGCTTTTCATATATTTCATTAAGTTCAATTTGTCTTGTCGTATAGTGACATGCATAGCTGTTTTGGCAATAGGCCTAAAGGGACAGTTTTTGTAAAAAAATAAATGGCTTGATATGTTGGACGATTGAAACAAAAGTTCAATGACCTTGTTGAAAAATGCTTTGAAAGTTGGTGAACCCTGCAAAATCTGCCCCCCTAATCGAGCTTATCAATGATTTGAGCTTACGTATTGCATCCCGGCTTCTTTTCCCCGTCTACAAACACACCCATGCAGCGACTACCTAAGTACTAAGTACCAAACTAACTTTCCATGATTAAATTCGTGTAATTCGAAACAATATCCAGGAAGGAAAAAGTCCTAATCAAAACAACCTTGGAGAGACAGACAGGATCCTCAAGCTACTCAATTGCTAGTGGTTCCGGTGAGCTCATTGGAGAATAAAGGGGTGGTGGGGGTGGACACCGGAATTTGGTAATGGGATGCGTACAAGCGGTTGGTAGGTTTTGTTCCCTTTGTTCTTTTCCATTATTCAATTTAACTTGGTTTTCCCCTTTTGGCCGCTTCACCCAAAAAAGTCACTTAGGGACAAACATGTAGCCTCTTCAAGGATGAAAGAGAAGCTACTCTCTCTCTCTATTTTTTGTTTTTTGGTAATTTTTATTAGGTCTATTACTGATCAAGAAATTATTTATATTTTCATCGTTAGATCATTGACATGTGGAAGAATTTCGATTACAAAGTTAGCTCTAAATATACATGTCTTTTGTTCGAAAGGTGGATATGTAAGAATTCATTTGCATTGGTGGTGGGCTTAATAACAGTCCATTTTCTTTATAAGAATATTATGTTATTGTTTATTAGTCTTATTTAACTGTAAAGTATGCTTCTTTTCTAATACGTAATGATTTTGCGCTTTTTTTCTGACAAAAAAACCTGATTTTGAGCTTTTTGTGTCGGGCTCTCATTTTTGTAAAAGGGGAGTGGAAGGGCAATTCTTTCCATTAAGATGCATTTATTATATTATCATCCGTATGGTCACTTTATTTCTTCACCTAAAAGTTAAGTGGATCACCCCATGGTGTTTCACCGGAAAAAATAAGACAAAAAAAAAAAAAACCGAAGCTTAGAAATTTTGTTGTTTATATAAATTATAGGAAATTATCTGTCATAGTTTAAAATTCAATTCAGAATGGAACCTAAAGATTTCTTAAGCAAATAAAATAAAAAAAGTCTTTCCAAACACAAGATTAGAAATTGGACAAATATAGAATACTAAATAGCATGACTTTTATAGTCAGTCATTAAACAAGAATATTGAATTTAAACAAAAAATGAAAGTTGGTACCATGTAAATATATTCCTAGTTCTTTTTGAAAGTTCGAGCCTTATATAACGCCGATCCCATCATAAATTAAACCCCATAGAAAAAAATTATACGACTAGGCCTATATTATGAGGCGCATTGAGAAGGAATAAAGCTTAATTAGGCTGCTTAGGCGGTCCATCCTTTAGGCCATATACACAGAAATTCATTTCAACGTCACCACAGTAGCATTTGCCTAGCCTAATCATTACACCAGTGAATTATTCAAGTCTTATCAAATTGCTCTTTTCAAAAGGGTCAAACAATAAATTTGGACTTGTGTTGAAAATTAAGCCACAATAGGAGTTCCATTTAATGGAGCAGATCATTGACCAAAATGCTCATATCCTCATCATTCACCACCGTTTCCTTTCCACTTTCACACCATTAAAGCCGGGCCCATCGGCTGTCCATTTTGTAAACGTAACTAGACAATAATATTACATGTCTGGTTATATATAGATGGTCGACTCCTAAAATCCAATAATACAGTAACTGCACAAGATACAGGTTGATAATTTCTTAATTCAAATATATCTTAATTCTGTGGCCAAAAGAGAAAGATCTGATTATCCTAAAACTGCAAGAAATACAAACAAAAGAGGGAAAAAGGGGGAAAATTCCAAAACAAGGATAAGTCCTGCACAAACAAGAGAACAACATGATAAGTGCCAAAATGACAAAAACAAAAATGTATATAAATAAAATAAATAAGAAGAGCAAGGCAAGAAATTAAATAAATTAGATGATAGGCGCCCATCGAGTAAGGTGGGTCCATGCTGCTCCGTCCACAAATAAAGAAAATTTTTAAAAAAAGAGTCAAGAAAATATATTTTTCCGTAAAAGAAAATTCCCTGAAATGAATTAAAATTAGAAGGTCCTTGAAGGTGTGACGTGGGAACGAGCACCGGCCGTCGATGGCTGACTTTGACTCGCCCGGGTGACCGGATCGGACGGCCCACGCGCGCCAGCAAGAACAGGAGGAGGAGGAGGAGGAGGAGGGGGGGCGGGCCGGCATTTCTACTTCTCGTGCGTTTGTTGTCGCGTTCGGACTCGGGAACTCGCGAACAGTAGTGCGGCAGCTACTCTTCGTTGCGACGCTTTTAAAGCCTTGGATCATTCGCACACGTTTTCGCCTCCCCTTCTTTTCTTTCTCTGTCCTCCTCTCTCTCTCTCTAGCGATTGCTTTTTCTCGCTCTAAAGCTTCCTCCTTTCTCCGTCCCAAGAAAGGAAACGCGGACAAGCAAAGGCCTTTAGCGAGCCGGAGGTAGATTAAAGTTCTGGGTTTCTCTTCTTTTCTCCTTTTGATCGAACCCCTTTCGGTTTTTTGCGAATGGAATTCCGTTTCGGAATCGGGTTTCTCGGGTTGGGTTGAGTTGGGTTGGGTTGGGTTGGTTAGTTTTTTCAGCCTCCTCGTTCTCGGATGGTTTCTGGGTTGGCGGTGATCGCGCGGCTCGAATGAGGTATTCGCGATGATCGACGGCGATTGTGATTTTCGTTTGTTGTTTTTTGGTTTTGGGTCTGTTTTGCAAGCATCGCTCGTTCGGGGAGTCGAGAGGTGCACGGCTTTTCATGCGCTTGAATCGCGGAGAAAAGTGATTCTTTTGCGGTTTTATGGAATGGTTCAAACAAGGCTTTTGCTTTAACAAAAAAAGAAAAGGGTCCGACTTTTTTGGGTTGAATTGCGGTTTTGTGGCCATCTGGGTCTCTTATATTGCTTGCTCGTTTCTTTTTCTCCTTGTGTTGTTGTTGTTTTTTGAGAGGGTCGCTTCGTGGGATTTCCTTTTCTGGCCGATTTTTTTGTTGCTGTGTGTAGATGAAAAGAGGTTTCCATCTGTGAGCTCTCCTCCTTGACCCTTTATATTACATGTGAAACGTGTCTGATTCTATGGCATGATTTTGTTTTGTGATGAACGCCTCTGAAATATGTGGTTGCACATAATCTGTTGGTTTGTGGAGTTTTGGACCACTTTTCGCTGTTCGGAAGTCTGATTTTGGGCCTACCCGGTATTTGCTCATTTGATGGTTTTCTGATTTCTCTGCTTGCTCGTGAGGACGCTTTCGGTCAGCTTGGGTAGCTTGGATGCGTTTAATTAGCGTATGACATGGTTTTAAATATAAGTGATTGAGTTTCTTTCTCGTATCTGCATATTGGGGTACATGTCTCTTTGCATGAAGCTGCTCTGCCTCTGTGCTCTTTTAATTTTCTTTTAGCCTTTCTGCTGTTATTACATGTAGTTCAGTTTTCAGGCTGTTTTGGGTAAATTTGATTGGGAGCTGGTGTTGTCTTTACCTGCTATCCATGTTGTTAGATAGTCTGTACTCTGCAATTCTCTATGCTTTTTTCTTGTGGTTCTTTTCGTTCTTCTTGGTGTAAAATTTAAATGAAATAGAGGAAGTTTTCTTCTTGTCAAATTGCTGGTTTAAGATTGCTAACTTGCGAGCTTTTCTCTGGGCCCTTCATCTGGTCAAATTGCTGTTTTATGCCTGTAACATGCAAAGTTTTCTGGGGGCCTGGAAACATTCCACTGTTTGGTGGAAGCTGATGTAGGTTGCATTTTGTTATCTATGCAGATTTTGCCAATTTGTTTGTCCTTTCCTCACAGTAATTGATATTATCAAAGCTTTTTGTATGCTGGGAAAATTTATCAGCATGGCATGTTTTATCATGCAGGTTTTCGTGCATATGCATGCTGTATCATAGTGTTTAACTGTCTCAGTTAACAGAAAGGATAATTTTCTCTCTGATGGATTTGCTAATGAGTGTTTTTATTTGAACAAGTATTTTATAAATTTTTCTTTGCCCTTTAATTGATGGCTTTTGTTGATGGACGGTTAGAATGATAATAGACAATATATTTTGTTGACACATGCAGGTTTTGAACGTTGGATACCTATGAACATGGAGGAATTTTCTGGAGAGAGAACTCTTCATAAGTTTTCTGGACCTTCTAGGGGATCTAGTCTGGTGATGAGGGATACGGCAAGTAGTAGGGCTCGAAAGGCTCAAATTTGCAGCAGGTTGGGATGTAGCAGCAGACTTAATGCTGTAGGTACCCAAAATGCCTGTGTAGACAAGTGCAGATATACAAGGCCCTCATATCGTTCTTTAACAAGTGGGAAAGAAATAGTGGGGAGCTCCTCCAGACGTAACTTGTCAGCAAGCGGTGAAAGGAAATCCTTCTTGGATCGTCAAAAGAAATCGTCTTCTCAGCAAGATTCTGATTCATCTGAAACTAGCAGTGTTCAAGATGAGCCTGATCTTCCAGAGGTCAATCCGCCACCGGGAAAGATCCAAAGAGGACTTCATCTTGAAAGTGGAGGTGCTGAATTTAGGGAAGTTGTACTGACGGAGATGGGAAGTTCGAGTGCGGCATCAAGTTCAAGATCTATGGATAACAATTCCCTTGATATAAGATCTGATAAAACAGATAGTACCTCTGTTTCCACGGCATCGAGAAGCACCAGCCAATCTGCGCGTACTAATCTTAGCCGCTGAGCCGCTGTGGTTTGAGAAACATTAGGTGTAATTCGGCATCTAATGTCATCCCTTCCAATGGTTCACCATCAAATCCAATGCCTAACAGAAAGAAAGATGTGATGAAGAAGTCGAATGTTGAAGGTGAAGCTAGTTCTTCAACTAGAGGTAAGATTGCTGGCAGACCATCATTAGAAGGACAAAGTTCCAGTTCTGAAGCAGGCATATCCATATCTGAGTCAAGAAGAGCAAGATGCAGGGCTCTTAATCGGGACAGTGGTGTCACGTCTTTGAGGACTCAAAGGTCGAATAATTATGCTGAGCCAAGGTGTTCATATCAAGGTAATTTGAGCAGGCCTCGAAACAGGTCCCGTGTTATGACCATGCAGGCCCATCAATCTCCAATAGCAGTTGAAAATGCTTCCTCTTCACATTGCGACTTTTCTGCTGAATCTGCCTCTAGTCATGCGTCTACATTCAGCCGACCAAGTAGTAGCAGCGAGAGTTCACGACGTGCAATACCATCTGGTCTTGCTGAAATTGGCATCAGCCGCTCCTTGATGAATCAGGATAGGTTTCAACATTACAATATGGCTGGTATTGCTGAGGTATGTGGTTTTCAGGTTCTTTTCTTTTTTCCCCCCAAAAACATTAAGATTTCAAATGGGGTGGTTAATTTTGTAAAAGCAATGTATATAATAACCTTGCCATTGTGCTAGTTCACAAAGGTCTAGATAGTTCCAAAACTGTGCCTTGTTTTATGCAAATTTAGCCTGCATTTGAAACCAAAACCACTAGTTGAGGGTGATAAAACTCTGCACGATGTTGGCCGCTATACTTTTGATGGACAAGAAGTATATAGATGTAAAATTTCCAAATTATGTTATCTATAGGGATATGATAATTTTGGTCATGATAGGAGCAACAGCAGCAGCAGCACCAGTGTCCTTAAGCTTATATCAATTTAAAGTTTACAGGAGGTTGAAGCTGGTTGGGTGGGATTATCAGCTGCTGTTGACATTGCTGATCTAGTCTCTTTGCTTATTTTTACTTTCTGTTTTGAGTGTGTGGCCAGGTTTGAGGGTGGGTCGGGGTTTGAGAATTGCTCAACAAGGGCAAGAGGTGCTTTGCACCATAATCATATTTAATAATGAGTTGATTTCTATAACATGATATATTACCTTATTATGTTATGTTGCAATGTTGTGCAGGTATTGTTGGCTCTTGAGAGGATTGAGCAAGATGAAGAACTAACTTATGAGGTAGATTCTGTAGGTTATGATGTCCTATAGAGTTGCCTGTTGCTTTTGACTCTCTATAACCATCTTGCAGCAGCAACGTGCTCAAAAAAATAAAACAATATACTTTTTAGTGCATCACTTTTATGGTCAACCTTGAGAAGAGAGTGGATTGATCTGATGTTTTCACGGATTCTAGTTGTGCTATGGCACTGATAAAACTTGCTTTCTTTCTTTGGCCTCTTGCAGCAATTAATTACTCTGGAAACCAATTTGTTTCTTAATGGGATGAACTTCTATGATCAACACAGAGATATGAGGCTGGATATTGATGATATGTCATATGAGGTTTGTCTAAGCATCACGATTGTGTTATAAATCAATTTTAATCCTTTGGTCTCATATTCAGGACTTAATATTGCTTTTTTTGGTTTCAGGACCTGTTGGCTCTAGAGGAGAGGATGGGTACTGTAAGCACTGCACTGACAGAAGAATCATTGGTGAAGTGTATCAATAAAGAATTATACCATCCTACAGCTTCTGCCAGTGGGCAGAATGATGATGTCAAATGCAGTATCTGTCAGGTGAAAATTAAAGTGAACAGGTTTCGCAGAGTCATTTTCTAGTTGTTACGGATGATTAGTGAGGCTTGGCTATAAGGAGAAGTCAATTTGATATTTTGTGGTTTTTATCAGGTAGTATGTGATATTTAAAAAACAACTAAAAATGTTTCTCTCATCTGCTGGTTCTAAGGCCTTAATAGGAGAAAGTTGCTGGCTCTAGGTTAATTGTTCTATAGAGTATCCGAGGTTAATAGGCTCTGCCATACCCATTTATGAGCTGAATAGATTGGCCTACTAATGTTGCTGTCTTAGTCAGCTACCCGCAAGGCCATCATGAATGGGTTCCAAAATGGGCTAATAGGTGGAAGGTTCGTGTGAATTAGCTGCCAAATATTTTATTTGTGGATGAAAAAGAACCAGGTTTTAGTTGCTTTTGAAGTAGAAATGTGTTCGGTGATTATGATTTAAACTGTTATATTTTGATGGAGTTGTAGATTTTATCAGGGAAAGATCCCAACTCGGGGCACCTAGACTTTTTGATCTAATTTGACATATCAATTGCTTTCCAACTAGTCTTCTTATGGTTTGAAAACAATTTGGAGAAGACCCATTGTCTCAGATAATTCTCTTCTGGTGTTTCAATTCCAGTGAGTTTTTAAGAAAAATTTCCGAATCATTTATTTTTAATTTACATTTAATTTTGGAGAGAACATGAACGTATTTAACTTCTAAAATGAAAACACATCTTTTAATTTTGCGAATGAAACAATCTGTTCGTTATCAATAATTATTAGCTGCTCATCATAAAGAATGAAGAACATCAGTTTGCAGAGTTCTTACAAGCAGGTCCAAGATGGTCACTAGTTTTGTTCCATATGTTCAATTGCTTATTGCAACTGTCAGACTGTCTTCCAATTTTAGCATGTTTTATCTTATACGTCTTCCTGTGGTGGTCGTATTTTGATAATTTTGTATACTGGTCACAGGAGGAGTATGTAGCAGGAGATGAAGTTGGGAGGTTGGCCTGTGAACACGTGTATCATGTGTCCTGTATACAGCAGTGGCTGCGGCTCAAGAACTGGTGTCCTATTTGTAAGGGTTCTGCAGAACCCTCGCTGTCATCTTCCCTGCCGCGACCAACAAGTTGAATTCGGTAGTCTGATATTCTTTGTAAAGGAAAGTGCTTTTCTATCTCCCACGCATCCGGTGTACATATTTGATATTTTTGGTGACTCATTCAATCAATAAACCCTGCTCTCTAGGCTCTTAGTGGCAGAGGATGAACGTTCCATGGAAAAAACCGGAATGCGACTTCTGATGTTTTCAGTCTGCTGTTCGTGGTTGGTTTTACGCTTTTGTTTTAGGGTGAATGGTACTCGGAATCCCTTCAGAGTCCTGCATTTTTAAGAGCGAAGGGCGTTGTCCATGGAGATCATGGTCCATTTCATGGTGGAACAGCGAATTCTTGGGCCCCTTCTTCCTTGTCATGGCAAGTCTTTGTGAAATAATTCTGATGAGAAGAAAAAAGGTGTTTGATGACAAGCCAAACCCTGCTAGCACATCTCTAGACACTTTAAGGATCGATTTAAATCAATCGTGCAAGTATTCACTCGACTTTTTGGGCTTCTAGAGCTACTCAATTAGTTATGGCACCGGTGCATGTCCCCGTGGAATTTGCTGCCCCTGTTGTTCTTGGATACCAGCTTGGTAGCGCAAACGATTGCCTAGACCCTTTTTCTTCACCGAAATGTCTTAAAGATTATGAGCCGTTGATATGCTACCAAACTCATTGATCCATAATTGCTGTAGCTTCTGGCGAGCATCGTTTGTGTTTGACACGGTTCGTTGCTTTTATTAAGAATTAGCTGGAGACGAAGTTCATGGATTATGAGCTTGATGGTACCACCTGGAAGAGCGTTCTTGTCAGCCAACTATATGGTGAAATTGGACCTTAGACATCTGGAAGATTCAAGAAGTGGCCGATGGCAACGGGTCTCAAACATGACCAGCTTTCCTCCAACTAGACTGGCATTGTGGACTGATACTTGATGGCTCAGGAAGATCTGAGAGAACGCAACCTTGTTTGCCAGGGATGAGATAATCTCGTATCGACAGATTGGTCACCTAGACAAGCATGCTTCCAATCACAAGAGTGCAAACGTGCACTCTAGTATCAAGGCAATGAGCCACATATTCACAACATGGACCGCCACAATCCAAAAGTTACTGGCTGATGAACTAGCCAGTAACTTGGATTGAAATGGGAAAAGAAGCAAAACGAAACAGAGAACCATGGACTCCGTCCCTCATCCTAGCATACTTTCTCGAGTGCAGGATGCGCTCAGAAAAATTAGCAACTAAAACGAAGGGAATACATTCAGAAATAGTGGAACAACTTATGAGATCCTGACCAGTAACATTAACTTTGTCAATGCAATGATACATGGCCTTGTATCAGCTGATCCAAGGACCATTGTCCTGTCCACCTTAGGTGGTCTAAATTGTTGTACTCATGCGCAATCATCAGTATCGACCATTCAAGGACAAGGAACAAAGCAGCATGTCTGCAGGTTCTCTGAGTCTCAAATTCTGTTTCCAAACACTAACTACTCTGTTGGATGGCTTGTTCACCAACTCAGCTCATGCATTTCTTGGCAACAATGCCAAAGGAATTTTCCTTTTAGGCAATTAGAAAGTCTGTTTCCTACAACAATCCACACACCGAACTGACCTGTATCGAAAGCATGAGTTCACTTTGGATTAAACTTCTTTCCAGAGTGCAAGCTTCATACAATTATTAGCCTAAGGAGATGAACCTTAGAAGGGAATCGCGACTAAAAGTATCATCACTTCGCCTTAATTTATACTAACAACAATTTAACACAAAAACACTTTTCTGCAGCTTTCATCTTTCAGTGCTTCACCAACGCCCAAAACTTCAAATTCTTTCCCTAGTATTCTAGCATTCTTAGCTCTCCATCTTCAAGTTAATATGAAGCTTTACTTGATCTTAAGTAAAAGCTTTGAATGAAGATCAAGTGAAGATTTGTGTAATTAGTTCACTGCTTGCCTATGCCGCAGTCACCATTCTGGATAAGGAGACATCACATACTTGGACGAACTCTACTAAATCAGCCTATCACATAAATACAACAGTTACTCTCATATGGGCAGCCTGGCAATTTAATAATTTAAATCAGCAAGGATCACCAAGGAGAGCTGTGCAAAAGGATATCTGCCTTGTTCATTTACTTGATACAAAGGTCCCATCACTAGGGGAAAAAATAACAAGATTTGACATTTGTACATATATATTAGGAGCGGCTCAAGCAGAACATAAGAAAAAAAATTAAGCACTACATAAGAGCAACAGTTGAGCAAGATATCAACCAAAAAGAATAGGCTAGGTGAATGGAAGAGCCAAAACATCGAGGCCATTCAAAAATTTCAGCCAAAGCCCATCTGCATGTTTACCTCAATCACCTCTAGCTGCTGATTCGGTGACTTCTGTTTGGTATTAGAGTCCAACCATGAAAACATGAGATCTCATCTGTATGCATATGCATTTCTCCGTAAACTGACTTTTTATTATCAGAAGAGTAATTGCAACTTGGGTTCCTCAGGTTCCTCAGTCAGCCAGGGATCTAGCCCAAAATTTTCTATCCTTCTCTTTCTGCCAAAATAGTAAAGATCACATCATCAATTTGGGTGAAAGGAGGACATCCACTGCATGTCTCATAGAAGAAAGACAACTAAAAACCACCAACAAAGGATCTAGGGTTGCATAACCCTCCAGTTAAGAAGCATCTTTACCAACCATATTAGGCATAATTAGTACATTGATATTGCACCTGAATGACATTATTAACACCAAATCCATTTACATGTGTAGCAACAATTTTGTTTATTCCTTTTTGGTGGACACACTAGGAAATCCAACAACACACTAGGACAACAGCCAACATGGTTACTTGAGAGATTAAGGAAAGTACACATGCATTTCAACTTCTGTGGACTAGCCAAATCGAATGTTTGAGAATTGAGAATTAATATACTTAAATAGCAAGTAAAGAGCATATAAGAAAAAGCAGATGTGCCTATCTGCCTAGCCTGAGTAAACTGGAAATTTAGTGTCCTTAAACAACTGCTCATACAATACCTAATTTCCAGGATGCTGGGGTTCAACATCAAAATCCTAAAAGACTATAAGACTGATGCTCTACTGTGGGTGTTAGCATGAGTTATTCAAGCTAAAAACATACATATACTTTTATTCCACTTCTATAATCACTCTATTATGTTTGCTAGATTCCTTTGCTATAGTTTCGTATAACCTTGGCATTTAGATAAGCTTTTCTTTTTAATGAGGCAGAACACTGACTACTAATATCCATGCTCATACAAGCCCATGTAAATACTTCGCAAGGGATCTGTACTCAGAAGCAGCTCTTGCAACTGATTTGTGCCCCTCAACTAATCATTATATACCTGCATTTGAGCTTCTGCTACTTAATCTGGCAATTTTCTTTCTATTCCCCTTGAGCATGTAACTTCAAGGATATTTTTCACGGCAATCTCTAGAGCTAAAGTGAATGATTAATTAAAGGAACATTTCATTTGAAAAGTCATGTATGTACATTTCTTAAAGGTCTCTCATTGAGAAATGCCCAGGCCACTGCTTTTAATATATTTCATTATTCAAACTTGGGAGAAGAATAAGTCCTATTTCAATGCACATGCACTTGGAGAAACTGAGTCCATAGGTCCATTCAAAACCCCCAAAATGAAAAACAGAAACCATGTCCACTGAAGAAACTTAAGCGAAGACACCTGACACCAATTGTCAAGATGAATATATCGTATGCAGAGTACATGAATATAATTGTCATTCCTGTAAATTATGTGGATATGGCACTTGTCCAAATTCCTTGCCAAGGCTGATGATGGGATCAATCAATTCTATATGTATTAAACAACCATTGGTGAGAGCTCTCGCTTAAGGAAATGAGCCAGCAAAACATGTCATTGTGCATCTATTAAAGCATAACTGCAATAACTACACTCCATTCATTCTCAAATTTGGCACAAACAATAGACAAAACCTACCCATTTACACAGAACTATAATGAATATGTTTCTATTAAGGGACAATATCTGTTGATTTGCTTCATCTACACTCAAGATGCATTTTGGGAGAAGATGAGATACAAAAATGTCTACTTAAGGATAGACAAATTTCACAAAACCAATCATCACAGGTTAGAAACTATCCTCAACTCACCATTGCCCAGCAGGAAAAAATCCTGCCCATACTTCACATCTAAGCAGGAAAAAATCCTGCCCATACTTCACATCTAACCGAGCACAGCTTTAGATTGGTTTATCCTTCTTACATTTGCTATAGATAAGAATAAATGATTCGTGATTCCCCAACTCATTGTAAAAAATATGGCAACTTAATTCAGGCTTTCTTCATTAGAAATGTAACAGTTTTCAAGTTTGGCCAAGTGGATGATGTGTGTAATCTTTTCAATGATGGATAGGCTTCCCGTAGTTTATATATGTCTAAATATAGAAGTACATTCTATGCATACAATTGACATATGTTGCACTTGAAACCTATAGATGTCAATGTTTAAATTAGGTTTGTACGTCATTGCCAAACAAGGAAAATTAAGCATGCAAGTCTAGTGAAGACTATCAGAAATTGAATGTTTTCCAATGTAAGTAAATTACCAAAGTAGTCCAGATTACCTTTTCTACTAAAAGTGCTCCAGTGCTTGCTAAATTGTATCTTTTGTAGAACCACAGAATTACAATATTTTGCAATCTTCAAAAAATATTCATAGGAAATGTCGTTAAAATTATAAAATTGTATGAAAAGCATGTGCACCGTAAAATTAATTGATTTTAAGACTGGATTAATTTTATAATACACTCAATGAACAATTCCATCACTCAATCTAATAACCAAAAGAAACCACCACACCATGTAATAACCACAAACAAAATCAAATTAGATATACAGATCTTAAATACTGACATGACAAAGGATAAAACTCAAAATTGTTGACAGACATAGGAATTCTTGTTGGCAATATTCTTCAAAGCCAATGTTTTATATCAAGATTTTGGGGTTGTTCCCTCAAACTAGTTACTTGTACTTCGGGTTAATTGCAGTTGATTGTGCCTATCAAAGACGAAAGAAATTTAAAACACGAGGTTGAATTGTCCCTTGCTGACTAGCTAGTGAATTTTGTCAACCTCCATGGCTTTATAAAACAAGGCTATTTCCATCCTTGCTCATAATTTTCGATCAGGTTGTTCCCACATTGACCACTTAGTGTAGGTTGTGAGCATCCACAACTTTTATAAAGCATCATTTAGCGTTGGAAAAGCACTCTTAAATGATGTTTAAAGGTTGGTGGGCTCTAATATTGAGATGGTTGAGTTCCTTTTTGGGCTTTCTTAGGAGGCCATTAGAGAAGAAAGTAACTGGAAAATGAGGATGACTCAGCATAAGTCAACACACATTTTTAACTAGTGCAGCGAGTTGACTCATGATCCTAGTGCTAAGTCCACTCTGATTCTGTTTGTAGCATGACCTAACGAGAATTGACGTTTTGACTCATGATATCATACAAATTCACAAGCGAAAGCTTCAACTACATTAATTAGCTTTTAGTTTCAGGATCTGATAAAGATGGTGAATGCATTCAGTGTACCAAAAGCCAGGGTTAGACGGTCTTAAATTTAACAATTATTTATAGATATCTCTCAACTTCCATAAAATCTAAATGTACCTATTTTAAACAAGTGATTGATAGTACATGCTCCCAAATGGGAAGATGTTTGCTTTCGATGTAACATCGGGAGCATCTTTTCCAGCATGCACCCTTCTCCCTGATATAAAAGAAGGCACCGGGGTTAGCTAACAACTATTACATACTGAAATAGAACAAGAGAAGCTTAAAGAAGATGGGGAAACAGAAGCAGCTACAGACTCCAGGTGTCTCAATTCATTTGAACATGACATTTCTACATTGAGACTGCACAACTTTAAGTGTCAAAAGTAGCTCGTGTGAATTATGCATTGAAAAGCATCTGGGAGAAGGGAAAAAGATATCGATTTCTAACTATGAAATTTAATCCTTTGTGCAAAGTCCATGAATCCATAATAAAAAGACGACATCCTTAAGCAAAAATGAACAGTGACTATGGATTTATCGCTATTTGACGTTCTCACCAAGGCAACTTAACGTAAAATCTTCTCACTATATGGAGATCTTTATATTCAGTTGAACTTCAGGAATTGGTGAAAGTAACAGATTCTTGTACCATCAGAAATTGCATTTACACATCACATTCCACAAAATAAAGCAGTGTCAAGAATGTCGCCTTGGTTTACAAAACCTTCATGAGAAAGGGTGACCGTTGCTATACAGCTGAACCAAAATTTTTTGGACAGCTGCTCTCTTTCATTGATTATGCACTTAATATGGCTCGAAAGTCGTCAATAATTTTTCAACCGTTTCGAGTAAATGACGAAGATATTTCAAAGGCCCGGCCAGAATGAAGATTCACCTGAATGATGGTTTTCTAGTCAAAGTATGCTATTTGATCTCCTCATGAAGTCAATGCTTTAATGCCTTTGCTTTTGCACATTCAGGATGCTGATAGAGGAATTGCTTTTCAAATGAATACTGCCAGACGAATGGCAAGCCCAAGATGATACATTCTCCATCTGTGCAAAGTATTTAAATAATCTGGAGTCTCCAGTCCTCAGTTTATCCAGGTTATCTTCACAATGATCTAAATCCTCTGATATGATATGAAATGTCAATTTAACATACATATCAAAGTTGATTAGCTATTTTGACAATTTGCAAAAGTAAACATTAGAAACTGTAAAACTCTACTGCACAGGTTTTACCTTTGAAAATCAATGCAAGATAAACCTTGAAGATCCTTAGAATTCATTCTCATGGACAATGCGTCGAGGGAGAGCAGGAGCTTGGTGCTGACTATGCAAGTGAGTCAACCGCAATGCAAAAACGTTTGACAGAGCAATTAACAAAGGGATCTTTAATGAAGCACCTCTGTCACTTAATTCCGACTTCCCCCATTTGCTGCAGCAGGCAAATGCAGATTGAAACATAGGCATGTACTTGATAAGAGCAAGAACAAGGGATCAGAACACAGCCACTTTTCTGAAGACTTCTATTGAGCGCAATGGACTGTCTAAGAAGAATATATCAACAAAGAGCATCTCATCTCATCCCTCATATGAACGCATGGAAATTTTTTCAAGTTGCAATGGCCAGTCTTCTCCAAGTTGCCGTGGGTTTAACTCCATTGCAGCCTTGAAATCAAGCATGGATATTGAGCATGGCGAACTCTCTTCCTGCATGCCTGCAACTACAGGGCTACTACCTCGTGTAGCCAAGTGATTTTTTGATGAGGACATGCCAATACTGACCCTTCCTGGAACTTGCAGCTTCTGAAGAGGATGCCCTTTTGGAACATTCCCAGGTCTAGCCCCAACCAACTCAACACAAGACCTGATCAACTGCTTCAAGTATACATCTAAAGAACTGTTCAAGATATTCGCACAATCTTGGGAGACCCCTCCAATTCCCTGACCTGCTGCAATCTGCTCCATTCGTTTCTTCAGCATTTCTGAGTCGAACAGCTGACCATAATCATAACAGCTAACATAATCACCATTGTTTGCTACAGGAAAACTTCTAGTGCCGCCACCTATACTAGGAGAGCAGAGTGGGATCCCAAGGGGGGCAACCAGAGAATTTCTTGCAGAATCTAAGATGTGTACCTGCTCCACATCTTCCATTTCTTCAAGAACAGGAATAAGTGTCTGATCTTTACCATGTGCCCTATATTTATTTATTGGTTGCTGAATTGATCCTTCCTTTTCATCCTCAGGAGGCCGAGTAACTGACCGCATATGCTGAAACGGTCTTGTGTAATCTCGCGGAGTCAACTCACCATTCTCCCTGATAACCTTCCTACCACTCTCTTCAGTACCTGCAGAGTGAGACAAGCAATCCGCTTTG
The DNA here is from genome assembly GCA_014858505.1 of Corymbia citriodora subsp. variegata. Taxonomy (NCBI): domain Eukaryota; kingdom Viridiplantae; phylum Streptophyta; class Magnoliopsida; order Myrtales; family Myrtaceae; genus Corymbia; species Corymbia citriodora. The sequence continues at coordinate 16,800,973 of CM026412.1, forward strand.
CCATTTGGTCCCAAAGGACTTGGCCGATCCTTGACTTTGCGATCACGGATTCCAGACCTGACCTTTCTAGGGGACAGAGGAAGGACACCATTAGACCACACAGAAACATTTGGGTTTTGATTCGGGATGACCGACAAACTTTGCTCATGCCCATCTTCTCTCCTGAGTGAACTCTTTGGATCTTGAGAAACGGATGGAGGTGGAGTTTTGGCTTGGAATGCGTTCTTCAGTATTGACCGTATCAATTGATTGTGAAGTGGAAGATTCTCTCTCCCAAGCACCCGGCAGCATTGCTTGTCAAACTCAACCTTGTTCAGCTTCTGGCTCAAAAACCTATCCAAATAATAAAAGTACAGCTTTGACCTTTCCACTCCTAACCTCTTGACTATTTGAGCTTTCAGGTCAACTAGATCAATTCTCGAGCTCTGCTGCAGTTGCATTTCTTCAAAATGGAATTATCAAAGGAACACTTTCGAGTAAATGCAGCACCCAACCAAAGTCAAAATCAAAAATCTCCCCAGCTCCCAGAAACCCAAAATTCTCTCATCTGAAGACCACTCATTGCGAGAACAACTGACGAGGACTTATCTGGGAAAAAGGGGCACTCAAAGACTCTCCAATACATGTCATGATCCTGAATTCCCAATTAAAAAACTCATAAATAACATTTAAGTTTCCAAAGAACACAAAATCGACCAACCCAGGAACAACACAGAGCAAAACCAAGTCTCATATCTTCAGCAAAGACAGAAAGACCTCCCGAGCAAAGCAGGTCTCAGCACATTCAGCCACTTCAAATCAAGCCACACCACCCGACCGCAAGAATCAGAAACCCTAAATTTTAAATCATCCAATGGCGGTGCTTCGTCTCTGCCTACAGAAAACATCAAATTAAGTTACTCCCCCGCGCCACGGAGCACCCATTGCCACACACCACTCAGAAGCTACTTAGTTCGAAACGTTCGAATCTAAGTCCAACAGAGAAGAGAGAGATCGGAAAGCCGGGAAATTTCGAGCAAGAAACAGAGCAAAAAACCAACGAAGGGAAAGAACCCAATCGCACAGAGCAAGAACCAATGGAGGACGAGAGCGAAGGAAGAAGGAGAGCCTACCCGGAAAAGGGTGTCCGCAGATTGGTCCAGGAGCTCGACCCGCGAAGTCGCCGAGGAGGATTGAAGAAGAGGGTGGTGGTGTCCGACCGGGAGCAATGACGGGAGTCGAATCTTGAACACAGCTTCGGAAGAAACCCAGCTGCCGATTCTCGCTTCGAGAACCCGGGTTCCGTCGTGGGTCGGGGGAGGACTAATTGCTGGCGAGCTCGTGTCGGGAAGGCTTTGATCTGCCGGAGCTTGTCAATAGATTGCGTCCCTCGATCGCTGCTAATCCTACGCTCCCCTGTCTCTCTCTCTCTCTCCTCTCTTCTCTTCTCTTCTCTCTCTTCGTTCTTGGTCGCTCTCCTATGCTCGCTCACTCACTTCTCCTTTCTTTTTTGCCTTTTTCTTTTTTAAATAACACTGAGGAAATTCAGTTTTGCGCCTGTTTTTTCACCCCAATTTCACAATTGCCTCCATTTTTCTTTCCTTCTTTTCTGTCTCCAAGAGGTTTGCTCGAGAGGGTGTGTGCCAGATTAAGAGAATGGGATTGGGTCAAAGTGGGGAAATTTTTCATCATGGATCAGTTCTTGGCTGTCAAATGAGAGGGAAGAAAAATTAGGAAGAATTTCCAAAAAACAAACCCTTAAAATATTACCTAATTCGAAAAGCATGGCCCCATAGTCGACCTTATCTCGGTTAACTTAGTTGGATGACTTTTCGAGTCGAGTAAACTCGCTAGCTCATCACTATTGAAATATCGGCCTTATGACGAGCTTGTGTGACTTGCACATGCATTCTTCTACTCATTTTGGAGGCTTTGTAATTTAAGAATGATATCTAATTAAAATGTGTGTGAACCATGACGTTTAAATTAAAATGCCTAATAAGTTATTAAGACGAGGGAAAAAAGTGGAAAATTTTCTTATTTCAGGGTTTCCGCATTCAAGGATGGAGGATCAAGGGAGGTATGGAAGGAGGATGAAGGGTGCATTTGGTTCAGTTTTGCAAAATCCCCCACTAACTCGGGTGAGCATTCAAATATCTGTTCTACATTCATTCGTGAGGATACTCCTAATGGATTGAAAACCATATCAACAGTTCTTCCATCTTGCAAATAAGGCATATCTTGTCTAGGTAAAAATTTGGAAATGATACATTTATTTCCATACCTTCCAGCTATTTTATTACCCACTTTGATTTCACGTTTTTGTAAAATAAAGACACAAATAGTTTCATATTATGACTAGTAATGCAGTACAAATAATTCCCGATATCGACATTTGGAATAGAAACAAGCAAAAAGCTTTTCATAATTTTGAATCATAGATAATATAACTGAATTGTCAAAACAAAAACTTGATAAATACGACGAATATTTGACATTAGCAGAAGACATGAATTGAATTGAAAAAAGAAGAAGTAAGTCGTAGAAAAAAGACATAGTATAAGTGTCATTTGTCCTATATGTGCAAATCAAAATCGGGCAGATTTTTTTTACTCGGAGTAGAGCATAAACCTAAAAGAATTGAAAAAAGTCCCATTCAGGAACAAGAAAATGACAGATTTGGATTAGATCTCGATGAAACAATACATCAATGAGAAGTTTATTTCATAATTTTAATGGAATCTTTAATGGAACTTTAGCTTTAGCTGGTCGTGACCTAGAAGCCACCGGTTTCGCTTGGTGGGCTAAGAATGCACGACTTATCAATTTATCCGGTAAACTATTGGGGGTTCATGTAGCCCATGCTGAATTAATTGTATTTTAGGCCGGAGTAATGAACCTATTTGAAGTGGCTTGTACTAGAAAAGCCTATGTATGAATAAGGATTAATTTTACTTTCCCACTTAGCTATTTTAGGTTGGGGGGGGGGGGGGGGGGGGGGGGACATCGAAAGAAAAAAGGGGTTTGTCAATTCTGTCCAAAAAAAGAGGAGAATGCACATTTGCTTGAAACAATTTACAAATAACTGTTTTACGTCTTTGAGCACGCATAGAGCCTTTGATTATGTCTTGACGAAAATCTGAATGCAAATGCTAAAAGCCCAAAATTACTTGGGGAAATACAATTGCATTTGGTAAAATTTCTTTGCAAATGGACTTTGAGTTGAATGTGCATTTGATAAAAAAAAATTTTGCAATGGGTTTTGAGGGGCATAATATATATATAATTTGAAAATTGAACTAAACCCTTTGCTGGACCAGTGAAGGGCTACGGTCGCTGGCGAGCCAGATTTGGCGCCGGTGGCCGTTGGCTCGGGTGACCTCCGGTGAGGGTTGTGTGACCCTTGGTGAGGGTTGCTCGACCTAGGTACCGTGCGACCCAGGTGACCATCGCCTGGGTCTTGTGGCCTTAGGCGGCCCTTGCTTGGGCCTTGCGAGGGTTGTGCGTCATCGTTGAGGGTCGGCGGAGGTCATTAGGCCAGCCGAGGTTGGGCGACCTCCGTCAGTCCTCGGTTTGGTCACGTGGCCCTCGCCGGAGGTTGCCTGACCTTGGGCGACCTTAGCTAATCGCTGACGGCCACTGGATCTAGCTCACTAGCAGTCGTAACCCTTTACTGGTCTAGTGAAGGGCTGCATCCTTTTCCAATTAAAAAGAAAAAATCAAGGGAAAAATCGAAAACATGAAGAATTAGTGAGGATAGTTTTGGAAGGGAAAAATTAATTTTAGCATTTCGCTAAATACTAAAAGCTCAAAGCTAGTAGGGACTAGCTTTGAGCTTTGAGCATTTTGAAGGCCAGCTTTCAACTGAAAGCTAGCTCCAACATTTCCCAAGGGGCTTTCAAGCCTTAAAGCCCATTGAAAATGCCGAACCAAACGCAGCCGAAATGATGCAAACTTGGCAAGGCACTTTTGTGAGTAACAAGAATGTGGCAAGTTCGGTTTTCAACTTACTGATTCAAGTGCAACTTGTTCTCATTTTCAATCTTTGAGCGTGCTAATTGCGACTTCTTTAAATGGATTAATTATGCATCAGTGATGATCCAATCCCGCCTGGGGCATTTGGTGAACTTCTATGATGCAACGATCAAAACCCAATATTTTGTATAATGAATCTCGGGAGAAGATCTATACTTTTAGCTAAAGCTCTTGAAGATACAGGGAATACCTAAATCATGAACAACCATTTTTTCGGTGCATATCGCTTAAATTAAAATGCCTAATAAGCCACATAGAAGAGGGAAGAAAAGGGAAAAATTCTTACTCTAGGGTTTCTGCATTTGAAGATAGAAGATCAGTGGAGATGTGGAAGGAGGATGGACCAATGCAAAATCGGGAGGCACTTCTGTGTGTAATAAGAATGTGGCAACTTCGGTTTCAATTTATCAATTCAAGTGCAACTTGTGCTCAATTTTAATCTTTGGGCATGCTAATTGCAGCTTCTTCAAGTGGATTAATTATGCATGGGCTACGATTAATCTTGCTGAGTCATTTTATGAACTTTTACAATGTAACGACCAAAACCTAATATTTTGTATGATGAATCTCAAGAGAATATCTAGACTTTTAGCTAAAACTCCTAGATTGTGTTTGGTAGTCATGATAAAATTTGAGATAGAATAAAATTTATCATATTTTGCATTTGGTACCTATTCAAGATAGGATAAAGTCAAGTATAAGAGAGATATAGGCCGGATAAAATTATCCCATGAGAGAGGTGAGATAAATGTGGGTAGAATTTCTATTTCCATAATAGCAAAGTTATCTTTCTTGAATAACAAACTTATTAAATTAACAAAACTGAAATTATATTTCAATATAAATAGTATTTGGCTTCTAGCGTAAGAAATTCAAAATAATAAAAATAATAAATTTAGTATTTGATTTAATCTTATTTTTTATTTATATATTCAACTTTAATTCTATCTTATAATATAAATTCAAGATATAAATATAAATATAAATATACATTTTTTTACATATTTTAGGCATATTAGTACAATTTAGTATTTAATAAAATTTAATTAGAGAACGATGGAAGGGGAAAAATAAAAAAAAGAAAATAATTTAAAAAAGAGAGGAAAAATAAAATAAAAATAATTTGGCAAATAGTGTCGCAAGAGATTCTTACTATCTTTGTTTGTAAATATTTAGGTTTATTTATACTAATATGCCATTTATACAAAAATAATGTATATAATTAGATGTTAATATATCCGACTTTATTATTGTGATTGATTAAATAATGAATAAGATATAACAAAATTCCTAGATTTTATATTCTATCCTATCCAATCTTATCCTGATTATAAATTAGGATGACCAAATGGAGCCTTAAAGATGCAAGCAATACCTCAATTGTGAACAACCATTCCTTTGAAGCAATCTGTAATTTCAATTAATCCCACAAACAATTTTGGGAATAGATTTCATGGAAATGGAGCGAGGCTTGTAGCTTAGAGAATCAAAGCATAAGAAAAGGTCAATAAAAAATCCCAATCACTATGTGTACACATGAAGCAAAAATATCAATATTACATGTTCTTGCATTATTTCTCCCAAAGATCTCTCTTGCGCTCAATAAAATTATTAAGTGAATGTGTCAATTATGATATAATTCGATCTCTAGACAAAAATATCAATATTGCATGACCTTGCATATTTTTTTCTTCACCGCATTCCTCTACATTTGCAAATTGGGAACACTGTTGTTTAAGAATAGCGTGGCTGCATCACATATAAACATAAGCAACGTCGTGATTCAATTTGAATCCGCCGGACAAGTGATTAGACTTTAAATGTACAAAAAGGCCCTGCACTCATTTGAACTTTCAAGTTTAAGCCCACGGGAACCCGGCCTCTCTCTAAGGATTTGGCCCTTTCTCTTCCTCTTTGCTTAGGTAAACATTTGCCATTCCAAATTAGGAAAGAAAACAATAATAAAATAAGGGGTCAATTCCAAAAAAAACCCCAAACTTTAGGTTTAGTCCCAAATATACCCCGAACTTTTTTTTGTTTCAAGAAAAACCCTAAACTTTAGGTTCAATCCCAAATCTGCCCCGAACTTTTCTTTGTCTCAGAAAAAACTTCAAACTTTAGGTTTAGTCCCAAATCTGCCCCAAACTTTTCTTTAATCTCAGAAAAAACTCCAAACTCTTAATCTATTCCCAAATCTATCCCAATTTTTTTTTGTCAAAAAGAAAATCATCAAATTTTACTATAATCCTAAATTTGCCCTCATTAGCCTCTGTCCAAAAGCCGTATTAGTAATCCCTAATTTTTTATATCCTAAAATGGTTTTATTTTGAAAATAATTTTCTATAACATCTTGTTTATGTGTATTTATTATCTATGTGGAAATGCCATGTTAAGTTGGGACTAGACCATGGGGTATATTTGAGAACAGATAAAAAATTGGTGATTTTTTTAGTACAAATGGAGGGTAAAACCCCAAATTAGTATACCCGTTAATTGTGGTGTGTTATTTAATTTAGAAATTTAACGGAAAATAATATATGATAATTTTTTTTGGTGGTCAAAAAAATAATTTTGGGTAAATTTGTCATATGTGTACCAATTTGAGATTTTTTTAGACAAAACAAAATTCGGGGTAGATTTGGGACTAAAATTAAAGTTTATGGTTTTTTTTTAGACAAAAGAAAAGTTCGGGGCAGATTTGGGACTAAACCTAAAGTTTGGGGTTTTTCTTGAGACAAAAAAAAGTTCAGGGTATATTTGGGACTTGACCTAAAGTTTGGGGTTTTTTTTGGAATTGACCCTAAAATAAGGGTGCATTTGTTTGAGGAAATGTGTTTTCTCAGATTTAATTTTTTGAAGTTCCACTCATTGGTTTGTTGAAAATGGTTAGTTAATCGAAAACACTTTCTAATAAAGGAAAATATTCATATATAAAATTAGAAAAGTAAATTCCTAAACTAAATAGGTAAAAACACTTTCTAGATTTCTCTTCTTGAATTTTTTAATGATTTACTTTTTCTTTCATTTAAAAGATCAAAATTTAAATATTTAAATATTTTTCTTTTTTGTTGTCCTTCTTCCTCCTCCACCAATTGCTAGGCCTTAGCAATCGACTGCAAATGTGGGCCAATGAGGGCGAGCTAGAGCCTCGCTAGCCTCGCCACAGCAAGCTTGAGCTCAACTTTGGGTGAGGTTGGTGAGGCTCGAGCTTGCCCAAGATTGATTAGGTTAGCCCTCACTAAGCCTTAGCTATGGCGCCAGTGACCTTGTTGGGGCCATTATTGAGGCTAGCCAACTAGTGGAGGAGAAAGAAAGAAAGAGAAAAGAGAGAGTAAAATGTAAAAACTAAATTATTTAAAAAATGATTTTTTGCATGAGATAAAATCATGAGATTGAAATCATTTTTCAAATGAGATCTAAACACTTTTCAGTCATATATCTCCAAATAAAAGAAAATTAACCATTTTCCTAAAAAATAATCTCGCAAAATATTTTCCTTTTTCATGAAATTTTCCTCAAACAAATGCACCCTAAAGAAAAATTTGGCTAGCATAAAAAAAAGGAAAGGGATTCTAAGCCAAATTGGAAATAACAAAGAAGGAAAAAGAAATTAAGGAAATGTGGAAAGAAATTAAACTGGAAATGAAAAGAGGAAAGATGAGGAAAATTGAGAGGACGGTTTCCTTCTTTTTGAGGCAAAAAATTGGTCATATAGGGGAACAATTCTCGGCTGTACAAATAAAACATACTCGGCTATATACAGAGCTCGACAAATACAGAGAAGGTAAGGCACGATACAGAGGGAAAAGCGAGTAGGGAAGAGGATAAGAAAGAGTTGGTTTTTCAGTAAAAACCAAAGAAAATAGGCATAGTGATTCTAGGCTGGAGAACAGGGCAGAACAGAGAAGAATTTGGGCCAAAATAGAGGAGAGACTGTTTGTATAGCTAGTCGAAGTCCCCTCATGTAAACCTGCCAAAATGTGTTATAGATCCATTTCTCGATCCATATTTGATAGACTGAGTTGTACAAGAGCAAGTTATGTTTATACTAATTGAATCATAAATGAGTTTAAAATGGTAAAACCCAAAATAATATAGGTATTATATAGGTTCACATCTTGCTTACAACATCTAATTCACATTTATGACTCTCTTGCCCTCACTTATTTTGTATTGTGACTCTGTGCTTTTACTTTAGTTTGGGTATGAGCTTTATAGATTATGTCAAATATGGAAGTATTTTAAAAATATGGATCAAGTTAGATATGGATTACTAGATTTGTATTGAATAAAAGTATATCAAAATAGGTTAATTTGGATCATATCATTTTTGACTCAATCCATCTGCTTGATGGATTTACCCTCAAATGACTTGTAGAATCAGTTATCGTCCTTGGTGGTTGCAAGGTGAAACATCCGTGACACTTGCACAATCCTATTATACATTTGTTATGATTTGATCCAAGTGTTTACCCTAAAATGGGTTTGTAATCCCAAACCTAGCACATGGCATGATTCGTCGTGGAATGAGTTTTACTACAAGTTATGATCCTTCGCGCTTGATTTCGTCTTATAGTTCTCTCATTAACTTATTATGGATGTTATGATATGCCATCTTTTTCCATCGAATTGATCTCGATTGCTTTTTTGTAACTTGTTTCAATGTATATATTTGAGACGGTAATCGGATTACAAATGTTATTCTAATTCAAGTTAGTTTGCATCATTTTGATTCACGTTTGCTGTCGCATTTCTTGAAGGTTCGTTCACAGATTGTTAAGGCTTGTCCAAGGATTGCATTTAAGTTTGGGAGAGGGCTGGACATTCACTATCCAAACCTTTAACATATGTTACTTGTGTTATAAAGTCCTGAAATTTCTTCCCATTTTGAGATTAATAAAAATGGTTAATTCTCAATGCACTGTTAGTCGAGTCACCTTGAATTGATCACTCAATGGTAATTGACTTATTCGAAAGGATAATTAAGAATCGATATGTGTAAGGCTAGGGAAATTGATCCGGGATTTACCTCTCGACCATAAGGATCGAAGAGGTACAATACCATACCCTTATAAAGCAATTAGCGAATGAAAATAAATCGATTATAGATGAGTAAAAGGCCGGATTGAGGGTTATTCCACACGACCTTGATATCACGATAATCGATGAAAAACTGATTTCCTTTTTGACTTTGTATGTGGGATGAGAAATTTATTCATCGAGATTACATGACAACCGAGGGTTGCCCGGGGATTTAAGGAACCGAACGTGGATTGAAATTATTTGACCACGAGTCAATTTCGCGTAAAAATCCTAAAAGCCGCTCGGTAGTTTAGGTCGTACTAAAGTCATAATCGACGGATTTTAACCTCGATTTTCAATCCGATTTCAAGTATCGAAATTGTAAGGACCTTACGAATAATTATTTTGATGCCGTCTCATTGATCCTCAAGTTTTTATGGTAAGATCGGAAAAGTCATAAAAAAGAGATATCGGGCCGAGAAAATTGAGCCGCAGGAAACGGGCCCAACCGTAGGCCCATTGGACTTTTTTGCCACAAGGGTTGGCCCGCCCAGGGCCCATGGGATTGGTGAAATTCCCATTTGCCCTTGGCTTCTAGAAGATTGATTTTTGGAAGCCTTAACCCTAGTTAATTCTTTAGTAAAAAAGTAACCATAGTTTGGGTTGGCTAAACTCAACTTGCCAATTAAGTTTTCACTTTTCTCTCTCCTCTCTTTCTCTCCCCTCTCTCTCAGCTGCACCTCAGTCCCCTCTCCCTCTCTGTGTTTCTTTTTTTTCTCTTCATTTCCTCTGTTTTCTGCTGTTGTCTTCCTCTGTTTCCCCTGTTTCTACTTCTGGTTGCTGCAGTCTTCATGTCTGGCTGCTGCTGTTGTGGCTCCTACTTGCTTCTGTAGCTGCGGCAACTTGCGGTTGCTACTGTGGAGGCTCGGGTTTGCTGTTTCTGTATTTTCTGCTTCTGTTTCTGCATTTTCTGCTGCTGTCCACTGCTGTTTACTGCTGTTTTGGTCACTGCAAGTTGCTGTAATTGCTGTGGGTCGCTACTGGTTGCTGTTGCTGCTGTCCGGGACACAGCTAGCTGCTGTCCAGTCGCTGTTGGCTCTGTTTTCTCTCTGTTTGGTGTCCAAATAGCCATGTTGGGGGCTGTTTTGCCAAGTTAGGTTGTTTTCTGTTGCCCGTTGTCAATTCCGAGCGAGCCGCTCATTGTTCTTGCCGCCACTGTCGTCTTGGTACCTTCGGAATGTTTAACTTATGAGTTAAATTCCTAATCCTCGATTAAGGTACTAAACTCCATTAGAGGTTATTATTTTAATGTTGAGCTTGGTTTATGCTTTTAATGATGAGTAATTAGTATTTGTTAATTATTTAATCTTGATTAGTATTAATCATAGTTAGATTAATTTAACCTAGGTTAGATTAAGGTTAGCACGTTAAATTAAAGTAACCGTAGTTGGTTAAAGTAACTGCAGTCAAATTTATTAACCGTGGTTGAATAAAGTAATTTTAGTTGAGTTAGTTAATTGTAGTTGGGTTAAATAGTAATTGTGGTTAATATTAATATATTATTTATTAATTTCGAAATAAATATTAATTAATTATTATTTTCGGAATTAATTAATTATTATTTTGGCAATTATTTATTATTATTATTTTTGGAGTAATAATTAATTAATTATTTTTGGAAAATAATTAATTAATTAGTTATGGATGATAATTAATTTTGGATGTTGAATATTTATTGTTGGGTAATTATTAATGGAATATTTTTGGAATAAAGTATTATTTTTGGAAAGTACATAATAATTATTTATGTTAGTATTGATTATTTTTGGTGGATTATTATTTGTACTTTCCTCATGTGGATTATATATCGAATACATATATACATGCCGCCTTTGATGATATTGTTTAATATGTATTCGGTGGAGTAAATTTGTGGACTACGATTGTGAATTAGGTTTGATGTATTCAACATATTTGTATGATCACATGTGAAAAACATTTGTATTCACGTGACCACATGTGAAATATTACTGCATTACATGTAGAAATTGTGGTGAATTAATATGTACAAACATGAATCATGTCTGTATTGGCTGCCCTAAAAGATAATGAAATGAGCATCAGTGATTGATATGCTTGCATGGTCACATAAGAGCCCGTCACTCAGTGGGGGATTTGTGGTTGACAAAGTCTGTATTATCGGAATGCCTGGCGGGGGTTTGGATGCGGGTCGTGGTAGAGGCCGGACCTATACTCCTTCGGGAATGCTGTCCGGACGCTAGACGTAGCCGTGTCTAATGGGGTGGGACGATGCTTGGTTAGGTCGATAGACTACCAACTTGTGTGTTGGAAGTAAAATTCCCCCAAAGGCTGTTAACAAACAGAACACGAGCGAGTGCATTGTGCATGAGACAACTTGAAAGGTGTTCTAGTTTGATATATTTGCTGCATTGAGGTGGGCATTTAATAAATTGTATCATGCAGGTTGCGTGTGCCAAGAGCGAGGTAAGGATGCCTGTGATTGCAATTGTTAACTATTAATAATTGCATAAGAGCATTGGCTTAATTGTGCGTCTAATAATGGTTGAATGGATATTATTTTTTTGTTGATTTGTGGGCGATAGAAATATTGCACGTTTAGGGCGCACCTAAGGTGAGTAGGTCTCCTACTCGAGGTTTAGGTTATTAACTTATTGAAATTTATCTCACTAGTTATTGTATAACCATTTCCAAGACCTTAGCATGGCACGCTTCCTAGTGAGGTTTGGTGTCCCAATGGACATGGATACCGTGATCATGCCGCGTCTTGCTTCTGGTTAGCCTTTTATCTATGAGTTCCATGTCACCACTATTTGGGTGGATGAGGGCTTGATTAGGTGGACTCCACACCTTTTCAAGGCCTTGTACATGCGATGGGGTGATGAGCTCTTTGGTCTCAGTAGGGGATTCGACGGGCCCCTTCTGATGGTTGCACCAATGAGGTTTGGGATCCCATGGTAGTTGATGTCCTTGACAGTGCTGTAGAAGACTCGACTACCGGGGAGGAGGATCTAGAGGAGGATTCGGAAGAAGACCTGGATCAGTTTTTCGCGTAGGCATTTAAAGCCTACTTTTTGAACTAACCCTTGTACATAGCGGTAGAAGTAAGTTACCCGGCCTAGTCCCTTTTTGTGTAGGCCTACAGGAAAAAGAGTCCAAGGAAGGGCATGTGCATATTGCTTTTCCCAAGGTAACTAAAGTAGTGTTTGTTTATGATATGTGTCTTTCTGCTATCCCTGCTGCTGTTGTTGATTGGGTGGAGTACAAATTGTTTTTGCATGAGCATAATTCAAAAGTTAAAAATGAATGGTCAACAACAAATCTTGGGAAGTTGCAAATCAAATGACCGCAAGTGAAATAGGGGTTGTTGCGGACTCAAGGACGGAGTCGTGACACGTGTGGTGTAAGGGTCCTTTTTTTTAGAAATTCCACTGCTTATTGCATCTTAATTCTCATGTGTTGGGAAAATTGTCAAAAGAGTACTAAATTCATTACTTTTTTGCCAATTCAATCTTAACTCTTTGCCAATTGAGTCTAAACCATTTTACTTTTAGCCAATTGAGTCAATTTGATCAATTTTGATCGAAAATCATTAACGTGGATACTAGCAGTACCATTTAAGATGGTTAGTACTGACGTGAATAATTTTTAATAATATATATTTTTTTTATTTTCCTTTTTCTTCCTTTAGTTGATGACCGACCATTGGCAAGTCTTACCTGGGTGAGGGTTGCCCTCACCTACCATAAGTGAGGTGCAACTGACCCGCCTAGGCTAGGGTGGCCTCACCTGACATTGCCTAGGCCAACCCTTGCCCAAGTTAGGGTGGCCTCGCCCAACATTGCCTTTAGCTTGGGCAAGGGTGAGCTTGGCAAGGGCCAACCTCACTAGAGGGGAGCCTCATTGGGCCTGGGTGAGGCCGATCCTTGCTAGGGCCTCGCTTGGGTAAGGGTTCCCTTATAGGGCTTGCCCTTGCTCAGTCAGCCCTCACTTGTGGTGAGCAAGGCTAGCCTGCTTAGTCATGGCCAAAATTGGTTAAAATATTATTAAAAATTATCCACATTAGCATCGGTTGGACGACCAGCATTCATGACGGTGAGTTATGGCCAAAATTGGTCGAATGGATTCAATTGGCAAAATTTAAAAATGTTTAGGGCCGAATTGGCAAAATAAGATGTTTATGACTGAATTGGTAAAAGTATAATAATTTTAGGACCTTTTAAACAAATTTCCACTAATGTGTTTATATTCTAATCTCTTTTTGCAATCAGGTGAAAATAGAGAGATTTCCCACGCATGATTTAGACATTTTCCTTTTATTTAGGGCAATGCTATTTCTATCCTTTTTTGAATTAAATACTCATTATTTTGGTTAATTGACTGAAACACCCTCTTCTCTCTCTCCCCCCCTCCAATTTATTTATTTATTTTTAACATCCTAACTGACAAATATGCCTTCATTTCTATCATCTCTCTCATCATATAAATGCATAACTACACCCAACAAGATATCATCTTATCCTACATCCTTTTATCACTTTGCCTAAAGGAGGTTATTAATTTTAATTTATGGTCTCACAGGATTTAATCACAAAGCAAATTAGAAGATTAGAAATATCTATTTATAATTGCTATAATGGCTTCTAAACACACATTTAATTGCTTTTTTTGTCAAATAGTTTTAACGAAACTTTATTTAAAGTTAAATTGTAAGATGGATTAATTTTAACAACTCTATTTGAGCTTTTCACACTTTAATCTGACTTGCTAAATGGGAGTTGAAAATCTAGCCACACCTTCTTCACTTTCAAACTCACATCAAATTATTTCATAAAAAAGTTATATAAATACATTTAGTATTTGATCATGTTTCTAACAAATTAACTTTTCATATTTTGATAATTTTTTTTTCAAGATCGGCTAGATAATTATATATATAGTTTCGTTCAAACTATTAGATAAATTGTGTGGTCATAAGCCATCAGAAAATATTAATTTTTAATCTTCTATGTAGCTTTTGTGATTAAAAGCATAATGCATTAAATTAAAATTAATAACTTTCTCAGAAACAAGTGTAGTTTTTTCCTTTAGTCTGGTAAAAAAAAACAACAAAGTTGAGAGAGAGAGAGAGAGAGGGGGGGGGGGGGGGGGGTTTGGTCAATTAACTCAAAAAGGAGTATCTTAGCTAAAATGGGAGTGAAAATGGCACTACCTTTATTTTATTATTTTTTTGTGTTTCATTATATTGGTTTCTTTTTCTTATACATGTTTGGACAATATTATTATATAAATGAATAAAAAAGCTTTAAGATTGTATTTAGGTATTTATAGCATTATTCTAATAGGATTAGGTCAATTTCTAAGATTGTTGATTCCATGATATTGCATTTAGAATTTTTTTTCTCATCACATACATTAAAATACTTTATTTTATTAGACTACTTGATTTTTTTAGGATTAATATAATGAAAAACCCTAAGCTGAAACACTTATGATACTTTTACATTCCATTAAATTCAGTTAAATTTTACTGTCAAACTGTTAAGTTGAATGTACCTGGTAGTTGATGAGTATAACAGTTTAGGGTTATGCTCTCCATTTATCATAAATTTATAAGTTTGTGGTTTTTCATAGCATTAATGCAATTTAACGAAAAGTAACGGAGAGTAAATTTGTGATAAATGTATTAGTTTAGGGTTTTTAGTGGTAACAAAATAAGTTTAAGGTAAATTTGTCATAGTTGTACTAGTTTGTGGTTTTTGGTGGTTGAAAAATAATTCTTAGATAAATTTATTACATGTGTACCAATTTAAGGTTTTTCATAGTACTAACCCTCATTTTTATACATGCCTCACAAGGTCCTATCCTCGCCATTTATAATAATGCATTGTATAATTTTGCCCGATATGGCTCAAGTTGTTTTATTTCTCTCCCAATCTTTCTTTATCTTTATTATTAATTGTTCGATTTTAGTGTTTGAGCACTTATGCATGTCAATAGATTCATTTAAACGAAAAGGATTGAATTAAATAATATTTTGTTAAAAGAAAAAAAATGTATCACTAGACGAGTTAGACAAAACTAATGTAATCAAGTTTCCAAACTTGAACTAAGGCAAGCTCTCGCATCTTACACAACCCCTAATCAATTTAGATTAGGTTAGTGGTGATGCTAAATCAAATAAATAATAAATGAGTATGACGCCCCATAATATCACACACGACACGTGTCCTCTCTAATTATATCTTCTGATTAGTAATAGCATGCAAAAGGACAATAAAATTTTCTTAACATCCTATACAAGAAATTACACGAGTTTATATATATGCTTCTTTATATTAACACCACCGGTTACCATATTTATATAGAATTCAAATAAATGCTATCCATTACATAAGTTTGGGAAAAATTATGGTCACCTATCATCGACATAGCACACCTACGCCCAAAATCTTGCATGTACAAAGGTCAAATTATTCTTTCTGGATCGACAACATTGCCCATTGACAAGCCATCACCATCAAAGTCAGTGGACTATCAAAACTCCTAAGTGGTCCAATAAACTCCTCGTCGACCTATACAGTGGAACTTCGCTTAGTGTATATTACTACTAATTCAAGTATAAGCTTATCTAATTATTTAAACACAAAATACATAGGAGCTGCAAAAAGCAGTGGTGACAAGAATTCATCCTAAATATTTGAAAAATAAGGAGTGAGTTAAAACTCAGTAAATGGAATCTCTAAGTTAAGGTAGGAGATTTACTTATCACTCAATCTGATACCAATAAGTGAGTTTAAAGCAATACAAAATAACCATCTATGATGAGTTCAAGGTAAATGCATTGTCTTCTTCGTCATAATATGCTGATGAAAACAAATAACAACAATGCATGAGATTTGTCATGCCCTGACTCTCGAGCACGCAACAACTCCTTTTTCCCTTTGGTCATTTGAATGCAATGTTCTAGGACGCGTCACTGACCCATTCATTTTATGTTTCGATTAAACGCATGCGGAAGCAATCCATAATCACCCATTCAATCACAATAATAGGAATAGTAGAGAACACAACTACAAACAGATTCAAAAGCATGACCTTTATTTATTTACTGGTTAACCTTAGCAAGCTTACATATACAAGCTCTTACAATGAGCAACTTCCTACCAAGCCATCAAAAAGATATGGGGACCAGGATTAACTTGAACTCCTTTAACATGAGGATCCTTCAAAAAGAGATTTCCCCATACTAGGCTGTGACGTCACCCCTTAAGCCCTTGAAAGGGACCCCGAAGGTTACCATTGAGCCAGATGAACCAGGCCACGTAGCAATGGGGAAACAACTCATCTAACCTCACATCCACTCATAACGTAGTGGTACACTTCATAAAGATGGATTCGTACCCTTCTATTGTGGACATCATCACCCGTAACTTAGGTGCTATAGTAAGTCCAAAGTGCACGGGTTGAGGATCCATAACTAAGGGCCTGAAAAACATTTGACAATAAGTGAGGTAAAATCTCAATGAGTTAACAGCCTATGCCTCATTTAGGAAGCTAACTTGCATCGGGTGCAACCTACACATGGAGTATATCATCAATGGTAGATCAACAACAAAGCACCCTTGGCTTTGTAACATGAGTAGGCACCTCGACTCAATAATAGCTAACAAGACCATTGAATCAACTCGTAGGCATTCTTATCTCACCTTGGCACATGCACTGCATAAAATAAATTATAATGTGCCATAATCTTACAACCAAACTCAAGCATGATAAGAACACTTTCAATAATTCCAATGCACAAAGCATTCACACAAGCATCCTCGTCTCACATCGGCACATAAAAATTCACATGATCAATTCACATGTGAGGCCATGCCTACAACCATCATACAATAAATGCATTTCATAATCCGGGGCACACAATAATTATCAATTCCATGCACAATGCATCCATACATGTCTAGATTATTACAACCACTTAGGGCCATGCTCGAAATCCATCGAGGGTCTTCTAGCATAACCGGGCATTGTCCCGCCCCTTCAGGCACAACATTGTCTTGGGCTCCCTCACATATAGCATTCCATAAGAAGTATCGGTTTGGCCTTAACTGTGACTTAGCATCCAAAATCCATCAGCAATGGTTTCCTTTACGTGATCACATGGGTGCACTCATGCCAATTTCATTTTTTCCTCATTTAGCAAGTGCAGACGTGGTTTGTGCTCATACGTCAAACTATTGCAACTTTCATATGTAAAAATGCAATAAAATAATCACATGCGATCACTTGTACTCAGTTAACCCATCAAACTATGCATGCTTCAATTTCAATAATTCCTTGCCCACTCCAACACACAAAACATAGCATATAAATCTGAAAATTCACGAATTACCTCTCATATGGTTATAAAACCATTCTTTAAAATAGCAACTTAGGCCTTTTAATAAGGCAAGTCATTTCTCATAGCAATTTATGCATTAAACAACATAGAATATGCATGAAATCACTACTAATCTCAAGCACAAAGCACATACAACCACAACTTATCATCCACCAATGATAACTTATTATTAATTCAATGATAGCTTATTGTCTATTTAGCGATAGCTTATTACCTATTTTCCAATAACTTATCACCTTTTTGGTGATAGCTTATCACTCTTTCCTTGATAGGTTATTACTTCCACTTATCACTTTCCTTGTTAACCTATCACCTCTCCTCATCACTTATCGTGATCACTTATCAATTATGCTTATCACTTATCGCGATAGCTTATCAATTAAATCATCATTAATTAGCACTAAACATAATTGCCTTAATTTAATGATACTCTTAAACGCAATTAACACCCTAATCAAGGATTAGGAGGTTAACTCACCTTTTAATGGTGATGGCAAGGAAAACGGTGACAACAACGCAAGCAGTGAGACAATGGGAACGTGCAGCTACAAACAACGATGTTCACAACTTGAAATGGCAAGGTGGGTGGCGGCTTGAGTTTTTGGTGAGAGGGAGAGGTAGTTTGGTGGAGGTGGTACATAGTGGTGAGATGGATGGTTTCGTAGCGATGAGACAGATAGTGGCTCGACAGTGGCTAATGGATGGTGATGGAATGGAGGTTGTTTTGTGATGGTGAACGGCGATGATGGCAAGGTAGTGGCTTGGCGATGAGAGAGAGCCAAACCAAGAGAGATAGATGAAGAAAGAGAGAGGGGACGCTAGAGGTATGGCCGAAGGGGAGAGGGAGAAAGGGAGAGAGAGTTTGAGTGAGAAAGAGGGAGAAATGATGAGAGACAAGAGCATTCTCCCCTTGAAAGTCTTTTTCATCATTGCATTTCATTAATGAGCATGCACAAATCTCCCTAAAATCCTTTTGGCTCATCATTCTTGGTTTGTATTCTTTCTTCTCAAATCTTTTCATCCATCCTTCATTTAATGCAAAATCTTCTAGAAGGGGTATTTTGGTAATTCTACCAAGTAAAGTATAAAATACTATACATGTACATGGGCCAAAATTATGTACAAGCTTGTATAAAATCCATCTTGGGCTCAATTGGTCTTGATGGGCTTAATTTTTTCTCCTTGGGCCCCCATGGCTGAATCTCGTGGGTGTGAGGCCCATTGAGCCCGCCCGTGAGCTTGGGTCCTCATGGCTCCTTGTTCACAGTCCGTTTCCAATTTTCCAATAATTTGCAGCCTACTATTGTCAACTTGAGCATCAACAATCTCCTTCATCCTTAATCCCAAAACCTCGAATCTTAATCCTGCTCCTCAAATAGGAGTTGAGTTGAGGATGTCATAAGATTATTCACTTTAGGACAAGCAAATGGGATAACATATAATAAGATGTGGTTATCATTAATGAGTTCATTAATAGACATCTATTATATATGCACATATACATGTATTATATTCTTTACTTCTCCTCTCGAACACTTTTGGGATATCTTGACTTACTAAGGATCTTGATTCTTAGGGCATCTTAACATATGAGGCATCGTCACCACTAACATATGGGTGATGGAATTATATAACATAATACTTTCCATATTTAGTCATATGGGGGAATAACACTAGGAGTACCATAACTTTCGTACAACGCTTACTTTGATACCAATTTTTTTTTCGCTCACTTGATTGCCAAATCGGAGTGAAATCGTTCAATTAAGTGCCACTTCCAATCAAAAGTCATACGTGGATTTTTTTTAATGATTTTCCATTTTTTTTTAATAATTTTCAATTTCCAATGTGGATTTTTCAATTCTGACGTGGTTTTCGGTGGTGACTCTCGTCGGCCAACGTGGATTCTTTGTGCAATGGTCCAAAACGACATCGTTTCTCCTCATCTCGTCTCTCTTCTTTTTGCTTTTTCTTTTCTTTTCTTTTTTTTCTATAGGGCCGGCAAGGGTCACTAGTGACCTTTGCCAGCCCTTAAAAAGAAAGCAAAAAAAAAATTGAAAAATTCCAAAAAATTAACAAATATATTAAAATATTGTCTATCAGTGGCCATGTCAGCTTTTCCGGTGGCTAAATCGAAAGCGGTACTGAAGTGAACATTTTTTTAAACTTGTGGCACTCAAGTAAGTAAAAAAAAAGTTTTGGTACTAAAGTGATCGCTGTACGAAAGTTATGGCACTCCTAGTGTTCTTCTACCTAGTCATATAGTAATACTGCATGTGATAGCATTATATTCTTTCTACATCAATATATTCATCGCTCATTTTTAAAAATCGACATTTGATATACAACATCTTATCATGCAAGTCACACCTGAAATACAATGATGTTACCCTTTCAATAATACATACACGCGTCGAGATAATGACATGATTACATCCTTTCATTTCACAGGCGAGTGATGATAAAAAAATAATTACATTCACCATAACACATATACCTACCTTCTACCTTCTCTTCTTGGCATGCTATCATCAATATAATAAAAGGTTTTAGTTAGGCAGCTAGGTCAAAAACAGGAAATGGTCAAAAGTGACAGGTGGGTGTAACCGGCAGGTGGTTTGGCATAAGCAAGAGGTGTGTCAATAGTACTTTATTTAAGGTTCTGTTTATTTCCCGGAAAATGTGACATATATTTTCCGGGAGGACATTTTTCGAGGAAAATGATATCAACTCTTCCAAGAGCCCAGAATTATCATGGCCTTGAATTCCGACAAGATCTGCGCAAGAGCATCCTTAAATAGCTTCAAACGGTCTAATTGTGAAAGTTCCAGCCCTTTAATCAACATCTAATGTTTCCAAGAACCACATATGGCCTTGAATTTCAGCTAGATTTTCACAAAGAAGAAGCCTTCAAGTGCTTTAGATGATTAGATTGTTTAAGGTTAGCTTCTTAATGGATTTGCACTAGGAGATATCCAATATGTTCAAGAACTCTGACCTATGAAGGCCTCGAATTTTAACTAGAATTTTGCAACAACTAGCATTTTCTTTCTTCAGATGTTTCACTTGAGAAAGATCCATCGTTTCCATGGAAGTGCATTAGTCGATACTCAACTCGTACGAAAACTTGGATCTATCATGACCTTAAACTTCAACAAGAACATTGTTTTTTAAAAAAAAATTTAAGTGGAGCATTCGTTCCATCTAAATATTCAAAGTCATTGAGACCAGACAAATTTGTATCCCCTACTCCGTTTGTCGTTTCATATATTTCATATGTTCAAATATGCCATGATATTCAATTGCTAGAGCTGCAAAATTTTCATCCATTGTTTGAAGTATATGCATATATTCCATCCAATGAACCTTTTTATGTTGTTTTTTTTTCAGGAAAAGAAAAAGAAAAGAATTTCTCTTACCATCCAATTTATGATAACGCATAAAATCGTCTTCCCAATAAGAATATTTTACCCTTAATCTATGTATTAAGGTAATTTGACTTCTAATTATTCTAACTAATTATTCTGAGGACTGACGTTGGCTTTTTAATCAGGATATATGCATTCTATCGACACTAAAACTGAAAATTTAAATTTGAACGGTGATGAATAGAGTAATACAATTATCTATAGCAAAAATTTAGTTTATTCCGCGCGTGTTGCTCGGGTTGATAGACTTTTTGGCCACCGATCCACTGTCAAGACATAATTTTGTGAAAAATCCAGATGAGCGTTTTCCAAATTCATGTTGCTTTTTGCCGTAGTAGCTTTTGGAGGCTCTTGCAAATGCCGATTTTCTATGTCTCCCATCAGCTTTAAAGCTCATTCACTTTGTGCTTTCTATTTCAGCACAGAAGATGGAAGAGCACGTCTTTCTGAACCCGTTAATGAAGATGGAACATGTTACTTAAATTAATCTTCTCGTGCAGGCTATTGAGTATTTGATAATTAACTTTGTAATTCCATTGACTGAGAGCAGTAAGCACGTGGAGGGTCATTGCCCGTCCTTGGACCTCGACCTCGACCCAATATATCATTTGGCCACATCCTCCAACAAGAATCTGCCTCTATCTTCCCCAAAAATAAACTCAAGGAATGTTTTCAGAGCGTGCGAGGGAGAGTAGTTAGAGTATGATAATTAAATCGAAAGCAGGTTATACAATTAAATATGTTTTGCAATTATGTTTATTGTTCATCATTCTAAAATTACGACTGTAACAATTAGTCTATTATAAAACAGTGATGATATTTTTAATTATTATCATGACTTTTGATGAGTTAACTGTGATTTTAGAATACTTTCTTTTTTCTAAATGAATTATAATGCATATTTGTATATTGTATTAAATTCATTAAAATTGATATCCCATTCTACTTTCACAATTCATTTCTCATAACAAAACAAAAGAGCGTTCATTGTCTCCATCCTGTAAACTTACTATATAAAAAAGTTCTCTCTTTCCGTTTTAATTGTACCAAACATATATTACTGGAAATTGAATAGGTTATGGTTGATTGGGGCCGCTTAGTCTTCAAACTCTAAAACTTTTACATGGATATCCACACGGTCTGTTTGTAAGATGCCACATTAACGACCATGCGTGCATCTCCAGATTAATTTGCAAATCAATTTGCAAAGAAAAGTTCAAGGATCCCATGATACATTTTGCAAAAGTTCAAGTTTATTAGTGTAATCATCTGTCAAAATATGAGTTTTTGAAGCATTTTGCATTCCATGGAAGGTCGACTCTGAGCCTAAAGGCCTAAACTTTGCCGAGAGTTTTATCTTTTCCTCCCGGTCAATGGTTTGTAAGTTGTCTTCTTCCCGTTATCTTTGATGGGGAAATTCTACCGTCCTTCTAGAGGTTTTGACTAGACTGGCCTCACGTCCAACAACATCATGCATGACGGATGGATAGAAAAGAAAAAGAAGAAAAGAAGAAAAAGAAACGATGTCAACGAAGGGGGAGAGCATGTGCTATGTGTTGGAAATTTTTCGATAATGGGCTTACATTAATTAATTAATTTTCTATTTTATATAATCGGGTTAATGGATATTTCAATATATTTTGAACCCTCAAGTGATCATATTGAATTGGGTTTTGGCATCTATTAATTACGGGCCTAGTTGAGCAGCAAAGTATAGGCGATTGTGTTTAACTGAAGCCCGTAATGGGAGGGGCCCAGTTGACACGCTATTGATTAGGGTTTGCTAAGTCCCCTCTCTAGCCTATAAAAGGGTAGGTTATACCTATCAGTCGCTGAATTCATTAAAACTGTTAAACCGAAATAGGTCATAGAGAGGAAGAACCAGCATACCGACAGATCACCGATCATATCAGGTTGATCCGTTTTCAGTCAAGTGAGGCCATGGCTCAAACATGTATGTAATTTAATTCCGCTGTACATATTCGGATTCTTGGTGTTTTACAATCATGTATGAATCGAATTCATTCTTAATTTAATGATTGTTCATATTAAGAAATATTACACTATGTGCTTTGCCTTTCCTGACAAACAGCGTCACAAAAGGAGAGGGGAGAGAACGCGCCCCGTGCTCTGCCCATAGGGTTCCTCGAACTCGCTTCCTTGAGATTGGTGGTCCTGAGAAAACGTGTGTTGAGATCAACGAGAGAAATTATTAGCGATCGGATCGGCTTTAATTTGCAGCAACAGTTCTACCTGTCCAGTAACTTTCGCCTTCATAGAGCTCAGAGACGTGCTTTTGCTGAAGCAGTGCGTCTCTGGTGTCTCATTTTCTCTCCAGTTGGTTGCGATGCGAGGATATGACTTTGAAGTGTTCTTGAGTTTCAGAGAATCGGACATGTGGGCAGGCTTCCCTTACCAAAAAAGAGACATGTGGGCAGGCTTCACCGATCTTCTCTATTCCTGTCTCATAGATGCAGGAGTCCGTACATTCAAAGACAACAGAGAACCCTCCTTCGAAGAAGAGTTCAGGTCGATAGGGCTTGAAGTGATAAATCAATCGAAGATCTCCATACCCATCTTCTCTGAAGGTTATGCTTCCAGTATACGGTGTCTTAAGGAGTTGGCTCAAATGGTGGAGTGTAAGAGAGGGAAGAGTCAAAATATCATTCCAATCTTCTACGATGTCGAACCATCCAAGGTTCGACACCAAACCGGAGGTTACCGTGAGGCCTTCCTTTTGTACGAAAGCAAGTGGAGACATGCCAATAAGACTATCCAAGAGTGGAAAGCTGCTCTCCGCGAGGTTGGAAGTCTGAAGGGATTCGACCTCACGGCTTACAGGTACCTAATTATCTTCCACCCTTGACGAACTCCATAATGAAGGAGACCATGAAATTTAAGTACAAACCTTTGCATCTCATCATACCGTGCTTTGTCTGGGTCGATTTAGTAAAAACATGTAACGCTAATTGCATGATCTGTTTGTCTAAAGCTGAATGCTGTATGATAGTTTTTGAAAGGAGAGCGTGAACTTTCTAATGCAAGCTACTTCGGAGTTCAGACATCATTCGGCAATCGTTAATCTTTGTGCATGTGTCTTGTGCACACGTGCACGCATTGATACAGGTCACGCGAAATAGACTCAATCGCCAAAGAAGTTGTCACAAACGTGTTGAGCATATTGAAGAGAAACTTTGTTGGAATCGAGCCTCATGTGAAGAGTGTTATCGAATTACTAAAAGTGGAATCTAGTGAGGTTCATGTAGTTGGTATACATGGCATAGGTGGCTCCTGGAAGACAACGATTGCAATGTCTGTCTACGAAAGAATATTTCATCTCTTCGATGGCTGTAGCTTTGTGGAAAGTGTTAGAGAAAATGCAAAAAAACCAGGAGGTTTAGTTAATTTGCAAGGTCAGTTGATTTCTGACCTTCTAGGTGCAATGCATAGACAAAATCGTTCTGTTGATGATGGGATTAAGTCCATCAGAAGCAGATTCTTCCGTAAGAAAGTTCTCATCGTTATCGATGATATTGAACCGGGCTTTAGACTTGAACCAATTTTAGGAAGTCTTGATTGGTTAGGCTATGGAAGCAGGATCATAATTACCGCCAGAGACGAACAAGCTTTAGATGAGCTTGGAGTGGTCCTGAAATATAAGGTCGGGGGAATGCAACAAGATGAAGCCCTTGTACTTTTCCACGTCTGTGCCTTCAGGGATAAACGTGCTCCAGATGACTTCGCTAATCTGTCCGAAGAAATAGTATCGACTATTGACTGGCTTCCTTTGACTATTGAGGTTGTCGGGTCGTATCTATTTTCTAAAGAACCGGACGTGTGGAATCAGATATTAGTCGAGTTGAAAAGAGTACCTCCGCAAGATGTTCAAAAGCAATTGATGGTAGTCATCAATGCATTACCTGACAAGCAAATACAGGTATTTCTGGACATTGCTTGTTTCTTCGTTGGAGAGGACGAAAGTGTTGCATGCTACCTGTGGTCAGACACTGATTCTGCAAGCCAATTGGAATTAAAAGTGCTTGTCGACTCGTCCATTGTTAAGATTGAGAACAATAAGTTGTGGATACATGATCAACTTCGAGACCTAGGTAGGGATATCGTCCAATGGAAACATTGTGAACCTGGAAAGCGCAGCAGATTATGGAATCAAGTGGAAGCCTTGAATGTCCTGTTGAACAAAAAAGTAAGACGAAAGTTCATTACTGTTTTTACCTTACAATGTATGCCTCACTACTCGTGTTCTTTTTTTAAGAGGAAGACATTATGGTACGTTTATTTCACGAAAATCTTAAAATGACCACTTATATTTCTTGAAATAATTAGCAAATGAATTTTTTTCATTATTGATAACTATTTATGTTTGCATATTTTTGTAGACAATAACAATATTTTTTGTTCATTTGTTTTTGTAAAAGATGCAAGCGATTATTTTTAAGAATTCTTTTCCAAATCATTAATTTTTCACGAAATAAATAGACCCTTGATAAAATGAATTTTTACTTTGAAGTCTCTAAGCATTTCTTATCTTCACATATTTTTGGGGGAATATCCTAACTCCCTCTGGAATCCTACATTTCACGCGTAGGGAACGGAAAGTGTTGAAGGTGTTCTTCTCAAATTTGACAGTCGGTCACAATACTGTTTTGGACCAGCACATTTTGCAAGTACGTCGAACATAAGATTCCTTCGATTGGATCAGGCAAACCTCGAAGGAAATTTTCAACGGCATCTGTCAAGTTTAAGATGGCTCCATTGGCAAGGTTGTCCTCGGACTCTTTGTGCCGAAAATTTGGATTTGAAGAAGTTGGTTATTCTAGATCTTTCCTGGAGTAAGGTCAATGACAAATGGAATGGTTGGAGTGAAATCAAGGTAGGGAAGTATATTATTTTAATTTCAATTGTTAAATTGTTTTGGAAAAGTTAACTCTTGTTATTCTATTTTCTGACAGAAAGCAGATAAATTGAAAGTTTTGAACCTCACCGGTTGTGTTGATATGATCAGAACTCCAGACTTATCTCATTTCACATGTTTAGAGAGATTGATTCTCGAAAGGTGCATTCGATTGGTTGAAATCAGTTCATCAGTGAAAAGTCTGGAGAGCTTGGTTTCACTGAACTTGAGGTTTTGCACTGAACTCAACAAGTTGCCCGAAGAGCTGGGTTCCCTCATATCCTTGGGAGAGATTCTTATAGATGGAACTGCCGTTCAAGAAATTCCTGCCTCCATCGGTCATTTGCAAAAGCTTAGAAGATTCAGTGCCTGCGACTGTCTTTCATTGATCCAGCTGCCCGAATCAATTAGCCATGTAAAATCTCTAGAAGTCCTCGCACTGAACAATACCAAAGTAACCAGACTTCCCCTGTCTGGAGAGTTAGGAGTGCTACAATACCTGTCAATAAATCGTTGTTGGTCAGTATTGAAGTTACCAAAGTCCTTGGGGACTTTGGCTTCATTGGTCGAACTTGATCTGTCAAGCACTGGAATCGTTGAATTGCCTGATACAGTCAATGAGTTATGTCTTTTAAGAGTGCTCAAAATTGATTTTACTTTTGTAAGAGTGCTACCTAGCACTATATGGACGTTGACGACACTTCAAGAGCTGCACGCTTCAAGATGTCGGAGTTTGGATGGGAAAATTTCTGAAGATATTAAGAAGCTTTCAGCATTGCGGGTCTTGAGGCTTGGATACTCTCGAATTTCTGGTCTACCAGATACCATATCTGAACTTACCAACCTGCAAAGGCTTGATCTGCTTCACTGTGACGAGCTCCGTAAGGTGCCCAAGCTTCCTTCAACTTTAATAAGCCTATCCGTCAGTTCTAAATTGATAGATACAATCCCGAACATCAGTAGTCTGGTTAAGTTGGAAGAGTTATTCTTGGCTGATGGTACCCAGGAGCTGGTGTTACCTGACCGAGGTCAAATTGAGGCGAAAAGACACCCTTTTTTGCACCTTGGGAGTTTGTCAGAGCTAAAGATATTGCAGCTATCTCTGTTTAAGATCCAACCACTACCTGTTGGGTTGCATCGCCTTCATAAGCTCACGAAGCTCTCCCTTTGCTGCATTCACTGGAAAGAGCTACCACGGCTTCCTCCAGGTTTATTCACTCTCACTTCGGCAGTACAAATCGCAGACAGGATTGCCAGACCTTTCATATTTAGAGCTCCTATCAGAATTTGAGCTTTTTGACTGTGGTGCAACAGAAGTTGCAGGCCTTGGGGAGTTCAAATCCTTGCGAGTTTTCAGAATATCTCACTGCGACCTGCAGCAGCTGGATGAGCTGGAGAACTTGATATTTTTAGCATCATTGAATGTTTCATACTGTCAAAGTCTTGAGAGACTCCCGATCTATCAAAACTGACGAAGCTGAAAGATTTCAAAATAAAGGGCTGTCCGAAGATTCCTGATATTAGAAGTGTGGAACACCTGAATTTGTTCGAGAAGCCAAGCAGTCCAATAATTGAGGTATCCGAGGTAACCAACACTACTGATTTTCTGTTGTTTCGAAAGAACAGAGAAGGAGTTGATAGCAAAAGCTATGTATATTACTCAAAAAACTGAAAAATGCTTAAATACGTACTAAAACTTAACCATAAACCCACGTTGCCCACTAACAGTTTGCTTGGTCCACAAAAACAGCAACAAACTAACAGTTCCTACAAAATAGGATTAATCAAGTAAAACAACAATTAACTAACTCCTAGAAAATAGGACATCAACAAACTGACTTAACAAAACAAAGAAAAAACAAATGGCGTGGTCTTGATACATCAACACTCTCCTCTTGGATCAAGTACTACACACTCCTGGCTTTGCCTTTAGAAGTTTAAATTGACCAACATGAAATGACTTCGTGAATATATTTGCAATCTGGTTTTCTGAACTGTACTACACTAGTTACACCTCTCCAGCCTTCTGCACTTCTCTCAAGAAGTAATACCTGACCTTAAAATGCTTCGTTCTTCCATGAAGTGTTGGATTCTATGAAATGGCCAAAGTAGCTTGATTATCCACAAATACTTCCATGTCTTCTTCTTGCTGCATATGCAGATCATCCATTAGCTTCTTCAACCATAATGCTTGATTCACAACTACAATGAACTCGGCTTCTGCAGTTGATTAAGCCACTATTTCGTGCTTCTTTGAACACCAGGAAAAACATGCCGACCCAAATGTAAAGCAATAATCTGAAGTGCTCCTCATATCATCCACTAATCCTGTCCAGACACTATCAGAATACCTTTGTAACTTAAACTCCCGAACTCTGCAAAACTTAATCCATATGAAAGAGTACCTTTCAAGTACCTCAACACCCTCTTTGCAGCTACCATATGCAACTCACTTGCACAATTGAGAAATCTAGACAAGATACTTACAAGAAACATGATGTTTGGCCTAGTTGCAGTGAGATACATAAGACAGCCAATCAAACTTCTATAAAATCTTTCATCCGCAAGTTCTGATCCATCCTTCTTTTGAAGCTTTTCCTTCTAACCCATTGGAGTACTCATACTTTTGCACTCTTCCATGTTGAATCTCCTTAGGATCTTCTTCAAGTACTTCTTCTGACAGATAAAAACTTCATTATGATTTTGCCTAACCTCCATTCCTAGTAAATATGACATCTCACCAAGATTAGTTATTTCAAACATCTTCATCATATCTTGCTTAAATGCAGTAATCTGAGCACTATTACTCCCTGTCACTAGCATATCATCCGCATAAAGAGACACCACCACTAAGTCAGACACTAACTTCTTGACATATAGAGTGGATTCACTAAGGCTTTTCTTGAAACCCAGGCATAGCAAATGTTCATTTATCTTACTGTACCATGCTCTAGGAGCTTGCCTCGAGCCATAGAGACCCTTTCTCAGCAAATAAACTTTCTCCTCCTGGCCTGGTGTAACAAAGCCTTCTGGCTACTCAACATAAATCTCCTCCTACAACACTCCATTCAAAAATGCAAATTTCACATCTAACTGATATGCTTTCCATCCTTGTTGAGCTGCCAAAGCAAGAATCATTCTAATTATATCTAGTCTTGCCATAGGAGCAAAGGTTTCTGAGAAATCAACTCCCCAAACCTGTGCATATCCCTTCACCACCAACTCGGCCTTATGCTTATTCACTGAGCCATCAGGATTAAATTTGGTCATGAAAACCCATTTTACTCCAATCACCTTCATGTCTTCAGGCCTCTCCATTAGCTCCCATGTCTAGTTCTTTTCTGTCATAGCCAACTTTTCCTTCCTTGCATTCATCCACCTTTGATCACTTTTAGCTTTCTCATAACCTGCAGTTTCCAAAACAACCACACTGCACCTATGATATATATCAATCAAAGATCGGGTATCTCGAATTGGAACATCATCCACCAACTCGTCAAGTTCTAGTGAGACCTCCCTATGCTTGTCTTGTGGCTCATTTGTCTAGTCCCATTTCTCATCTTCCAAGAACTGAACATCCCTACTTGTGATCACCTTCCCTGTCTGTGGTTGATAGATCCTGTAAGATTTTGACACTAAACTGTAGCCAACAAAGATCCCAAGTTCAACTTTCTCTCCCAGCTTGTCTCTCTTGACTTGTGGAATATGAGAAAAACACAAACAACCAAACACCTTCAAATTTCTTAGAATTGGTTTGACACTAAACCAAGCTTCAAAGGCTATCTTCTTTCTAATACCTTTGTAGGTAGTCTATTCAGCAGAAAAACCGCTATGTTTGCTGCTTCTATCCAAAACTCTTTTGATAGATTCTTCTCATGTAGTAGACATCTAGTCATCTCCATAATGATTCTATTCTTCCTCTCACTAACTCCATTTTGCTGTGGAGAGTAAGGAGCAGTAAACTAATGCTCAATTTCAGCCTTTTCATAGAAAGATTTAAACCTCTGTGAAGTGTATTCTGTTCCATTATCAGATCTGATGACCTGAATCTTGCAGCCACTTTGGTTCTCAACTAATCTCTTAAACTTCAGAAACACCTTGGCAACTTCTGACTTTTGCTTCATGAAATAAATCCAGCACATTCTACTATAATCATCAATGAAAATGGTGAAATACATGTTGCCATTTAGTGAAGGAGTCACTTGTGGACCACAAAGATCTGTATGAATCAACTGCAACTTCTATGTAGCTCTCCAAGTGGATTCTTTGAAAGGAAGTCTTATCTGCTTGCCCAGCAAACAAGCTTTGCACCTTGTGATATGCTCTTCCAGGCTTGGTAACCTAGTTGCCATTTCATTCATCTGCATGAACAGCACGCCTTCGTGATGAAAGTGCCCCAACCTCTTGTGCCATATTTCTGAATCATTGGCCTGGCACTTGAATGCCATTTGCTCATTCTCAAAAGGATTCAAAGAAAAACTCTTTTGCTACATCTTTATCACGAACAACTCTTGACCACTGGAGTCAAAGATTAAACACTTCTCCTCTTCAAATTTTACCTTAAATCCCTTTTCTACCAACTACCCCACACTCAACAAATTTTGATCAATCTCAAGCACATACATCACATCAAAAACTAGCTTAGTTCCAGCATAGCTCTCTATTGCTACAGCCCATTTACCTTTCACTTCTAAGTACTCCCCATTCCCAATCCTCACTCTTGATTTTAATGACTTGTCAAGGTCTATAAATAACTTTTCATCACTTGTCATGTGGTTTGTGTAACCACTATTAACAAGCCAACTGTCACATGGAGTACTAGAGGAGAAACAAGAGGCAACAAATAGTTGATCTACCTCTTGTTGGACTGTAGCATGTACCTCACCTTGCTATTGATCTCTTTTCTCTTTGCAGAACTTCTCAATGTGCCCAAGCTTATGACATTTTCTACACCTTACATTTGGCCTGTTCCAACACCTAAAGTGTGGATGATTCTTTTTTCCACAATGCTAGAATATCTTCCCTAATTGTTCTTGGAGTTGGTCGCATTGTTCTCTCCTATAACAACTTCTGAACCACTACTGCCATTGTTTTTCTTCCCTTTCCACTTCTTGACTTTTCCTCCTACATTCTGCTGTTCTTTGGCCTACAGAGCTCCTTTTGTACTTCCTTCTAGCTTCATTAACCTCCTCTGCTCTTGTGCTTGCAGAGCACTTAGCAATTCTACCAACTTGATTTGAGACAAATCCTTAGTATTCTCTAAAGAGGCAATGGTTCCCTCAAACCTTTCGGGCAAGGAGACAAGAATCTTTTGCACTAGCCTATTATTAGAGAGGTTAGTGCTTAGAACTCTTGCTTGATTTGTAATGCTTATCAACTTATCAGAATACTCTTTAATTGTCTCAGACTCCTTCATCTGTAGTCTCTCGAATTTTGTGATCAGATTTAGTCCCTTCATGCTTCTGATCCTCTCATCTCCTTGATACTCAGCTTAGAGGAAGTCCCAGATAGCTTTGGCTGATTCACAAGCCATAATTCTACTGAAAATGGCAGGTTAGATAGCAGCATATAAACAAGACTTTGCCTTTGCTTTCCTTGTTGTCCTCTCCTTGTGAAACTTGATCTAATTGATTGTTGGATTGTTAGGAAGGGGAAGAATTTCATAATCTTGTTCCACAGCTTCCCAAATATCACAACCCCCTTACATAGGCTCGCATTCTCACTGCTCAGGCTTGAAAATTTTCTTCATTAAACGCTGGTGGAGCCATTGCTGAAAAACCACTTGATCTTGCCTCCATCTTGCTTTTAGCTTCTATGGATGCAAACACACCTCTCAATCAATCTCACAAGTCACTCATAGTCCCTTAAGATCAAGAAAGCTCTAATACCAATGTTGTTTTTGAAAGAATAGAGAAGGAGTTGACAGCAAAATCTGTGTATATTAGTCAGGAAATTGAAAAATGCTTAAATACATACTAAAACTTAACCATAAACCCACATTGCCCACTAATAGCTCACTTGGTCCACAAAACCAGTAACAAACTAATAGAATAGCTAAAAAAACGTGTAGCTAACTGCTCCTACAAAATAGGATTGACCAAGTAAAACAACAATTAACTAACTCCTAGAAAATAGGACATCAACAAACTGACTTAACAAAACAAAGAAAAAAAAATATGATGCAATCTTGATACATCAACACTTTTCCACTAGACCCCATAGATGGAGGATGGCACTAGATAAGCATGTGTCATGTTTGGAATTTTTACTAAGATGAATGAATTCCTTAATAATAACAAAAATCCATGACATGATGAATTACGATAGATATTTGCTCCCATTAAAACATGCAGAATAATTTTTCAAATGAAATTTGATTCATCGAGACTTTATATTTCTTTCTTCTTTTTTAATGGGAAGATGGATCCAAATATGTAAGTGACTCCACTTCTTTTTTCTTCTTTAAAAGGGCCTTTTTTTTATACCATTTTTTAGAATTTTTCTGCGATGTACAACCAAAGAACTTCTATTTGTGCGAGTTAGTTTAATCATGCTTTCTGGAGGTGTTGTTACATACTCAATCCAGAGCGTTGAATGTTGCATTGGTGTCTTAAATCTTTGATGTGGCACGGAAAAACGCTGACCGATGTCCCGGTATCTTGAACTTCTGATGTGGTGCTTCCATTATGTTCAAGTTAATTCTCAATATGAAATGCTGTGAATAAATTGGGATGAGTAGCTCATAGAAGGTATTTCATTCTCTAAACTGTTCTCTTGTAATTCAGACTTGTTTGACGAGCTACTTCTCCAAGGATATAGTCTGATCAATACTGTCGATGAAATCTCAAAACTCGTTTGGTCTCTTTTCACATACAGTCAGTTTGAATCTAGGCGTCAGTCTTTATGACCGTTTGACACATGGTAGAAGTCTTATTTGATGCACTGAATGCATGCTTACACAAGTTTTATCACAGGTGGAGTGCATCAAACTAGCTAATACCGAACATTCTTCCTTTCAGGGTTTCAAACGCAAATACAAAGGTATGCTCCACACTGAGATTGTCAAATTTTAGTTGTCATGTGAGTTCGACCTTGAAATGTAAACTCTGAAAGAGGTCATGGCTAGAGAGCTGCCAGACCTTAAGTATAGGCAGTCAAAGGATATTTCAAGCAATATTGTTGGAACTGATTAGACTTTAGACTAATTTTTTGGGCCAAACAGAAAATCTTACTCCTTGTTTAATGCTCCTCTACTCCTAAAGCACAAGCAAAATCTTCCGATTCTGACAAGTCAATAACTGAAACTATGGGCGCTTCTTCTAACTTGCAACACTCTCCCTCTGTTGCAGGTTCATCAACCACGTGGCATAGAGTGAAGGTAAAACTACTGTCGTCTTCCTTTCTATCTCACTCTGTCAATGATTAATTCTGGATTTCTTTCAGGCTGTCGCTTCCAGATTCAGCTGTCGGTTGATTTTCCAAACCAAACCAACAGACTCTTTTCCATGTAAATCAAACTCAAGTGTTGTGCCAGATAAGAATTCCAGGTTGTCAGTGGATCGGACAGGGACAGAAACTTCTGGCATGTCTCCATTGACAAAACAAGGTGATATGCCACTTGACAGGGCATCAACTATGCCTTCTTTGGCAACCATTGGTTCTGCTGCGCCTCTTCCTGCTACTCAACCAAAGTCATCATCGGCAACGGACAAAGGTAAAGCCCCCATTGTTGTCGAGGCAGATTTATATGGTGATGGAGAGGGATCTCTTTTCTCAAAGATTGAGTCTTTGTTGAGCAGTGACTTTGGAAAGCAAAATACTGGGACAGATATGTCACGAGCAAGTCAATTTGATCTTCAAGCATGCCATAAAGAGGTGGAAGATATAATGAGTCAGGGACTCCTGGCAATTATGTTTAATCCCAAGCTACTAGGGCGTTTGCAAGAATTATTGAACTTCTTAGTCAAACAGAACACGCCAGAGGTCTCTACAATCGGACATCAACGTGTCTATCTCAAACTGCAGAACTTTATTCAGACTGTGGGTGACTCCCTCTCTTCCCAACAAAAGATCTTTACCGAATGTGAGAGGTTTGAAAGAGAGTTTAATAAGAAAGAGGATTTTTTGGCATCTGATAGGGAAGAAGTTCTTTTGCTTGAGCGACAATATAAAGAAAAAGCTGATAGAGTGGCGGACAATGAGCAAGTTATTGCCAAACTTCAAGCAGAGATTGAGGCACGCAAGCTGACCGTTGAAAATGCAAAGTCAGAATTATCATCTTTGTGGACAAAGAGATCAGAGAAAGTTAAGGAACTGAAGAATAAGTACGAGCAGGTTCTCAGCATGAAGGGTGAGAATCCAAGCATGGAAAATAAGAGAAATCAAGCTCAGGAAACGATCGACAGGATCAATGCAGAGTGGAATGAATTGTATGCGGATATTAAAGGCCGATTGGCCTCTAAATAGGCTGGCACTTCAACTTTCTTTTATTTATCTATTTTTGGTAAATGTAAGTATAATATAATTTTCAACCAGGATTGACAAAAGATATGCAACCCGGCACCAACACGCACTCAACGGGACTACAAGTCTCTGGAGTCAGTGGGTGCCAGGCTCATTGATGGAAACAAAAGAGGCTACAGAAATACAGCCATACAAGAAAACAAGAAGAGGACATATCCAGCCCTCTCACGTGTCAGATAGAAAAATACAAGGGTCAATCCTTCAGCTGCACTGCCATCTCTTTGTCTTCATGGAATCAACAACGGATTTAAAGGAAAGAGCTTTGTCCTTAACCGCCTTGATCAGGTATTGCTTCATGGAAGGCACACTTAGGTTGGTAGCCCAAAAAATCAAGTCATTCATGGACTTTCAAATAACGTAACAGAGAGCCCCAAAAGAAAACTTGACAATGTTAAAATAGAAACCTTTGTTCAAAGATCTGAAGATCCAGCGGAGGATTTCTGACCAGGGTAGGCTCCTCCAAGAAAGATTACACTTTGCGGCCCAAAAGGAGGCAAGGGATATGGAGACATGGCATTCAAAAAAGAGGTGATCTATAGAATTAAGTGTGAGGCTACAAAATGCACACAGCACCGGAGGTAATCTACCAAAGGACATAAGAAAAGCCTGGGTGGGAAGCCGATTCCTAAAAATTAGCCACAGGAGGAATTGGTGTCTAGGAACAATGGCTTTGTTCCATACACTTGATGCCTAGTAAACTGGAGCAGTTTTCTTACAAATGACCGACCATGCTGATGCTAGAGAAAATTTACCCGAAGGATGATGGGGCCACATAAAAGAATCCTCTCTTTGAATAAGGGAGGAGATGTGACTTGCCAAGAGTGGAGTTCTTGTAGTACCGTCAGCCCATCCAGGGAGAAGAGATCAGCAACCTTAGCATGTCTTGTAAGACCTAATTGATAGATGTATGTGTCATCAAAAATCTGATTGAGGGGGCCTATGTCTAGCCATGGGTCAAACCATAGGGAGGTAGACTTGCCATCTCCTATCTTCCACCTGAAGCAGCCTATAAATTCCCCCCTCAGCGAGAGGATTTTCCTCCAAGCTCATGAACAAAAAGTTGGTGTTGTGGCAATCCATAAGTTTTCCTTTTGAGGTGGGTGGAATGTATCCACTTACACCATAAGGATTCTTTATCAGTAAACATAATCCAAATATGCTTTAACATTGTAGCTTTATTACTGTCTCGAATTCTCTGAATTCCTAATCCCCCTTCTTGTTTAGGGAGACATACGTCATCCCACAAGACCTTTGCACCTCCCGGGCCAAAGCCCGGTCCTTTCCAAAGGAATTGCCGACATATTTGTTCTATCCTGTCTACTATAGAAGATGGTGGCTAGAATATTGACGCCCAATAAACTTGAATAGCATGCAGGACAGACCTAATAAGTTGAAGTCAACCTGCAAAAGAAAGAAAATGATGTGTCCAGGATTGGACTTTAGCAGTTAGAAGATATACCAGGGCATGGCAATCCACTTTGCTCAACCTCAAAGTAATGATTGGAACACCCAGGTACTTGACTGGTAGAGATCTTGATCGGAAATTTAGCAAATGCAAAATCTGGATCCTTGTTTCTTCCAAAACACCCGAAATGAAAACTTTACTCTTGCTAGCGTTTGGAGTTAAACCACTCCATTGAGAAAAAGTGTTGAGCCTATCTTTCATACATGAGATCGAAGCTAAGTTTGCTTCACTGAAGATAAATACATCGTCTGCAAAAAATAGATGTGAAAGGCAGGATTTCTTGCATCTCCAAAAGAATCGATATTCTTGGCGATGGGACTATAAATCCAGGAGGCTTGTAAAAACTTCCATTGCCAAAGTAAAAAGGTAGGGTGAAATCGGATCGCCTTGCCGTAACCCCCTACCACTCGAGAAAAAAACCATGGAGTTCTCCATTCATAGACATAGAAAATTTAGGGGTATGTACACATGCCATGATAAGCCGGATGAAGTGGCATGGAAATCCAAAAGCTTTTAGGGTTGTCTCTAGGAAATCCTAGTCTAGAGTGTCATAGGCTTTGTGAAAGTCGACTTTAATGGCACACTTGGGAGAATAATTGTCCGAGTGAAAGCCATTAAAGAGTTCCTGAGTGAGGAGAATGTTATCACTTATTCTTTTGCCTCTAACAAAAGCCGTTTGAGCCGGGCTTATAATATCGGGAAGAATCGCCGCAATTCTGTTAGACAGGATCTTAGTGATGCATTTATAAATGGTATTACAATAGGCAATAGGACGAAAATCAATAACCGATGAAGCATTCGAGACTTTGGGAACTAGGGCCAAGATTGTACAATTGATCTCCCTTAATAATTGCCCAGTATTAAAGAAATCAATAATTGCCTCTATAATAGAGGGCCCTACTGTATCCCAGCTTCTTTTGAAGAAATCAGAATTATAGCCATTAGGGCCCAGGGCTTTACCCCTTGGCAGAGAGAACATGGCTTCCTTAACATCCTGGGGAAGAATGGGCTCAGACAAGAGTCTAACTTAGTCATCATTCAATATATGCCTCAGTGTTTCTTTCACCTCCAAAGTCGTAGGTCGAAAGGGAGAGTTCATTGGGGCCAAAAGATCTTGGAAATAATTAAATAAGCTTATTGAACATCCACTGGGTCAGAAATTAAGTTACCCGCATCATCCAAGATCGAGAGGATTCGGTTGCATAGGTGTCTACTTTGAACAAATAAAAAATCTAGTATTATGGTCGCTTTCCTTTAACCAGCGAATCCTAGATTTTTGCTTGAAGAAAGATTCCTCCATAGACCTAAGCTCATAGTACACCCGTGCTTGGGCATGCTTAGCCTCCGCCAAAGCGCTGTAGAGAGCTTCTTGCGAAAGATGGAGTTTTCATTCTAGCAGAAAACACAGGCTTGGAGTTTCGTTCCTAGTTATTTATCACTGCTGAAAGCGTGAAACAAAGTCTATTGAAACAAAGAGAACACTTACGCAAGCGACTGCGCTTTAAAGGAAAGCCATTTGAGTGAGAGAGAATTAGTGTACTCACCTTGCAAACTCAGCATGCCGCTCGCCTTGGTCTGCAATCTCTGAAGGCTCCCTGTAACTAGTCATGCCATATGAAAAATTGCTGGTTTCAGGAGGCAGCAGGCGATGCAGAGTCGCTCTATGCAGTGCAGTAGCCCACTGCGCTTCTCGTTCTTCTTTGCCATGGTCCTTATTAGTAGAGAAGGCGATCTCTGTGATAATATCGGCCGAAATTAGCATGAGGTTGTTATTCCATGCGTGCTCTCTCCACTGCGAATTTCAGCAAAATCCAGATGGACGCATGCAAGCAAGGTCGTGGCTTTATCTATGATGCCAAGCAAATTATGTCTTCCAAAGTTAGGAGGAATAATTAACCTCAAACATTAATAAATGCAAACTGTATTGACAACCCACAACTGGGGAAGAAATTTTCACAAGAAAATGAAAAAACATATGAATATTCTATCTAAATTAAGGGAATTCTCAATATGCATTCTTGGTGAAAAGAATATTGCGAATTTTATTGCATAATTCTGTAAGATATCTCATCATTCTTTTTGTGATATATTGTCATGGATAATGCGATATCCCTAAACTCTTAATAAAATAAAATAAATGATATTTAACGATTACCAAAAAGAAGTGGGAGAATTTTTTTAAAAGAAGAAACTAAAATTTGTGGAATTGGAAGATGATATTCAAAAAAATACCTTTAGCTCTTTAAAAATAGAGAGAAGCAAATAGAGGAGAGAAGAAATTATTTTATTCTACACAAATGGCTTACTTGCCTTTTTAACACTCGTTCTTTACATTCTTACTTTTCATAGAAGATTCCGACAAACAAGAAAATAAGGAAAGGCTGAATTTACATGCGTACTTTACTTTTCATGATTCTTATTGATTCGAATTATTTTGGGGGCTCACTATCGCATTTACTTATTTTATGATTGATAAATATTGTAATTTTATGTTTCTTATTTTCTTTCAATTGGAAGATGTACTTTTAACCACATCAACTCTAGGTGAGAAATTGATTCAGGTAAACATTTCTTTTGTTGTAATTTTTACACATTATTTCTATGGGCACATGTCAACACCAACATTTAGAGCAATTTAAAACTTATAGTCTTAGTTAAAACTTTATAATGCACAAATTATCTTTTTAGTTTCAAAATAGTTAGACTCTATTTGTTTCGCGAAAAATAAATGAATTAAAAAAAATATTTTTTAAATAATTACTTATACCATTTGAAATAATTAGTAATCATTACCAATGATAATTTATATCTAAATATTTATTTGGTTGATGAAACTGATTTTCTGTTATTTATTTTTATAAGTAATAAAATTTTGAGAAAAATATTTTACAAATCATTAATCTTTCGCAAAATAAATGAGTCAAAATAATTTTTTAAAAAATAAAGTTTATTTTAAGAGCAGTATCTCTTCCCGATTTTCAAGCTTTGTGACAAATTGACCATTGAATAGGATATAAAATCGCCTCTGAGGTGTGGAAATGACAAATTGTTTCGACTCACCCAATAATCACAGTTATTTGTAGGGATCTGCAACGAGAACCGCCCAAACTGGACCGTACCAGCCAGTTTTGGGTGGTTCTCATAGCCGGCGGTCTGGTTCCCGATTCCAAGGTGGGAACTGGACTAGTAGTTTTTAATATATATGTTTTAAAGTTTCTTAAGAATTCAAAGAAAGAAGAAGAAGATTCTTCAAAGTCTTAGGAAAATAAAATTACATGTAGATTAAAAGAACAAATTGATAAAACAGTGTATAAACGAAATGGGTTGTCTTTAAAAATGTACTCTAACATTAACAATTTTTTTCCTGAAAAAGAAAATTACTAGTTCCCAGTTCCAAGACCGGCCGGTCCGGTCCATGGTCTTAGAATTTGGGAATTAGTCCTCCTGGTCCGGTTCCCAGTTCCACCTTGGAATCGGATTGGATCGGAAACCGATCACCCCTAATTATCTGTTTGGTTCTTGGAAGTGTCAATGAATCTGGTCCAGTCCAAGTGTCGCACCCTAGATACTACATGATAGGAGTAAGGACACGGCGGTCTTTACATCTGAAGAACATAACTTCAAACCCAAGAAAAAAATATAATTCCTAAAAACCCCCGTTGGTAATGCTTTCACTCTAACAGCCACTAACCGAAAGACTTGAAAAGCACAACAAATGAATAGATTGAGCGACTACCACCTAATAAGTAGTGTGTATATCCTCTAATTAAATCAAACATCCACTATGCACTTAACAAAGCAATATCAAGACTCATTTATTTCAATTCCAGTATATAATAGACAGACAAGATAAAAAAATAAGTTATATCGCTTTGACATAAGAATATATATATAAACACTTGTTAAGTCAATAATTTTATAACAAACTTTAGTGATTCAGTCCATTCATCAATCTCATCAAAATAATTTTATTGACTAATCTCAAATCACATGTCAATAGTCCATCCAATGGTCAAACTCTTGCTTAAATATCTAACAACGATAACACAACACGTGACACCTTGTGACAAAGCATCCAAGCTTTCCTTCCTTGGCAAGGGTCTTCACCTATTTTGTCAATGGTTGGCTTAAAGGATATTCTAACTAGCATCACACCTACAAATTCCTCATTTGTCTCATAGCAATATTGAGCTTTAACACCAATCCACAACAATATCCTTCGCAAATTCACAAAACCAAATTTAGACCATTTCATATATCACAATATATTTTCCAAACTATTTCAAACTCTATTTCCTAAACCAATTCGCAAATCAATAAATACCATTCTATAAACCATATTTAAAGTTAAGAATTTCTCGTGAGTTTGTCTCAAGAGGTTCTGCAGACTCATTTCCAAGTAATCAATTTAGATTATAATCCAAAGATGACATTTTCATATCTAATATGCAAATTGTGGTATATGCTTGATCCAGTTTAAGCAAGAAATATACTTATTCTTAATTCATAACATAATTAACTATTTCATTTTCGAAATATGAGTTTACAAATTCAAAGAAGAGAAAGTACCACTTACTTAAGAATGCCCAAACCAAACAATGAGTTGCTAAAGGAGTTGAGCCGAGAATCAGGTGATCCTAACAATTAAACAAGAATCGACATTAAAATCAAGTAAATCTCTATCTAAAAAACAAAACAACTATTACGAGCTAATAAAATTCTCAATTGAAGCGGATATGCAAAGTTATCCGCTACGCAAAACTTGAGCGTAAACCATTTGCTCTGATGAAATCGTTGCTCAAAATTGACTTACCATTGAATCCACAACTCTACAATGCCATAATCCACAATTCCCATGATATCCTAAAGCTCCATAGTTCAAAAAATCAGACTTTACGGTTTGATTTTTATAAAACTTCGAATATACAACATAATTTCGAAAATCACTCTAATTAGATGAATGAAGGGTGCAGACACTTAACGAGCATTGCAATATGTAATTGAATCGGCTTAATGAGATGTATGTGGCAAATATGCACAAAGCCCCCCTCTTTTCCCTTTTTTTTTTCTCTCTTTCTTGTTTTCCTTTCTTTTCTCTGCTCGAGCCCTCATCTTGTTCGTCTTACCCGAGCATCCCCTTGTCTCTTTATTGATCAAGTCACTTTCCTTTTCTTTTCTTTTCTTTTAATGGGGCTCATGCGAATTGATCTAGTAAAAAAAAAAAAAAAACTTTAACGCCAATGAACCATTTAACTACTGAATTTCCGGGCAGAGGGAACACCTACTTCTCCAATTGTCAACGGGGCATGTGTGTTTTGTTAAGAACTTGGCCGAGGAAGTTTTCCGAGCATTTATCGTCTCTTTTCCAGCTACAAATGTCGAAAGGAGGTCCTCATGGCGGTTCAAGCTTAGCATCATCAGCTCCGGTGACAGGAAACAACTTCGACGTGTTCTTGAGCTTCAAAGGAAGCGACACGTGACTTGGACTAACCGATGTTCTCTACACCAGCCTTACTGGTGCCGGGATTCGCACCATCAGAGACGAAGAAGAGCTTTCTGATGGAGACTCTCTCGAGAAGCAGCTTCCTGAGGCAATCAAACTGTCGAAGATTGGCATCCCGATCCTATTCAGGGGCTATGCCTCGAGTAAATGGTGTCTCCAAGAACTGGCTAAGATGTGTTAGCTGAGTTCACTCCTATGTGGAGGAAGTCCAATGAGTTGCAAGCCCAAAAAGGCTTGAGCCCATATAATAAGTTATATGGAGAAATAGAGTTTCTCACTATCGTTGAAGTTGTAGCCGCAAAAGACGTAGTAATAAGAGAAAAAGAGAAAGCAAAAAATCTGGGGTTTGGGGCAAAGTCTGATTTACATCAAGCTGGCATCGGAGGTCGATTCGAGGTCCAATTGAGCTGAAATTTTGTCAGCGTGTTCATGGTGCAATCTCCTCGAATCTGAACGGTTTTATTTTCATTTAAAGCTCCCTACATTAATTTTTTCATGGATTGATCAAAACCTATGTTTTTGATCAGATTTATCCGTGATCTCTTATGAAGTTTATGTGTATTGCTAAGAATTATGTTCTTGAGATCTTTGTTGCTATGTACCTCTAATATTTACTAGAGAAGAACATTGTTCACCCAATTTTGCTTATAGTGAAGATTTTCGGGTGGACTCCGGTCCCATGATTTTTGATCTCCTCACACCGATGGGGTTTTCCACATAAAAAAAATCGTCTTGTGTTTGCGTGCTTGGTATTTATTTTACTCTACTATATTGATTCCTATTAGGTTTACACAAGAGGGGAGATTATTTTATTCCGCTGCGTTAATTCGATATTGTTCGAATTGTTACCGTTCTCCCATCAAAGTGGTATTAGAGCTTTTGGTTGTTGCTTGATTTTTCTGCTTTGTGTTAAACAATGGAAACGAATATGAGTGAATGGTTACACTGAATGGTTCGAATTATCAAATTTGGAACGGGAAGATGGAAGATCTTTTATATGTGAAAGATTTTTATTTGCCCGTATTTGCTAAGGAGAAACTGGAGAATAAAACTGATGTTGAATGGTCTATATTTCATTGTCAAGTGTGGTTATATTAGGCAGTGGGTAGATGATAATGTCTTGAACCATATTATTGAGGAAACACATGCATGCAGTTTATGGAATAAGCTCGAACAGTTATATGTTTAAAAGACTGTGAATAATAAGTTATTTATGATAAAACATATTATGGCTTTGAAATATCAAGATGGTACTCGTTTGACTGATCATTTAAATTCTTTTCAAGGAATTATAAATTAGTTGGCTAGGATGGGAATCAAGTTTGATGATGAGATACAAGCACTATTGTTGCTTGGTACTTTGCCAGACTCATGGGAGACGTTTCGAACGTCTTTGTCTAATTCTGCCCCTGATGGTACGATTACCATGAATTTGGCCAAAAGTAGTATTTTGAATGAAGAGATGAGAATGAAGACATAAGGATCATCCTATTCACATTCTGATGCCTTGGTTGTTGAGAAAGA
The DNA here is from genome assembly GCA_014858505.1 of Corymbia citriodora subsp. variegata. Lineage (NCBI taxonomy): Eukaryota > Viridiplantae > Streptophyta > Magnoliopsida > Myrtales > Myrtaceae > Corymbia > Corymbia citriodora. The sequence goes on from CM026412.1 coordinate 16,843,810, forward strand.
AGTGAGTCTCGAGGTCCGAGAAATAGAAATAAAAGTCGAGATAAAAGTAGAGGTGAGTATAATAAATTTGTTAATATTGAGTGTTATTATTGTCATCAAAAGGGACATATTCAGAGATTTTATCGCCAGAAGGGAGAAACAAAAGGAGAAAGGTAAAGAGAAGAAAAATGATAGTGATAGTGATGACAATCGTGTTGCTGCACTTAAAGAAGACTTTCTCATTATTTTTGATGGTGATGCGGTGAATTTTGTATCTCATGAAACCAGTTGGGTAATTGATAGTGGTGCATCTATTCATACTACATCTCGTAGGGATTTCTTTACATCATATAGGTCAGGTGACTTTAGATCTGTGAAGATGAGAAACAATGGGCTGGCTCAAGTTGTAGACATTGGTGATGTGTGCCTAGAAACTAGCAATGACACGAGGTTAGTATTGAATAATGTTAAACATATACCTGATATCTGCTTGAATTTGATTTCAACAAGCAAGTTGGATGATGAGGGGTATTGCAACACCTTCAGTAATGGTCAATGGAAGCTCACCAAAGGTTCTCTTGTTGTGACTAGAGGTGAAAAATATTATTCGTTGTACCTTATGCAGACAAAGTTGTCCACAGAAAAAATTAATGCAGTAGACAGCGAAGATGCAGCTGAGTTATGGCATAAGAGGCTCAATTACATCAGTGAGAATGGTTTGTCAATATTGGCCAAGAAAAAACTCCTTTTAGGATTGAAAAGTTCGGCGCTAAAGAAGTGTGCTCACTGTTTAGCAGGAAAACATAATAGAGTTGCATTTAAAAGCTCCCCTCCTTCAAGAAAGTTAGGTATATTGGATTTAGTGCATTCTGATATTTGCGGTTCTATGAAAACAAAATCACTTGGTGGCTCTCTTTATTTTGTTACCTTCATAGATGATTTTTTAAAGAAAATTTGGATTTATACCTTGAAAACTAAAAATCAAGTATTAGATGCTTTTAAGCAGTTTCAAGCTTCAGTTGAGAGACAGACTGGAAAGAAATTGAAGTGCATCAGAACTGATGACGAGGGAGAGTATATTGGATATTTTGATGAATACTGTAGACAACAAGGTATTCGACATCAAAAGACATCTCCCAAGACACCTTAGTTAAATGGCTTAGCTGAGAGAATGAACAGAACACTAGTTGAAAGGGTAAAATGCTTACTTTCACAGTCAAAGCTACCTGGATCCTTTTGGGGTAAGGCTTTAAGTACAGTTGCATATGTATTGAATCTTACTCCATGCGTTCCTTTAGAGTTTGATGTTCCTAATAAAGTTTGGACATGCAAAGATGTTTCTTATGATTATTTGCGTGTCTTTGGGTGCAAAGCATTTGTGCATATTCCCAAAGATGAGGTGTTTAAACTTGATGTGAAAACACGACAATGCATATTCATTGGTTATGGACAGGATATGCTTGGCTACAAATTTTATGATCCGGTTGAAAAGAAAATTGTAAGAAGCAGAGATGTTGTGTTTATGGAAGATCAAACACTAGAAGATATTGAGAAAGCAGAGACGATTTCTACACCACAGGTCAGTGATGATTTGGATCTAATTCTTCTTACAAATATTCCTACCCAGGTTCATGAAGAACAACAGGAAGTTAATGTTCCAGATAATGCACATGTTCCTGAACATGTTGAAACAGATGATATTATTCCTGAACCAGATACTCAATTAGATGTTCCACTGGATGTTCCAATTCGGAGATCTATTAGAGATCAACAACCTTCCACTAGGTATTCTGAAGATGAGTATGTATTATTGATTGATGCAGGTGAACCAAAGTGCTTTGCAGAAGTAATAGAAGATGAGTACAAAAGTAATTGGTTTGATACTATGTGAGATAAGATGCAGTCACTTTATAATGATCATACTTTTGAGCTGGTGAAGTTACCTAAATGTAAAAAAGCTTTGAAGAACAGGTGGGTATACAGGTTGAAGCAAGATGAACATATTTCACAACCACGGTACAGAGCTAGATTGGTTGTTAAAGGATTCGGTCAGAGAAATGGTATTGATTTTGATGATATATTTTCTCCAATAGTGAAAATGTCTTCTATCCGTGTAGTACTAGGGTTGGCAACTACCCTAGATTTGGAAATTGAGCAAATGGATGTCAAAATAACCTTCCTACATGGTGACTTGGAGGAAGAGATATACATGGAACAATCTGAAGGTTTTAAAGTGAAAGGGAAAGATGATTATGTATGCAAACTGAAGAAAAGTCTCTATGGCCTAAAGCAAGCACCAAGACAGTTGTACAAAAAGTTTGTGTTAGTTATGACAGAACAGGGCTATAAAAAGACTTTCTCGGATAACTGTGTGTTTGTCCAAAAATTTTCTGATGATGACTTTATTATTTTTTTGCTTTATGTTGATGATATGCTGATTGTTGGCAAGAATGCTTCACGAATTGAGTTATTAAAGAAACAATTGAGCAAGTCTTTTGCCATGAAAGACTTGGGCTCGGCGAAGCAGATTCTTGGCATTAGAATTACCCGAGACAGAGATGTTAAGAAGTTGCTTTTGTCGTAAGAGAAATATATCGAGAAGATCCTTCATAAATTTTATATGGATAATGCTAAAGTGGTTAGTACTCCTCTTGATGCCCACTTTAAGTTAAATATGAAGCAAAATCCCACGACTGATAAAAAGAATAAAGATATGTAAAGTGTTCCATATGCCTCAGCTGTAGGAAGTTTAATGTATGCGATGGTCTATACACGCCCAAACTTGGCACATGCAGTTGGCGTTGTTAGTCGCTATTTGTCAAATCCAGGCAGAGAGCACTAGAATGCAGTGATGTGGATTATGAGGTATCTTCGAGGAACTTCAAATTTGAAACTCAGTTTCGAGACCGGGAAACTTGAGTTAGTTGGATACATAGATTTCGACTTGGCAGGAGATATTGATACTCGAAAATCTACTTCTGGTTATTTGATTTCTTTTGCGAGTGGAGTTGTGTCATGGAAGTCAAGATTGCAGAAGTGTGTTGCACTTTTTACAACCGAAGCTGAATTTATTGCAGCGACTGAAGCTAGTAAAAAGATGTTATGGATGAAGAAGTTCTTGGAAGAACCTGGGTTCAAGCAAAAGAGATGTGTGCTATTTTGTGATAATCAAAACGCAATTCATCTCGGTAAGAATTCATCTTTTCATTCTAGATCAAAACATATTGATGTTAGATATCATTGGATAATGGATGTTCTAGATGAAAAGTTGTTAGAACTTGAGAAAATTCATACAGACCATAATGGCTTTGATATGATGACGTAGAGAAGCTTGAACATTGGCGATTGATTGCAGGGATGGAGAATCCCTCCACATCGTCGTGAGAGAGATTTGTTAGCTGGGTTCACTCCTATGTGGAGGAAGCCCAATAAGTTGCAAGCCCAAAATGGCTTGAGCCTATATAATAAGTTATATGGAAAAATATGGTTTCTCACTATTGTTGAAGTTGTAACCGCAAAAGACATAGTAACAAGAGAAAAAGAGAAAGCAGAAAATCTGGGGTCTGGGACAAAATCTGATTTACATCAAGTTGGCATCGGAGGTCGATTCGAGATTCGATTGAGCTGAAATTTTGTCAGCGTGTTCGTGGTGCAATCTCCTCAAATCTGAACGGTTTAATTTTCATTTGAAGCTCCCTACATCAGGTTTTTTTGTGGATTGATCAAAATCTGCGTTTTTAGTCAGATTTATTCTTGATCTCTTGTGAAGTTTATGTGTATTGTCAAGAATTATGTTCTTGAGATCTTTGCTACTATGTACCTCTAGTATTTACTAGAGAAGAACATTGTTCACCCAATTTTGTTGATAGTGAAAATTTTCGGATGGACTCCGATCCCGTGGTTTTTGATCTCCTCACACTGAGAAGGTTTTCCACGTAAAAAAAATCATCTTGTATTTGCGTGCTTTGTATTTATTTTGCTCTACTATATCGGCTCCTATTAAGTTTATACAAGAGGGGAGATTATTTTATTTCGTTGCATTAATTCGATATTGTTCGAATTATTACCATTTTCCCATCAAGATGGTCAAGCAACGCAATGATGGAATGCTCATCATGCCCGTCTTCTTTGAGATCCCGGTGGATCATGTGAAAACGAAGGATGGGAAGGGTCCCTACGCCGCTGATATTAAGGCACACAAGGAGAAAGGAATTGAACAGGCTACGATTGAGAAATGGGAGAGTGCCCTCAAAGAAGTGGCGTCTTGGAAAGGGCGGCAAGTTGATCGTGGGTAAGGTTCAAGGATCTGTAGCTAGTTCTGCTTTCTTTTCTTCTTCCCTTTTTTCTGGAATAATGTGTTCCTCTCATATATTCATGGCCCAGGGTCAATCTGAGTTTTTTTTTTGGGGGGTTGACTAATAGTCACTCTGAATTGAATGGGAGACACTCTTGCATTTGTACCAAGCGTTTGAGCATTCCGTCCCATACACGTTTCGTCGTTTTCGGATCTTTATCCACAGTTAACAGTGTCCCTGACTCCATGTTCCTTCCTTCTTTCTGAAACTGTTTTCTAGGCAAGGAGAATTTACAAAAATGATGGTCATAAAAGTTTTGAAAAAATTAAGAAAGGCTAAGCTCAACGTGTCCGACAAATTAGTCGGGATGGAAGACCACTTGACTGTGCTGAGAAGACACTTGGATACCGACTCTAGTGACATGCGGATGATCGTCATCTCTGGCATTCCAGGCATTGGTAAGACAACCCTCACAAAGTCTCTCTACAATGATATCTGCCACCTCTTTAATGGTTGCAGTTTTCTCGGCGATCTTGAAGAAACTACTGCAAAGAAGGGTCTTGTAGCTTTGCAGAATCAATTGGTTTCTGACATCATCCGAAGGGACTTGGCAAACTTCTACTCGGTTGAGGAAGGAGTCAGCTTCCTCAAAGATAGATTCAGCACACTGAAAGCCCTCATCCTACGTGTGTGAGAAGACTCAGTTGAAGCATTGGTTGGAAGTCTCAATTGGTTTGGTTCAGTTAGTAGGATCATTATCACAACCAAATACAAAGGAGTTCTCAGTGGGCGTGAAGTAACCAAAATTTACGAGGTCACAGAGATGAAGCATGGTGATGGTTCAAAACTTTTCTGTAGATACGCCTTTGCACGGGATTTTCCAGAACATGACTACATTGGTCTCTCTGAAAGAATTGTGACTGCTACGGGAAGACTTCCATTGGCTCTTGAGCTCGTAGGTTCACAGTTGTCTCTGTTCCGGGATGACAAAGATTTCTGGGAAGCTCTACTGAAAAAGTTAAGAGGAACTACCTGATGATAATGTCCAGAACAAATTGAAGATACCTTATGAACGGTTAAGCAGTTCCCAGCAGCATATTTTTCTTGACATAGCTTGTTTTCTTAATGGAGAGGATAAAAGAATGGCATCTTACATGTGGGAGGAGCTTAAATTGAACCCTAAAGTTGAAATCAATAAGTCTCATGTCAATGATAAAGGTTGGAGATGACAATAGGATGTGGATGCACGATCAGCTTAGGAAGCTTGGCAGACAAATTGTTCAAGACGATCTCAAAGAACATAGGAACCACATTAGACTATGGCAACCCGCTTAAGCTAGGAAAATTATTGAAGAAAATGAGGTAATATCTGACGTTGCCTTTTTAGTCTGCCTATTGGATATTTGACTTTGCTTGTTTTCATCCCTTTTGGGAAGAGGGAAAGATCAGATGATCCTCATTTCACTTCTGTATTGGGGTTGCATTAGTTACTATCTGACCATGGTGTTTGACCAACAGGGTCCAATGACAGTCATAGCTTTGTGTCTTGACATGGATAATCAGTCCTTCACTGAACAAAGCGACAGGGCTGATCAATCACAGACCTGTTTGACTCCTGACCAATTCAATAGAGTACCAAATCTCCACTTCCTCATAGTGGATCACTCTGATATTAAGGAGAATTTCAATGGTCTTCTTTTGAAGTTACTTTGGCTCCGTTGGCATGGTTGTCCAAGAGCTTTTAAAGCAATCAATTTGCATATGAAGAACTTGGCTGTTCTCGATTTATCGTGGAGCAAGGTAACTGAAGGTTGGGTGGGTTGGAAATATATAAAGGTAGCTCGAATACTTTGCATTTCCCTTTTCTCTTGAATACTTACTGCAAAATTAACAGTTTCTGTGTACTTGTATTGTTTGCAGTTGTCAAGGAACCTGAAGGTTTTAATTCTCAGAGGCTGTGTTGACTTGATACAAACTCCAAACTTCTCAAATTTTGAGGTGTTGGAGATGCTGGTTTTAGAATATTGCTCTCATTTGGTTCAAATTGACCCATCGATTGGTGAGTTGAAACGTTTGCAAATTTTAGATCTGAAATTCTGCACTGACCTCAGAAACTTGCCCAGAGAACTTGATTCTCTGGAAGCTTTGAGAGAGCTCCGTCTTGATGGAACTTCTATAGAAGATATTCCAGTCTCCGAAGATATGAAGCACCTCAAGACTCTCAGCGCCTGCAACTGTAAATCATCAGCACAAGTATCTAATGAAATTGGTGATGCAAACCCTATAGTATTTCTTTTGATAGATGGCTCTGAACTGACTGCTCTCCCAGATTCAATTGAAAGGCTAGAAAAGCTGAAACACCTGTCTATGAGGGATTGTCGGCTGATGTGGAAACTTCCAGACACCATTAGAAGATTAACATCATTAGAGAATCTGGATCTCTCAAGTACAGGAATAGATGAATTACCGCATGCCATTGGTGATATGCAAAATTTGAAGGTGCTAAAAATGGATGGAAGTTTCATTAGAGAGTTCCCTCGCTCTATTGGAATGCTGGAGAAGCTTGAGGAGATTCATGCGTCACGCTGTAGGAGTCTGGAAAAAATTCCTGAGGAGATCAAAGGCTTGTCTCGTTTGAGAATTTTGGTGTTGTCATATACCAATATTCCCGGCCTACCAGGAAGCATCTCTAGTTTTTCCCATCTCCAAAACCTTGATTTATATGGCTGCGACAATCTTCATGAAGTTCCCCTGCTTCCCTATAGTTTAGCCACTTTGCATCTCATTTATGACTCAAGTAAAATGAAGTCTTTGGATATTTCAAATCTGACAAATCTCAAAGAGTTGTACATTGCCAATTATTTGGAGGGGGAGGAGGCATTTCCCAGTACAGACCCAAATGAGATGGCGGAGCCACTCAGCCTTTCTGGGATTGGCAAAGTGACAAAAGTTGAGGCCTTGGAATTGTGTCTCACAGGCTGCACTACACTACCGGAAGAAATGGGTGGTCTTTCGCAGCTAAGGAAGCTTGATCTTCGATGTCCGGACCTGCAACATCTTCCAAAACTACCCAAAAGTTTGAAAAAACTTACCCTCCAACACTGCAAATCCTTGGTGGCATTGCCGGATCTTAGGTATCTCAAGTCTTTATCAGGATTGAAGCTTTTCTCATGTGCAGTAACGGAAATCCAAGGACTTGGAAGTCTCTCCTCCTTGGAAGCCTTGTTTATTTCTCACTGCAAGCTTGAAAAGCTAGATGGTCTCGAATGCTTGCCATCCCTGAGAATATTGACCATCTCATACTGTGATTCCCTTCAAGGACTGCCTGATCTGTCAAACTTGAAGCAGCTGAGAGAACGTAAAATCCAACATTGCAAGAACGTAGCTCAACAGGACAGCCGTTAGTGGTTGAGCTCCCCAGAAAGGCCAGAGATTTGCAAAGTTCGTGGTAGCCAACTGATCTAAATCAGGACTAGAGACAGAGCCATTTCATACTTCCTTGAGCAAGCCTGAAGTTTCTGAAGCTGAGGTACATTCTAAAGTTCGTGTGTCTTTGCAATATAATGATGATCCATGAGTTCCTCTTCCGTTGTTCTGTCTTTCTTGTAACAAGAATGCTTTCTTCTTCTAGTTTTCCTTTGTCTTTTCCTTTCAAAGAGAGCGCAATATATTTCCTCTACGAAGTTATACTCAACAAGGCCCTGCAATTGCTCGGTTAATTTCCTAGCCATGAAGAGAATACGTACTGTTTCTGATGACTCAGAGTGCAATTTATACTACTTAAACAGTTCAACTCCATTTTCTTGTTTTTCACAAATATTCAAATAGGTGCATGAGTCAGTATTACTGAATTTCCAAACCATCCTGGTCATTGATGTTCTAAATTTCTTTCCATGTAACTGACTCGTTATTATTGATGTGATAATATGCCTATTTGCTCAAGATATATGGAGTTTTTGCTATTGGAATTATTGCCATGAAAGAAATAACTGGATGTGCGGTGATGTCTGTTCGATTTTATTGCCCATTGATGATTAATAGAATAGCCATTCCCGAGTGGGATGCAGAAAAGCCAGATATACGCTCGTACACCCATATATAGAGCATTCTGGAAAAACAAAAAAATCACCATTGCATGCACTTTTTATGAGGTGTTCTTTATGTGATTAATGAGAGGCACCTGGTAATGCTGATGATCTATCTGATTAGAGGATGGAAAAAATTGCAAAAAGAATGGTGAATTGATGTTACTGAGCATCATCTGGCATTACTTTGTCCTTCTGTTTCCCCCTTGTATGTTAAGCAGGTTATCTACTCGAATGCATAACATTTGACTAGCTTAAGTGTTTTTCAGGTATTCTGAAATATCACTGTTACCTTAATGTCTCAGGCTAAGCAGCCAACTTAGGCTAAGCAGCACGTAAAAATGCCGCGTCATGACTTAGCGGGATTATTGTAGCACATTCCAAGACGGTCCTGCCTTTCACACTCAAATAAAATGCATCCCTTTGTTGCCAGGCCAGATCAAACAGAAGATTTAGAAGCCGTGAAGAGACTTGCATGCATCACAGTACCCAGACACTACAGTTTCCTTCCAGCTCTCAAGTCCCCAGTACTAAAGACCCCCCTGTGAAATCTTATATGACATTGGTAGTGGTTTGAGGGGTGAGGCACAACTTCAGTGAAGCACGTGTTTCCAAATCTTCTCTTTTCAACATAGTGGATCTTTACTTGGGTCTCTCTGCGTGATTCAGGCATCTGCATCTGATATGTACGTTTTGTTTCATTGAATGTTCCAAGCCGAAGAATGTAACATCTCTGGATTGTTTTTTCTTTTGGATTCATTCCACTAAAGGGTGTCATTCCTATTTCTACTAGCTCTTTTTGCTATTCATTTAGCTGAAATTTACAACATCTCAGTATCTACTCTGCTACGTTTCAATCAACTATGTGATCTCTTACCTCCCAGATATCCAGGAATGTAGCATAATATGCTTGTGCTGTGTCAATTGTCAACTTAAGTAGACTCTTTTGGACAAAAGAACTTTGAGAGAAACTTATATAGACTGATACAGACAGATTTCCCGAGAATTGACCACCACAAGTCAGTGGCATTCAAACATGAGGCTCTGTAATGTTTCCATGATCAATAACAATAAAGAAAGTCATGAATCGGCAAGAACAGTATGGATGATTTGTGACCTGGCGAATTTAAATCCAGAAGGTTGGCTGGTCATCTTACATCAGCTAAAGGAAGAAATGCAGCAAATGGTACATCAAGTATCTTCCATTAAATCTATATCCAAACGCCATATCCCGAAAATTGCGTCCTTTGAGATCTTAATAGAAGAACTCTCTTCTTTTTAGATTATTCCTCAATTATAGAACTTAAGTTCTTAATTGACCAATACCGAAAGTTTAATACCTCATAAAGCACTTATCCCAAATATATGAAGATAGTCTATTTGAAACCATCACGAAATATCATTACCTTTTTTCTCCTTTGATTATCTGTTTAGTGAACATTTATGGAAGTTTAATGGACCTCTTTTTTCTTGAAAGAAAAAAACAAAAAAAGAGGAGGAGTACCTGTTCTCACTATAGTAAATTAGAAAAGTTACACAAACGTTGCATGCAAAAGAAATGAAGATGAAAATGAAAAAAAAAATTCAGATAATATTATGTTGGGTTAATACCGCAAAAAATCTCAAACTGGCATACTTTTGACAAATTTATCCCAAACCAATTTTTGACCACCAAAAATCCTAAATTGATACACATTTAACAAATTTATCCTAAACTGACACATTTATAACAAATTTACTATCTATTAGTTTTCGTTAAATGTTGTTGTCAAATTACTGAATTGGCTGACACGTGAAAGTTAACAGATATATCAATTTAGAATTTTACTCTTCGTTTGTTATAGTCGTACTAGTTTTGTTGTTTTTTGTGACATTAATCCAATTTAATGGAAGATGTATTTATCAAAATGTACTAGTTTGGGGTTTTTGATAATCAAAAAATTAGTTTGGGATAAATTTGTTACAAGTATACTAGTTTGAAGTTTTTTGTGGTTATTTTGAGTAAATTTGTCATAAATGTACCAGTTTAGGATTTTCCATGATGTTAACCCTATTCTTTTAGCTTCCTAATCAATTTATTATGAGTTTTCTTTTAAAATAAATAACTTTTAGCATGCACGATAAGCGTAGGTTGTAGGAGAAGTTGGATTTCGTATCGTTGAATTTCTAAAACGATGCATTTGGACTTAACTTTTATATATCAACATATATATTCTTTATGTCATTTGGATTTCCCTTTATTGATTCTTCATTTGCTTTCCGTGTACTTAATTATCTTGCATTTAATATGTTTGATGAAAAGCTCTTCAGCTACATTACATTGGCAAGATAGTCGATTTTTGTTGTCAATTTAGTATCTTGCCATTTTTAATCGACTTGTTCCCAAGTGTGTATATACTAGATTTGATCTAAATGATTCACGTTAGATTATAGATGTTATTATTTTGTGCATTGTTTAATTCCAACTATATGGTGCTTTATATTATGTGAACATAGAGTTTTACTTCATTTTGACAAAATAAATCTCGCACTTTTATTGGGCTTGCTTGAAAGATTCCATCATAGAATGATTATGTGTTTATTGTTAGTGTTTCACCATGTGCTCAGGGAATTAGTTTTCATCTTATTAATATGAAGTACTCCCCTTGATTTTTATGATCGTTAATTTCTGAGTTTAAATCAATATTACTTTGTATGGTAAGATTGATGATTCTCTTATGTAGAATATCATGAATATGTTCTTGAAAATATGCTACTTCATACACACATTAATGTCTAACTATTTGGTTGTAAATTATGTTGCTTTGAAACTAAAATTTAATGGTTAATGCCACGAAAAATCTCAAATTTGCACACTCAAATGAATTTTTTGACCACCAAAAACCCCAAAGCGGTATACTTACGACAAATTTACTATAAATTAATTTTTTGACCATCAAAAACTTCAAATTTGTACATTTGTAGCAAATACATCCTACATTAATTAACAAAAAATCACAAATTGATACATCCGTGACAAATAGAGAGTAAAATCCCAAATTGGTATACCCATCATTTGCCACATGTCATTCGACTTAGCAATTTAACCTAAAATTTAAAGAAATCTAACAAAGAGTAAATTTGTTACGGGTGTAAGATTTAGGGTTTTTGGTGGTCAAAAATTAACTTTGAATAAATTTATTGTAGATATACTAATTTGGAGTTTTTTGTGATATTAAGCTAAAATTCAAATTTTGTTTTAGGAAATACATGGTCGAATATATAATTATACATGACTAAGTACAATAATCTTTTTTGTGATGGTAAGTTTAAACTCTATATTTAATCTAATTTCCTATTGTAAATTGGATACTTCTCCAAAGTAAAAGAATGGAAAATGATTTTCTTAAAACATATAATTTCTAACACTATGGTCATAATTAATATGCAATTTTATCAATGACCATTTTCCTGCTAATTAATTTATATTTTCTCAATAGCTTTGAAGATTCTTTTATAAATTTATTGTGCTGATTGGTAATTTTCTTGCTACTTCTAATGGTACCAAATATTACTCTATAAACTTTATTAAATTTTCTAAAAGATTCCTCTTATTTTGATATCGTTCTTTTGGAACTTAGAAATTGGTTTACTTTCTATTTTTGAATGAAATTTCTTGTCTTTTCTCATACCATTTCACCATTATATGTTTGAAACAATTTAAAAGAGCTTATTTGAATGTGGATAATATCTGCTACCACAAAAATATAATGTGTTTTCAACATATTTTTATCTATTCTTACTATCATATAGATCTCATAATCATGAGCCACAACATTTCAAGCCACTTAAAGTTTTTTGCATAAATAATTGTACTCAGTTAGCAACTAGTGTCTTTGGGTCTAAAGTTGCAATCCTTAAGTTAATAGCATGTCAATTTTTCTTAAGGTGCGAATGGTAACCATTATGTTCCCGGGAACAATTTGTCCTGAAAAATGATTTTTCTTTTAATTTGGTTCATAGGAGCAATTTTTGAACATTTGAAAATGTTTAGTAATTGTCCAAATTTTTTATTTCCGAGATAGGAATGCATTTGATAGGACTCTTAAAATTTATAGTCCAAATCATTTTGTTAATTTTTAAATAATTTTATCATATTTTTCTCCTTTTTCTTTCTTTTTTTTCCCTTCCTTTTTTTTCTTTTTCAGCTACTTCTTCCTCTTTCAATTGTCGGCCATGATTGCCAACCTCGCCAAAGTGTCACCGGCCCTTGGCAATGCCAAGCCTCACCCTAGCTAGGCGAGTGAGGCCAAACCTCACCCAATCACTGATGAGGATCAGTCTCGTTAGGCCATTGCCAAGTCCATGTCACCTTGGCTAGGCAAGGCCAACCTAGAGGTGGCCCAACGAGGCCAACAAGCTTCATCGTGGCTTGGTGTCACTGGGGGCTAGCAACCATTGCTAGCCCAAGTCTAGTTGGTTTCTAGCCATGGCCAAGGCTAGCGACCAACAAAAAAAGGAAGAAGAATAAAAAAAAAAATGGAAAGAAAAGACAAGAAAGAGAAAAAAATTGGGTTTTGATTCTGGAATTGTTCCCGAGACAAATAAAAAAAAATTATTCTTGATTTTATTCCAAATCTATTTCCAAGAACAAAAAACTTACCTAACGGATTTTTATTCCAAATCTGTTCTAGGAACAAAATAATAGAATCAGTTGTTCCTGGACAAATTACCATCCCAACCCTTAGAGTTACATCTGTTCATAATACTTGTTTGATATCCATAATTAACTCATTAAGATGTTGTCCATTTTGGTCCGTTTCATACTAAACTTCACGGTTTTGTATTTCGGCGTACAAGGGGACACTTTCATAAAAGGTCATCCATCTTGGTAGTGCATTCACCGAGGCATGCTAACTTTGGAGTTTGAAAACTAAGCATTGTCGTGACCTTAAAAGGTATCTCCATAAATTAATTTTGGTTTTCATATATATACTCTACAATTTCTCTCCTCTTGCTTGGTATATAGTTCAGTACATTTCTAGCTCTTTTGCCATTTTAGAAACCTACTAAAAGTCGCTCTTTGTCAATGCCTTTTGGCCCTAGTGACCACTCTGCCTATCAAACCAAGTCATTACAGGCCTACTAGTGTCAATATTGGATTAACTCATTGAGGTATTGTCCACTTTAGCCTATCTCATATAGAGCCTCATGATTTTGTCTTTTGGCATATAAGTGAATGGTGCGCCCATCTGAACAAGCTTAATTTTGAAATTCCAAAGCTAAAGCATTACCATGCACCTTTGTGAATTAATTCCCATTTTCACATAAAGTCGCTCTTTCCATGTTCGATACACAGTTTAGTTCATTCTCACTTCTTTCGTCATTCTAGAAGCCTTGCGACCCCAAAGACCACTCCCCACATCACAATTTGTACAAATAATGCGTCTTTTTATGTATTTTCAAAGGATTAAGTGTGACAAAATATTTCATCTTTGTTATTTGTTAACTAGAAGCAAAAATATCATAAATCCTTAGAAGGCACGTCTTTTCTCGTTACAACTCATCAAGGCTTTGGCTGCGCACAAAAGGAAGAAGAGAAATGTAGAGATCAAGTGAGACCTTTCCTGGTAAATACTTATTTGACTAAAAAAACCTTCTTCTCTTTTGGCATAAACAAAGAAGACTTATTAAATGCCAAAAACTTTTGTTTTTCCTTCTCTTCTTTTACCAGGCAGACCACTCGAGATTTTTGACGAGATCATGCTTCAAGCTAAACATAATCCTTGATATCCAAGTAAGATTCACCAATCGACTTGAACATGGCTACTTTGAAACGAAAACTTAAATCTCTTTCTGTCAAAGAGAAAGCGGACCTCATGCATTAAACTGGTCACAGCAAAAATCTACGACCCTCACTGCTAGCGACGTCAGTTTCTGTTGTCCTATAGACTTAATAAAAGCTTCATATGCTTCTTGTTCTTCTTCGTCATAATCCTTAAGACCACTTTCCATTTCTTACAACATGATCTCCTCTGCTTCAAATGAAAAGCCCTTCAGTATGTGTAATGCTGCTGAATGGAATCGATGTCCAAGCCTTTGAGCTTGACCACGGATTCAACATGGCCCTTCAGAGTGTGTAGCTCGCGAAGCCTGCAACAACAGATTCAGTTTACGTTACCATCGCATGTCGGACTTAAATGGCGAAAAGGAACTGCTACCAACGAAAGCTTTAAACTCTGTATTGAGAAAGTAAGGCTCCTAAACTCCTTAAATGCAGCATGGCCTTTGAGCTTCAATTATCAGGCAAGCAAACGGGTACGGAAGCAAAGTAGGTGGAACTATGTCTTTTTAGTAAATAACACTATTTTCTTACAAGCATTGAAGTATGAGGATTAACATGCTCACCTCGCAACCTCAGCTCGTCGCTTGGCTTGCTCTGCAATCTCTGAAAGCTCCCTGTAGCTACTCTTGTCAGAGAAAAGATTGCTGCTTTCAGGAGGCTGAAGGCCGTGCAGAGTCCTCTGTGCAGTTGCCCACTGAGCTTCTCGCTCTTCTTTGCCATAGTCTTTTTTGGAAGTGAAGGCCGTCTGCATGATAAAATTGGCAAAATTAACAGAATGTAGGGTTTTTCATAATACATAATCCATGGCAGTGCCTCTTTCTTTGTGGAAATACCTTGTTCTCCAAAAGGGAATTCCATGCTCTCCCGCTCAGAATGTAGCGGATTGCAAACTTAAGAATATCAAGCGGAAAATATGTCACCAAGCTGTAAAGCCAGATGACACCAGCCCATCCCCAGCCGGTTCCTTGTATCCTCGCGAAACCCCAATTTGCATAAACTGCTATAAGTGTTGCAACCTGTCCATGAAAAATTTGGGATCAGGGAAGCATATTGGTGAATGGTGATTAAGTTACCAATTGTCCAAACTATTCTGAGGACTTTTAACCATTGACCATCTGCTAAAGCTTATAAAAATGCGTTACTCACTTCAACCGGACTCCAATGGAATTAGTCAGTAGAAGGTACCATAGCAAACTTATGCTCCCAGTAGGAAGTGAACAGACAATGACTGAGAAATTCTTACCAGCTGAGCAGCTATGAATGCGCTGAGCAAGAGAAGTCCTGGGCGTTCAACAAATGACCAGCTGCGTGATCTGGTGACAAAGATTAGAGCCTGGCTAATTATACTCACTTGCAAGTATAGGGCAGCCATCATTTCATCGGGTCTATTTCGGATTGATCTTACACCAAACTTGTCCTGCATATTGAATAGGGTATCAATATTTTATTATTTCCAGTTCCAATAATTCAGCAAAAGATATACACGAGTAATAGAAGTAGAAAACCCAACAGAAACAGATGCTTACTGAGAAGAAGTCAGTCTCTTTCATGGCCCAAAAGAAAATTACAGTCATTAATGCCAGGTAACCTCCCAGAACAATTCCAGTAGCGAAAATTTCTTTCAACTTCCAGCTGTCTGGCTGCGGAGATGGCTTCACTCGATCTTTGGAGATCGTCATAATTGTTCCTGAGATTGGTATAGATAAATCAAACTGGTGCTTCTTGATCGGCATTTATGATGAGAACTGAGAGTAAAAGAATGAAAAACTCTTACCATCGTTTAAGATGGCAATGATCAAAACCATAAAGGGCGCAAAATCGAACTTCCAGATCAAAGCAATGAACATAAAGCCAAACTGCAGAAGCAAAATGATGAGACTTGTTGCATATAATTTCAAGAGGGAACAGTTTCACTATCTTGAGTCCACATTTGATACGGAGCACTTACCACAATACGGATTGTAATGGAGACTGCATAAATCTGCAAAGATCAGCCACCTTGGAGTAAGCTCGGAATTCAGTTAAGCATACGTGAAGTTTTGGTGCATAACAATCTTGAAATGTGATTGAAATCACTAACCGTGTAGTTCTTCATTCTTTGGAATATAGCCCGGCTGGTCAGCACAGCACTTATTATGACACTCAATCCTGGTTCAGTGAGGACAATGTCTGAGGCACTTCTGGCAGCATCAGTGGCATCAGCAACTGCAATCCCAATGTCTGCCTTCTTCAAAGCTGGGGCATCATTCACACCATCTCCAGTCATACCACATATGTGCTTCCTCTCCTGCAGTTTCTTTACGATTTCATACTTGTGTTCTGACATGCACCAATCAGAATGTCAGTGCATAGAAATTACACAGTAATTATTAAAAGAGGATATCACAATCTCATAAGGTTAAATAAATTAATCAGTCATAGTTGACGCGGGCTGAGTGCTTCTTAGAATCGAGTTTATGTGAAGAATCATGGAAATAAACAGAGCTTACCAGGAAATACTCCAGCAAATCCATCTGCCTTCTCAATCAATTCCTCTACAGGAAGTGCAGCAATTGAAGCATCTTTGTTTTGGCCAAGCAATGATGAAGAAGGATACATATTTGTCCCCATTCCAAGCCTCCTACCAGTTTCCTTGGCAATAGCAAGTTGATCACCTGAAATTAAAGGAGGACATAAAATACATCTGTAAAAGAAAGCATTAACCAGCGATTGATGGAGCTCTGTGACGACAGTTCTTACCAGTAATCATCTTCACATTGACACCAAGATTGAGGGCCCTTCGGATTGTTTCTGCACTATCGTGCCTGGGAGGATCGAAAAGGGGTAACAAACCTACAAACTGCCAAGGAGCACCTGGGCTATCTTTTGTTCTCTCGGGAATTTCCTGTAAATCGCATGTAGAGGCAAGTAAATGAACTGTTCCATGGTCTTAGCAATTAGATATGTGGATCCCCATATTAGCAAACCTGTCTCGCAACACCTAAAGATCTAAGTCCACGCTCAGCAAACTTGTCGATCACTGCGTGAGCCTTCCTCCTAACATCTTCCTTGCAATTGCAGAGGTTTAATATCTGTCCACAGCAAGAGAATCAATATATTATTCATGGCATCCAAGAATCTACCGTAGCTGCAACTATCAAGCAAAGTGATCACAAGTACCTGCTCTGGAGCGCCTTTGCTTGCACGATGCCATTTGCCATCTGAGTCAATGTATGTCAGAGCAGTCCTCTTATCCACAGGATTAAATGGAAGGAAATGGACCTCTCGGATACCAGCTCGGGCCTGCCCAGAAGGAGAAACATGAATAACAACCCATATTCTTCATGGTCCAATAATTTTAATAAGTAGTGCACATTCCAAAGCTGAAAGATTTGAACTGATATGAATCATACCTCCTTTGGGTCAGCAAGCATTCCAACAATTGCAGCATCAATTGCGTCCTGATTTTCAGTCCTAGATGCCCTGGCTGCAAGAAGAATGACATGCTCCTTTTCGACACCCTTTGTAAACACCTCGATTAAGGTCCTATCGACAGACAGCTTATTCAGGG
The DNA here is from genome assembly GCA_014858505.1 of Corymbia citriodora subsp. variegata. NCBI lineage: Eukaryota > Viridiplantae > Streptophyta > Magnoliopsida > Myrtales > Myrtaceae > Corymbia > Corymbia citriodora. The sequence goes on from CM026412.1 coordinate 16,861,543, forward strand.
TCAGGGTTCCAGTTTTGTCACTGCAAAGTACATCCATCCCTGCCATTTCTTCAATGGCGGTCATTCTCTTGGTAATGGCACCCTGCTGAGAGAGCCTGTGGGATCCAATAGCCATAGTAACAGATAAAACTGTAGGCATTGCAATCGGAATCCCTCCGATCAAAAGAACCAGCAAGTTGTCTATCCCATCCCTGTATTTGCGGTGTTGTATCGGGTACATGACTATGAGCTCTATTGCTATACCGACGGCAATTGAGCATATGCAGAAGTTACCGATCGCAGTGAGAACTTTCTGGAAGTGACCGACCTGATTGGTGCTGTCCACCAGATGTGCAGCTTTGCCAAAGAAAGTATGTACACCGGTAGCGATAACCACTGCTTCTATTTCACCTTGTTTGCAGGTCGAACCGGAAAATACTTCATCCGACGGGTTCTTAGTAACAGGAAGGGATTCGCCAGTAAGAGCAGATTGATCAATCTTAAGGGGATCGCCTTCAAGGAGACGGGCATCTGCGGGAACTATATCGCCCAATTTGATGCTGATGATGTCTCCAGGCACTAACATTGAAGCATCCTGCTCACTCCATCGGCTATCTCTAAGAACCTACATTTCGCAACCACAAGTGCATATTCTACGTTATGATCCTGTTAGAAAGAGAACTCTTGTTCGTGCACTGTCAGAAGATCTCTTCTCACCTTAGTTTTGGGAGCAAGACCGGCCATAAGAGCAGCCGCTGCATTACCAGCATTGTTTTCTTCAATGAAACTTATGGTGGAGTTGATCACCAACAATACAATGATACCCACAAAATCTTGCCAATCTGGAGGCTTTCCACCGCCGTTTGCCAATGCAATGGCCATCAAAGCGGCAGCTTCCATGACCCATGACAGGGGGTTCCACATAAAGCCCAAAAACTTGAGGATTTTGCTCTCCTGCATTTGATAGGCCAACACATCAATCGTATGGCAAAGCTTCAAGGAAGCAAACTGAAGTTTATCGGTGAAATCCATTGTTAATCAATCAAAAAAGAACCTTTTTCTCTTCCAGTTTGTTTGGTCCGAAAACCTGAAGCCGTTGGGCTCCTTCGTCCGAGCTCAGACCTTCTCTCGAACATTTCAACTGCTCGAACACTTCCTCTAACGGAATCTTTTCCTGCAAAACAGAAGGCTACCATCAGGGCCCAATCCACTTTGACACGAATCTAGTTGCCCAGAACCTTTGGGAACCTATCCAGTTTTCGCCAAGCCCCATAATGATTCTTTCCCCACAATACATCTAGAAACAACAAGCGATGCCTCCTCTCACATGTAACTAAAGTCTGGATCAGATGGTACGAATGCAATATCAGTAGTCTACTATCGGCTTCTCAGGCAGGCATCCTAGTATATATCAGGTGGCAGTAACAACACAACCGTGGAACTACTCACGATAGCATCGGCTTGAACCGTGAATATGCTGCAATTTAGTAAGACCGTTTCACTAAGTGGTGTGTCATTCAACAAGCATCTTTCAATGGATTGGAAAAGTCAGTTAGCTCAAAGTGACGTGTTCAAAAGATGGAAAGTTGGACAATAGCCCCAAACGGGGCCAATGGGTAACTGCTAAAAGAAATTTCATCATCAAACTAATGGGGAGCTCTAGAAGATCAAATTAGTCGGACCCATCATGTGAACTTGAAGACTATTCCTCATTCCACTTGCAACTTAAAGTCATGAGTCTCTGACTCTCTCTCTCTCTCTCTCTCTCTCTCTTTCTCCCTCTACATTACTCCAAAGAAGTGACCGGGATTGAGATGATGCAGAGTTGAAATTGTTGTCCACCAGCTAGTACAAGCAATCATTTTCTAAGGAAAGAAGAAATCGAACGGCTTCTAAACATTCCAGCGAAACATCATGGTTTCGTTAAAAAATACAATGAACCCTCCACAATTCACCAACTTCTGTCAGTACCGTCCAAATTCTGACATTAAAATAAAGGAGGATGGAAAAACACAAGCCACTTCTTTTGACCAGCCATTAGCATGTTTATTTCAACTACCACGCACCACGTACTTCAAGATCGAGAATGATTTTGCTCCGAATTTCTTTTTTTTTCATTTTGAAGTTAATGTGAACTATGAAATTGGATAAAATAAGCTCAAGGACAATATAATACGACACAAATAATTGTCAAGACAGGGTGTACGCTGTTTCACATGAAAAATTGACAAGAAGGAATTCAACGTATTGAGCTCATTAAAGAGAGTGGGTTCCCATTCATGATCAACCCTATTCATCCCTAATTGGCCGTTATAATCTTTTTTATAATCATAAAAAAATTATATACACTAAGTCGGTCTCTCTGCTATAGTACCATTCCTCCCAGAAAGTGGGAACCACCTAGAACAAGTCCATATTGTACGGTTCCAAATTGGATCGGGGCCTATGCACCCCTCCTAGTAACATCCTTCAATTACTCGGCCCTTCAACAAACTCACCAATTACGACGAATCCGACCCGTGTGGATCCAAATTCAGGCAAGAATTTGCGAATACCGAGGGACTCATCCAGGCAAAGTGGGGGAACTTGTCCGGCACGTGGGAGAAAAAGAGAACCGAAAACCCTAAAGCAGCCTCAAGCCACAATAAACCAATCCAGAAGACACACGTGTGAAAACACATGGAAATTACCGACCAGAAAAAAAAAAATGGAAATTCCAAGGAAAAGCAAAACCATTAAAAAACAAAAAGAAAAAGGATCGAAGCACAAGCAGCAGGCACAGCCGCAGGAGGAGAGCAAGGGATCGATGCCCGCCACGTCAGCCACCACTGGAACCCCCGCGGCGCCGGGGAGCCGAGCGTTGAAACTCCGACCCGACCGGGGCCCCGGGTTCACGCCGCCCGAGGGGAAACCCTTCCTAGGCACTTCTAAGATATTAAAATAAATAATAATAATAATAAAAAAATTGATTCCGGACTTCACGGAGTAATCTTGAGTCCAGAAATTCTTCCGAAAAGTCCAACGTAAAGTGCTCTAAAGCGTAAAGGAAGGGGAGAAGCCGTGCCGGACGAGGCCGAATGTCATGCCCCCCAACCTGACGAACCCGCTTTCGGCGGAAACAGAACCCGAACCCGAACCCGATTCCGATTCTCCCCGCGAAATGGGGAAAAAAAGAGAGAAAAAATTAGAGGAACCAAAAAAAGAAAATGGAGGAACGAGCGAGGTGGTCAATTTGAGTTCCGCCGCTAATTCACGAGCTTCGCAAGGAATAAATAAATAAAAATCCAAACTTTCCGCGGAAGAAGAGAGAGAAATTCATCGTCGACCGGCGAATTTTAAGGAATCCTGTTTTTTTTTCTTTTTCTTTTTCGTGTTTTTTTTTGTCTGTCCTGTCGTGTCGTCTCTTCGGTCGCCTGAATTTCTCTCCTCGGAACCAGGGAAAGGGAAAGGAACGAGAGAGAGAGAGAGGAAGGGAGCTGGAGTGAGTGCGGTTTTTACCAGATCGACGGTCTCGTTCTTAATCTCCTCGAGGCTGATGCCCTTGTTGCTCGCCATGGCTCCCGTGCGAGAGAGAGCCCCGCCCGGCGCCGCCGGAGTTCGACCGAGCGAACGAGCGAGCGGCGGAAGAGGAATGGGAACCGGATTCCGGGGAGAGAGAGCGAGTGGTGGTGGTGGTGGTGGTGGAGAAACGAGAGGCCAACTTGAGAATGGCTTCTCCTTCGTCTTCTTGTAGTGCGCACCCCCCTCAGTCAATTTATACCCATGAGCTCTTGTGGGTCCCACGCCCCTCCCCCCAACCCCAAAACTTTCGTGGTCCCCAGACCCGCGCGTGACGCGCACCGCCGCCTCCGCCCGCAGTTGGTGGCTCGACTCTTGCCGCCGCCGCACCTGCCCGGTTCCGCACGGAGTTCCGGAATCCTACGAACTTCTTATAGTTTTGAAAAAGGCTTTCGATATCCTCTTGTCATATTGAATTGGCTATACCATCCTTGCATTCTGCAAGCTGTATTCCTCATTTTGGATGATTTTCTTGCCTTTTCTTTGTCCTTTCTTTTTGTTGGGTTTGAATTTTACTAGCTACGGAATGACCTACCCATGTTATTCTCGAGCAACATTCATTGAGGTCAAAATGTGGGGCCCGTGTAAGATAATTTCTTGCCTTCTTTTCTTCTTTTATGGGGTTTTTTTCCCTTTCCTTTTCTGATTTGGAATAAAATCGGTGTCCCTCTTTGCCGAAAATCAGTTTATTTATTAAATAGAAAGGTAATTATTATGTTGTGAGTTGTACAATCTTTTATTTGTTTGTACTAGGAAACTATTATTTGAAAAATAACTTAAACACGAATAAGAGCAAAAAGAACCATCTATCTATTTTGGCACGTGTTTCCTTTAATTATAATTTTAATATGTGTCATTGTGCCATTTTACCTACTCTACTTTCGTTTTATTACGTGAATTTAATGGTCTATTTTCTAATTATTTTTCATGCCAACATTATAGGATGTCATGAAGACATTTAAAAAAAATTAAAAATGACAAAATTAATTACATAAAAAATTCTAAACATCCATTATTATAATGCAAATGCAAAAGAAAATGCTCTCTAAAACATTATTAAATGTAACACTATCTTTGCCTTGATACACAATATAATTAGCTATTAACCAGAAAATATGGCAATTACAATGACACTTTATAAGACAAACCATTTGCAAGCACAAGTTTTTTGTCCATCCTAAATGCATCCAAATTTATATATATATATATATATATATATATATATACATCAATATAATGAAAATTATCCTCAAATATAAATACTGCCAAAAAAACAAGTTGCATATGCAACATAACAAAATATATTGCTCGTTCAATGTTTGGCTCTCCTTAAAAAGGTTATCTTCTGAAAATAGAAATATTTCACTTGAATCAGACAATAGAAGTTTTTAATTACATCAGCAAGAGTCATTTTTCACTTAAAACAATATATTTCAAGGAACAATTATCAATGTTATAGTGTGAGAAGCTCCAAACGAACCAGCTGACATGATCGATTGATGTTCTTTATTTGTAGTTTCATCATCAATAGATATATTTAAGCAAATTAGGTCCTCTTCAATAAAAACAATACAAAGAAGATGAGTAGATTGTGTATAATGCATTCATCAACCATAATATTCAATTTTTGAGTAAATTCTCATAAATTTCTATTGAAAAGCTAAGTCAAAAAATTCATGATCATCATGGTTATTTGGGGAAATAAAAAGTTAATAATTGGCAAAATAAGTTCAGAAGAAGACAAACATGAAGAAGGAGTAAAAACGTGATGGGTTTTGAAAAGGCGGCTATGGTGAAAAAAAAAACAATTGTTTGATAGGAACATGGCTAGTTTTGTCTTTTAATGAGATTGAAACAAAAGAAAAGGAAGAGAAAAGATAGGAAATAATCTTAGAGTGGGACCGCAATGGGTAATATAGTCAACTCAATATAATGACGGGGTGTTAGGAGCCAACAAGGGAGTGGAATATAGCTTGAGCCTTAAAAAAATGTTGAAAGAGAGTCTTCCTCGTGCTTAGGAAAATAAATTTATGTACTTCAAAAAATTGTACTTTCTTGAAATATATTTTTTTCTCAATTTTCAAGGTACGTGATCTTGACTAGTACTCCAAGGCATATATCGTGATTGAGCTGCATTGCCATGTTATATGCTAACCTAATAAAATTGGATTGAAAGGACTAAACTGATTGCATTTGAAGAGCATGATTAAAGTTCAAGGACTGAATTGAAGGTTGAAAGAGAGTACATGAGTTAACTATTACATAGGCCCTACTCATATATGAAAGGACTAAATCAATGTAACATGTAAATATGAAAAGAGAAGGATAACAAGTAGATGTACAGTCACTATAGAAGGAAAAAAAATGATCAATTTGCAAGAACCTTAGGCTAATGTAAGACAAAAGGGTCAAATCGAACGAAACAAGTTGGCGACAATAAAATATCATAGAGATAAGGAAAATTATAGTATAAAATTGCACATTGAGTACAAAATTATGAGATAAGATATGACCTGAAAAGAGATTATCTTCGGAATGTCAAGTATAAAAAAAAGGCAAAGTTCATCACCTCAAAAATGTGGAGAGGTCCCTACCTTAGGGGGTTGTAGTTTCTTGCCTTCTTTTTGAGCATTGACTAGTACGCAACAGACAAAAAAAATTGTTAAGTAAAAAAAGAAAGAAAGAAAGAAATGTGTGAAGTCCAAATATCTCTTTTGACTAATCTCTCATAGCACTCTTCATGTTTTTATTTATTTAAAAGATGGGCCGTCCTTAAATAGTTTTATTTCATTCTTCAAATTTCTCTATGAAAGGCCTATATGGTAATTTGATAAATCTCTTTTCTCTCCCCAACTTTCTTTCTTATTAAAAAAAAAATCAAATATCTGTTACTGAATAGTAACTACTTTTATTATAAAATATTACTTTTGTAGGCCAAACCTTAGAGGAGTACTTGGTGTAGCCACATGAGATAATGACTATTCGTGAGTTGATCTTAACTCATGTATCACTCAATAATGTCTCTTGTATCTATTATGAAACTAAGGATGTCAAAAACTCATCAGCGTTGGCTTGTACCACTCCACAATACTCTCCCTATCTTATGTGTGCAATCCACTCCCACCCTTCTCTTGCTCTCCACCATTCTAGAGCCCTACCAATAACCACACCTTGTTTGAGTCCTCTCGGCTATTGCTTCCTATTTTCGTCATACTGGGTATGCGCTTAGTCTATACACAAACCGCACATCTACTGGAAAGAGTCACATTGATATCGTTTATAATAACTTGGCTTGTATGGCATGGGCTAAATCCCCAACAAGATTGTTTTGAGTAACCACACAATGTGTTATTCGTTTGGGGTTGGATGTTAGCTTATATATACATTTATAGGGCCTCTTCCATTCTCTCACAAATAAAAGTCAAAAGATGCACTTTGGAAAAATTGTTAAGTGAAAAAAAAAAGTGTGTGAACTAAATATCTCTTTTGACTAATCTCAGATAGGACTATCTATGTATTTCTGATTTAAAAAGATGGGCCATCATTAAATAATTTCATTTCATTCGCGAAATTTCTCTAGAAAGCACAGCTATAAGACCTTTTTTCCAAATTTCCTCACCCATTCAATGTTGAGATAACTACAGTAATTTGACATCTCTCTCTCTCTCAACACTTACTTCCCTATTATCCAAAAAATGCATTCGTATGCTCCCAATTAGTAATTATTTAGAAAAATACTACCAGAAATCTTAAATTATGTCACTTATAACAAATTTACATAAACTTTTTTTTACAATACTAAAAGGCTCAAACTATACCACTTGTGATAGATTTATTTTGAACTTTTTTTGTGATATTAAAAATCCCAAAATATATCCATTGTGACACATTTACTCTAAAATTTTGTTTGTTACACAAAATACACTAAACTTGTACTTGTGTAACACATTTACCCAAAACTCTTTGATAGAAAGGTATTTTCATTTTTTTTCTTTTTTCTTTTTCTTTTCTCCTTCCTTCTCTCTTCCCTTCGCCAGCCATGGCAGAGGGAAGCTAGTGTGGGCCACCCTTGTCGGCGTTGGAGCCGGGCAAGGTCACCAGGCGAGGGCAACCCTTGTCGGTGTTGCGAGGGCTGCCCTAGTTAGCCCTTGCCTAATCTGGTTGAGGTGGCCCCTGCCCAACTCAGGCGAGGGCGACTCTTGCCCGATGCCAACGAGGGCTACCCTCGCTAGGCCAAGCGAGGGTGGCCCTTGCCGACTTCTCTCTATTGGCCATGGTAGAGGGAAGAGAGAAGGAAGAAAAAAAAAAAGACAAAAAGAGAAAGACAAAAGACAAAAATGTCCTTCGGCCAATGAATTTGAGGGTAAAATGTCATAAGTGTATCATAAAAAAAAGTTTGAGATTTTTAGTATCGTAGAAAAAAGTTCATGATAAATTGTTCATAAGTGGCATAATTTGAGGATTTTTTGTGGCATTTTCCCTAATTATTTTCATTATAAGACATTACTACTGTAGACCAATCTCTAGAGGACCACTCGTGAGTAAATGATAACTCATAAATCACTCAACAAGGTCTCTCCGAAATTGAAAGTAAACACTACAATTCGTCAATTTTTTCTTTCTCTGAAATTGAATATCACTCAACAAGGTCTCAAAGTGATGACTATCTGTGAGTAAACACTACAATATCATTTACTTTCTCTGAAATTGAATTTTTTTGCAAATATTTTCGAGCAACAAGAAGTTTTAAATGAAACCACTAGACCCTTAAAAGTACTTTATTTGAAATTCGTCAATCTTCAATCATCCACTGATTTTCTCTATACCAATAATTGTGGATTCAAAGCATCACGTTTCTTCTCATAATCTGTAATTTCCATTACATAGTAATAGCATTACATAATCTATCCTATTTCCGGAAGTAAAATCCAAACAGAAGAAATTTACTTCCTATCATTTTCATGCTTACAACCAAATAAGGCAAAATCAATCACTTTCCTTAAAAATGAATTTTGTGCAAGAACGTTTCCTTCAACATAGGATATTTTGCTAAACAAACGCATCTTTGATTCTTTCTTTTTTCCCTTCATCCTATCAAGAGTCTTGACTTTTTGAGGTTTTGATGGAGTCTGTGTGAACAACCACGGTTTGAGGTAGGAAAAGACAACGGATCTCCGTACTTGGACTTATAGAAATTAAGGTTGGGTTTCGCTACGTCTGAAAAAACCAGAAGCTAATGACGTTAATTTCCCACACGATTACGTCTGGTTCCGGTCTCCCACACAACTACGTCTGGTTCTGTTCGAAGCCATGCATACTTGCAATCTTGCTCAGGTCTCCCGGGTGAAAGATTGAAGAAAGCTCTACAACGTAAAAATAAATAAATAAATAAACTTTAAAAAATCCTTTTGTATAAGTATTCTAACTTTTCTGTAGAATTCTAGAGAAATTACGGGACCGCATCTGAAACAAAAAAAAAGTTCAGGATCAATCAAACAAAAAACAAAAATTCAAGGAGCAAATCAAGTATAGAGTAAACCTCAGCAAACAAATGTGTCATTATCCTTATATTTTTCTCGAGATGAATTGCCGTTTCCAACTTCCCCATCCCCTTTCCTAGAAAATTATCTCCCGTAAGCTGATTTGCTCATGCCAAAAAAATTTCTAATGTTGAGTCATCCCTACAAGGAAGTCTATTGACTAACAATTGAGAGAGAGAGAGAGAGAGAGAGAGAACGTTGAATTGTCGAGCCTTTGTACTGCCTAAGAAGCTTCATGTTACCGACCCAAAAGAAAAAAAGAAAAGAAGAAGCTTCGTGTTTATAGCTATCCGAACGTGGAAAACGTCGGTAGCTCTAGAAGAGCAATAAAGCTTTTATGAAACCCTTCCGTTTTGGCCGGAGAACGATTGCCACCAATCGACGCAATCGTTGTTTAGTCTCTTGGGGGCGGGGCCTATGGAGGGCGCTTCAAGTTCAAATCACGAGCTATCTTTTCTAAGTCCAAGAAAGAGATAAGTCTTCATAAATGACTTGACAAAATCGTTTTATAGTTCCACAAAGGAATGGCTTAGATTCCCTAAAATGCTCCCGACGTTTTGTTGAATCCCAATTCTGCCCCTGAACATTTTATTTTCATCTTTCAAAAAATTGACAAGCTTTCACTATTGTCTCAAATTCTTCACCACGTCCCAAAACCGCTACTGGTTACTTTAAAATTATCGGCATGATGCCACTTGGAAGTTTGTTATCAAAACTTACAACTCACTAAAAGTCTCACCTTCATATGGAACGATAGCAGCCTCTAATATTGATAATTTTGAAGGAACTAGCAGCCAATTTTGAATGCTAGGCAAATTCAGGATAGAGTGAAAGTTAATGTTATTTTTTATAGAAAAAAATTGGGACAAAATTGAAATTGAACCTAAAGTTGGCATTTTTATGGAACTAGGCCAAACAGAATAAAAGTTGCTTTTGTGAGAGAGAGAGAGAGAGAGAGAGAGAGAGAGAGAGAGAGAGTATTAGGATATTATGATCGTGGTTTCTCCTTAATTGCTAATTGTACATTAAACCATTTGATTAGCATGGAACTTTAAGGGCAATTAGGGAGCTTACGGTCGTCAGTGGTTGTTGTTAAATTGACGTTTAGAGCGGAAGGAAGCAAGGCCCCACTAATTACGGTCATTATCTAGTCTTAATTTATGTTGACTGGCACAAAGTTTTCCTTGACCAAATCTGACCCGTCAGATTAGGCGTCCTTAAAAAAAGAACGTAGGCTACGTACTTGTGCTCCGGCCAAAAGTAAGACAAGCAGCTTAGATGATGCCATAATCAACTCTTAATTCTCTCCTTCAATCAAACCTTGCCAAGTGAATTTTGTACGGACGTGGCCGAGGTCAAGCATGCGCGGCGTCGGATGAGGCGGAACGTCAGGCCAGTCTTTCTCCTTTTGATCGTTCCTGCGAGTAATATGGTGAGTAGCACCATCATGACTAACCGTGCCACGCTCCCTCCATAAATTCGGACTTGACCTCGCTTACTCATCACCTCAAGACCATACACATTTACGGCGTGTTCCAAGCTTAAAAATGATGAAGTACAGGCTAAAACTTAGAGAAAGCTATTGTCTTATCCTTTGCTTTGTCACAGCACTTTCTATCTTATGGATGGTGCCTTGTTCCTAAAGATACGTTTAGGAACTACATATTTTATCTAGTTCTATATTATTAAGTATATTGGATATTCGTTCTGATAATATGGAATTATTCTTCTAGACACCCTGAGTCAAGGAAAGTATATATCAGCTGATTTATTGTATAAAGTGTACCGACTAGATAGTAAAATATATGAAAAATCATTTGAATTTAGAGATCACAAGTAAATGCTCATTCCCTAGTTCTACCCACTCTCGATATTTCGCCTGTAGTCATCAGTTTTTCTTGTTAAATTCAGTCAATTCTCATGTTTTCATGTTTCTGTTGGCACCCAATTTTTCCTAATTGTTCGATATAAGAGTCAATGCCTATTTGATAACTTAAATATTGAAAATTCAACATGTAATGAGATTAAATATTTTGATGACATTTATTAGCATTAACTTAATAGAATCAATTAAGTCAAGAATCACTTGATATGGTAAATAATGGGTTGCTTAACTCAATCAACAGCAAAAATAACTGATGGCAAGTAAAGTCTCACCAGAAATAATTGAAAGCTTTATTCGGTTGAGTAGCTTGGTATGACCTTCTTTGACCATTAGAACGCCCTTTTGTAGAGCATTTCAGGGCATTTCGTGAAGTAGAAAACTCTGCTTCTGCAATCTGCTTGGCATCTTTTTAGGTAAAATAGATCTGTTTTACTCCACGCTACTTTTAACGAATTCCAACACTTTAAGACAACTACAAAACAACAGCTTGAGTCTAATTCAAATTGATAAAGAGCCAGGTCTTCCCATTAGGATTGTATAGGCTCATATGTAAAACCATCAACTTTGTTTGTAGCATGTACTACTTTTGTAAGGCAGTCCTTCCAGACTATTCACGAATTTTCATTATATGGAATATTCACCTTATGCCAATAGATTCTTCCAAACAAATTAACATCCTCATGATCTAATAGACTATTCAGCTTTTTTTGGTTCAGCCAAGCTTTAGCAAACCCTTGTTTTCTAGCTTGCCCTTTTTTGACAATTGTCCTTCTAGACTTAGACACATTTCGCGTCCAACAATCTGTTCTCCTTCCATAGAGCCCAACATTTCTATGCCTTAGACATCTTATTGTTAACACTTTATAGCTGGTGTACATAGAAGTTGTTCGTTCAATACATTCAAATTACACATATTATTAATCTTTAATTATTGTCATATTCTAAACACTAAAGAAGATTTTCTAAACAGATGTACTTTTCTTCATGATAGTCTCTATTTGTTTCTTGAAAAATGAATTATTTGAAAAATATTACTTCTATTGCTTGAAATAATAAGCTGATAAAAAATTTTCATTATGAACAATAATTTTTTTATAAACATTTAATGAAAATATTTTTCATTCATTCATTTTTGTTAATAATATAAGAGATCATTTAAAAACCTACCAAGTAATGTTGAGTTGAAAGCTAAAATAATAGCCAGAGATTACTTATATCATCAAAATAACACATTTGTTTTAGATAACGCGTTAAACTTTAAATAGATGTATCTCTATGCATTAAATGGTAATTTAGAGAATAAAATTATGTGTCTGTGTGTCTTTTTAACTAATTACATTAACAATGAAAAAGAAGAAAAAAAAAAGAAAAACTATAATTAAGAAAAAGAAGTAGAAGTAGCATAGAAAAACACAAAGATAGCTCACTTCTTTTACCAACTGCATGGGAGAAACTATCCAACCAGTCCTAAACCTATTATGTGGACGCTAATTCAGTCCCAAACTTTCCAATTTAGCTAATTTAGTTCAAATATTTGTACAAAATTCTAATACAATCATTCTGGCTAATTTTCACTAAAAATTGCTGATGTGGTGATTATGCTATATAGGGTAACCAGCAATGACTGGATCGTATGTTAGGCGATTTCAGTCAAAAATTGATTGAGAAGGTGACAGCGAAATTTTTCGTACAGGTTTAGTCACTGCATGGATTGAGCTGCTCAATGACTTTTAACTCGTGAAATCACGATTTTGCGGAGTTGACTCCTAATTTTGGCAGCAATGAACCGGGACCTCAAAAGTCAAACGGTCAAATGGACGTGTCGTGCCCTTCAAGTTGGGCAAGAAACAGGTGTGGTCGTTGGTCTACCTCTCCCAAAAGATTCATCCTCCATCACCGAACATGCATTGCCAGTACAAAAGTAAAAATTCCGTAACTCCTAAAATTCTAATCGGACCCACGGGCCTTCACTTCAATCGGCCGTGGCGATTGGCATTTTGGAAGGCAGAGAAAAAGAATTTTTTTTTAAAATAGTAGCATTTGAAAATTAAATAGTCAAACGTACTGTATGATGTGTCAATTAAATTGATGAAAAAATAAAGGGCAACCTTTAGCATAATTAAAATATGCTAGTGTAATTGGAAGTCTAATGTATGATATACATTGTACTAGACTCGATATAGCCTTTATTATATGTAAATTATCTAGGTTTACTAGTAATCCCACAACTATACATTGAAAAGCCATAAGTAGAATTCTCGGTTACTTAAAGAAAATAATACATTATAGTCTATTTTATAGAAGACAACTAGTAGTGCTAGAAGGATATTTAAATGCTAGTTGAATAACTATCATAATTGATAGCAAGTTGATATCTAGATGGGTTTGGAAAATTGCAAGTGGTGCAATTTTTTAGGCATCAAAGAAGCAAAAACACGTAGCTCATTCAACAATGGAATATGAATTTATAGCACTATCAGCAACTGGTAGAGAGGCTATGGTTGGAGAGTTTGCTATTAGATTTAGAGTTGTGGTCATGGTCAATGGCAGTCATATCTTTGCCTCGCGATAATGAGGCAACAATGTCTAAGGCATATAGTAAAATATACAATGAAAAATAAAAGACATTGACTTGCAACAACATGTTCAACAATTAATAACTGATGGAATTATTTCATCAATTTATATTCAAACAAATGATAACTCAGTTGATCTATGCACAGAGGCACTCTCAAGAGATTTTAGCAATATTGCCAAAGGAAAGGATCATAGACCATATTATAATGGTCAAGTATGATGGAAACCCAACTTTACAATATTAACGAAATTGCAAATGTTCAATTGGTAACAACAAATTGTCGTTTCTTGATAGTGATCGAATTATGGGGCACAAGGTTAATATGTTAACTTGTAAACAAATTTTTTTCCTTCTATATTCCTGTCTTTTTACAAGATTATAAACACACATATATATATACATCGACGTGAGCCACCATAGAATCTCCTAAAAATCAAGAGACACATATATACAAAGACCTTAAATAGAAAAACTCTCATATTGAAGCCCTAATTAACAGCTCATGTTAACATTCCCCTCCCCCCCCCCCCCCCCCCTCCCCAAGCTAGTGAGAAGATATCTTCAATACCCAACTTGACAAGTGAGCTGTGGAATGTTCAACTCGATATAGCCTTTGTAAGTATGTCCACCAACTGGTCTTCAAATTTGATAAATAAAAAACTCACCACCTTATCATCTAGATTTTGCTTGATAAAATGCCTATCAACTTTAACATGTTTAGTGCAGTCATGTTGAATCGAGTTGTGGGAAATCTAAATTGCAACCTTATTATCACAAAACAACTGCATTCTCAAGTTCTGTCAACAACTTCTTTAACCACAAAAGCTCACATAGTCTTTTAGCCACCCTTCGAAACTCGGCTTCAGCACTTGACAAAGCTACCACTTTCTGTTTCTTGCTCCTCTATGTAACCAAGTCTCCTCCCACAAATATGAAGTAGCCCGACGCTGATCTCCTGTCCAAGGTATTGCCAGCCCAATCATCATCTGTAAATCCTTCCACCTCATGGTGATTAGTCTTCACAAAGAATAGTCATTTCCCTAGTACTGACTTCAAGTAACGTAAAATCCAAACTACAACATTCGTATGCTCTTCACTAGGAGCGTGCATAAATTTACTTACAACTCCTACAACATATGCAATGTCAGACCGAGTGTGTGATAGACAAATCAGTCTCCCTACTAACCTTTGATATTGATCCTTATTGGTTGATACTTGATTAGGAAAATCTCCAAGTTTGTGATTTTGTACTATAGGGGTATCAATAGGTTTGTAGTCTAACATCCCCACCTCAGCCAACAAATCCAACACATACTTCCATTGAGATAAGAATATACCCTCCTTTGATCTGGCCACTTCAATACCCAAAGAAATATTTCAAGTCCCCCAAATTCTTCATCTCGAGCTCATTTGCCAATTTCCTTTGAAGTTATGTGCTTTCCTCAAGGTCATCCCCTATGATGATCATGCCATCTACATATATAATCAATGCTGTCACTTTGTCACACTGTCGTTTCAAGAACAATGTATGGTCTGAATTACTTTGAGTGTACCCATACCTTTTATTGCAGAACTAAAGCGACCAAACCAAGCTTGTAGTAATTGCTTTAACTTGTACAACGACTGCTCAAGTTTACATACCACTTCCGATTTATCAGCACACATATCATGGTGGGATTTCCATGTAGATTTCTTCTTCTAGATCTCCATATAAGAACACATTCTTTACATCAAATTGATGTAAGAGTCAGTCCAAATTTGCTGCAAGTGATAACAATACATGCATAGTGTTTAGTTTTGCAACTGGAGAGAATGTTTTCTAGTAGTCCATGCCATAGGTCGGGTATATCCCTTTGCTACCAGACGTGCCTTGTACCTCTCAACAGAACCATCTGTTTTATATTTGATGGTGAAGACCCATTTACATCCTACTGCCTTATTTCCCTTGGGTAACTCTAAAAGTCTCCAAGTCTCATTTTTTTGTAAAGCCTCCATCTCTTCTTGCATTGCTTGAACCCACTTGGGATCTCTCAATGCCTCCTGCACTCCACTAGGAACTCTACTAGCAAAGACATTCGAGACAAATGCCTTTAAAGGTCCCGACAACTACTTCGTCAAAACATAATTGGTGATCGGTTACTTCAACCTTCGTTTTTCCACATTTGGTGAGTACTTATTAGGAGCCTTGCCACGATTATGCTTGACGGGCAATTTATAACTAACACTACATCAGTATCAATAAACAAATTCTGTGTGGTAAGGGAACTTACCTTAGGAGTATCCTTAGGAGAATTCTCAAGTACTGAAGAGGGGATATTTTGAAGTGGAGGGAGTTGTTCTTGATATTGTTCATGTGTCTCTTGTACCAAATCAATCTGATGATCAAATTCCTTAGTACACTGCTGCTCATTTTCCAATGTCCCACCATGATCCATGACCACACCATTGCCGGTCAACGTTGCCTGTTGCAGCATGTCAACCTGCTTGTCACCTTGCACCTTAGTTTGTGCATCACCAGTTCGCGCGTCACCAGGTACTAGCACTGCGAGGTCATTTTTTTCCAAAGCAAAATCAGCCTCAAAACTAACATTTTGCTTTGCAAAATCTAGCACTGTTGGGTCATTTTTTTTCAAAGCAAAATCAGCCTCAAACTTAGCCGTTTGCTTCACAAAATCTAGCACTATAGGGTCTTTTTTTTTTCAAAGTAAAATCAACCTTTTTCTCAGCAAAATCAGCCGCAACCCCTACCATCACACTACCTTCTCACCAATTTGTCCTTTCGCTAGAGTCTCCCCCTGAAAGGTATAATTGGGTGTGGGAAAAAATAATTCAGACTCGACGAAGGTGACGTCAATTGTGACGTGAGTTTTCTTGGTAGCTGGATTGCAACAACGGTATCCCTTCTAATGAGTGCCATAACTAATGAAAACACACTTCATCGCACACGGATTGAGTTTTGTTCGTTGGTTCTTGTGGAGATGGACATATGCCACACACTCAAATACTTTGGGAGGTAGTGTCATGATCGAAAGAAGAGAAACATAGGATGCAAGTGCTTGAAGTGGGGTTTGAAAGTTCAACACACGAGAGGGCATTCTATTCATCAAATGTACCGATGTTACCACGGCTGCATCCCATAAACAGGATGGAACCTAAGCATCTATAAAGAGTGTCTGTGCCGTTTCAAGGATATGGCGATTCTTCCTCTCAGCAATACCATTCTGTTGAGGTGTCCAAGTGCAAGATGTTTCGTGTATAAGCTCGCGGTCTTCAAAATAAGCTGCAAGATGTTGATTAATATATTCTCCACCATTGTCACTACAAAGGACTCGAATTTGAGTCCCAAATTGCGTTGCAATCATCTGATGAAACATATGAAATATTACCGCCACTTCATCTTTAACCCAAGATATCCAGGTACAATCATCCACAAATGTTACAAACCAACGAATGCCAAATAGAGTAGTAAGTAGTGAAGCACCCCACATGTCCAAATGAACCAAAGAAAATAGCCTGGTGCCCTTATTAAAACTCAAAGGAAAAGAGACACGATGAGTTTTTGCCAAAATACATGTCTCACACTGGAATTCAGTATCTAACAAACTATGAAACAAGTCTAAAAATAAATGCTTTAAATACCCAAAAGACAAGGTCCTAAACGACGATGCCATAACCAAATTGCTTTCTCTTTATTAGTAGACCCACTACTTGTGTGATGTGATCAACCAGCCATTAACATAGTACAGCTCCCCCCCCCCCCTTTTTAATACCACAACCAATAATCTCCTTCGTGAGGATATCCTAAAATAAGCAAAAAGACAGATACATAAGAACACAACACTTCAAAGCATCAATGAGTTGGCCAACAGAGAGTAAACGATTAGACAAAGAGGGCACTAATAAAGTGTGAGACAATGATAAAGAAGATGTAAGATCAACATTGCCAACCCCAGTGACAAGATAACTAGTGATATCGCATTATAAATAGTCTATCTCCTTGGAGTGGTGTAGCATAAAATATGGTCACAATTGGATGTCATGTGATCAGTTGCCCCAGAATCAACAATCCACCTCTCCCTACCACCCTGAGTATTACTAACAAGTGCACACCCAATGTTACCTTCAGGAGCCACATTAGAAGTATTGGTAGCGTCTATCTACGATACCATAGAGAGGGGTGAGGTTACGGTAGCCAATGATGCCCGCCCCTGTCTTATAGCATTTTCTGTCTTTTTCTTGGTGTGCAACTCCTTCCACCAATCCGGATAACCATGCAATTCAAAACAAGTGTCTTTAGTGTGTTTGGAATTGCCACAATAGGTACAACCTCTAGGGTATTATGGTTTAGCCTTCAAACCATTGTTAGTCCTCCTTCCACCAAACGCAATATTAGGAGGGACCATCTGGAGGGCTTTAGGATCATTGTTGGCCTCGAGAAAGCATGAGGTAACCTTCCCACCACTTGACACCAAGGTTGCCACGGTGCTAGGGGTTCGGTTGAAGACAACATAACAGCTTGTCGTACACCCTCCCACCTCACCCTAGCATAGGCTTGCTCCATCATCGGGAAGTGATGCATTTGTAGAACATTAGCCCTGACTTTGTCAAGGCAGTCATCAAACCCATCAAGGAAGAGATATACACGATCTTCTTGCACAAGAGCGTTGTAGTGCTAAATATCATGAGGACAAGTCATGAGATTAGGCCATCAAAAATCAACCTCCCGCCATAAACCCTGGAGATAATTATAATACTTTTCAATCGAGCTGCCTACCTGTTTCAATCAAGACAAACGTCACTTCAGATCATACAATCGGGAGACATTGGTGCCATCAAAGAATATAGTAGCCACCAAATCCCATACTGCCTTTGTCGTTGGGAAACAAATAAAATTTCCAATCAATGATGGGTCCATGGAATTGATGAGTCATCCTTTAATTGTACTATCGTCAGTCTTCCACTTCCGAAAACTAGGGTCGGTCAAAAGTGGTGGGGGAAGATCCCCATTTATATATTCCAATTTGTCCTTCCTAGAGATATACATCTCGACAACTTAGGACCAAAGGCCATAATTACGGCCATCCAACTTGACTGCAATTGGTGGGGCAGAGTTTTCAGCATGAGAAGGTGAAGCCTGATGGTGAGTCAAGATTTGTGTCAACTTGAAAATCTAGGTTTCAAGGAGTGCATTAGTAGTGGAAGTCCCTCCTAGAGCCTAGTGCAGGACTACAACGCCTAGAGAATTCATAGTGCCCTCCGCTAGAGTCGAAGGAACTATCTTGGTGGGTGGACTGTCATTCGCCATGAGTCCCGATAGCAGGTGCAATTGGCGCAGCAATCGCACGAAAACATCACGTGACTATACCACGACAAGGAATTCGAATCTTGATTAGAATGAACAAAGAGTCCCTAGATCATGGGCTCTGATACTATTTAACCAATAAACAATTTTTTTTCCTTCTATATTCCTGTCTTTTTACAAGATTATAAACACACATACATACACCGACGTGAGCCACCATAGAATCTCCTACAAATCAAGAGACACATATATATATAGAGAGAGACCTTAAATAGAAAAACTCTCATATTGAGGCCCTAATTGACAACTCATGTTAACATAATATTCACGGAAACTTAAAAGAATGAGTGTAAGAAAGCACTCTTAATGAAGTTCGAGGTTTTTATTTGGGCAAGACTAAGATAATAAGTCTGGAATTTCGGCTACTTGGATATAAGAAGTGGCACTACTTCTAACAAAAGTTGAAAGAACTTTTATAAATGTTTATGAATGCAGGAAGAAGCACAAGGCATAACAATGCTAAAGCATAGGAAATTTCTAAACAACACATGAAAATTCATATATGTGATAATTCAATTAACAAATGGAATTATGGTTCAAAATTTTATCTATGACTTATTTCATTAATGGTTCAAATATTAACATATACCTTCTTATGTGTATGTATTTATGTAAATTAGTATTGATAACAAACGAAGTGAAGAATTGTTGAAAATGTTTGCTATCATGATATGAAGCTGTTGGACATGAAAAGAAGGTAATTGTTAGATATAAAAAGAAGTGATTGTTGACACGAAGAGAAGTTGTGGTTGATCATGAAAAGTGGTGATGGAGATAAAATACATACTTCCAAGAGATATGTTCATTGATTATCACTAAATATGATACATTATTAACCAAAACTATTCAAAATAACAACAATAACATGAACAACTTTCTTTTCTTCTCAACATTCTCTCTTCTCACACAAACTTGACAACACATTCAAGGTGAAATTTCAAGAGAAAAATTGAGTAATTGTTGAATTCATTTCTCTATGACGTTGGTTCATATCCTGGAGATATAATTGTTCAAACCTAGCAACAATAATAATGGAGCTATATAATACATTACTGACGATAATGGTCATAACATATCAAAGTCTTAAAGAACTATAAACCAATGCTCGTATCTTCATAAATAATCAAAATTTTACCAACATTAGTACCCAGTTTTACCTCATGATGCTGAGGTTTGTGTGATATAAGAGTTAGTGCTTCTTTGATAACCCAATTAAGCGTTAAAAATTGAAAATTCAGAACATGACAAGATTAAATATTTTAATAACCTTCATCAACCTTAACTTATCAAACACAATTAAGCCAAGAATCACTTGATATGGTAAGTAATGGGTTGCTTAAAATAATCGAGGGCAACTAAAAATCTTACCAAATAATTGAAAGCTTTGTCCAATTAAGTAGCCATTGGTCTGACCTTCTTTGACATTTATAATGCCCATATGTAGAGCATTTTAGGTCGTTTCTCAAAGTAGAATATTTAGCTTATGCAGTCTACTTAACATCTTCGTTATATTACTCATGATTCTATAAATTCTCGAGAAAAGTATAAGAAAAGTCTTAAACCTATTGTATATGTGCCAATTTAATCCTAAACATGTTGACTTAGTATCAATTCAATCATTCTAGCTAATTTTGGCCGAATATTATTAACGTGAATGCTGACTAGGCTACATGATACCGTCGGTGCTGATATTACTAATTTTTAATAATGTTTTAATTTTTTCTTATTTCTTTTTTCCTTTCTTCTTCCTTTTGCCAATGACTGGCCCCTGGCCATGGCCAAGCGGGCTAGACTTGCCAAGGCGAGGTCACCATCCCCCACCATCAGAGAGGCCAGTTGCTAAGGATCCCTCACTAAGGCTCGCCCTTGCCCAACTAGGCCTCGCTAGTGACTAGTGATGGCAACCTTGCCCAAGCGAGTCCAGGCCATCAAACCATGGCTGGTGGCCAGTCACCAACAAAAGGAAAAAGAAAGGAAAAAAGAACACAAAGAAAAAATCAAAAATATTTAAATATTATTGAAAATTATTTACATGAGCACCAACGGTGCCACATAAGTTGGCCAGTGTCTACATCAATTATATCTTGCCAAAGTTAGCTAAAAGAACTGAATTGATACTAAATCAAAATGTTTATAACTAAATTTGCGTAAATGTGATAAGTTTTGGACTTTTCTTATACTTTTCCCATAATTTCTCCTTTCATGGACAAGAAAAATCTACAAGGTAATGTCAAGTTGAAAGCTAATACAATAGCCAGATATCAGATTATTTCATTGAAATAGCAAGTGCGTTTTACACAACAAATAAATAGTGCATTTTTCACATTGCATGAATTAAACCACCTCTATGTAAAATTATGCGTTGAAAATTTAAACAGACGTATCTTTATGCATTAAATGGTAATTTAGAATATAAATAATATGTGTCTTTTTTAGATAATTACATTAACAATGAAAAGGAAGAAAAAAGAAAAAACTATAATTAAGGAAAAGAAGTAGAAGTGGCACAGAAGAACATAGACATAGCTTACGAATTGCATCCACCACATATGAGAAATCGTCCAACTGGTCTTAAACTTATTATATCTTGTTATATGGATGTCAATTGAGTCATAAATTTTTCAATTTAACTAATTTAGTCATAAATCTTTGCACAAAATTCTAAAGTAATCATTCCTATCAATTTTCATTGAAAATTGCTAAGATAGATGTATATCACCTAGGATGGTCAATGATGATTGAATTGCAACATCAAGGAAACTTTACCGAAAAATGTTTGGGAGAATTATATTAGAATTTCTCATGAAGGTTTAGTGACAGCATGGATTGAACTGCTCTATCACTTTTAACTATTGAAATCACGATTGTGCAGACCTACTTTTGGCAACAATGAACAGGGACCTCAAAAGTCAACCGGTCAAACAAACGTGTTGTGCCCTTCAAGTTGGGGAAGAAAGAGGCGTGATCGTGGGTCTACCTCCCCCAAAAGACTCATCCTCCATCACCCAACATGCATTGTTAGTACAAAAGTAAAAATTCCCTAAGGCCTAAAATTCAAATCGGACCCACGTGCCTTCACTTCATTCGATCTTGAAGATTGGGCATTTTGGAAGGCAGAGAAAAAGGAAAAGAAATGATAAATAAAAGCAAAAATGGAAGGTAGGCATAAAAGATGCCTGAGGAATTCTATATTGGCCTCCATTGCTTTTGGGTGATGAAGATTGATGAGACGATGGTCATTATACCATATTTTTAATTTTCAAGATTCTTTTTATAGGAACATGAAATGTTGGGTTCGCGTGGACTACTATTTGGTTGAGTATTATGGGAAGAGAATAAAGGCAGAGATTCGTCCAAATCGGCCCGTCCATAAAGAGTGATCCTACATAGTGCAAAGGTGCCAAAGGCAATCTCCTGTTTCCAAGCATTGGATATATGCTTTGACTAGGACAAGGCATTAGGTTGGGTCTAGCTTCTTATTCATCCGATGGAGTGGGTCTAGCACAATCACAACAAGGGGCAAGCCAAACTTGGGAGCTAAACACCAGACCTGCCCAAATTTACCACTTTTCTAGCATCAGCTAGCCTAAGCGGATCTCTATGTTGCTAAATCCATGATCAGGTCTATCTTTTTGGACGTGAATGTTTTAAGGTAACTATACAAACATAGATGCACAAGTGCCATATTAATCGTGATTATTGCGGGAAAAATGAATGATTATGGATACTGTGAACGGTCTGACAAGCCATGTCTAATGAGCTATATGGGTGTGCATATTTTAATTTATAAGAGGCGGTGGATCACTTCGTCGTCACTTCAGTTAGGGTCACAAGTACTCAATTAAAAAAGAATGGCTGTGGGGTGAGTAGAAAACAGATTATTCTGTCGCTTTTCCCTAAAGCATCTCTTATTGAAAAAGCTCTTTTTACCTATTTGTGGCGTAAGCAACTTCCACCATAAGGCTCGACGGGTCGATCGATTAATAGTTAATGCGAAATCCCACTGGCCATGAGAGTTGGCCTAGTTCGCTTTCCAATGTACAAATAACTAATCCATTTCAAGGATTGTCTAGAAACTTTACACCTATGACTTGTTTTTGCTTATCTTTCATAAAGTCGGCCACCACCTGCTTATCTTTCATAAAGTCGGCCACCACCTTAAAGAAAATCGGGAAATTGTCCAATTGATCGTAAAACTATTATATAGATATCAATTTGATTTTGAACTTTTCATTTTTGCTAATTGAATTCTAAATATTTGTATAAAATTTCAATATAATCTTTCCAGTCAATTTTTATCAAAATAACTGACATGGTGGTGTGCCATATTGACCAACAATAACTAGACTCTCACATTAGCAATTTTTAATGAAAATTGACTAAAATGACTATATTAAAATTTTACATAAAATTCATAATTAATTGGGCAAATTAGAAAGTTCAAGACTGAATAAGTATAGTACAATAAGTCTGGAATTAATTGCGTAATATTTCCAAATAACACCAAAGTAATTAGAGAAGTTTTCCATCAAGTATTTTTAATCAAAGGAGAATCAATTACGTGAGTCTTACCATCTCTTAGTTATTTCTCTCCATGAGCTCTGTCCTTAATTATGGAGCTTAGTTAGTAACGGAAGGTGGCTTAGATATCTCAGAACTAGTTAATCAAAGCGACATATTTTTTTTCTCGACCAAAAAAAAAAACAGCCACACGTTTTATTTATCTTAGATATCTCAGAACGTTTGACTTTCAAACAGGACCCTAACAAAAAATTAAAATTGAGGGGACCCAAGGAAGAAGATGACCGTCAAAGCTTTCCCACCATAACTTTTCGAGGCTTAAATTATTTTCATATTAGCATCTTTTTTTTCCGAAAGTGTCATAGATAGAAAAATAACGAGTGACGTTTTACTCGGCATATCTTTCGTTAAAAACCAGAAAATTTATATGAAAAGAAGTTTCGAGTTAAGTTCAGCAGTCACCAGAAAATTGCAACTTACGGGAGAATTTTTGTTATTTGTAATTTTCCTTGATATTATCTTCTGGCGAGGAAAGAAGATATCTTTCCCTTCATGTGGTCACATGTATGAATTGACATGGAATACGAATAAAAGCTATAAAAGTCCATGAGCTTGGAGAAGACGTCTTTATCTTGCCTACTCCAAAGATAAGTCAGATGAAAGAGAATATATATATATATATATATATATATATGTGTGTGTGTGTGTGTGTGTGTGTGTGTGGAATTTGAATTTGGAAAGCTTTATGCTTCATGAACGTGCACTTCAACACAAACTAGGAAATTTGAGACGAGGAGAAATGAACCTTTGGATGGCTGATGAACGTATGATCTGTCAAGGAAGTGCCTAATGATCCAAAGGCCAAGAATTAGTTGTTCTTTGACCCATCTATATCTGGATACATAAAGAACTCACCAACCATTATGAGATTATTTCGATGTAACTACATAATGTCCCAAAGATATCACAATGAGACAATCGACTAAGCGATGTGCATCCATAAGGAAGTAAAACCCAAAGACCACTGCCACGTTAGGAACGATGGATCAATGAACAGGGACCCACATGCAAGAAAAATTGAACAAAACCTACTCCGACGTTACGTTAAAAAGTCCATCCAAAACGCTTAAACTAACACGTATAGTATAGTGATCCCATTGATAAGCAACGTATGGTGCTCTAATGGATATCTTCTTTTTTTTTTGGAAAAATTGTTCAAAATGTCATAAACCTATTGCACTTTACTAATTTAATTATAAACATTTTAATTGTGACAATGGAGTCCTAAACATTTTCACATTTTTGTCACTTGAGTTCATCTTGCCAATTTTGACCGAAAATCGTTGACATGAATGTCGGTTGCCCTACGTGGCACAGTCGATGCTAACGTGAGATAATTTTTAATAATTCTTCAAAAAAATTATTAAATTTTTTTATTTTTTATTATATTTATATTCTTTTCTTTTCTTTATTTTCTTTTACAACTCTAGGTCACCAGCCAGACCATTGCCAGCCAATAGACAAGGGTGTCGGGATTTAGGCAAGGGCCGAGTGCCCTCGCTAGTCGGCGGCCAAAATTGCAAAATTGCAAAATAAATAAAGGAAAAAAATTATTAAAGTTGTCCACGTTCGCTCGACCATGTCGGGTAAGAAGGCCATAATCTATGTTGATAATTTTCAGTCAAAATTAGCCGGATGAATTGAATTGGTAAAATATAAAAGGATTATAATTCATTTAGCACAATTAAGAAGTTTAGATACAATAGAATTAAGACTTTTTGAACAACTATCCTTCTCTTTTATTTCATACCCACAATTTTTTTTAACCTTTTCTATGGCATGATCTTACCAGATAGAGAGTCGATAACTTTTATTATTAGACTCACAAATATGCTCACTAAAAGTATACCGCCAATGATACGTGTGCGCTTTTTATTGCTTTTCATCCTTTCTATCACTTGGATCTTTCGATTTCATAGTGGGTAAACCATCTCCATCAAACCAAAATCTTGGGGAAATAGTGCTCAGCGAGAACACCCATATATATGTAGAGAGAGAGAGAGAGAGAGATTTGGTTACGAAAAGCATGATGTGGTACAGCTTTTGGTGCCGGCCTTTTCCCTTATGGTGGAATGAGGAGACATAAGAGTCCACCATCAGACTGATTCATCAAAATCCATAAACAATGAATGAACGGGTCTTGAGGAGTTTGCGTGCGAATACTTTCGACCTAAATAACAATGACGTTCCCATGGAACAGATGGAGCATGTTCGAAATTCTATTGCTGTAACTACTTCTCTACTAATTTTATGTAAATGGGATATTACAGAACAGCAATTGTTCCAAGGCCTCATGAGAAGACAAAAAGAATTTTCAACTTATACACAATATTCCCTCAACTTTGGCACGTCTGCCCTCGAATTTTCAACTTCTACACAATATTTCTTGAATTCTTATTCTCCTGCTGAACAATATTCGGTAAACTCTTATTTTGTTTCCATCGTTAACTTTCCGTTCCTTTTTCTTCTTTTTCTGTTAGCATGATTGCAACGCACATGACTTTTAAGGGATAAAAGTATGTTTCCCATTTGTTTTGCTGAGAGGAATCTCTTCTTTACGCTCAATTACAGTTAAAAATTAAAAACATGGAAAATTAAAGATAAATAAATAAACCAAAGTACAAATAATGGAAAAGATAATATCCGTATAATATATGACAATAAAAATTTGTTAACATTAGACAAATGCAACCTAAATAAAATAACTCCAAAAAAAAAAAACAAGTTAGATGGAAAAGGAAAAGGCGGCAATAACAAAATGGTCATGAAAAATCTATAACTTGTTATGCACTTTTAAAGGGTTAATTAATTTAGATTAACAAAGTACTTAAAAATTTATGACTTTAGTTGTTTCATGGAAAATTTGCCACTTCGAGAAAATATTTTCCAAATGGTCAATTTTCAAAAAAATGACAATATTTTTCAATGTTTAGTTGAAATCTAGAAAATGAACTGGAAATTATTTTCCATCGCTTGAAAATAAAAACTTACTTTTATCTTCATAAAGAGATGTGCAATATCCATGCAATATAACGACTATATTTCATATCTCATTAAATTTTCAATAAGGTTTATTATGATTGTAAACAATTATTTTTTCACTTTTGGAGCTTAGCCTCCAGTAGGAGTGATTGGTTTCCAATCCAATCCTATTTCAAAGTGAAACCAAGAACCAAACCAAGAGGAAGAGTTCCCAATTTGGGAACTAGGGACCGGTTTGTTTGGTTCTAAGACAAGGAACCAGACCAAACCAGCCACATTTTTTTCCCAGCAAAAGAGTGATCGTGCTCTAGCCCAATCCATCCAATTGGTTCCCGAGCAGTCCTAATAAAACTGATTGCACGTGTTCCCACATACTAAAAAATTAAACTCTACTTGTATTTAAGTTTATATATATGTTTAAAAAATAAAATAGTCTATTTGAGGATTTATTGCTATTTTTAAGAAATTGAAAAAAATATATTTAAAAAAAATAGTTGGTCTAGTCTGGTTCAATTCCCACTTAGAATTGGAAATTAGATAAAAAATCACCAGTTCCATTTTTATGGAACCAAGAACTAGACCGATACCTTCGGGAATTGGACCATACCAGCCAGTCTGGTCCTAGTTTGGTGGTCCAATATGCTCACCCCTAGCCTCCGGTGCTTAGGTCGTAGGCCCAGCCTTAGGTTATTTGGGATCCAAAGCAAAACAAAATGAATTAAATGAATTATGGGAAAATAAACACCCTAGCCGTATTGGGTAAAAATAAACAGTCTTGTTATTAATCGTCGGAACACCCTTCATGAACTATGAGTCAAAATCTAATATCGCTAATCTAAATGAATAACTTAATTCACCAAGGCTGGGTCTGGGACCGGCCTAATTCTATAAGAGAAAAATAATAGTTTACAATCTAAGAAAATACTTATGTTATGAAAATATAATTCGATAATTTTTTTAAAAATTTTGATAATATAGCATATCTATAACCCTTATAGTGAACATCTCTTTCGGAAAATAAAAGTGAGTTTTTCTTTTCAAAAGATGGAAAATAATTTATAGTTCACTTTCAAATTTTAGCCAAAGATTGGAAAATATTATCATTTGCCTGATAAATGACTTCTTTAAAAATAATGTTCACAAGTGTTAATTTTTCCACGAAACAAACCTAGAGGTTGTCTAATATTCTTGATTTTTGTCTATAAAAAAGAAGAGAAGACTCAATGTACACTGCCGGTCGTGTTCCATTTTTTCCTTATGTTCTATAACTAGGTAAGGTCGATTCTATCTCTTAATATTGCTGTGATTGGGAATTAGTTATGTCATTGCCATTCTGTACTTGCGCTTGTGCTAGGAGTAAGTAAGGTTATGTTTGGTAATCATTATATTCATCTATTTTTCAGTTCTTTTATTCTCTGAAATAGAAAAAGAATATAAATATATTTAGCAATATCAGCTAATTTTCTATTCCCTAATTAGGTTAGTGGTTAGGAAATAAATTTAGAGTAGAAACAAAAGGTAGAAAAACCTATTTCTTTGTTCCGAAAATAGAAAGAAAGATAAGATTATTTTAGAAAAATAAGTTTGACATAAACTAATGCTCATCTTTACACAATCGACACGAGATCTAGTCTCCTAACCCGATCCAATCATCTGAGTCCCCATTTTTTCCAAAAAATAATAAATTCAGAAATTTAAATATTAGATATTAGATTTTTAGTAGTTTTACTAGATTTTAGGGTTAATTCTAGTCTAGAATTAGTTTAGCATTAAAAATGTGAAAATATTTTGATGAAAATTGGATTCAAAATTGAATAGCTTTTATAGTTTATATGGATTTTTTAAATGTCATTTTCTTTTAGAGACATTGCTAGGTCATGAAAGCTTGGCAACTTGAGTCTTCTTCTCTTAAGACTCTATTGGAGACATCTTTAAGATCGTATGCAATTTTGTTTTAATATAAAATTAGATGGCTCTGAACAAGTCTTATTGCATTACCATTTGTCTTGTGTTCATAGCAGTTGAATAAGTTCATGTTGCAAGGATTTCTGATGTCATTTGCCTGAAGGTTTTATGAGTTTGTGCAAATAAGTGCACCAATTTTCGGAACACCTCCATCCTTAGTTGTTTCGTCATTGTTCATTCCACCATGCAACGTTTCCTTTACTTCTTGTAAGTTCAAAAGCTCAAAAGGTCTATGCACCTATGTATTATAATTCCCAAAAATTTACTAACAACGCTAGCGAAACTTTATGCTACCATTTCCAGCTATCCTTCTTTGATCGACTACTTTGTTGGATTTTCTAATGCCATCTTAAAATATATTGATCAATTAAATTCTTACAAAAGTCCAATTTTATCCAATTAGAAATGTTGAGTCCCTAGTGAATTTTTATAATTCAATGAAAAAATTGGGAATATAAATTTTTAGAGTTGTACAAAATGCATTTATGTTCTTTTTTATTCCAAAAATAGAAATTTTGTGCAATTACCAAACGCGTTCCTCTACTTAGAAATTTATCCAGGAATAGAAACATAAAGAACTATTTCTAAACAGAAATATTACTAAATGCACCATAATTCAGCACCATTTGTCAATGCTTATATCATCCTATAATACAATACAAACGCAAACGCAAAATCAGAAAAAAAAAAAGATTTAATGCATAAGAAAATCATGCTCTTTCCTGCAGCTAAAGAATTGGAATAAGAACATAAAGATTTTCATGGAATTGAGAAATTGAATTGTGTAGGGCTTTCATCAAACAAGTTTTCTTTACTTTTTTTTTGGGGGGGGGGGGGGGGGCGGGCTTGAACAATTCGAGTTCGAGTCTTATGACCGCAGGTGCAATGACCAATATCCTTCCAACCAGCGACATTTGTGTTTGTCCTGACCTTCAAGTATTGAGTCAATACTTGAGTGTGTTTACATCGTGGAAAATTATATGATAACGAAATGTGTTCCGTGAAAATTATTTTCAAGAAATATGATTTGTTTTTATTTGTTTGGGGTATGCTGAAAAGTATGACTAAAAACATTTTAGGTGTTTGGATCTAATTTGATGAGAGATAAAAGATGAGATGATACAAAATAAGAAAAGATTTCTTTCTTGTTATAAATAGAAGTCATTTTTCCGGATCTAAATATTTTTTATTTTTATTTCATGAAAAATGTTTTTCTTTTGATTAAGTAGTTTTTCATCAATTAAATTAGTTTTCCGCCATCAAGATACTTTAATGTCGAAAAATTTGTTGAAAATGGTTTTCTATCGCACGAGCTGACCCGATATAAGGAAAGGTTTTCCTAAACTCATAAAATATTTTTAATGATCCATCTTTACTTTGCATTAATTAACTATTTAAAAATACATAATGAGTATCCAAAATTTTGTCATCTGACCTTTTCGTTTTTGAGCCATTTTTTCCTTTCTGCTTAATTGTGTTGCTTTTTCTTGATGATTGTGTTGACTGACTCATCAATTGATGTTTTTATGCAATTAATGTATTATTTAATTTATTTATTTTCAATTTTCTCTATGTTTTTATTCTTAAAGAAAATTAATTTGGCTGAGCTATCCCTTCAATTTTGGCGAGCTGAGTTATATGTCCGGTCCTTAAGAATTATAGAGGGAAATTGTAAATCTAGTCCTTGTACTATTACACAAGTTCTGTTTTGGTCCTTGAACTATATTCCTGATACATTTAGTCCCACCAACTAATATCCAGCGACAATTCAAGGACAATTCTAAATGTCGACGGCCCACACAACATGTACAAGTTTCTAAGAAATTAACACTTTTGGTCCTCTAACATTTAAGAATGTGTTATTTTAGTCCTTACACTTTGTTTAGTTATAAAACTAGTCCTTAAATTATTTTTGATAAAAATCTAATTTCCATCTTCACATCTTTATTAGAGATCTTAAGAAAATGTCAATTTGAAGCAAATTATGAGTTGGTGATTTTTGCGTTCACAGGTAAGCCCAATTAGATAGATTATCCAAGCAAGATTAATTCATCATATGAATAACTTAACATCCTCATTTTCACTATAGATCCATATAATAGTATCTAGGACTCCCTTTTTTTTAGATAATTTAACCACAGCTTTAACTATTTATTTTATAGCTAAAATATTTTAGTAAGTCTATAAGAAACCTTCAAATTATATCATCAACAACTCTACATCATATTAATTGTAATGATTCACATACGATAGCATCCATCTTAATAAGACTTTCAGTCAGATTGGGCAAACTTGCAAATGTAGGAATTAAGAATTAATACATCATTTTAATATGACATTATCATAACATTTTGGATTAAGATGTGACGAGTGAAACTAAGTTTTTGTTGAAAATAATATGAAGACTATTATTGTAACTAAAATAAATTACAAGGACTAAAACCAAACATTTTGAAAAGCACATGGATCAAAAGTGTGATCCCTTTTTAAAAACTCATACAGATAGATGTCAAATGTCAATTTATTGGTACTAACTCAGCATCTGTCCACATGATGGAAAAATTGAATTATATCCTTAAATAGTCGTCAAAGATAAATTCGGGCACTAAATCATAACGATACATAGACCAAAAATTATTCGACAGGTAGTATAGGGACGACTTTTGTAATTTCCCCCAATCATACCAATTGGCTCTTTGATCCTATGATAACGATAGCGGCTTGCTAGGGCTAGGAGGCAGCGATAGCTCTTGCTTGTCCCTCTCTAGCTCCATACTCGTTTCGCAGCATCTCCATCTCGATCTTGATGAACTTTCTACATCCGCTATGCGTCTTTACGGTTTTGGAAAACGTATGTTTTGCCGACCATGTTTGAGCTTTTTGAGAGTTTAAAGCGCAAGGAAATCGATAACGCATGTCGTTGGAAGGTTAGCTTGAAACTCAAGGAGGTTAAGGACTGCAGTGCAGGGGGGAAGATGGTTTTTGTGAATGGTCTACACAAATTATCCACTTGTTTTCCGGGCCTAACTTACACATTTCCCAAAACTAGATTTGGAGATCTCGTAGGTTTGGGACTCCGATGGGGAAAGATAAGCAGGACACTCCGAGACAGACAGGATCATAGTCTGCCCAGAAGATTAGACCATTTCTCATGGTTGAAAGATCAAAGGAATAAGGTCACACTAAGCTAAAAAAAAATTCAGGCAGATACACAGCATGATAGCAGTAGCCAAACCACAGAAGCAGAGATGGTCCCGAGTCAGACGAAAGTGTCGAACACTTGAGAACATCAGAGTTGGCAGTTATGTCATATACTCGTCCCCAATTCAAAAGAAGATCAGAGTTGAAGTACGCTTCTTTCAAGGACATCTCATTTCAACTAAACCCAACTTAAATGTTTGTATCTTATAATCCGCCGCAATCCACCAGTCACCTTTCATAGCCACCATAAAACCAACCAATTCGACACTTGATGCTAGATAATTTACAAAATCATTAACAACCATGAAAAATGAGCATCCTAGTTGATTCCCTTGGATTCAACCCCACTATGGCCCACCACAAACGAAGGCCGGAGGAAATGCATGCATTGGCTGCAGTAACACATGGATGTCGGCATCAGGTCTCGACCATGGGTTCAGGCCCAGATGGCTCTGAGCAGGATTTTTGGGATTGGCGGACAGAATTGAAAAGAATATCCTTAATAACCTAGACGAGCAGAAAGGAAACAGTCAGTACATTGCAAAATAACAGAGCATAAATTGAAGTCACCTATTTTGCTCAGATACTAAGCACAATCCAAAAGTCAGAATGAATGGTCACCTGTGACATTAGGCCATGCACTTGCTCTACGGTTATTTTTGCACTATCACGAGTAATCTTGGTGAGTTGAGAGTCTTCCTGCAATTCAGCAAAAAGTTGTGAACAAGATTGTAAAAGAGATGGACTAGAAAGTCAATTTCTGGGTGCTTCATGAGAAATGGTATATTTGGCCATAAATTTTTTGAACATTTAGATAAATCAATTATTTTCCCTCTAAGCTAAGGACGTATAATATGAGCATTGACCCAAAAATGGATAGGAGTGACTTTGCTCAATAAAGCAATAACTCATCCAGACTGGGGAAATAAATTATATCCAAAATCAAGCATTATGTAAAACCTAAAAGAAAAAGGCCAGAGCAAGAAGTAATATCAGACAGCCAGCTTTGTTACAATGGACAAAACCAGGATGCCACTGAACCGTATGCTTTTTTAACGGAAAGAGAACCACCAGAAATTGCATGGGATCTCATATTCATAAGAGTAAATCCATCATCATCATAAAATTGTAGAACCTTTACAGATAAGCAACAACGAGAGCCATGAACACATATTGCATTGTATATGCAAATATTACTTGCAAGGAGATGAAAGTTAAGGGCCTGCTTGGTAACGATTCTACTCCTGGGAACAATTTCTGATCAGAAATGATTTTTTTTTACTCTGCTCTCAAGAACAATTTTTGAGTATTTAAGGTATTTGATAAACTGTTTAAAATTTTTATTCCGGGAATAGAAATGTGTTTGGTAAGAGTTTTCGATTTTTTGATTCTTTTAATTTTTAATACTTTTGTTATAATTTTCTTTTTTTCTTTTTTCTTTTTCTCTTTTCTCTCCTTCTTCCTCTTGGCCGCTGCCACTGGTGGTGGCCGGCAAGCAGCTGGGCAAGGTCCGACAAGCTCGTTGGAGCCTCACCAAGCTAGGACAAGGTCCAGCAAGCTTGCCAAAGGCTCACCTAGCCACCAACAAGGCTTGGCCTCATAGATCTGGGCAAGGCAAAGCCTCCTTGGTGGCCGACCTCGCCCAGGTGGCACGAGGCCGAGCCTCGCCGGTGGCCGAGCAAGGCTTGACCTTGCCCAAACCTCGCTAGTGGCCAGGCAAGCCAAGCCTCACCTTGCCCAGATCTCACCAACCGGCGCAAGGCCAAGCCTCACCTCACCTCGCCCAGATCTCACCAGCCGACGCGAGGCCAGGCCTGCGTCGCCTGGTTGAGCTCGAGCCTTGTCGGGCTGGGTGAGCTTGCCGGACTTTGCCCTAGCCTAACAAGGCTCCGGCGAGCTCGCCGAACCTCGCCTGGCTGCTCGCCAATGGCAAGCCAAGGGCGGCGATGGGGTGGTGATGGGTTGGGAGGAGGAACAGGAAGAAGAAAGGGAAGGGAAATAAGAAAAAGAGAGGAAAAAATTGATTCTCAAAATTGTTCCTAGAAACGAGAAGTAACTTTTTTTTATTCTCGATTCTACTCTAAATCTATTCCCAGGAATAAATTTGTTCTCGGGAACAAAAAATTTACCAAACAAATTTCTATTCCAAATATGTTCCCAGGAATAAAAGAACAGAATCAGTTGTTCCCAAGAGTGTTGCCAAATAAGCCCTAAGTCCCCAAAAGGGTTTTCACAATCATGGGAAAGCTAAGTCCTTGGGGAATGATTCATGAAAACATTGTATATTGATCATTCCAGATAACTTTACCAACAAGATCATGGGAAATCATAAGGATTTCCACATCTACCGTGGGAAGACAAAGCCAAAAGCTAAGAACTGAAACCCAAAAGAAAGACTGGAAGTTTGCAATTTTTCAAGAAGCCGCTCTTCAGATGTCTCTGAAATCCTTTACCTTTTATATTGATCATGCAGGTTATGTTGAACAAGCTAAAACATAAAATCGTCAAAGGAGGTCCGAATTTGATGTTCTTTCCATTCAATGAATCCCTATAACATGCTTCGTGTAAACTGAAGTTCTCATAATTTCATCCTACGTACAGCAAATTCTGAAGTCCCATTCTCTTTCTAACTGCTGATTCACAACCAAAAACTGGTTTCCATGCCCATCTAGCAGCAGAAAAGGCCTGCTTTATGTCATTTTCTAGGGTTGCCAGTGCAGTAGTAGACAGAATCTCAACATTATATCTTCTCTCGTTGACAAAGAAAATCATAAAAATATCATTCCAAGTTACTTAGAAGGCCCCAACCATAACATAAAACAGTAAATTAATACTTTCAACAGCACCCTAATGCTTAAATAGAAGGGCCACAATTGATTCAGGAGCTTGGTAGAAGTTTGTAATCCATGAACATAATAAGAGCATAGTGACAACAGAAAACCCAAAAGCAAGAGCAATGTTTAGAAAGACAGCAAGAAAAGGATAAGTGAAAGCGATAATCACCTCTTTCTTTCTCTGAGGAGGTGCTATCAATGGCCCAAAGCGAGTATGTGCCAACTGATTTTCTGCTTGCTCCAGCTTTTCAGCTGCATAGCCGATGAAAATCAATTTACTTGACTAATGAAAGATCTAGAAACAAACGAATTAACCTCATGTTATTAATCAGCCAGAGAGAAACTAGAAGAAGAGATACCTAGATCAGAAATCTGACCAGCAACATAGTCTCCATTTCCTAATAAGGGCGAAGATGAAAGAGTGTTCACCCAGTACTTGTTCCACAACAGATCCAGGAGGTGGGAATCAAGTGAGGACTTAAAATAAGTGATATCAAGAGCATAATACTGCAGAAGCAAATACGGCAAGAGTTAAAGCAGCAGCACAACACAGGCTCCAAAAGTTGAAACTGAAGAAAAACTTGGGAACCTGTTTACAGTGCACACCAAAGTCCTCGATTTTATTTAGAGGAATAGTTTGATACTCGGAAACAGGGTCATCCAGAGGCTTATATCCTTCTGGATATGTCCTGAATGCCCCAATCTCCACTTTGCCCGCAGACACAGTCCTCGTCGGATCAATGACAACAGCCAAAAAGGGTTCTTGAAACTGCTGGTTGAGCATTTGTGTCGAAACATCGATGCCAGAGAGCCAGCACCCATATCCAGGATGCGAATGGTACCATCCAACAACATTCTCCAATCTCCCAGCCTACATACACAATTCACTACTTTGCTTTAAAAATCAGAATGAGTACTGCTACCATCTCAGGCTATCACATAATTCAAAGCAAAAGCATCGCCAGCAAAAGACAATAGAAAGCATATAACAAAATTAATGCAATACTCAAAAACCCTCTTTTTTCCTTAACACCCTTTAATGAATACAATAATCTAACAAGCACGATTTTCAGAAAACAACCTTCTCTACAAGATTCCTGATTAGACGATCTGATACCGAAAACTAGGGCTCGAGGGGGAGAGAGAGCAAGACGAACAGCCAAACCTGCTTGTTGGTCTGCGAGTAATCGACCATGTACTCGTACGCATCAGCCTGGGCGTTAACCCTAGTCTCGGTGCCCTCGACAGGCAGGGCGAAGGCGTCCATGACGATGATGGCGTCGCCGTCGGTCTTCCCCTGCATCAGGCCCATGACCTCGATGGTCCCGCCGGAGCGGGCGTGGACGACCATCTTCAGGAGGGCGAGGGCGGAGATCTTGACGCGCTTGAAGTAGTGGGGGTCGTTGGACCAGGGCTTGTCCTGCTGGAACTTGGCCTGGGCGGCCTCGTCGTAGAAGAAGATGGAGTCCGACTGGGCGTACTTCGACGGGTCGCCGGCGCCGGAGCCGGCGCCGGTGGTGGAGAGGATGTTGTTCTCGAGCTCCCATGTCTTCTGGGCTATGGCAGCTTGCGAAGCCAAGGCGTCCATGGCTTTCTCTCTCTTCTTGAGATTTTGATTCGAGTATGATGAAGAGACTGTATAAGAAGAGGGGACTGAGGACTCGATTGAAAAGATGTGGAAAGGAAGGGGGACTGTAGGTCGGAGGGACGAAGGGAGGGGGGGCCAAAAAGAAATTTTCAATAAGTTTAAATGGGCGAGTCCAACAAAAAAGGAAAATAATCCAACCTCATACCCTGAAAAATCTTCAACTTTAGTTTCATGAAAAATCTTCAATTTTAGGTTATGTCCTAATTTTACTGTAAAATTTTTTTGTCTCGTTAAAAACACTCGACTTTTTAGGTCATATCCTAATTTTACCTTTAATTTTTTTATATCATAAAAAATCCTTAACTTTAAATTCAGTTTCAATTTTACTATTATCTCATAAAAAAATCACAACTTTAGGGCTAGTTACAATCTCATTGTAATTTTGTTCACTTTTAAAAGATCATCAACTTTTATTTAAACCCCAAATCTACTCTCCATTAACTTTTCCATCGAAATCAGATTTTGCACTCATCGATCTCTTATTCTTTGGAATGTTCCATCTCCCACAGTCATAGAGCTTGCACTTGGATGCTCAAACATCTTATGTTTAAAAGTTTTCCATCCTCGATCGTTAACAAGAAATCTTAGACAGAGGGTTAATATAGGTAGATTTGTGACTCAAGTAAGAGTTTCTGGTTTTCAAGAGTATAAAAATTTTACTGAAAAATTGAGATAAGACCTAAAGTTAAGACTTTTCATAGAACAAATATATATATATATAGTAGAATTAGGACAAGATTTAGAGTTAAGGATTTTTTATTAGACAAAAAAGAGCTTATAGCGGAATTAAGACTGGACTTTCATATGGGGTTTTTTCTTAGACAAAAGATAAAAGTGTGACAAAATACTAAAATTTGAAGTTCTTCAAGGTATTAAGCCAAAAAATCCTAAACAATTACCGCTATTAAATTCTAGAATATTTCATCAAAATTTGCAATTTTGTCATTCGAGTTCTTTCATATTAGCTAGTTCTTGAAGGAATAAAAATGACTACGATTGCCCCAAAATTCAGGATAATAATAATATAAGTATCATAACTTTTTGTACAACACTCAGTTGAGTGTAAATATTTACTTAAAAGGAAAATGTCAAGAAAAACTCTAAATTATGCCATCTTTGACAATTTTATCTTGAACCATTTTTTGTGTCACCAAAAATCCCAAATTATGCCACTTGTGACAATTTTACCCTAAACTATATCACTTGCGACAATTTTACTTCGAACTTTTTTTGTGCATCCAAAAATCTTAAACAATGCCACTTGTGACAATTTTACCCTAAATTATATCACTTATGACAAATTTACCCCAAAGTTTTTTGGGCTGAATGGCATTTTCGTCATTTTCTATTTTTTTTCTTTTTCTATTTTTTCACTTGACAGGAAGCCAGCGAGATTGCCCTCACTGGCATTGGAGTCGGGCAACCCTTGACGTTGTCGGGCGAGGGCCGCCTAGGCTAGATTCGGCTCGGCGGCCCTCACCGAACGCTAGCGAGAGTCGCCCTCGTCGAATCTGGCCTGGGCATCTCTCAGTCAACACCGATGAGGGCTGCCTACACTTGGGCGAGTCTCACCGCCTTCGAGCTAGGGTCGCCCAAGCATGGGTGGCAGATCCGGCAAGTGCGTTGGCAAGGACTGCCCAAGCCAGATCTGATGAGGGCCGCCCTCTTCAACACCCTCATCGGCTTCCCTTGGTCGAGAGAAAAAAAAAAAAGAATAGAAAAGGATGAAAATGCCCCTCAGTCAAAAAGTTTAGGGTAAATTTGTTACAAGTGGCATGGTTTGGAGTTTTAATGACACAAAAAAAGTTCAGGATAAAATTGTCATAAGTGGCATAATTTGGGATTTTTAATGACATAAAAAAAAATTCATGGTAAAATTGTCACATAGGGTATAGTTAGGATTTTTGGTAACATTTTCCCTTACTTAAATGCCATAACTTTCAATTGACCAATTGAGTGCCAAACCTTTTTATAACCATCCACCTCAGTGTCAAAAATCCAACATAACATAGCACTTGTAATGAGCGTTTTCAAATAGTTATGACACTTGAAAAGTTATGTCATATTCAAGTGATTGGAAAAAAAAAGTTATCACATTCAATAAACATTATGTATAAGTTATGGCACTCAAATGATCAAAAAGAAAATTATAACCCTCAAGTGAGCATCATAAAAAGTTGTAAAATTTATGGTATCATTTTCCCCTAAACTTCCTTCAATCTTTTCAATCTAATCCTTAAGGAAAACGTCCTCCGTTGATTACATTAAAATGGTTTTAGACAAAGAATACCAATCTAATTCTATTAAAAGAAGTACTTTCATCTCATGAGGGATCAAAAGAGATAAAACTACCCAACGGATATATTCATGATGTTTCTTTTAGTCTAACATGTTGGATCTTCATCAAAGAATACCAAACATGTTAATGTCTTATCCCTATTCTAACGAGTCATACTTCATGTGGAGGCCGTCTTTCATACCGCTACTCTCTTGAACAGAATTGATCGATGCCGTGTATCTTGCACAATCTTGCACATTAATCGAATTCTCCCAATGGCACTCCCGAGAACCCTACTTCTTGGCCGCCTTACTCATGGTTGTCTATTGGTAATTTGGTAATTCTCCCAAGGGAAAGACGACAAGATAGCCAGATGCGACGCTGATTGGAGCACATCAGCAGGATGCGGCGACCGAAGCTCAATTCTGCGATTCAAAGCAACGGAAGGACGAGCAAGGAGGAGGAGATAGCGACTCGGTTTTAATATAAAAAATCTAGTGCAGATTCATTTTTAATATAAAAAATGCCAAGTCAGATAAAATAATTGATTATAAAAGCTCGTTTTTTGTTTGTTCATAATTTTTGACATTTCTAATATTATTTTAATCTCAAAAACTCTCGAAGTCCATCCATGGCATCTTCATAAGAGTTGCAGCTCACGAAGTGCTGATTATGTCGCACTATAATGAGAATCACCATCCACGAGCAATAGATCACACCGCACGAAGCGAAGCTCTGCATCGGGGTACTTCCTCCACGACCTGCCTTCCTCCTTGTACAACTTGGTCCTCAAGGAGGTCCTCGGCAAAGGACGCTTCTTCAAGACGATCCAGTGCAAGCACGATGATGGATTGGTCCTCTTGAAGTACGAGCCTGTTGACAGCATTGACCTCCGGGAGTACCAGCACCTGCTGCTCCACATCAAGGAGACTTTACGCACCATTGATCGCCGGGAGGTCAAGGTTGATCGCGCTGACGATCTGGACGAATGTGGGCACAGTGGAAAAGGTAGTGTTAGGGTTTTGCGGCAGCAAATATAGTTGCCACGAGTGAGCAGACTGAGGAGAGAAAGAAGAGAGAAGAACGATTCTGAGAGATGGAAAAAGAAAGACAGAGGGTGACCTGTTTTGCTAGGTTAAATGGGTTACATATGGGTTACAAGCAAATCCATCATGATCTCCAATTGGGTTTGGAGACCGTCGACTAATGCAGGAGTGATGGAGGATTTTTTTAGTAAGTAAAGGTTTCTGTATCTAATTTCTTGTCATTAATATGGCCATATCATGATGCAATCCACAAAGGTTTTTTTTAGATACATCTACATGTAGAACCCTTCAAACTCAGGACATGTAGCTTGCTCAATTGAGATCTACTTTATGTTTTTGACAAGGCCATCGTATGTCTCTTTAACCTCACCATAAAAGTTCTTCATCGGGAAATTTGGATGTCTACTTTCTAACTTCTCTTGCATCATGGATGGTTTAGGGGAAATTTGTTTCTCAATATGTGTTGACTACAACTTATGGCCATTGAAAAGAAGCATATCTCTCTCTCATTACGATGGAATGGTTTGCTCTTTAGAATAGATTTTCAACCGAAGTCTTGCCTTTTTTTTCATCATCAAGTTATGAGCTTTATTCTAGAAAGAATAGCTGATAGTTTCAGAAAGCTTCATCCATGATAATGTTATTATTTGAATGCTCAAACTGCTTAATAATGTCACAGTTCTGTTGGTGGCACAAACCAAAATTAAGAATTCTTCCACGTGTCCCACTGTTTAACGCTGCTGTTATGAAACTATTTCTCTCCTTTTGTTAAGTGTTGGGAAAGAAATCAGGTTCATTTTGGTGTTTTTGAGAGCCAAATATTTAGATCGGAGTAAATATGTCCCGGTACATCAATTTGATATTTTTAAAATTGTATTAGCCCTTCTAATTTCTTGTAAATTTTGTAGTGCTCGTATATTGAATTTTATTTATCATGAAACATTCAATACTTTTCAAAAGTATTCAAATATTATTACATAGAATCATAGTTTTTCATAATTTTCTGAAACTTAAAATATCTTTTTTATTTTTTAATCTTTTGTGAGAAAGGCAAAAAACGAGCCCTAAATTGCGTATTTCTAAGTAAAAAAATTTATTAACCACGTGGACAAGTTAGCTACTAATATTAACTAGGCTGAAAGTTACCTTCTTCTTTTTAATTAAAGCTTATGAATCACTCTAAAAAGAAATTATTGGTTTCAGTCTCGCAGATAAACGCATATTTTCTCCAATTAAAAAACTTACAAGTTGGGGTGAAATTTAATTCGGTTAAGAAGTTACTAACCAAATCATCATATGGAAAGTTACTAACCACTTCCAATTTGGCTGGCTTCAAGGTTATAATGCCTCTGGTGAACACCAGCTGATGCACAATTTCATTATTTCCTGACAGACTCCCAAGCACAACAAATATCGAAACGTCTCTCTCACCATCTCATCAAGATGATGATGATGATGAGCTTCACTTATTTATCTTCTTACTCAAATAACATTTAGGTTTAACCAAAAGACATCTTCCACCCGAAACTTTCATCATTTGTTCATTTTGGCTACACAGTCGGAATCAAAAGCTTGTAGTGCCTCCGCAATGCCAAGATGCGCCATGAGAAGCCATACATGGCCGAGAAGCTCTCCTCCTCCGCTCAAGCCCTCGCAGTGTTCATGGCCTTTGCATCGGTAAGCTGCGTATATCAGCAATCGCGCCCAGACCTTGCTGATCAAGCCCCATTTGTCGTCCAAGGCCCTTCGTTCTTTGACATCCTGTCTAGCCTTGCCTCTAAGAGCTTCTGAGCATCAGACACGACCTTCCGAGCGTTATCCTCGAGTGACTTTAGACGGTCGACCAAAGCATCTTCGTATTGGCGCACCCCTATTCCTGTCGGCAATATGGAAGGATTGAGCTGTAAGAGATAGAGCATGTACCGAGAGATCAAGTTACTCATCCTGGATATCGTGTTTTTCCCAGCGGTGATCCCATGCCCCCCTCCAGCACGATACTCATCTCCCACTCGCTCTCCACCTCAATCCTCACCTCCCCGTCGCCCCCTTCCAGCTCAATACTCACCTCCCTGATGGTCTCCCCCTTCTTCAATCTGTCGTTCTTTTTCAGAATTTCGACCGTCTCCTTCAAGTGATCGAAGATCCATTTATTGATGTCTTTATTGAACTCTTTGTAACGGATGTAGAAGATCACCGACTTTTCATGAAACTTGGAGAGCCACTGATGCTTGAGGAAGATCCTGTGTATTTTCCCGATGGATAATCCGTAGAGGCTGAGCTGGGCCACAGAATTCAACCATCTTGGGTCCCCGCGGAAATGGAGAAAAGCCATGGCGGACGAAATTGCAGATCTCCCGAATCCCTGAAGGGGTCAGTGGTCGACCCAATCGAATGAAATTGCTAGAAGAAGCGAAGAGAAGCTTGAAGATCTTGAACAACTCAGAGGCTTTGGACAACAAATTCTGCTCTGTTATCGTGAGATCTATGGACCTGAAATCAGGAAGTGGAAGCATCGAATCTCGAAGTCGACCTTCGCTCGCCAAGTACAGGCACAATGTCCTCTCTGCATATTTGATGAAGATAATACCCGCCGCTAGGATAGATAGTGGAGACGCTGCCAAGGCCATAAAGTAAATGTGACCCACTATTCTTACCTGGACGCAAAGCCGCACCAAATGCCTCAGCCATAGCTCGTTGTCCTCCAGGGCATAAGCGGTGATCGTGTCGGGCCCGCCCAAGTGGAGGAGGAGGAACGGCACCCAGAATGCTATTATCTGGCTCTTCGGATCCATCGTCCCCTTCATTTCCTTGATGTTGGCCGGGCGGTTTGACATGACGCTGAATGTGAGACTCGCGATGGAATCGGCCAATAGGTACGTTGTCCAGGCCACGACTTGGATCCGTACCCTGAAAATATATTTCCTCCGGCAGGCCTAAGTGGCAAGGGTCCATTGGAGGAACAAGCTGAGGAGGACGAATAACCGTAGCTCCCACTCCTTCCACAGATCACGAGCGTTTTGGTGGATCAGCAAAAATCCCATGGTTGAACTCGAATTGATGGCACCGAAAGGCTCAACGATCGGGGCACCTTCTCAAAGAGCGGTAAAAAGTTATATATGGAGAGTAAGCGAGGTAAAACAACATTACCTTTGCATTTGCCTAGGCATCATCCCCAGAACTGCCACCATTTTGCACGCATTACTTGGGATAACAATCAAGTTCAAAAGCACCATTTTCACTGCATAACATTACAAGGAACAAAAGGCAGCACCCTTTCCAAAAGACCCGCGACTGAGTGCTCATGCCACCACTTTTGGATGCATAGTCGTCAAGCAATCCTATGCATTTGCCCGAGGCGGAATTTAAGGGTAAGCAAGAAAACACTTATGTTTCTTTGTTTTTCTATTTCTCTATTATGGGGAATAGACTTGGAATAAAAATTTGTTTGGTAATGCAATTCATTTTTTTATTTTTGAAACAAATTTCTACTCTAGAAATTTATTTGAAATAGAAATC
This sequence comes from Corymbia citriodora subsp. variegata, assembly GCA_014858505.1. Taxonomy (NCBI): domain Eukaryota; kingdom Viridiplantae; phylum Streptophyta; class Magnoliopsida; order Myrtales; family Myrtaceae; genus Corymbia; species Corymbia citriodora. The sequence goes on from CM026412.1 coordinate 16,904,496, forward strand.
AGAACTTAAAATATTTTACTTCTTAATTTCTAGAATAAAAGTGAGAAACAAAAACTTATTTCTTTACTCGCTCTCATTATCGCTTGCCGGTCACTCACCGACCACCGCCTCCCACTGCCACTGCCAGCCAGCCACTACCACTGCTGCAAGCTGGCCGCTGGTCATCGACTATTGCAGATCACCGATCATCGGCCACACCCCGGTAACCGGTTGCCAATTGCTGGCCGCCATTCACCATCACCAGTTGCCCCTGCCACCACCACGATTGCCATCACTCAAGAAGGGGAAATTTTATAATATTGCCAAACGAATTTTTATTTTGGAAACAAAAATTTTATATCGTTATCAACCGTATATTTTGTCTTAGAAATTTATTCGGGGAATAGAAATAGAAAAATCAATTTCTGGAATAGAAATATTGCCATGCGTGGCCTAAGTGACAAAATCAAGTTGTAGGATTTGCACTAGCATGAGTATGATCTACTTTGATGGAGAAGATTGGAATATAGGCCAACTGTTAAAGTATGGTTTCTAAGTCACTGTTCCAAATTGAAATATAGTGAACTTCACTCTTACCGCTATGATTTTCACACTTTGTTCAGTACATATCATTGGCCTATTGTAGAATATACAAATAACCTATTTAGCTTGCTTAAATTTACAAAAACGCCAAGACAGGGTGATAAATGCTCACTCCAAATTGAATCAATTCCAAAGTATTGAGTCAATTGCTTTGATTCTAGTAAACAAGCATATTATTTCCTTGAACCCTATTCTTCCTATGAAATCCGTGAGTAAAGTCATCACCATGATAAAACATTGCATGAAAGCACATATATCTCACACCATGTCGCCATCAATTGATGTGATTTATGACCACATGATTACAACTTGTCATCCATGTCTAAACAATTGGCACGCGGTGTGCAACACTAGCTAAAAAGTTTCCCTATCTATACATAATGTTTTAAAAGAATGCATGTGGCACATGATGGTCACTAAACATTTTGATCTTCCACATGCTGCCCTGCGAAGGACGTGGCCGGTAGCCCACCTCTAGCTTAACTTAACTAAGCCCTTACTATTGCAAGTCAAGGCTTGAAACATTTGACTAAGAACCTGCAAAAGCCTCAAAGTCCAAGAATTCATAACCTCAAATTAAGTTTTCTTTTCCTCACTAGGAAAAGAAAAGTACTAGTGCCACAATTTTGCATGATGCTAACTTTGATGCTACGGCCCTTCAAAAATCATTGAAGTTTTACCTTCTATTTGGGATCTAAAAATTGGCTTGAAAATTGAATGAAGGATAATCTTTTGATTAAATGTTAAGGAAATTTTTCTAAAAATGACTAGAAACAAACTAATTTTGTTTTTGGTTAATTTTGAATCAAAATCCACAAATTGGGGAAAAGTTGGTTCTTGATGGATTTTTGTAAAATTGATACTACTAAAGTCAAATTAAGACAAAAAGAAGATGATTTGATGGGTGACTCGTATTACGTGGTTGTAGTTGTAGTAGTATCCACCTCAACACAATCCTAAGTAATCCTATGCAGTCGGTAGACTATGTGTGTTAAAGTATAGTGCAATGCAATGAACACATGCACAATGGTTTACAAATAGACACCACTTCAAAAGTTTGAAAAATAAACATTTATTTACAAACTCCAAACCTACAAAATAAGGGCTCAACAATCACTCATCTCCTTATATATCCCAATTGCAAGAACATTTAACACTCTCGTTAGAACATATCCAATATTCTTGTTGCCAAATAAAAATATTTTGAACAAGATAAATTGATATTGGAATTGAGTTACCTCTAAAAAAATGGACTCATTGGTGATTTGATTGCGCAAATCATGGAGAACCAGCTCAAACCCTTAAGGCCAAACTTGGAGATTTTTACCTTCAACTTGGAATCTAAAAATTGGCTTGAAAATTGAATGAAGGACAACCTTGTAATTAGATGTTGTAAAGGAAATGATTTAATGGTCGCCAACCGTTGTTAGGGATGGCAACTAGTGACCAGAGTTGTGGTACTAAGTAGTCCTTAGTTCGGCTGGTTGTAGGCGCCAAAGGCATTCATGTCGAGGAAGAAAGAAGCTCAAGGTTGAAGATGAAAAGGAAAAAGGCAAAAACAGAAAAAGACAAAAAAATAGAAAAATCAGTAAAAATTTCAAAGAAATATAAAAATAAAAATAAAAAATCTTTGAAAGGGAAGAGGGAGGTGAGGGTGTAAGAAGAAACTTCGTCTGGTTCTTCCCTCCAGAAGAAACTTCATCTCCCAGTTCGCAACCATGTAGGAGAGATTTGTTCTCCTCCCCCCTCCCTCTCTTCATCCCCAAAACCCCTCCTTCGCCCCCCACTCCACGCCTCTACTCCCTTTCCCGCTTATGTTTCCTTAGCTGGAGGATTTTAAGTCTGATTTGCAAGCAACGATAACATACTCCGATCTGTTATGCTTCTAATCTCCCGAGACCTCCGCCTCCGCCTCCACCTTCTCTACTCTCAACTCTTTTCCATTTCCATAGCTACTCTCCTTTCTTCCCCAAATTCAGTATTCTATAGTGTGCATAGCAAATGTTCGATTTTTTTCATGTGAGAAGGGTTTCTTAGAGATCATCCGCTATCCACCCAGTTGACCATCCACCTACTCGCCAACTTGTTTCTAAGTCACGTTTCAGCTGCTGTTGAGGTCTCTAGTCGAGATATCAAAGTTCATGGTCCAGGTTCTTAAGCGTATCATCCCAACCCCTTCTACCCATAGACTTTGACCCGTCTCACAGGGATTTTCGCCAATGGTGGTAAGTACGCAGCATGGAAAAGGTAGTAGTTGAAAAGCCACATCTTCAATCACCCCAGAACTCGACGTTATCTCTGCAAAAATAAAGATCAGCCTCTTTTGTTCAAAGTCGGAGGAACTAAATGCAGGAGACCAAACTAACAAGGTTACAAGCTTCCCAAGTACAGCTTGCGCTTCTCTCCCTAGTTGTGATGATGATGCTTTGGCTATGGATAATGGTTCTACTAGTAAACATATATGTGTTTTTTAGGATTTTTTGGTGTTGGGAAATTTGTTGATACTAACTCTAGGGCTGGCATATGTGCATCAAATTCTGATATAGTGAGGGAACATGTCACTGTTCTTTATCAGAAAGTCTTTACTACTACGACTACTTCAGGCGTGTCTTGGAAAAATATTACTATAGGTAACCTTGCCCAATCTGCCAAACTAGATTTTCACCCACCTATCAAGAATGGAAATAATCTTATTGTTGTTCCTCCCCTCGATGTTGTAGCTAAGGGTAAGTCACATTTCCAAAATTGCCTCATTGGATACTTCCTTGCCGCCAATGCTTCCTTTTACTTAGTTAAAGGAGTTATTGAGAAACTATGGGACAAAGAGACAATTCTAGACATCACTGCCACGAAAGATGGCTTCTTCTTATTTCGCTTCTCTAATGTTGCAAAAATGGTGGAAGTTATGGAGGTAGGAGTGTGGGGTATTGCAGGAAAACCGATGTTTTTGCAAAAGTGGCACCCTCTTATTAGATTAGAGAGAGAAAAGATCACTTATGTACCTATCTAGGTTTGGCTTTATAATGTACCTCATGTTCTTTGCACTAAAATAGGTCTAAGTCATGTGTGTAGTGTTCTTGGAAGACCTTTATACATGGGCTCAACCACTAAACAAAATGGCACTTATCCTATGTGAAGGTATGTATCATTATAAATGTTGATAGCACATTCCCTGAAAGATTTGATATTGACATGGGTAATGGTGAAATTTTTTAGGCTATGGTACACTACAATTGGATGCCTTTGAGGTGCAAGAAGTGTAATTGCTTTGGTCACAAAGAATGTATTGGTAGAAGCAAAGAATTGTGGGTTCCTAAGACCCAAAAATCTGCTACCACTCCTGACTCGGTTTCTAGTCACCAGGAGTCGAAAACAAATGGAGATGTTGCATCAATTACTTCTGGCTTTTCTAGGCTATGTCCCACCCTAAAGGAAGCTCTTCACTCCTTGGCCCTCCTATTGTCCTATCCAATCCTTCCTCCTCACAACTAGTTAGTAGCAAGGATTTTGACTTGATTGGTAGAATCAATGATGCCTCCAATTTAGTGTCTTCTGCGAATAGATTTGCTCTTCTGGAAGTAGTAGATGCTTCGGGCTCTCTTTTGGATACATTGCGGGTTTTAGGGGATGTGAAGGAGCCTCTTGATATATGAACATTGTCTCTTGGAATGTAAGGGGCCTCAATCGTAGCCCCAAAAGAAGGGAATTGGTTACTTTGCTCTATCCTAGCATCCCCAAATTCTTATTTTGATCGAGCACAAAATTAAAGAAGAGAATGCTGATTTTGTTGTTGATAGTAGCTTTCAAGATTGGAAATATACTCATAACTATATGTATAGTAGCCTAGGTCGACTTTGGATCTTATAGAAGCCGTTCATTCTTAATCTAACCGTGTTGGAAGTTTCTGCTCAAGTCATACATTGTCTAATTGAAAAACCTGGGGTGGAACCTTTTTGCTTTCTGCCATATATGGTTGTAACACTGAAGTTGAATGAGGGAATCTGTGGCACATCATTTCAACTTTCTCTAATAAAAATACCAGAAACGTGCCCTAGTTGCTTATGGGGGATTTTAATGAAACAATGGACACTAGTGAAAGGATTGGCTCCATTGTTCATTGGACTTCAAGTATGGAGGAGTTGAACACCATGATTAAGGAGCTTGTACTAATTGAACCTCCATCTATAGGCCCTTTCTTCACATGGACAAACAAAAGCTCAAGCGAGAATCTTAGAGCAAGCAGAATTGACAAAGTCTTGATAAATGTAGAATGGCAGAACCAATATAACCATTATTCAGTGGAATTTTTACTTCCAAGGGTTTCAGACCACTCCCATGTTTAATACGATTGGACACCACATACAGGAGAAGGAAATCTTCTTTCAAATTCTTCAATTTTTGGACTTCCAGTCTTGATTTCCTACCAATGGTCTCCACCTACTGGCAAAAGGAAATTAGAGAATCAAGAATGTTCACACTGGTGACAAAGTTCAAAGCATTGAAACAACAACTTAGGGGCCTGAATAGATCTCAATTTGGTGACTTACACTTAAAGGTTAAGCAAGCTAAGGAGAGCCTTTATCATCTTCAACAAAAGCTTGTGGTTGACCCTTCTAATCCCATTTCTCAAGCTAAAGAAAATGCACAATTGGAGGAATTTCTTGCTTTTAGTAAACATGAAGAAGTTTTGCTCAAACAAGAATCAAGAAATCTTTGGCTCAAGGAGTGTGATTGAAGGAAATCTTCCTTCAAATACTACTGGCACTGCAAAAGACAAAGGATTACGCACTTATGCTTCGCAAATGACTTGTTCTTATTTGCTCATGGAGATATAAACTCCGTTCTTTGCCCGGTAGATGCTCTTGGAGAATTCGCTACTCTCACAGAACTACGGTTCAATCCTGACAAATGTCAAATCTTTTTTCTCTAGGTTGAACGAGGATGAGAAGCTCCTTATATTTGATCACACGCCTTTTTCCATAGGTACCCTACCTATCAAGTACCTAGGTGTTCCCCTTGTTACTAGAAGACTCACTCACATAGATTGTAAGAATCTTACTGATAAGATCTTTAAGAAAATTGAAAATTGTGGCATGAAGCATATGAGTTATGTAGGGCGGCTTTAGCTAACTAAATCGGTCCTTATTTCCATTTGTATTTATTGGATGCAAATGTTCTTACTTCCAAAACAAACTATATATGAGATTGAGAAGAGGATTCGACATTTCTTATGGGTTGGTTCTACAACAAATCATGGATCGCACATGGTTGCATGGCAAGTAATTGACACACGGACCCCAGGAGTGCCAAAAGTTGGCACGGTTTGGCACGGAGGGACACTTAAGTGCCAAAAATTACAAATAGTACACTTAAGTACCAAAATGGATCACTTAAGTGCCAAATCCGGCCAAATTGCCACGTGTCCATTTTCCGGTGACTTCATTTGCTAACGGAGTATTTTTTTCAAAATAAAAAATTCCACGTGGCAATTTTAATAAAAAAAATTGTCCACATCAGATTTTAAAAAAAATTAAAATCGATTTTATTAAAAAAAAAAAAGGGAGAGAAAATTGGCGAGGTTTATTAAAATTAATCAATTTTAAAATATTTTATTTTTTAAATTATTTAATATTATTTAATTAATAATTTTAAAAATCCACGTCAACGCAAAAACGATGTTGTTTTGCACTGATTTTTTGTCGTTTCAATTTCCGACAAGTCACGTAGGCAAAAAAGTTAATAAAAAAATGCCACGTAGGATTTCCGGTAGGGTTCTGGCGATCTGGCACTTAATTTTTTTTTAAAAGTGGCACTTAAGTGTACGTTTGTAAGTTTTGGCACTTAAGTGTTCTTCCGTGCCAACTTTTGGCACTCCCACTGTACTTTCCCCCAAGTAATTTGCTTACCTAAAAGGGAAGGAGGACTAGGATTGCCTGACTTGAACATATGAAACAAAGCTTTGTTAGGTCGCACACTGTGGAACCTTATTAATCATCCATCTTTGTCCCTTTGGAGCATTTTGATTCACAACACAAAATGCAAAGGTACCCTAATTATGCAGCTTGACGTTAGGGGCAGTATGGCTTGGAGTTGGCGATGTCTCCTTAAGTCATGACATGTTCTAACTTCAATTATTTCTAGCTCGGGGTATTGTTACCATGATATATATGACAAATTCAAACATAGGGGTCCAGTTGTGGAGTGGTACAACCTAATTTGAAGTAGCGACATTAACAAACACAATTTTATTGGCTGGCTAGTTTGCAGAGATTGTAGCGCAATGGATGACCTCAGTTGATATCTAGTGTAACTTTTGTAGAGCTAGTATAGAAAACATAACTCATCTATTCTTCCAATGTGAATGGTCAAGCAGAATTTGGCATAGCATCATTGCAAAACATGGGATTTGGTGGTCTTTAGGAGGATGGAATGACGAATTTCAGTGGATGATTAGGGCAACAAAGGGTAAAGATTTGGCAGTGAGACTCCTCAAAGTATCATTCCTAGCAACCATATTATGCATTTGGATGGAGCACAACCATAAACGGTTTCAAAACAAATCAATTGACATCTATATTATTTTGGCCTAGGTGCGTAAAAATGTAAGAGATAGAGCTTCACTCTACTAAAACATCAACCTTTATAATCAAATGTTATATTGGCTACTATATGAAAATTTCCTACCTCGATCTTTTTAAATAGTTAGCTCTATTTGTAATGTTGGGGAATGCCCTTAAGCTGCCGTACTTCATATGTTTTATAATACTTACATTTTGCAAAAAGAAAAAGAAAGGTGAGGGAGTAAGAGATTTTGTCAGCGGTGAGGCCTGGGCAGGCGACAAGTGTCATCCATGAGTAAACTAGGATTTTCACTAGCTGGCATTATATTCTCGATAATGCCTTTGGTGAACACCGATGCACAATTTCATTATTTCCTGACAGACTCCAAGTATAACAAATGTCGAAACGACTCTCCCATCATCTCATCAAGATGATAATGATGATGATGAGCTTCACTTATTTATCTAGTTACTCAAACAACATATAGGGTTAACCATAAGACACCTTGCACCCGAAACTTTTATTGTCTGTTCAGTTTGGCAACACATTCGGGATCAAAAGCTTGTAGTGCCTCCGCAACGCCGAGATGCGCCATGAGAAGCCAAATATGGCTGAGAAGCTCTCCTCCTCTGCTCAGGCCCTCGCAGTGTTCTAGGCCTTTGCATCGGTAAGCCGCGTATATCAGCAATTGCGCCCAGACCTTGCCGATCAAGTCCCATTTCTTGCCGAAGTCCTCGATGTTATTCAACTGGGATGCAAGACGGCACGCGTCAAACATTGCCGACCTCCTTTCACCTCCGCCTATTTTCTCGGTGGGCAGCTGGGTTCCCACTTTGAGCATAATATAGTAGAGTTCGCACAGATCGCGTGACTCTCCCGACTTGTGCCACTCCTCGCAGCTTTTAACACTGGTGTGGATATGTCTCTCTTTCTTGAATAATTTATTTACCCACTTGATGACAACCGATGAGATGCTGCCTTCGTTCTTTGGCATCCCCTCTAGCCTTGCATCGAAGAACTTCCGAGTGTCAACCTCGAGTGACTTCAGAGGGTCGACCAAAGCATCTTTGTATTGGCGCACCCCTATCCCTGTTGGCAACATGGAAGGATGGAGTTGTAAAAGATAGAGCATATACCGAGAGATCAACTTACTCATCCTGTATATCGTGAGTTTTTGGGCGGTGATCCCACGCTTCTTGTCGTGGTCCCCGTAGTAGCAGACCTCAGTGGCAACATGCCAGATGAGGATGATCTTGTCGAACTCCGCTTGCACGCTCCAGACCAGATCCTCATAGTCTAGCCTCTTCAGTACTTCGATCACACACCTGAACAGATCTTCATAGTTTGACCTGTTCAGTACTTCACCCACCTCCGGCTTGAGACTCGCCTCCCCGTTCTTCAATCTGCTGTTCCATTCTAGAATTTTGACCGTATCCCTCAAGTAAGGGAAGATCCAATCTTTGATGTTGATCCCAAACTCTTTGTAATTGATGTAAAAGATTGCCGACTTCTCGTCTAACTTGAAGAGCCACGGATACTTGAGGAAGATCCTGTTTATTTTCCCGAAGGATAATTTGAAGAGGCTGAGCTGGGCCACAGAATTCGACCATCTTCGGTTCAGGCAAAACTGGGGCAGAGCCATGGTGAATGAAATAGCAAATCTCCCGAGCCACCACTGGACGAACCAATCGGATGAAATTGCTAAAAGAAGCGAGTAAATCTCTAAAAGTATAGCCACACTCATCAGCAAGAAAGTTATCCAGATGTCAACTTTGGGGTAATCCTTCTTATCCTGTAAGGAGAAGAATACCAACACAACACACGGCACGGAAAGACTCATGACCCAACGAATGATGCCCCAAGCACAGTTCAGCAACGGCACCTTGGTGTATAGCAGATCGTACATGAACCCCAGCTCGATCTCCACGATATGAAAAGCCTTCACCGAATTCATCTCATCAGGGTCCATAAACATGTTCATATTAGGGTTCACGTTGACAATGTTGACGATCAAGCCCACAAAGAGAAGCTTGAAGATCTTGAACAACTCATAGGCTTTGGACAACAAATTCTGCTCCGTTATCCTGGGATCTAGGGAACCGAAATTAGGAAGTGGAAGCATCGAATCTCGAAGTCGACCTTCGCTCGCCAAGTACAAGCACAATGTCCTCTCGGCATATTTGATGAACCCCACCAGGACAACACCTGCCGCTAGTATAGATAGTGGAGACCCTGCCAAGGCCATAAAGTAAATGTGACCCGCTATTCCTACCTGGACGCAAAGCCGCGCCAAATGCCTCAGCCATAGCTCATTGTCCTCTAGGGCATAAGCAGTGATCGTGTCGGGCCCGCCCAAATGGAGGAGGAGGAATGGCGCCCAGAACGCTATGACCTGGCTCCTCGGATCAATCGTTCCCTTCATTTCCTTGATGTTGGCTAGGCGATTTGACATGACGCCGAGTGTGAGAGTCGCGATGGAGTCGGCCAATAGGTACATCATCCAGACCACGACTCGGATCCATACCCTGAAAATGGATTTCCTCCGACTGGCCTGAGTGGCAAGGGTCAATTGGAGGAACAAGCTGAGGAGGACGAGAAACCGCAGCTCCCACTCCTTCCACAGATCACGAGCGTTTTGGTGAATCAGCAAAAATCCCATGGTTGAACTCGAACTGATGGTACCGTAAGGCTCAACGATCGGGGTTCTTCTCGAAGAGAGGTTAAAAATTATATATGGAGAGGAAGCAAGGCAAAACAGCATTAGCTTTGAATTTGCCTCGGCATTATTCTCAGAACTGCCACCATTTTATAAGCATTATTTGGGATAATAATCAAGTTCAAAAGCACCATTTACACGGCATAACATTACAAGGAACAAAAAGGCGGTACCCATTCCAAAAACACCCGAGAGTACTCGTGGCACCACTTATTGAAGGAATAATCGTCAAGCAATTCTATGCATTTGCTTGAGGGAGAAGTAAAGTGACAAAATCATGTTCCGGGGGATCCACACTAGCATGAATATGGTCTATTTTAATGGAGAAGATTGGAATATAGGCCGACATTTAAAATCACTGCTCCAAGTTGAAATACAGTGAACTTCACTCTCACACTATGATTTTCACATATTGCTCGGCACAAATCACCAGCCTATTGTAGAATATAGTAAACACCTATTTAGCTTTCTTAAGTTGCAAAAAGGCCAAAATAGGGTGATAAATGCTCACTCCAAATTGAATCAATTCCAAAGTATTGAGTCGGTTGCTCCGATTCCAATAAACAAACATATTATTTCCTCGAACCCTATTCTTCCTATCAAATCCGTGAATAAAGTCATCACCATGATAAAACATTGCATGAGAGCGCATATATCTCACACCATGTCACTGTCAATTGATGTGATTTATGACCACCATGATCATAAAGTGTTAACCATATTTGAATAATTGGCATGTGGTGTGCAACACTAGCTGAAAATTTTCGCCATCTATACAGAATGCTTCACAAGGATGCATGTGGTGCATGATGGTTGCTAAACATTTTGATCTTCCACATGTTGCCCTACAAAGGACATGCCGTCGGCAGGCCACCTCTAGCTTAACTTAACTAAGAACCTGCAAACGCCTTGAAGTCTAATAATTTGTAACCTTAAACTAAGTTTTATTTTCCCTACTAGGAAAAGAAAAGTACCAAGGCCACAATTTTTGCATAACGGTAAGTTTGATGCTACAATCTTTCAAGAATCATTGAATTGTCAAAAACGATCAATTAAGTGAAGTGCTTGTCGGAAAATCTAATGTGACTCACTAAATTCACTTAAATGGATGCTTTAAAAAAAAATTGGCATTGAAGAGTACCACTATTTTCCTTTATCTTGTTAGACTCAAAAAAGTAAAATCATGGAACAAATATTCTCTCAAAATACTTTCATTTAAAACTATAAAGATCTATTTTTAAGAAAGTAAAATTCCCCCTTTGTAGTGATTTCAAGGTTGGCCGAGCCGATGTCGAAGTGGCCACACAGCTAAGCCGAGACAGGCAGTGCCACTTGTTTCAGCCGTCTCCGTTGAGGCCATGAGGAACAAGGGCAACCAAAAGGGAGTTGGTTTGGAGCAATGGGGGATCCAAGTTTGAGCCGGGTTAGGTCATCGATTTTGTCAAGCCGGGCCCTTTTGGGATTTAGTTCGCGGGCTAGACTTAGGTTTATTTTAGTTTAGTGAGCTTGGGCCTTTTTTTTAAGACTGGACTTAGTTATTTAGGGTTTCTTTTTTCGAGAGGGCTTAAATTTGAGCTAGATTAAGCCCAGTCCGCCTAGCGACCTGGATCAGTCCCAACCTAGGGCAAATGCAGAGATCCGACCTAAGTCCGCATATTATAAGATCATAGTATATTATATTATAATTTTTGGGTGGCATTGTTTCCATCCTTATAGGACTAAATCCATCCCCATTTTCATTAAAAAGACAAAGTGGCCCTTAATTATTCAATTGCAATTTAAAGTGGTAGCCCCCAATTTATTTACTTACCCTTTTGTTAGTTTTTCAATTCCCATGCAAAATTTAGTTGCCATAACTAAGAATATCCCATCATATTAAATGCATTATGTTTTCTCTTCATTTTTACATTTTACTTCTATAAAAATTAGTTCGTTGAAAAGAAAATTTTCAAGAAACTAGTTATTTTCTACATTGTTGAGCAAATTTATGGATCATTTGTCTAGTAATTCTAGAAAACAATTTAACATAGATAACTTTTTAACATGGTTATAAGTTTATACGTTTTTCTCATTTTTGTTGTGCATATCACCATCAAATTTTTTTATCAGTTATCTTTTATATACATATTATAGGATGATCGAATGAAACCACAAAAAACACCTCTTTAAAGCTTTTCAAAGAATATCATAGTTACATTTTCACTCATGAAACTTCACAAAATAGAATCTAGTTATATCAAAACTTCGCATAAAATAAGAATTTTTTGTAAAATGCCATTAAAATTTCATTATTTTGGATTGGCAAAAATCAATATCATTTGCAGATTGTTTCTGAACAATACCAAGATGCCTGATTATGCATAACTTTTTCACGTTAATGTTTTCAGTGTTTTTGTAAATACTCTTTTAACATATTACATGCTCTGTGTCAAAGCATATCACCAATAGCAATGAAAAGGAGAAATTATTCGATATAGTAAATTTAGTGACTTGATATATATATTTTAGACTAACAAAATAAAAAAAATAAAAAATTCATCAAGAAAGTGAAATTTTGTTAATTGAGGGATGAAAAATAGATAAATTGCTATAAGAATAATGATGCAGAAGAGACTACTTTTATTTTCTAAGTAGAAATAAGTTCAAATTTGATGAAAAGCCATAAACAAAAACAAGCATGTGACATTCTTAATTATGACAATTAGATTCTACATAGAAATAGAAAAATTGAATAAAAATAGGAAAGTAATTAAATTTGAAGACACCACTATAGATTGCAATTAAAATTGAGGACAATATTGTCCTTTTAGTGAAAATGGGGGTGGATTTAGTTAGGGCGGTTCATTTTCACTTTAAATTGCAATTGAATAATTAAAGGCAACTTTGTCTTTTAAATGAAAATAGGGTGGATTTAGTCATTTAATGAGTGAAAATAACACCTCCCTTTAGCTATATAGGGAGTAAAAATAGGGCTGCCCTAATTTATAGAAAGCAAAAAAAAATATTTTAAAAATATTTTAAAATTTTAAAAAATTCCTAAAAAATTATATTTATCAAAAATTAGGAAAAATATTAGAGATTATATTTTGAGTAGTTTTCTTTTGAAATGTGCAAAAATCTTTGATAAAAAGAATTGTACTCATAACTGAACAAGTTTTTAGGGCTTTATAATGATCTTGAATGTTCTTAGAAACAAATGTTATATCGTTGTTTGCACATTTACATTATTATTTGATTGCGCATTTTCAATATATTGATTGTTATTTCCATTTAGCCTAGTTAGGGATATTCACAAGAAGGCCGCTTGAAAATTTTGGTTGGTGATTGAAAAAGGTCAAGTCCTCGACCTTAGATATGATTGTGTAAGAAGTAAGATATACTCTTATACCTCACTTGATTTCTAGCCGACTTCAATAAACTAATGGCAACTCCTCATTTGAAAATTCTCATAGTGTCAATTTGACTTAACATCGAATATCCTTACATTGCACAAGGCATGGGCCTAATTGAGGGCCATAGGTCGGCCTTTTAGGCAATACCTCTAAAGCTATGTCTTTTTCCCTTCTAAAGGAAAAGATAGGTTGCGACAGCTTGACGACTCCACTAGGAACTAGAACAAGAAAACTCTTAGTAGATTTAGGCCAAAATTTATCTTATTCAAAATATTTTTGTTTGGCAACAAGAATACCAGGTACATCCCTAACGAGAGTGTTAAATGTTCTTGCAATAGGGATATATAAGGAGAGGAGTGATTGGTGAGCCCTTATTTTGTAGATTTGGAGTTTTGGAATGAATGTTTCTTTTTCAAACTTTTGAAGTGATGTCTATTTATAAACTGTTGTGCATGTGTTCATTGTATTGCACTATACTTTAACACACACAAACTACCGGTGGCATAAGATTACTTAGAATTGTGTTAAGGTGGATACCACTTTGACAAAAATCATATAATATGAGTCACCCATCAAATCAACTTCTTTTTGTCTTAATTTGACTTTAGAACTATCAATTTTACAAAAATCCATCAAGAACTAACTTTTCCCCAATTCGTGGATTTTGGTTCCAAATTGACCAAAACAAAATTAGTTCGTTAAATTTTCAAGCCAATTTTTAGATTCCAAGTTGAAGGTAGAAATCTCGAATTTTGGCCCTAATGGCTCAAATTGGTCCTTCATGATTTGCGCAATTAAATCGCTAATGAGTCCAACTTTTTAGAGGCAACTCAATTCCAATATCAATTTTGAGTAATTCACATGAATTCAGTTCGATTTGATCAATATGGCTAATCCAAGGTTTGCAAAATCAAGCTAATTTGGTCCAATTGGTGCAATTCAAGATGACTCATTCTAAGCTAGGATTTAATTTGATCAATTGAGTTTCAATTTGACAATTAAACCTCATTTTTATTTTGGGGTTTAATTTGTGCCATTATATGAAGATCAATTTGTGTGCATTAGAGTGTCTTAAGCTTAATTGATTGAACAAATTGAATTCTCTTTAAGTCAATTGGATTCAATTGTAATCAAATTGACAATTGGGAACAAGAATTGCAAAGATTACATCAATCGAGTGAAAACCCCCAATTTATACAATACAATTCAATTGAGATTAAATTGATATAAATCATAAGGTAATTGGACCAAATTAATCTAATTGAGATGTTGCTTCTATGTCTAATCAAGTCAATTCAATTGAATTTGGGTTGTTTTCTTTCAATTTAGCTCATTTATTTGATAATTGATCAGAAATTCTTTACGATTAGATCCTTTAGGGACTTGATTGCATAAGTTTTAGTAAAAGGACTAGACAAATTGGCCCAAACCAATCTGAACCAATCGAACCAACCAGACCGATGAAAATATGTAATCCAGCAAGAATGGCCAAATTTTGGCCATTTTCTAATAACCTCAAGCTATATAGAACCAAAGTCAACCAGCCCACCATGTGCAAACTACATAATTGTCCTTTGGTGAAATTACCAAATTCCCCATAAAGCCATGTCACTAATGAATGTCATCATTCTTTTGATGACTAAGCAATTAATCTTGGTCATTAAATATTGTTAAATCTTAGCCATCCATCTTGACATGTCATCAATCGCCATCCATCTTGACATGTCATCAATTCATGTGACAAGAATTGGGCCAATGAGAGGCTTACTTGATCTAGAAGTTAACAATTCTTGACTGAGGCCAAGATTCAAAGATGCAAGGATATATATGCTTTTTCCATCCAAAATTCAAAGAGGGGGCCATAATTTCAAATCCTCTCTCTCTTTAGGTCAAACTCTTGCATCACTTCCACTAGTCGGCAATTGCCTTCCTCTCGTGAGCCATCACCATGCCAATGTCACTCAAGGCCTCCCCTCGCCAGTCACAAGCCTCGTCACCATCGACTCTTGCCAAAAAGCTTCAATTTCAGCCGAATCCTTCCCGGTATGACTAACGTGCTCTATGTCAATATTTTGATCTGGCAATTTTAACTGTTGCTCCAATGACTAGCGGCTATCCTTTGATGATCCTAACTATACGACGCCATCCTCTAACGAATCCCTAAAGCTATGATGGCTAGAGCTTGATCAAATAGTCATTGAAACTCTCGGATTCTCTTCATCTCCAACTAGTGTTCATTTCAAGTCCATTTGATTTGATCTCATTTTGATCTTCATTTCTCCATTTCAATGAGTTGCCGAGCATCTTAAGGGAAATCCGTGGGGGTATCATGACATACTCATCGGCTAGAATGCTCAGTCAATCGATGGTCCGTGAACAAACAAGGTAGGGACTCTCAATAACATCAGATGAGGTGAGATCCATCGTATCAATAACATGTCCTATTACGAGTGTTATGAATTAGAAATCAAGTTAAAATGGCATGTTTGAGAATCAATTCTATGATTTTCATGATTTAGTGATCCTCTCTTATTTTCAGCCTCATTTGAGCTAGTGAACTTTGACTATTTGTTTAAGTGTTTTTTAATTGCATTAGAAAATTAGGGATTAATTTCTAAGTCCTTAACAAAAAAATAAATGGACTTCATTTGCTAGGTTTAATTAGCCTTGAAACATCTGGTCTAGATCTACAAAACTGTTAAAAAAAGTTAAGTTTTTGTATTTCCGATGAACCTTTGATGCTTTCCGAGGGCCTACGGGCCCTCGCTGCAAGTCCGCCGGGGTCACCGACAATTGGCCAGGGCCCAATGACCTCAGCCAACCCTCGCCCCACTCTCACCGACCCTTCCCGGCGATGGTGGGGCGGTGACGGCAGCGGTAGCAATGGCTGCCGAACCCTCCCATTCCTTTTGTTTTTTTTAAATAAAATCGATTTTTAAATTTCTTTTTTAGTCTAACTTGGAAAAAAAAATTCTTAAAATAGCCATGTGGATATTTTATATTGCAAAAAATGCTTCATCAGCAAATAAAATCGCCGAAAAATGAACATGTGGCAGTTTGACTGGATTTTTTTCACCGTTGGCACTTAACTGATTTTTTTTGCTTTGATTTTGACACTTAAGTGTACATTTCCGAACTTTTGGCACTTAAGTGTCCCCCCATGCCACGTTTTGGCACTCCAGGGGTTTGTATCTCGAAAGTATCATATCTTGCCAACACTATGGAAGGTGGAAAATTCAAACTTCACATAAAAGGGCATCATTGAATCTTTCACTAAGGGGGCAATTTCAAATTCGACAGCATTCACATTCAACAATAGCCCACTAAAAAAAATGGTAATGCCACCTTTGACTCTGTTTAAGCTAGAGCAAGGAAAGCATACGGTGACGCAGCTAAATCAGGAATCCCCGGTTTTGAAGTCCACTACACAAGTCTTTATTTCTAGGTCATCAATATTAGAATATAAGAAACGGAAGAATCACAATTTCTCGAATAACCAAAGAGGAATTTAGTGCAAATGACATTACTGAACGACAAGAGGCGAGAAAAACATCACACACCAAACTAATCCAAACCGGGTATTACATATGAATACCACATCACAATACCCAGTCATTAATTTGGCTAGCTTCTTTCTCACACTACAAATGTGTGAACTTTAACATCTTAAAATCCAAAACAAATTGATCATCTTAACGTGACAATCAGACATCAGATCTATCTTCACAAGCGATCAAGGACGATGTAACTATAAGAAAATATAAAACAACATGGGCCCAAGAAAAATGTAACCTTTGCCATTGCCCCCTTACATAATCCAAATAAAGACTGCTGCGGATATCAAGAAAATCAAGAGGGTATTGCAATTACGAGTCTTTCATTACTATACAAGGGCGTAGACAAAAAAATTACCGATTCGAAGACGACGTCAGAGAAAGAATGACTTTGGTTGGGACACCTAGAGGGTGCGGAGGGGTTGTAGCGAGATTGTGAGGACCTTAATCTCCCTCCCAACATCAGAGGTTTGGGGCAAATCTTCATTTCCGTGAACTCTGACTCCATTGTTGCAAAATAAATTCTTAAAATTGTTGGGAAAATATCTTCAATTTTGGGTAGACCAATGAAGTCAATATAGATTCAAATCAATAGAGCAATCAAATCAGAATTTGAAGCAATATATCATTTTCTTTAAGGATTTATTTGCCCCTATGAAGTTGTTAATGGTCACGGGCAAATTTCTTCCTAGATACAACAAAATTTCATATGAGAATACTAGATAGTAATACTAGTATTTCTTGAAGGTCTCTAGGAAACAATTAGAAATAATAACTGTAAAAGAAAACAAAAAATGGAAGAAGAATGTTCTAATTTGAAAATACTCGTTTATTAATTAATAGCAAAATAAAAAAATTATATCTGGACGGATGTAACTTTCCAATGATTAAGAAGTTATGTCTAGACAGGTTCAAACTCTGAGATAATCATTGGAAGAAATAATAGAATTTGGAATAAAATAAATAAGAAATAAAAATAACCCCAACTCCTTTACGAAGAGTCATGTGTTTCAATAGGATGCTATGGTTAATTTTTTATAAAAATAACTCCGAATTTTTCATTAAATAAAAATTAATAATTATTTATTAAAATCAAATCTCGTTCACGTGTGTACTCATATTTTTTCAATATGAGATAAGGTTTCTCTAAGTTTGTTTTACAAACAAACTACCAACACTCATACCCAACCAAGGAGTGCTGCTTTCTACTTTTGCGAGTTGTCCAGAGAACTATTCTCGGCTGAGACCCATCAAAGTGCACTTTTTTACCATGTGCAATGATAGCCCTAGTCTCGATGCCCTCAACGGGCAAGGCGACGGCGTCCTTGACAATGATGTTGTTGCCGTCGGTCTTCCCCTGCATCAACCCCATGACCTCAACGGTCATGCCGGAGCGGGCGTGGACGACCATCTTCAGGAGGGCGAGGGCGGAGATCTTGACACTCTTGAAGTAGTGGGGGTCACTGGACCAGGGCTTGTCCTGCTGGAGCTTGGCCTGGGCAGCCTCGTTGTAGAAGAAGATGGAGTTGGACTGGTCGTGCTTCAAAAAATTGGCGGCAGCAGCGCCGGAGAGGATGTTGTTCTCGAGCTCCCATTTCTTCTGGGTTATGGCGGCTTGCGAAGCCAAGGCGTCCGTGGTTTCTCTCTCTTCTTGAGATTTTGATTCGAGTGTGATGGAGAGACTGTATAAGAAGAGGGGACTGAGGACTCAGTTGAAAAGATGTGAAAAAGAAGGGGGACTAGGTCGGAGGGAGGAAGGGAGGGAAGGCCAAAAATAAATTTTCAATAAATTTAAATGGGCGCGTCCAACCCAAAAAAAAAAAAAAATCCAACCTAAATACCCTGAAAAACCTCCGACTTTAGTTTCATAAAAAATCTTCAATTTTAAGTTATGTCCCAATTATATCCTAAACTTTTTTTTATCCCATTAAAAACACTCGATTAGGTTATGTTTCAATTTTACCCTTAACTTTTTTTGTATCATAAAAAACCCTCAACTTCAGATTCAGTTGCAATTTTACTCGTCTCATAAAAAAAAATCATATCTTTAGGTCCTATTTCAATCTCACCATAATTTTTTTGTCTTATAAAAGTTCACCAACTTTTACTTGAATCTTGAATCTGCTCTTCATTAAGCCTCCATTAGAATTAGTGATTTTGCACTAGTCTATCTCTCATTCTTTGGAATGTTCCATCTCTCGCAGTCATAGAGCTCACACTTGGAATGCTTAAATATCTAGTGTTTGAAAGTTTTCCATCTCTCGATTGTCAATGAGAAATTTTAGATGGTATGTTAATGTAGGTAGATTTGTGACTCAAGTAAGAGTTTGTAATTTTTTAAGAGTATAAAAATTTATGGTAAAAATGGGACTGGACAGTAAAATTGAGACAAGACTTAAAGTTAAGTCTTTCCATAGAACTATATATAGGGTTGAATTAGGACAAGACTTAAAGTTAAAAGTTTTTTATAAGATAAAAAAAAAGTTTATAGTAGAATTAAAACTGGACTTACAATTATTAGGTTTTTTCTTAGACAAAAGATAAAAGTGCGACAAAAACTAAAGTTTGAGGTTTTTTAAGGTATCAAGCCAAAAAATCTTGAATAATTACCACTATTAAATTCTAGAATATTTCGTCAAAATTTGCAAATTTGTCCTTCAAGTTCTTTCATATTAGCTTGCTCCTTACAAGAATAAAAATGACTACAATTGCCCTAAAATTTGGGATAATAATAACACAAGTATCATAACTTTTTGTACGGCGCTTAGTTGAGTGTAAACATTCACTTAAATGCCATAATTTTCAATTAATCAATTAAATGCCAAAACTTTTTAAAAATGTCCACCTAAGTGTCAAAAATCCAAAGTGGCATAAAACTTGTAGTGAGTGTTTTCAAAAAGTTATGATACTCAAATGATCAATTGAAAAGTTATATCACATTCAAGATCCGGAAAAAAAAAGTTATGACATTCAATAAGTATTACGTATAAGTTATGACACTTAAATGATTGAAAAAAAATTATAACTCTCAAGTGAACATCATAAAAAGTTGTGACACTGGTGGTGTCATTTTCCCCTAAACATCCTTCAATCTTTTCAATCAAATCCTTAAGGAAAACATCTTCGATTGATTTCATTAAAATGGTTTTAGATATGAGAATACCGATCTAATTGTTCTAAAAGAAGTACATTTATCTCAAAAGGGATCAAAAGAGATAAAACTACCCAACGAATATACTCATGATTTTTAAAGATACCTTAGTCAATTTAATCATAGTCGATTCCAGTGATATCCCGATTTTTCATAGAAAGAAAACGTCCATTTGCAAAAGCCATTGAAAGCCCTCTTTTAGTCTAACAGGTTTAATCTTTATCAAAGCATACTAAACATGATTATGTTTTATTACATTCTAACTTGTCATTCTTCACGTGTTGGTCATCTTTCATACCTCTATTCTCTTGCATAGCACTAGTCGAGGCTGAGTATCTTGCACAATAACTGGAATCACCCAAGGACAATCCCAAGAATACTACTTCTTGGCTAAAGTGCGGCTGGAATGTCAAAACTTGGCAAAAATAGACACTTTTGTGTCAAAATTTTCAAACGTTACACTTAAGTACCAAAATTGGAGAAGAATGGGACACTTAAGTACCAATAGCGAAAAAATCCAACCAAATTGCTGACGTGGCATTTTTCCAATGAGAGAATTACAAAACGACATCGTTTTGCAAGTTAATGTGACTAAGTAATCCCAAAACAATGTTGTTTTACGTCGGATTCAATTTTTTATATAAAAAGTAATTAAATTAAATAATTTTTTTTTAAAGCAATAGCATAGGCTCAATGAGGCTCCCTTGCTTATGGCCGATGCCCCATCGTTGGTAGGGCAGTGGCAATGGGTGGCGAGGGTCGTTGGCACCTAAAAGAGGACCGGCAATCCTCGCCAATTGGAGGCGAGAACCGACGACCCTTGCCAAAAGCCGGGAAAGGGCAGCGACCCTCTCCCCCAGATATAGGCGAGGGTCGCTCGCCCTTGCCTAGGCATTAGCAACCCTCACCGACCATCGTTGTCGTCCTGTCGGCGATGGGGCGATGGCCATAGGTGGGGGAGCCCCTTCCTGCCTATGTTGTTCTCTCACTATCTTCTTCTTCTTCTTTTAAGTTTTTAATTGGATTTAATATTTTTTATATTAAATATTGAATTTATGCCAAAATGACGTCGTTTTGGCCGAGGCTAAGTTGACCTAGCTTTCTGGCGAGCCATGTCAGCTATTTATATTATTAAAAAAATCCCATGTAGGCTTCCAATATCAGTCACTGAACTTGGCATTAAAATATCCCACTATTTTTAGAAAGTGATACTTAAGTGTACATTTTAGAAGTTTCAGCACAAAGTATCCACTTATGCCAAATTTTGACACTCTAGTCATACTTTAGCCCCTACTTCTCCGTCACCTTACTCATGTTGTATCTGCGATTGTTGATTGGTGATTTGGTATTTCCCTTGTAAAATATAAACCTTTGACTAGTCAAAAACAGTTGAAAACTCAAAAAAAGAGAGAGATAAAGTAAACTTCAACCCACTTTTAAGGAAAAGTAAGGCAGAGAGAGTGAGACTGAGAGCCACTTCGAGGAAAAAGAAAGAAAAGAGAGATAGAAAGGAGAGAAAGAAAATAGAAGAAGGGGAGAAGTGAAGAGAAACTCGCATGTACTTCCCACGAAGGCCTCAACAACCCGTTTTAACACTATTCTACAATGCCGGTAAGTGATCGTGGCCTCTAATCACCTTTCAAAAGGAATCATTGCAATTAGGGTTTGAAATTCGGAATTATTGGGGATTTGCATGTTGAAATCCTATTTTTGAGTCGTTGAGCTACACATTTATATAGAAATGATACTTTAGAATATTGTGAAGTTATAGCATAATGTGGATCTCAATTTGAGCTTACGGTCTATTCGGAATGGAATTTTCAAGTTGGGCAAGCCTTCTCATCCTATTCTGAACAATAACTTCGGGGCTGAATTTCAGCTGTTTTCAACAAGGTTTTAGGGTGGCTGAGTTGGATTGTTGTAGTATATCAACATGGCTTTTTAAAGACTATAAGTTGGCTTGAAACGAAATTTTTTAAAGAATTATGGTGTGGCGAAGTTTAGTGCAAGCCACGCCTAACGGACAACAATATGTTTCCAGTAGAGGTGAGCTTTTTGTCAACGCATAAGTGTCTTTTATCGACAAATAGGCATAGTATAGTCAAGTAGTTCATTAGAATGACCTTTTACTCGGTCTTCTAATTTTTTTTCAGTTAATTGTTAAAAATTCAAGTGTGTCAACTCAAGTAAGCAGCGTCATTGGTTTTTGGCTTTTCCCAGGTGAGTGATATTATTTCTTCTTTGTATTTTAAACTCATGTTTGAAAATATTATGGATTATATATGCTATGAGTTAATAAATGCATACTTTGTGGCATAAAAAAAGGATCGAGATTTTACTGTCATTTTGTTGTTTGGAATGGTGAGCTATTCTTTAATTTTAGTCTAAATCATATCCTAAAAATGATTTGTGAAACCCTTTATAATAAAATGTTGAAAAGTTTGTTTGTAGTTCTTAAAAAGATGCTTTGATATTTATATATCAAATACTTGAAAAGTTTGCAATTTTGATTGTGGATTACTGGAGATTTGCGATTGGTGATTGATGCTCAATATCTTTGTGAACCCTAATGCGCATACTAATCTAGATATCCTTATAGTATGGGTGTCAAATGGATGGGTCGGGTTGGGTTTGGGTCGGGTTGAAAATGGTCCAACTCACATTGACCCATTTAACCCGTTTTGACCCATTTTCATGCAATGTAAATTTGATGACCCATACCCGACCCAACCCATACCCAACCCATATTACCAATACATATTAATATTTAACTTAATTTAAGAAAATCTACGCCCACTTATTTAGTCCACTTTAAACTTTTCACATCAAATTTATAAAGTAAATTAAATAATAAAAAATTAGTAAACAAAAAAATGTGGATATTTCTAAATTGAAATAGTTTTTGAAAAATAATTTTTTTTAAAAAAATCTATTTTTTAATTATTTTAAAAAAATTAAAATTTTTTATTATTTATTTTATTATTTTTTCTTTCTTTTTCTTTTCTCTTTTCTTTCTTCTTCCTTCTTCTTCCCCCTTTTCCTCTGCTGGTGCCGCCCGACGACAACTGGCCAAGATGCAGGCCAGCGAGCTTGAACTCAACTAAGGCTGATGAACGTAACGCTCGGTTGATCTAGGCTTTGCCAAGGTCGCTGGCAATGGTCAAGCTCAGGCTCGCCCAGATCTGGCGAGCCGCAAGCTCTGTTGCGGCTAGCAAGTTCGGGGCTCGCCTACCCATATTCGGGTGAGCCGTAGCTCGGCCAAGGCTTGCAACCTCGCAACTCGCCTGTCCAGATCTAGGCTGAGCTCCGACCAGTGAGCTTAGGGCTTGCCAGCCTAAGCTCTATCGTGGCTCGCTTGCCCAAATCCAGGCTAAGCTCTAGCTAGCGATGACAAGCTCGGGATCGGCAATGGTGACAGCGGCGTGATGGCGGGATTGGTAATGGAGGTCGAGAACGCATAGAGGAGGGGGATGGAAGGAGAGAGATGATGGGTCTACTTAATAACTCACTCAACCCATATTGGACCCATTTAACTAAAAGTGAGTCATAATATGGGTTTATGACCCATTTTGACACATCTATCTTATAGGTCGAGCCACTGATTTATAATAGATGGAGATCTAACTAATGGGAGAATCTTGGTCATCTCATCACTCGTATTAAGCATGACCATGGTTGGATATTTGAGCTTAAGTTTGGTTAATATAATAGACTATTGACATGTAATTTGAGTTTAGTCAATAAAATGAACTATCGACTTGTTTTTTGACGATTTTAGTCATTGGAATGGACTATTGGCACATGTTTTATGAAATTGACAAGTGGACTAAATCATTGATATATATTTTGTTATTATCTTGAAATACTTTTATTATGAACATATTATGTTAAAAGCAAGTTATGTTTGTGTTTAAAATATGCATAGTGATTTCTCGATTTTTTTGGAGGAAATGTGTTACGCACTGAGCCATGATAGCTTACTCCTCTCATCTACTTGTTTTTCAAGTTTTTCAGCTAGCCGCAAGTAAGGTGTGAGCGTTCATATCAAGGAGGACTTTTTGATAGTGGGGATTTTTGGCATGAGTTGGCATAGTGGTTGAACTTGTGAGCTAGTTGTCTAGAATGCGTATATATCTTTTTGGTGGTTTATAGGCACCTCTAATATTATAACCAAATGCCATTTTCATCAAAAATATGTGTGTGTGTGTGTAGAGAGGGGACCTAGCAAACTCTAATTAATAGCGTATCAACCGGACCCCTCCCATTACGGGTTTCAGTTAAACACAATTGCCTACACTTTGCTGCTCAACTAGGCCTATTATTAATAAATGCCATAACCCAATTCAATAAGATCACTTAAGGGTTTAATATATATTGGAATATCCATTAACCCAATTATTTGAAATAGAAAATTGATTAATTAATGTAAACCCATTATAGGAAATTTCCAACAAAATGTGCAAGGATCTCCCAAATAAACTTGGCTAAACCTTCACTAAACTGGGCGAAAGGATGTTAGAACCGGATGAAGTCTTCTTCCCAAGGGCATGTCTGAGGGAGACAATGAGGTTGCCAGATGGGACGCTGATCGGAGCACGTCGGCGGGATCCAGCGACCCAAGCTCAACTCTACGATTGAGAGCAAGGGAACGACGAGCAAGGAGGAAGAGATAGGCAACTCAGTTTCAATATAAAAATCTGATGTGGACTCATTTTTATTTTAAAAGTGACGTACTCATTTTGATTTGAATTTTATCGTCTAAGTCACTTAAGCAATCATTTTTTATCTAAACATGACTTTCGACATTTCTAATGTCTTTCTAAGCTCAAAAACTCTTGAAGCTCATCCATGGCGTCTTTGTAAGACTTGCAACTCACGAAGCACTGATTATGTCACACTATAATGAGAATCACAATCCATGGGCAATAGATAGCTCTGCATCAGACTACTACCTCCACGGCCTCCCTTCCTCCTACAACTTGGTCCTCAAGGAGGTCCTCGGCAAGGGACGCTTCTTCAAGATGATCCAGTGCAAGCATGGCAACGGATTGGTCCTCGTGAAGTAGGAGCGCCATGACGACATTGACCTCTGAGAGTATGAGCGCCAACTGCTCCACATCAAGGAGACCTTCCGCACCACTGATAACTGGTAGGTCGAGGTTGATCGTGCAGATGATTCGAGCGAATGTGGGCACAGTGGAAAGGGTGGCGTTAGTGATTTGTGGCGGCAAATATAGCCTGAGTGAGCTGTCTGAGGAGAGAGAGAGGAGAGAGGGACAATCATGAGAGACAAGGGTGACTAGTTTCGCTAGTTTAAATGGGTTAAATATGGGTCATAAGCAAACCCTATTACCATCTGTGTTTTTGGGCCTTCATTTTCTTCTTGACCCGTAGGCTAATTTTCTAAAAAACGAGTTACCCATATAGACTTGGACCCCCAAAAATTGACTTACACCCATTTTGCCAGCTCTAGTCAGACCACAATTTTCGACACTCTCGGCAAGGATTTCGATCACAATGTTAATGTTAGAGCACAATGTTAATGTTAGAGAAGCCAAATCACCACGGCTATTAATCTTCAACGTTTGAAATTGTCAAATTCATTGTCACCGAGATCATCGACGTCTGAAATTGTCGAAATCATGGTCACCGTGATTTGTGAGTGTGATTGCTCCTCTCTCTCTCTCTCTATCTCTCCCCCTCCCCCTCCCTCCCTCCAATCACTTTTTAATTCTCACTTAATAAAATTTGTTCCAAGAAACTCAATAGGTGGATTCACCACGTCGGACGTGATTCTCCTTGTTACTTTCTCTGGTAACAGAGTTTTCATGCATATTGTCGTTTGGCAATGAATGCATTTAGTTTTGATGAAGGTGGTAACAGTTTTCACTGGTAAAGGTTCATGTATCCAATTTCTTGCCATTAATATGGCCATATCATGATGCAATCGACAAAGTCTTTTTAGCTACATATACACGTAGAATCCTTCAAATTCAGAACATGCAACTTGCTTAATTGAGATCCACTTTATGCTTTTGATAGAATCAACGTATGTCTCTTCAACCTCGCTGTAAAGGTTCTTATCGTAGCTAACTGCGATCTTCATCAAGAGATTTGCATCTCTACTTTCTAACTTCTCTTGCATCATGGATGGTTAACTAAATTGGTTTTCTGAAAATTTGTTTGTCAATATTTGTGTTGACTACGACTTACCTCTATTGAAAAAAGAAGCATAATCTCTCTCCAGTTGAATGGTTCGCTCATTAGAAAAGATTTTCAACCAAAGTCTTGCTTTTTTTTTTCATCATCAAGTTATGAACCTTACTCTAGAAAGAATATCTGATAGTTTCAAAAAGCTTTATCCATGATAATAGTATTATTTGAATGTTCAAATTGCTTAATAATGTTTCACTTTTGTAGGTGGCACAACCAAAATTAAGAATTCTTCCACGTGTCCCACTGTTGCCGACATGAACAACTATTTCTTAGTTTTCTTTGTTTTTTCCCCTTTTTTCAGTGGTGGGAAAGAGGGAAAAGTATAGCGGGAGTGTCAAAAGTTGGTACGGAGGGATACTTAAGTGCCAAAAGTTGGCATGGAGACTTACAAATGGTACACTTAAGTGCCACTTTTCAAAAAAAATGGATCACTTAAGTGCCAAATCGCTGGAACCCTGACGGAAATCCTACGTGACATTTTTTTATTAATTTTTTTGCCTACGTGGCTCACCGGAAATTAAAACGACGAAAAATCAACGCAAAACGACGTCGGTTTTGCACTGACGTGGATTTTAAAAATTATTAATTAAATAACATTAAATAATTTTAAAAATAAATATTTTAAAATTGATTAATTAAAAAAAAGGGGGAGGGGAAATCGGCGAGGGCTGTGCAGCCCTCGCTGCCGCCACCGTCGCCAAGAAGGGCTGGCGACGGTGGGCGAGGGTCGGCTCGGGTTGCAAGGGCCCGCAGGCCGGTCGGGACCCTCGTTGCAGGCCGGCCGGGGCCCGGCGACTGTCGGGACCCTCGCCCACCGTTGCCGACCCTTCCCGACGACGGTGGGGTGGCGAGGGCTACACAGCCCTCACTGATTTCCCCTCCCCCTTTTTTTTTTAAATAAAATCGATTTTAATTTTTTTAAAATCTGATGTTGACAATTTTTTTTATTAAAATTGCCACGTGAAATTTTTTATTTTGAAAAAAATGCTCCGTTAGCAAATGAAGTCGCCGGAAAATGGACATGTGGCAATTTGGCCGGATTTGGCACTTAAGTGATCCATTTTACTCCGATTTTGGCACTTAAGTATACCGTTTGTAACTTTTGGCACTTAAGTGTCCCTCTGTGCCAACTTTTGGTACTCCTGGGGTCCGTGTGTCGTGAGAAAGAAATCAGGGTTCATTTTAGAATTTTTGTGAGCTGAATGTTTAGATTATATTAGTTTGGTTTTTCTTTTTAAATTGTATTAGACCTTCTAATTTTCCATAAATTTTGCATTTCTCACGTTCTTACTTTTATTTATCACAAAATGCTCGATACTTTTCAAAATATTCAAATATTGTTACATAAAATCATATGTAATAAGTTTTTCATAATTTTCTGAAACTTAAAATATATATTTTTTAAATTTTTTATCCTTTTGAGAGAAAGGAAAAAACACAAGCCCTAAATTGCGGATTTCTAAGGAAAGAAGTTATTGACCACGTGGACAAGCTGGTTACTTATTTTAACTAGGCAGAAAGTTACTTTTTTTTTTAATTGAAACTTATGAATCACTCTAAAAAGAAATTATTGGTCTCAGTCTCACAGATAAAAAAACTTACGAGCTCGGGCAAAATTTAATTACGTTGAGAAGTTACTAACCAAATCTTCATATGGAAAGTCACTAACCACTTCCATTTTGGTTGGCTTCAAGGTAATAAGGCCTCTGGTGAACACCAACTGATACACAATACATTATTTCCCGACAGACTCCTAAGTTCAACAAATATTGAAACGACTCTCTCACCATCTCATCAAGATGACGAGAATGATGAGCTTCACTTATTTATCTTCTTGCTCAAATAACATATAGGATTAACCAAAAGACACCTTCCACCCGAGACTTTCATCGTTTGTTCATTTTGGCTACACAGTCGGAATCAAAAGCTTGTAGTGCCTCCGCAATGCCGAGATGCCCCATGAGAAGCCATACATGACCGAGAAGCTCTCCTCCTCTTCTCAGGCCCTCGCAGTGTTCATGGCCTTTGCATTGGTAAGCTGCGTATATCAGCAATCACGCCCAGACCTTGCTGATCAAGCCCCATTTCTCGTCGAAGGCCTCAATTTTATTCGACTGTATTGCGAGATGGCATGCATCAAACAGCGCCAACCTGCTTTCGCCACCGCCTCTCTGGGCGGATTCGAGCAGATCATGGTAGAATTCGCACAGATCGCGCGACTTTCTTGACTTGTGCCCCTTGTCACAGGCTTTAACACCGGTGTGGAAATGTTTCTCTGTCTTGAATAATTTGGTTGCCAACTTGATGACGACCGATGGGACGCTGCCTTTGTTCTCTGGTTTCCCTGCTAAGCTCCCCTGGAGGGCCTTCTGAGCGTCAACCTCGAGTGACTTCAGATGGTCAACCAAATCATCTTTGTATCGGCCCATTCCTATCCCTGTTGGCAACATGGAAGGACGAACTTGTAAAAGATAGAGCATGTACCGAAAGACCAACTTAATTATCTTGTAATTCGTGACCATTTCAGAGCTGTTGCCCAGCCTCTCGTTGCGGCCCCCGTAGTAGCAGAGCTCAGTGGCGATGTGCCAGATGAGGATGATCTTGTCGAACTCCGTACTCACACTCCAGATCAGATCTCTATGGTTTGAAGTCTCCAGTACTTCCCTCACGCCAGAACAGATATTCACGGTCTGAATTGTTCAGTACTTGGCCCCTTCTCGCCTCCCTGTTCAAATTCGGACTTTCGACCGTATCCTTCAAGTGAAGGAAGATCCATTCTTTGATGTTGATCTTGAACTCTTTTTAGTTGATGCAAAAGGTCACCGACTTCTTTTTTAACTTGAAGAGTCACGGATACTTTAGGAAGATCCTGTATATTTTCCCGGGGGGTTATCCGTAGAGGCTGAGCTGGGCCACAGAATTCGACCATCTTCGGTTCCGGCGGAACTGGAGAAAAGCCATGGCGGACAAAATTGCGGATCTCCCAAGTCCCTGAAGCCCCCAGTAATCGACCCAATCGGATGAAATTGCTAGAAGAAGCGAGTAAATCTCTAAAAGTATAGCCCCACTTATCAGCAAGTAACTTATCCAGACGTCAACTTGGGAGTAATCCTTCTTATCCTGTAAGGAGAAGAATACCAACACGGCACACGGCACACGGCACAGAGAGATTGACGACCCAACGAATGATGCCCCAAGCACAGTCCAGCAACGGTGCCTTGGTGTAGAGCAGATCGTACATGAACCCCAGCTCGATCTCCACTATACGAAAAGCCGCCGTCAAATCCGTCACACCAAGGTCCATGAACATGTTCAGACTGAGCTTCAGCTTTTCAATGTTGACGATCAAGCCCACGAAGAGAAGCTTAAAGATCTTGAACTCAGAGGCTTTGGACAACAAATTCTGCTCCATTATCCTGAGATCTATGGAACTGAAATCAGGAAGTGGAAGCATCGAATCTCAAGGTCGACCTTCACTAGCCAAGTACAGGCACAATGTCCTCTCTGCATATTTGATGAACCCCACCAGGATAATACCTGCCGCTAGTATAGATAGTGGAGACCCTGCCAAGGCCAGAAAGTAAATGCGACCCGCTATTCCTACCTGCACGCAAAGCCGCACCAATTGCCTCGGCCATAGCTCGTTGTCCTGCAGGGCATAAGCAGTGATCGTGTCTGGCCCGCCTAAGTGGAGGAGGAGGAACGGCGCCCAGAACGCTATGATCTGGCTCTTCGGATCGATCTCTCCCTTCATTTCCTTCATGTTGGTCAGGCAGTTCGACATGACGCCGAGCGTGAGAGTCGCGATGGAGTCGGCCAATAGGTACATCATCCAGACCATGACTCGGATCCATACCCTGAAAATGGATTTCCTCCGACTGGCCTGAGTGGCAAGGGTCAATTGGAGGAACAAGCTGAGGAGGACGAGTAACCGCAGCTCCCACTCCTTCCACAGATCAGGAGCGTTTTGGTAGATCAGCAAATATCCCATGGTTGAACTCGAACTGATGTCATCGAAAGGCTCAACGATCGGGGCACCTTCTCAAAGAGCGGTCAAAAATTATATATGGAGAGTAAGCAAAGGCAAAACAACATTAGCTTTGAATTTGCCTCGGCATTATCCTCAGAACTGCCACCATTTTATAAGCATTACTTGGGATAATAATCAAGGTCAAAAGCACCATTTACACTGCATAACATTACAAGGTAAAAAAAGGTGGTACCCATTCCAAAAACACCCGATAGAGTACTCGTGGCACCACTTTTGGATGCATAATTATCAAGTAATTTTATGCATTTGCCCGAGGTGGAAGTTAAGTGACAAAATTAGGTTCCAAGATTCACACTAGCACGAGTATGATCTACTTTAATGGAAAAGATAGGAATATGAGCCGACAATTAAAGTCCGATTTCTAAGTTACTGCTCCAAATTGAAATACGGTGAACTTCACTCTCACCACTGTGATTTTCACACTTTGTTCGGCACATATCACCAGCCTGTTGTAGAATATAGAAATCACCTATTTAGCCTACTTAAAGTCACAAAAGGCCAAAACTGGGTGATAAATGCTCGGTACAAATTGAATCAATTCCAAAGTATCAAGTCGAGTGTTTCGATTCCTATAAACAAGCATATTATTTCCTCGAACCCTATCCTTCATGTCAAATCAGTCAATAAAGTCATCACCATGATAAAACATTGCATAAGAGCGCATATGTCTCGCACCACGTTGCCATCAATTGATGCAATTTATGACCATCATGATCACTACTTGTCAACCATGTCTGAAAAATTGGCATGCGGTGTGCAACACTAGCTGAAAAATTTCTCCATCTACTCATAATATTTCACAAGGATGCATGTGGTGCATGAACGTCACTGAACATTTTGATCGTCCACATACTGCCCTACAAATGACACGTGGCTAGCGGTCCACCTCTAGTTTAACTTATCTAAGCCCCTAACATTGCAAGCCAAGGCTTGAAACATCTGACTAGGAACCTGCAAAAGCCTCAAAGTCCAAGAATTCGTAATCTCAAACGAAGTTTTCTTTTCCCTACTAGGAAAAGAAAAGTACCACTGCCACAATTTTGGCATGATGTTAAGTTTGATGTTACAACCTTTCAAAATCATTGAAGTATGAAAAACGATCACCTAAGTGAAGTGATTGTTAGAAAATCTAATGTGGCTCACTAAATTCACTTAAATGGGCTCTTTCAAAAAACAATTTGACACTGGAGTGATTGATCATAAAGTTTTAATAGTATATTGATCCTTTATCATATTGTTGCCCTAAATTTTTTTAAATTCCAAATTTTACAAAGTGATATCTAAGCCAAAAGCAAAAATCACAAAGTAAATATTCTAACTGTCCCACTATTTTCCTTTATCTTGTTAGACTCCAAAAAGTAAAATCACGGACAAACATTCTCTCAAAATACTTTCATTTAAAATTATAATGATCTATTTTTAAGCAAGTAATATTCCCCCTTTGTAGTGATTTCAAGGTTGGCCTAGGCAATGTCGAAGTGGCCGCATGGCCAAGCCAAGGCGGGTGATGCCGCTTGTTTTGGCCGTCTCCATCAAGGCCACAAGAAGCAACGGCAACCAAGAGTGAGTCCGGTTAGGGAGATGGTGGATCCGGGTTTGAGCGGGGTTGGGTCATCGGTTTTGGCTAGCCGGCCCTTTTGGATTTAGTTCGTGAGCCGGGGCTTAGGTTTATTTTAGTTTAGTGAGCCTAGGCCTTTTAGGTTAGGATTGGACTTAGTTATTTAGGGTTTCTTTTTTCGGGTGGGCTTAAATTTGGGCTAGAGTAGGCCCAGTCCGACTGAGGGCCTTGCAACCCAAGTTGGTCCTAACCTAGGTCAAATGAAAAGATCCGACCTGAGTCCGCATATTATAAGATTATATTATATTATATCATAATTTTTGGGTGGCACCATTTCCATCCCTTAAATGACTAAATCCACCACATTTACATTAAAAAGACAAAATTGCCTTTAATTATTCAATTGCAATCTAAAGTGGTAGCCCCCAATTTATTTACTTCCCTTTTTGTTAGCTTTTCTTTTCCCATGTAAAATCTAGTTGCCATAACTAAGAATATCCCATGTATATTAAATTTATTATGTTTTCTCTTTAATTTTAGATTTTACTTCCATAAAAACTAGTTTTGTCAAAAGAGAAATTTCAAGAAACTAGTTATTTTCTACATTGTTGAGCAAATTTATGGATCAATTGTCCAGTAATTATAGAAAAAATTTAACATAGATAACTTTATAATATAGTCACGGATTTATAAATTTTTTACATTTTTGTTGAGCATATCCCCGTCAAAATTTTTTATAAGTTGTCTTTTATATGCATATACATCTTATAAAATGATCGAATGAAACCACAAGAAACACCTCTTTAAAGCCTTTCGGAGAATATCAGGCATAAGTACAGCGGGAGTGCCAAAACTTGACACGGAGGGACACTTAAGTACCAAAAGTTACAAACGGTACACTTAAGTGCCACTTTTTAAAAAAAATGGATCACTTCAGTGCCAGGTTGTCGGAACCCTATCGGAAATCTTACGTGATAATTTTTTATTAATTTTCTTGCCTACGTGGCTCGTCAGAAACTGATTCAATAAAAAATCAGCCAAAACGATATCGTTTTGGCTGACGTAGATTTTAAAAATTATTAATTAAATAATATTAAAAAATTAAAATATATATTATTAAAAAATCGATTTTATTAAATAAATAAAAAAAGGGAAGGGGGACCCGGCGAGGGCTGTGCAGCCCTCGCCACCGCCACCGCTGTCGCCGCTTCACCCTCGTCGAGAAGGGTCGGTGACAGTGGGCGAGGGTCAGCAGGCCCCGGCCAGTGGCTAGCAACCCCGGCCGGCCTGCGGCGAGGGTCGGCGACCCTCACCAGATCTAAGGGAGGGTCGCAACCCTTGCCCTAGATCTGGGCGAGGCCCTCGCCGCAGGCCGGCCGGGGTCACCGGCCACTGGCCGAGGCCCGACGACCCCGGCCAACCCTCGTCCACCGTCGCCAACCCTTCCCGGCAAGGGTGGGGCGGCGGCGGCGAGGGCTACACAACCCTCACCGATCCCCTTCTTCTCTTTCTTCTTCTTCTTTTTCTTTTTTTAATAAAATCAATTTTAATTTTTTTGAAAATCTGACGTGGACAATTTTTTTAAAAAAAATTGCCATGTGGATTTTTTATTTTAAAAAAAATGCTCCGTCAGCAAATGAAGTCACCGCAAAATGGACACGTGGCAGTTTAGCCAAAATTTTTCGTCGTTGGCACTTAACTAATCCATTTTGCTCCAATTTTGGCACTTAAGTGTACCTTTTATAACTTTTGGCACTTAAGTATCCCTCCGTACCAAGTTTTGACACTCCAGAGATCCATACCTCGAGAATATCATAGTTACATTTCCATTCATGAAACATCAAAAAATGGAACCTAATTATATCAAAACTTTGCAAAAAATAAGAATTTTTTTGTAAAATTCCATTGAAATTTCATTATCTTGGATTGGAAAAAGTTAATATCATTTGCAGTGTGTTTATGAACAATATCAAGATTACTCAATGTGCATAACTTTTTCATGTCAATATTTTCAGTGTTTTTCTAAACACTCTTATAACATTTTACATGCTTAGTGTCAAAGCATATCGCCAATTGTAATGAAAAAGACAAATTTTTGGATATTATAAATTTAGAGATTTGACATATATTTTAGATTAACAAAATAAAAATATAAAAAATTCATCAAGAACGTGAGCTTTTGATATACAAGGGATGAAAAAAAGATAAATTGTTATAAGAGCAATGGTGCAAAAGAGACTAATTTTATTTTCTAAGTAGCAATAAGTTTAAATTTGATGAAAAGCCATAAACAAAAACAAGCATGTGACATTCCTAATTATGACAATTAGATTCTACATAGAAAATAGAAAAATTGAACAAAAAAGGAAAGTAAATAAACTTGAAGCCACTACTTTAGATTGCCATTGAAATTGAGGACAATATTGTCTTTTTAGTGAAAATAGGGATGGATTTAGTTAGGGTGGCTCTATTTTCACTTTAAATTGCAATTGAATAACTAAGGGCAACTTTGTGTTTTAATGGAAATAGGATGGATTTAGTCATTTAATGGGTGAAAATAACACCATCCTTTAGTTATATAGGGAGTGAAGATAGTGCCGCCCTAATTTTTTTTATAGAAAATGAAAAAAAATAAAAATATATTTTTTAAAAAACTATCTAAAAATTAAAAAATTCCAAAAAAAAATTTTCATGTAAAATTAGGAAGAAGCTTAGAGATTAGATTTTGAGTAGTTTTCTTTTAAAACATGCGAAAATCTTTGATAAAAAAATTGCACTCAAAACTGAACAAGCTTTTAAAACTTTACAATAAGATTTTGAATGTTCTTAGAAACAAACATTAGGTTGTTGTTTGCACATTTATATTAATACTTGCTTGCACATTTTCAATATATTGATTGCTATTTCCTTTTAGACTAGTTAGTGATTCACAAGAAGGTTGCCTGAAAAATTTGGTAGGTGATTGAAAAAGGTCAAAGTCCCCAACCCTGATTCTCTTATTGCATAAGAAGAATTTTATGCCTTACTTGGTTTCTAATCGACCCCAATAGGTTAGTGGCAACTCCTCATTTGAAAATCATCATAGTGTCAATTTGACTAAACATTGAATATCCCAACGTTGCACAAGGTATGGGCTTAGGAGAGCTCCCACATAATTGAGAGCCATAGGCCGGCCTTTTAGGCCATACCCTTAAATCGATGCTTTTTCGTCTCTTGAAGGACAGGATAGGCCATGACAGTTTAGCGACTCTACCGGGGACTAGAAAAAGAAAACTTTTAGTGAACTTAGGCCGAAATTTATTTTGCTCAAAATATTTTTGCTTGGCAACAAGGATACCGAGTACGTCACTAACGTGAGTGTTAAATGTTCTTGCAATTAAGAGTTATAAGGAAATGAGTAATTGTTGACCTCTTATATTGAGGGTTTGGAGTTCGGTAATGAATGTTTATTTTTTGAGCTTTTGAAGCGGTGTTTGTTTATAAATTACTATGCATGCATTTATTGCATTGCATTACACTTTAGCACTCACAATCTACCGGCCGCATAGTTTATTTAGGATTGTATTGAGGCAAATACCACTCTGACTATAATTACGTAATATGAGTCACCCATCAAATCATCTTCTTTTTGATTTAATTTAACTTTAGCTCCATCAATTTTACAAAAAATGATTGAGAACCCACTTTTCCCCAATTCATGGATTTTGATTCAAAATTGACCAAAAACAAAAATTAGTTTGTTTCTAGTCATTTTTAGAAAAATTTCCTTTACAGCATTTGATCACAACGTTGTCCTTCATTCAATTTTCAAGCCAATTTTCAGATTCTAAGTTGAAGGTAAAAATCCCCAATCTTAGGCCTAACTAAGGGTTCGGGTTTGTTCTTCATGATTTGCACAATTAAATCACCAATAAGTCCATTTTTTTAGAGGCAACTCAAATCCAATATCAATTTGGACTAATTCACATGAATTCAGTTTTATTTGATCAATTTAGATAATCCAAGGTCTGCAAAATCAAGCTAATTTGGTCCAATTGGGGCAGTTCAAGTTGATTCATTCTAAGCTATGGTTTAATTTGATCAATTGAGTTTCATTTTGACGATTAAACCTCAATTTCATTTTGGGGTTTGATTCATGCCATCATACGAAGATCAATTTGTGTGCATTAGAATGTCTTAAGCTCGATTGATTGAACATATTGAATTCTCTTTAAGTCAATTGGATTCAATTGTAATCAAATTGACAATTGGGAAGAAGAATTGCAAAGATTGCATCAATTGAGTGAAAACCCCCAATTTATGTGAGACAATTCAATTGAGATAAATTGATATAACTCATAAGGTAATTAGACAAAATTAATCTAATTGAGATGTTGTTACTATGTTTAATTGAGTCAATTTAATTGAATTTGGGTTGTTTTCTTTCAATTTAGCTCATTTGTTTGATACATTATCAAAAATTCTTTGCAATTAGGTCCTTCGAGGACTAAATTGCATAAGTTTTAATCAGGGGACTAGCTAAACTGGCCCAAACCGGTTTGAATCAGTCGAATCGACTAGATTGGTGAAAATATGTAATCCGGCAAGAACTCTGAATTTCATCCATTTTATAGCTACCTCAAGCTATATAGAACCACAATCGGCCAGCCCCCCATGTGCAAATTACATAATTGTCCTTCGGGAAAATGACCAAATTGCCCCTAGAGCCATTACACTTATCAATGTCGTCAAATTTAAGGTAATTAAAGCATTCTTTTGATAATTAAGCAATTAATCTTGGCCATTAAGTATTGTTAGATCTTGGCCATCCATCTTGACATGTCATTAATCCATGTGACAAGAATTGAGCCAATGAGAGACTTACTTAATCTGGAAGCTAACCATCTTGACCAAGGCAAAGATTCAAAGATGCAAGGATATATAAGCTTCTCTCTCTCCATCGGCTAGCCATTGCCTCACTTTGGCAAACCACCACCACATCAACATCGCCCGTGGCCTCACATCGACTCTCACCAAAAAGCTCCAATTTGAGCTGAATCCTTCTCGGTGTGACTACAGTGCTCCACGCCAATGTTTTGATCCGGTGATTCTAGTTGTTCCTTCGATGATCGACGGCCATCCTTTGGTGATCCTAGCCATGCAACGCTATCCTTTGACAAATCCCTGAAGTTGTGGTGGCCAGAGTTTAATCAAATAGTCATCGAAGCTCTCTTCATCTCTAACTAGTGTTCATTTCAAGTCATTTGATTCGACCTCACTGTGATCTCTACATCTCCATTTCGGTGAGTTGCCATAAGGCTAATCCGTGGAGGTATCGTGACATATACATCAGCCGGAATGCTTGCTTGATCACCAAGTAGTAAACAAACAAGGTAGGGACTCTCAAATAGATTAATCAAATGTTAAATAGCATCCGATGAGGCGAGATCGCATCATATCGATAATATGTTCGATTATGAGCGTTCAAGGCCAGGATGAATCAGAATGAAGTTCAAATGGCATGTTTGAGAGTCGATTTTGTAATTTTCATGGTTTAGTGATCTTGTCTCAATTTCGGCCTGATTTGAGCTAGCAAACTTTGTTATTTCGAGAAATGATCGACTAGACAATTAATCCCTCATCTTAAGCTTAGATTTGATATATTATATGTCATGAATGGACTTCATTTGCTAGGTTT
Organism: Corymbia citriodora subsp. variegata; assembly: GCA_014858505.1. Lineage (NCBI taxonomy): Eukaryota > Viridiplantae > Streptophyta > Magnoliopsida > Myrtales > Myrtaceae > Corymbia > Corymbia citriodora. The sequence goes on from CM026412.1 coordinate 16,941,954, forward strand.
AATTGGCCTCAAAACATCTGATCCAGATCTTTAAAACTGTTAAAAAATGTGAAGTTTCTTTGTTTTTGACAAACCTTTGATGATTTCCAAATTGTTACAAACTTTTGTGATTGGAATTGGGAGAAGTTATCTATTGAAATTAAAGAAAACATATAGATATATATCATACTAAAATTTCGGATCAAATTGATGTCATGTGATATTTTTAGTATGACCAGGAAATTCCAATGATTTTTGAAAAATTGCTCTATTATTTCGTACTCAAAATTGCCCGACTTTGATTTTAAAATTTGTAGAGATTCAAGTCCTTTTTTTGTAAAAGTTTAAAACTAGAAAAGTGTTTAGTGGGGTATAAATTGGAAGACTACCAAATTAAAGGGTTATATAGCAACATTTGAGGGGCCAAATTGATAAAATTCCGGATAAGGTCATCCGGCCTTCAAAACAATATTTTGATGAGTTGTTTATGAAAACTAAATTTTTGGAAGAAATCTGTAACCAATTTCAAGAAACTAAAAACATGAAAATTTCTCCGAACACATTTTCCTAACCACTTGCAAATTTTGGCATGCTTTGAACTTCATTTGATATTTTTCCCCCATTTTTTTCAAAATTGGGGTCAAAATCGCAGTTTCTAAGCTTAGGGTAAAAAGTCCAACTTTCAAGAAAATCGGGTTCAGAACTAGACTAAGGATCCTTATGAACTTTGAATTACACATCCTAAGGTTTCTAATGGTGCTTGAATCATTTCAATTGAATATCGTTTGATGGGTAGATCACAATTAAACAAATCTGACCTGAATTCAACAGATTAATTGAACAAGTGACCCATCAATGGTTTACTTATTTTTGCTTAATTGCTTGAGAAACAAGGTCATATGACCTAAATATATGCTTAGTTTAATGCTTATGCATGTCCTTGTTAGATGTTGATTAGGTGCGGTGCTTGTTAGATGTATGATATCGACCACCATTTTGTGAATACAAATGATGGCCAATTATCATTAACCACCACTTAATCATTTTTAGTCAGTTAGGCGACTACGGTGTTCGACATGCATCTAATGCATAGGCTGATCCTGAGGCTCATTCTTGTATTGGTAATATGTTTGTCCTTGCTTTGCGTTAGGTGACTATTTATATGCACTTGAATGGTTCAAATTTAAAACTGATATTGCCAAGGCGGTCCACAAAGGAGCTGACCGACAATCATAGAACCAAAGACCAAAGACCAAAGACCAAAGACCGATGTCGAATCTGGTCTTATTTTGTATTCCATTCGTTACCTAATCATGTCTCGGGTTTTTAATTCAAAATTGTAATAATCACCTGACAAGTTACAGGTTTTCTATTTTCTTGCACTTAGAGCATCTCCTATTTTCTTTTCATTGGTTGTTTACTTAAAGCAATGTACTTTCCTTTTATTGTTTGTTTCATTTTGTTGAATTTAGGATTTAGAACTAGCTTAGATCCTTAATGAATCATCCATGCAGGATCACTTAATGAGATTTTTACCCTGAACTTTTTTTTGGGTCATAAAAAACCCCAAACTGTGCCCCTCAGGACAATTTTACCCTGAACTTTTTTTTGGGTCATAAAAAACCCCAAACTATGCTACTTGGGACAATTTTACCCTAAACTTTTTCTTATACCACAAAAAACCCTAAACTATGCCACTTGGGACACATTTACCCCAGACTTTTTAACTTAAGGGCATTTTCGTCTTTTCACTTTTTTTTTCTTTTTCTTTTTTTCATCTTTCTCTTCTTGGCAGGGGAAGAAAGAAAGATAAAAAAAGTGAAAATACGAAAATGCCCTTAAGTTAAAAAGTCTGGGGTAAATGTGTCCTAAGTGGCATAGTTTAGAGTTTTTTGTGGCATAAGAAAAAGTTCAGAGTAAAATTGTCCCAAGTAACATAATTTGGGGTTTTTTATGACCCAAAAAAAAAGTTTAGGGTAAAATTGTCCCAAGTGGCATAGTTTGGAATTTTTTATGACCCAAAAAAAAGTTCAAGGTAAAATTGTCCCGAGGGGCACAATTTGGGGTTTTTGGTGTCCTTTTCCCTTAAATTTTTTACCACAAAAATGATAAATAACAAATGCACGACCATTTGGATAACAATCCAACTAATTAGGTACCAAAAGAGTACTAACAGAAACATTAGCATAACACAAATCCTCGAACCCATTGATCTTTGGTTCTGTTGGAATTGAGAAAATCTACTGCTTCTCGATAGGGTATCTAGTTGACCCCAAAAAATGAGGCTAGTGGCAACTCCTAGAATGATAATGAGGGTGTTCAAAAGAACTTTAAAAAAAAGAAATTGTCACACGAGATATAAGCTCGGGAGAGCCCACGTTTACTATTGATAGTCCGTTTGCGGTGTTAGCAAATGAAGGTCCATTTAAGACCATCATATGTTTGAACCATTCGAACCATTTCTTAAACAATTATCTCTAAATTTATTCCTTGAAATTTCCTCAAAAAGGGTAGGTTGCACAATATGGTCCTTTCAGTCAATTTCACAGAAAATTGCTAACGTGGCCATATGCCACATATGACAACCAAGGAAAAATGGACTGCCACAATAGTGATTATCAATGAAAAGTAATCAGAATGATTATATTGGAATTTTGCATAAAGATTTATAACCAAATTTACATGATTGGAAAGTTTATAAATAAATTGATATATATACAATAAATTTATGACTAAATGGGTAATTTTCCCATTATAATACTTTTGTTACCTCTAAAAATTTTCTACTCAAGAATCCGTTGATGAGTTTGACTCCCCTTTTTAATATATTGTTAATCAAACTCAAAAGCCAATTGAATTTTCTTGCAATCCACCAAATATTTGTCCACCTGCTAAATTCTTCACATCTTTAAGTAATTTTACAGCCTCACAATCCACTCTAACGAAGAATCTCTTGTTAACTAAAATTTGGTCAAATTTTATTACAATGAGAGAATGAACGACATTTTCCTTTTGATTGTGACATGTTTTTGCTGAGTCCTGTGATGTTACAGAAATATATCTAATTAATTGCTCCTTTACATTTTTTATTTTTTTTGGTTTAAGTATTCTTCTATAACCTATGTCACTTGCATTTGTCTCGACAGTATCAAATTCCTTGAGATCAGCAATACTGGTGCACAAACTTTCTTTGATTTTTTTTAAAAATGTTTCCAAGGCTTAATTTCATTAAAAACCTCATAGTAATACCCATGACACATTTATCCAAAATTAGTTTCATATAATAAAAAATTCTAAATTAGTTCCTCCAACCCAAATCTATAATCTGTTAGCATTTCACCTAATATCTTGTTAAAATGCATACATGTCAAAAAGGGTGGCAAACAACTGCAATACGGATTTGATGTGGAGAATGGTAATAGGACACGGAAAATTCACATGTGTGTTAACATATATGAATTTTAACTAGGGGTGAGCATCGGTCCAGGGTCAACCCTGGACTGACCCTGGACCGGCCCAACCCTGCTGGTCCCGATCCGGTTCTTGGGGGGACTGGGTCGGTCCTTGGTCCTGAAATTCCGGGACCAGCACTGTGCGGGTTGGTCCTCGGTCCTAGGAGTTTAGGGTCGGTCCAACCCGGACCAACCCTGAATATATATATAGTATATCTAAAATATTATTTATAATTTTTTTAATCAAAAGAGAATAAAAATCAGATGCCTTCAATAGTGTTGACCACAAGACTCATGGTATTGGGCTGATCCCTTTCTCTTTTCCATTTTCTTCTTCCTCCCTTCTTTATGCCCACACAGAACATCACCTGCAGAAGAAGACTAAAAAACTAAGGTACAGGTCAGAAGAAGACTAAAAAACTAAGGTGCAGATCAGAGGCAGAGGGATCAAAGGCGGTAGAAAATCGAGGGGGTTAGGTCAGCAAAGCAAAGGAGAGAGGGGGAACCGGACTGAAGAAAAACAGAAGAGAAAGAGAAACAAAAGAGAAAGAGGAGCTTGAGGGGGAGATTTTTGTAGGAGTTTTCTTGGAAAAACGTAAAGAGGAAAAGTGAGACCTCCTCTAGCTTGATGCATGGAAAAAGAAAATAGAGAAGAATGCAAAAAATGAAATAAAAAAAAATTATTAGTTGGTCCCGGGTTGACCCTGGAACCGGACCGAACCCATTGGGTTGGTTCGGTCCTTGGTCCAAGGCTCAATAGGGTCGGTCCTCGGTCCTAAAATTTGAGGACCAACACTGTGCGGGTTGATCCTAGGGTTAGGAGGTGGCTCGGCCCAACCCGGACCATGATCACCCCTAATTTTAACAAGATATCGAACTGAATGCTAACAAAGGGTAGATTTTTTTTATTTTTATTTTTTGAGTAGATTTAGGAAGATAATATCGCATCAACCATGCACTGTTCACTCTCTCAACCTTCGTCTTTGATACACTGTTCATCCGAGAACTTTAGCTGTTGATCTGGGTGATTTCGAGCATCGTTGGAGCTCGTTCTTAGATGGTGGGTTCTCCTTCCAGTGGGTGAACAACTCGCTGAAGCTGCTGTCTCAGGTATGCCTCAGTTCCCTGGAATTCCAGATCTGGGATAGGGTTTTCTTCTGCAATACCTACTGGTAGTGATCTAGAATGGCGTCGGGGGTTACCTTACTGTCTGAGGAAAGAGTCTCTGTGACTCACACACCCTTTGGCGAGGAGAGTAGCTGCCGAAGGGGTAGAAATCGGCCTCCTCTATATAGGTCAAAATCTCATAGTCGCGCCATAGACAGGGGAGGACATTTGTTGATCGCTAAGAGGGCGGTCAAAATGGAGAATGACAAGGGGCCATTTATGGCTGGGGTTCTGCCCCTTGAAAGTAGTCGATTGGGGGAAGGTGATGCCCAACAGACCCCTCCCCTAAGCATCGCACCTTAATCCTCCCGACCCCCTGCATTTGACTAGGCGCAAAGAGGGAAGAATGTGGCTACACCTCGCTCCTTGGCAAACGTCACTCGTACAACGATGAAGGGGTATGACCTTACCTACATTGAGCCCGTAAGAATTGAAAATGAGTGGATCGCTGAATTTGGTGATGATGAATTGGATGCATCGTACCCCATGTGATATGAATGCCTTGTCGGGTACTTGATTGGGAAGAGGCTGCCTTTCTAGCTTGTTGAAACAGCCCTCAGGCACGCTTGGGGCTCCAAATTGCTTGAAGTTAAGGCGAATAACCAGGGCTTCTTTTTCCTCCGTGTCCCTGATACTGAATATAGGAGGAAATTGCTGGACAATGACCCAATCACGGTGGCTAGAGTCCCATTCATACTGCAGTAGTGGGATCCCCTTCTGGAATTGAAAAAAGATCACCATGTCAAAGTGCCGATTTGGATAAGGCTGAGAAATATTCCCTTAGCACTATGGTCTTCTCGTGGAATAAGTGGTATAGCTAGTCTAATCGACAAACCGCTCTATGTGGACCAAAACACGAAGCAAAAAAAAAAATCACTCTCTTACGCTCGCATTTGTGTTGAAATACTTGCTACTGATGCTAGGCAAGATTCTGTGAAGATCATCATCAAAGGAGCACCTCGAGTGATAGCAGTTGAGTACGAGTGGAAGCCGATCTCATGTTCAAGGTGTTGTACATTTGGACATAGGTGCAGCCCAATCACTAAACCTCAGGACCAGCTACAGCACCCTGCTACAGAGAACCCATGTGCTGCAAAACAACCTACAACTGCAGTTGCTAACTAGACAGCAGTTGCTACAAATGTTCTGGGGTCGGCTCCACATGATCCAGAGCAGAGAACAGCCGTAGATGACTATCAAGCAACAAGTCAAATACCTGTTGCAAGGGCTGTCCAAACAGAAGAACGGTTGGTCACTACTGCTACTACTCGGGCTAGGGAACCAGGTTATACCTGGACAGATTAGGGCGTTGCTGATGCACCCCTTCGGGCAGCGAACCAATGAGCTGCAGGAGAGGTCGCCAACGTAGGGAAGAAGTCAGCTGGTGTAGGGGCTTCTCGGGTCACAGAAGGTGCAGGAGCTCTTAGGTTGGTCTCTCAACTAGCAGCTGTTGTACAGCATTCGGATGCAGCTGGTCAGCAGGAAGCACAACAGAAAGCTGACCTAGCCAGCTCACGAGCAGCAGACCATCCAGCAGCTCACGGGCAGCAGACCATCTTGGTTAGAGGAGTGGACAGTTGCTGTTCCTTCTCAACAAGCAGGAAACTCCTCCCAACCTCTAAACTTGGACTTAAGCAGGTCAGATTCTGGTATGTATGTGGAGCTAGCCTTACCCTTAGAGAATTCAGACCAACGGCTAATCCACCCAGTGACAAAGACTTCCTCTTGCCGGAGAATGAGACCATCAGTCCTTGAAAAAGGCTTGTCCCTCCCTGTATCTCCTAGCTCCGAGGTCAGGAGACGGATAACTGAAACTCTACGGTTTGATGAGGAATTAAAGAAACTATCGGGTGTAAGCTTTGCTGACTAGCAAACATCCCAACTCTCCTTCTCCTCTACTGATGATCTGGAGGACTCGAAGGCCAGCACCTCAGAGGATCTACCTCAGAAGACAGCCCCGGGGATTGGCTTAGAAGCTCTAAAGGTAGTTGATTTGTCCTTGGGTGCCAAGGTCTTAGCTCCCTCATCGGGGGTGACGGAACCTCAGCATTCCCAACCACAACATAGAGTGAAAGGCCACAAATCTCCGCCACGGAGACCGACGGTTAGCAAACGTCAAACTGGAAAACGCAAATAGGCGTCTCTACCTTCCTTTTTTTTTTTTATGAATTTTGGTTTTTGGAATATCAGGGGTATTATGGACCCCATTAGGCAATCAGAGGTTAAAAATTTTGCTCATGTCAATAATATTTGTTGTCTAGGACTTATGGAAACTAAGTCCCCCCCGCCCCCCACCATTTTGAATCCATTTCCTCCAATATTCTCCCGGGTTGGAAATGGATGCCAAATTATGAATTCTCGACGAGGGGCATGTATGGGTTGGATGGAACCCTTTTTTGGTTGAATTCACGAGTTTGTTTGTCTCTAGCCAAATGATACATGGTGAAATCAAGTTTTTGCACTCGAGCTCTACCATCTGTTTTACAGCGGTGTATGATGATCATACATTTGTAGCCCGGAGACCTCTGTGGACCGACTTGATTCATTTGAGTTTTATTCATTCGGAGAGCCCCTGGATAGTGGGTGGAGACTTTAATGCCATCCGGGATCCTATTGACCGCACATGGAGCTCGAATATTTGGCCCCCGTCTTTTGATGAGTTTAAGGAGTGCCTATTCTAAGCCAATCTTGACAATCTTAGATATGTTGGCTTTCGATTTACATGGTTCTTCTCTTCAGGTGCAAACAGAAAACAAAGGAAGATAGATAAAGTCCCGGTAAACAATAGATGGTGCGTGGACTACTCCTACTTAGAAGCAAGCTTCCTTCCCCCTGGTATTTCGGACCACACCCCGATGCTAGTCAAAATCTTGGCCCTAAGACCACAGAGGAAGCCATTCAAATTTTTTAATTTCTGGATGTCCCATCCTGGTTTTAATGATATGGTCTCTCAGGTGTGGAATGACCAACTCTCAGGTACTCACATGTACAAGCTTTGTACCAAACTTAAACTTTTGAAATGCAGGCTAAAGCAATTGAACAAGGAAGTGTACTATGATATTGCTAAGTGAGCTGCTGCAGACAGGCGGGATCTCCACTTAACCCAAGAAGCACTTCTCCATGAGCCTAGGAATTTATCTCTGGCGACAATTGCAACATTCCAAACTCGCCAATACTATGATCTTCGGGCACATGAGGAATCCTTTTTCAAACAAAAATCAAGGATTCGTTGGCTGAAGGAGGGCGACCAAAATACAAGATTCTTCCATCATTCGGTCAACTATCATCACATGTGAAATCGGATTATTTCAATTCAAATGAAGCTGGAGATATGGCAACAGAACCTGAGGCAATCCAGCAGACATTTGTGGATTATTTTCAGTCTCTCTTGGCCCAAGTGAGTACAATCCTGAAGCCTTCCACTGGGGAGATTAAGGAAGTCCTGAAGCATACACTCTATGTGGACCAGGTTAGAACTATGTCTTGAGCCTATTACCCCCCAGGATGTTAGGGTGGCCATGTTTTCATTGGCTAGGGATAAAGCCCCCGAGCCTGACGGCTTTAATGCCGAATTATTTAAAAGGAATTGGGATATGGTCGGACCGTCAGTAATTGATGCGGTACTAGATTTTTTTCAAACAGGCTGACTACTTCAGGAAATCAATTGCACAATTCTTGCTTTGGTTCCCAAAATTCCTAACGCATCATCTGTAAATGATTTTTGACCCATACCTTATTGCAACACTATTTACAAATGCATCACCAAGACATTGGCCAGTAAGATTGCTGCGATCCTCCTTCATATCATTAGCCCAACCCAGACGGCGTTTGTCAAGGGCAAACGCATCACTGATAACATTCTATTTACCCAAGAGCTTTTTAGTGGATTTCACTCAGACAAGTACTTCCCGAAGTGTGCCATCAAGGTTGACTTCAGGAAAGCCTACGACACGCTAGATTGGGACTTTCTGGAAACAACCCTTGAAGCATTTGGGTTTCCAGAGCATCTTACCCGACTGATCATGGTATATGTTCGCACTCCAAAATTTTCCATCTCAATAAATGGTAATCTCCATGGATTTTTCAACAGTGGGTGAGGACTAAGACAAAGTGATCTGGTTTCCCCCTATCTCTTTACTCTAGCTATGGAAGTGCTCTCTGGTATACTGGAAAAGCAAGCCTCCAGGCCCGAGTTTCATTTCTATTGGCGATGTAAGAATCCACGCCTATCTCATCTCTTTTTTGTGGATGACGTCTTTATATTCACCAAAGGCAAGGCAGATTCAGTTTTGTGCATGAAAGAGGGACTCAATCTATTCTCCCAGTGGAGTGGGCTCATACCAAACAATGGTAAGAGTGAAGTCTTTCTATCAGGCGGCTCGGTGGCAACCAGGAACCAGCTCCTTCAAATTTCAAATTACAGGCCGGGAACTCTCCCAGTCCGATATCTAGGCGTTCCAATTATCACATCGCGATTGAGCAAGGTGGATTGCAATGCCCTGGTATGTCTCCTGATGAATAAGGTGCAATCTTGGACTCACAGGTTTTTATCTTTTGCGGGTAGATTACAATTGATTAGATCAGTCCTACATGCTATACAAGTATATTGGGCAGCCATCTTCTGGATTCCTTCTTCAATAGTTGACAGGATAGAGTAGATTAGTCGGCAATTTCTATGGAAAGGGCCAGGGCTTGGCCCGGGAGGGGCAAAAGTCTCTTGGGAGGATGTTTGTCTTCCTAAAAAAGAGGGAAGCCTTGGGATTCGAAGAATCAAGGACAACAACAAAGAGGCGATGTTCAAGCACATATAGACTCTTTTCACCGACAAGGAGTCCCTTTGGTACAAATGGATTCACGCAAATCACCTCAAAGGTAAGCACTTCTGGAATACTACTCCTCCAACTTTTTGCTCCTAAGCTTGGAGGAAAATACTTGCATTAAGGGAGGATGTCCGTGGCTGCTTCCAATGGAAAGTAGGTGATGGATTATCAGCATCACTTTGGTTTGACCCATGGCTTGATATGGATCCCATTAATCAGATATACACAAATCCTCAAATTTACCAATCGGCTCTCCCGAGGAATGCGAAAGTCTTTGATTTATTTTTCGTTGATGGCCAAGAGATACTGCACGAATTACTCTCTTAGCAGGTCACGATTCCTTCTTTAAACCAAATGCCTGACTCATTTATGTGGATCAAGCATCCTTCCGGTATTTTCTCCACTACGTCGGCATGGTCGGTCATCAGGAGGAAGGATACACTAGTTCTATGGGCATCTTTTGTGTGGCACAAATCAGTTATCCCCCGGCATCAATTCCTCCTTTGGACTATTTCGAGGAATCGTCTCCCAACCCAAGTCTTTCTTATGTCTCATGGTAGACTGGCTACAGGCTGTGCTTTTTTGCCACTTAAGGCCAGATTCTATTGACCATCTATTTTTTGACTGTCACATACCCTACTCCCTCGCTATATTTTGGGCTGCGAAGTGTAATCTTCCCTGGACTAATCGACTCTGGTTAGAAAATATTCGGTGGATTCATAATAGTCTCCCTGGAAGTGGATTTTATGAAGATATTGTTAGGTTCTCCTTTGGTGCCCTGTGCTATGTAATCTAGAAGACTAGAAATGACATCACATTTCGGTCATTCAACATCTCTGAGCCTTCGATGAAGCAATATCTCATCAAAGTGGTCAAGGATAAAGCCTTGACTTTTAACACCGTGTCTGATGATCCAATGAATAAAAGGTTACAATGTAGTTGGGGCATGGATCCCATCATTTTTGGCTAGCTTGTTGGAGTATTAGGAGTGACTACTCTTTTGCTTGCTATGGGGTCTTATTGATAGTTCTCGTGAACTTAGCCCCCCCACACTCTAATGACATGTTGTCTCGTTGAGTGCGTGTCAAGGCCGAGTCTCACCCCCTTGTGCAGTTGCATGGTTGGATTTTCACTTATAATACTTATATTTACCAAAAAAAAAAGGGGGGGTAGATTTAGGTCAAGAGTATCACTTTGAGATGTCTGGCCTCTTATCAATTTTGGAAAAAAATTTCACACTTGTAGTTGAAAAAAAAAAAATGTAATCATCTATACTCAACAACCGATATTTGTTCAAATAGTTAGTCTGTTGAATTCTCAATAATTGATAAGAAGCTTGGCTTGGAGCTAATCTATCCAACAGGAACCAATCTGAATCTTCATTTTCTTCAGATCAAAAGGAGCCAATCTATATGGCGCCTTTGAAATTGGAGTTGTGCCGGAAACTAAGCCCATGGAAAAATAGACCTACTGGTCCTGGCGCACACCAGGCAAATCTTCAAGAAAAACATCAAGATACTCCTTAACAATCGGAATTTCTTCTAATTTTGCATTGCCCCACTTGACATATCGCCATCGCGATTACATTCTTTGCTTACATATGGCATGCTTGTGAGATTATCGATGGAGAACCACTTATCTTGTAGCCTTTAAAGCATATCACAGGTTTGACGGGCACTTGAAAGTATACTTTCTGTGCACAACAATCATCAGTAGCAAGAAATGTTCATAGCCAGTCCATGTCTAAGAATTAGGGATGTCAACAGTTTAATTTGGATTTCCACGAACCTGAACCAAAATGAACCATTAGGGATATGTCTTTGCTTCGACCCAAACTGAATATGACCCAATTCAGTTCAGATCCAGTGTGGTGGGATTCTTTTTCTTTTCTTTTTTTGGGCCTTCATCCTCAGCGATATAATGGGAATAGTAGATAGGTTTTGCCTACCATTACCTGCGGTATTGGTTTCTTTGTTCAAAAGACACCGAACATACTTCATTCTTTGTTCCTACATCTTTAGACCTTAATATTATTAGGCTAATAGCATTAACAGCAAATCACAAAACTCCTCCACCTGACCCCCTACCTACCCCCGTTGGAAGCCGCCCCATCACCTCCGTTAACCGTCTCACTATTGAGCTCCACCACACCACTCTTGCCGCCGTTGCTGCCACTAAAAATGGAGCCCCCTCTCTCTCGGCCACCCACACCAGATGGAATTTGACGCCACCACAGCACGAACTCTTGGTCGTTTACTACGCAGGACCTCGGTGTGTCGTCGTTGGTAACCATCTCCTGTTATCTGGTGGAGGCGCCTCTATATCTGGAGGCTCAATGCGCCCTGAAGGCTTCTATTCTTGAGTTCAAGATAGCGAAATCCTCACCGCTATCTTGCTTCCTCCTCTAGGTGCTGCTTCGGGCATGGTTGCTGCAGCATCACACCTTCTCTCTTTCAATCACATAATAAACGGAACTTAGTTCGGTTCAGCTCTTTCTTGATAAGAAATGAAGTTTATTTTGGTTCGGTTTGGATTATAACCCAAACTGGCAAAAAACAGTTTGTTTTTCCCATTAACCGAACTAGAAAAACTCAAAATTTTCAGGTCAGTTTGGTTTTGGTCTGGTTTTGACACCCTACCAAGAATACCTCAAAATCATGCATATCTAAAACACCTAAATTAACCAACAAGTCAAAGTCTCCGATACCAACCCTTAAAAAAAATCAATTATCATGGCAGTACCTATAGGAGTTTCGATCACACATTGTAGTCTCGATGGTTTTCACACAATAAATTATGCATTTTAACAAATTCCTTAGCTATAAAAGAACAATTGGCACCCAGATCAAACACAACATATGCGCATATAGAAAATATATCCATTGTACATTTAACAATCGCATTAGATGCCTGTGCATCCTGTCTAGCGTGTGCAAACACCAACCTGCCTAGAATAAGTATTTGCTCGTTATGCTGGCATAGACCAACTAATTATGTTGGGTTCAGTACTTGACCCTGTCTATCATTTCCTGGAGTCTACATCTCCTTTAGGAGAAGGGTGAGCGCACGTGTTAATATGATGTGAAGGAAAGTGGTATAATTGAAGCTTGTGATTCTCCTTGTTACGTTCTCTGGTAACAGAATTTTCATGCATATTGTTGTTTGGTGTTGAATGCATTTAGTTTTGATGAAGGTGGTGACAGTTTTCTCCAGTAAAGGTTTCTGTATCTAATTTCTTGTCATTAAAATGGCCATATCATGATGCAATCGACATTTTTTTTTTAGCTACATCTACATGTAGAACCCTTCAAACTTCGGAAATGCAGCTTGCTAAATTAAGATATACTTCATGTTTTTGACAGTGCCATTGATTGTCTCTTTAACCTCACTACAAAAGTTCTTATTGCATCTAACTGCTGTCTTCATCAACAAATTTGGGTCTCTACTTTCAGACTCTCTTGCATCGCGGATGGTTAACTAAATTGGTTTTCTAGAAATTTGTCAATATTTGTGTTGACTACAACTTACGGCCACTGAAAAGAGAAGCATCTCTCTCTCATTCATTATAGTTGAATGGTTCGCTCATTAGTTTTTTTCATCATCAAATTATGAACCTTACTCTAGAAAGAATAGCTGATAGTTTCAGAAAGCTTTGCCCACGGTATGAGAAAATATTGGGTTGAGTTGGGTAGCCATCTCAGCAATGCATAAGATCATTCCATGAGTGACACGTGTCGCTCATGGGCCCACCTTTCCGAAAACCTGCAACCCTCTCTCTCCTTCGTTTCTCTCCTCTTCCCCGTTTCTCTTTTTTTTTTCCTTTCCCTTCGACCTATGATTGGCGTCCGGCCACAGCTGAGGGCCACCACAGCTGAGGGCCAGCAAGGGTGTCATGGCCCTCGCCTGTGGCTGGCAAGCGTCACTTTCATTGAATTTGGTGAGGGCTCGAGGCCAGAGGCGAGGGTCGCTTTCATCAGATTTGACAAGGGCTTGATCCTTACAGCCAAGGCTGAGGATTGTCCTCGTTGCGGAGGACCTTGGGGATGCGGGGGCTAAAGGAGGGCTCGAGGTTGCAGACAACGGGGGCTTAGGCTTGCTCTTGGACCGAGCACGGAGGCGATGGCATGGTTCGTCGGGTGGTGGAGAGGGCGAGACAGAGCTAATCGAGAGAGAGAGAGATGGAGAGAACACATGACATCATTCGGCGTGGTCTTCGTCAGACGGCGGAGGCAACGGATGATTCGTCGGACGGTGGTCTCCGTCGAGAGTCAGAACGGTCGCAAGTGGGAGGGAGAAAGAGCAGAGTGAGAGAGAAGCACGAACGGAAGAGAGAAGAGAGAGAAAGGATCGGTTGTCTAGCGACACGTGTCGCCGATGAATGGAATAGAATTTTTACACATTAGAATTACAGCTCCAACTAATATTTTCCCAGTATTCAAATGTTCAAACTGATTGATAATGTCTCGGTTTTGTAGGTGGCACAAACCAAAATTAAGAATTCTTCCACGTATTCCACTGTTTAACGCTGCTGATATGAAGAACTCTTTCTTAGTTTTCTTTGTTTTTTCCCCTTTTGTTTAGTGGAGGGAAAGAAATCAGTGTTCATTTTGAAATATTTCTGAGTGGAATATTTAGATTGCGGTAAATATATCACAGTGCATTAATTTAGTCTCTTTTTTTTAAATTGCATTAGCCCTTCTAATTGTCCGTCGTATTTTGACTTTTATTTATCACAAAACACTGGATACTTTCAAAGTATTCGAATACTGTTACATAAAATCATATGTAATAAGTTTTTCATAATTTTCTGAAACTTAAATTTTTAAGCTTTTGAGAGAAAGGCTAAAAACCAGCCCTAAATTGGGTATTTCCAAGTAAAAAGGTTATTAACCACCGAAAAAAAAGTAAAAAAGTTATTAACCATGTGGACAAGGACAAGCTAGTAATTAATTTTAACTAGGCTGAAAGTTACTCTCTTTTTTTAATTGAAACTTATGAATCACTCTAAATAGAAATTATTGATCTCAGTCTGACAAATAGACACATATTTACTTTTCTCTAATTGAAAAACTTACGAGTTGGGATGAAATTTAATTACGTTGAGAAGTTGCTAACCAAATCATCATATGGAAAGTTACTAACCACTTCCAACTTGGCTGGCTTCAAGGTAATAATGCCTCTGGTGAAGACCAACTCATGCCCGATTTCATTATTTCCTGACAGACTCCAAGGACAACAAATATTGAAACGACTCTCTCACCATCTCATCAAGATGATGATGATGATGATGATGATGATGATGATGAGCTTCACTTATTTATCTTCTTACTGAAACAGCATATAGGGTTAACCAAAAAGACACCTTCCACCCGAAACTTTCATTGTTTGTTCAGTTTGGCGATGCATTCGGGATCAAAAGCTTGTAGTGCCTCCGCAACACCGAGATGCGCCATGAGAAGCCAAATATGGCTGAGAAGCTCTCCTCCTCTGCTCAAGCCCTCGCAGTGTTCGTGGCCTTTGCATCGGTAAGCCGCGTATATCAGCAATCGCGCCCAGACCTTGCTGATCAAGTCCCATCTCTCTTCGAAAGCCTTGATGTCATGCAACTGGGATGCAAGATGGCACGCGTCAGCCAGCACTGACCTGCTTTTACTGCCTTTTTTGAGGGCGTCCAGCACAGTACCCGCTCGGAACAGATATTGGTAGAGTTCGCACAGATCACGCGACTCTCTCGACTTGTGCCCCTTATCGCAGCTTCTAACACGGGTGTGGAAATGTCTCTCTTTCTTGAATAATTTCTTTACCCACTTGATGACGACCGATGAGATGCTGCCTTCGTTCTTGGACAGCACCACTTGCTTTTCCTCAAAGTACTTCTCAGTGTCAACCTCGAGTAACTTCAGAGGGTCGACCAAAGCATCTTCGTATTGGCGCACCCCTATCCCTGTTGGCAACATGGAAGGATGGACTTGTAAAAGATAGAGCATGTACCGAGAGATCAACTTACTCATCTTGAAATTCGTGACCATTACAGAGCTCCTCTTGCGGTCCCTGTGGTAGCAGAGCTCAGTGGCAACATGCCAGATGAGGATGATCTTGTCGAACTCTGCTTGCACACTCCAGATCAGATATTCACGGTTTGACCTCTTCAGTACTTCGCTCACACATCGGAAAAGATATTCACCGTTTGAATTGCTCAGTTCTTCACCCTCCTCCGGCTCAAGACTCACCTCCCTGTCACCCCCCTCCGGCTCGATACTCACCTCCCTGTCGCTCCCCACCACCTCTATACTCACCTCCCTGTTGGCCTCCCCCTTCTTCGATCTGTTGTTCCGTCCCAGAATCTTGACCGTCTCCTTCAAGTGAAGGAAGATCCATTCTTTGGTGTTGTTCTTGAACTCTTTGTAAGTGAGTAAAAGATCGCCGACTTCTCATCTAACTTGAAGAGCCACGGACACTTGCGGAAGATCCTGTTTATTTTCCCGATGGATAATCTGAAGAGGCTGAGCTGGGCCACAGAATTCGACCATCTTTGGTTCTGGCAAAATTGGCGCAAAGCCATGGCAAACGAAGTTATGAATCTCCCGAGCCACCGGTGGATGAACCAATCGGATGAAATTGCTAGAAGAAGCGAGTAACTCTCAAAAAGCATAGCCACACTTATCAGCAAGAAAGTTATCCAGATCTCGACTTTGGGGTAATCCTTCTTATCCAGTAAGGAGAAGACTACCAACGCGGCACATAGCATGGAGAGACTGATGATCCAACGAATGATGCCCCAAGCACAGTTCAGCAACGGCGCCTTGGTGTAGAGCAGATCATACATGAAACCCAGCTCGATCTCCACGATACCAAAAGCCATCACCGAATCCCTCTCATCAGGGTCCATGAACATGTTCATATTGGGGTTCAGGTTGACAATGTTGACGATCAAGCCCACGAAGAGAAGCTTGAAGATCTTGAACAACTCAGAGGCTTTGGACAACAAATTCTGCTCCGTTATTTTGGAATCTATGGAACCAAAATTACGAAGTGGAAGCATCGAATCTCGAAGTCGGCCTTCGCTCGCCAAGTACAAGCACAATGTCCTCTCTGCATATTTGATGAACCCCACCAGGAAAATACCCGCAGCTAGCATAGATAGTGGAGACCCTGCCAAGGCCATAAAGTAAATGTAACCCGCTATTCCTACCTGGACGCAAAGCCGCGCCAAATGCCTCAGCCATAGCTTGTTGTCCTCCAGGGCATAAGCAGTGATCGTGTCGGGCCCGCCCAAGTGGATGAGGAGGACCGGCGCCCAGAATGCTATGACCTGGCTCTTCGGATCGATCGTCCCCTTGATTTCCTTGATGTTGGCCAGGCGGTTTGACATGATGCCGAGCGTGAGAGTCGCGATGGAGTCAGCCAATAGGTACAACATCCAGACCACGACTCGGATCCATACCCTGAAAAAGGATTTCCTCCGACTGGCCTGAGTGGCAAGGATCAATTGGAGGAAGAAGCTAAGGAGGACGAGTAACCGCAGCTCCCACTCCTTCCACAGATCACGAGCGTTTTGGGGGATCAGCAAAAATCCCATGGTTGAACTCGAACTGATGGCACCAAAAGGCTCAACCATCGGGGTACCTTCTCGAAGAACGGTCAGAAATTATACATGGAGATTAAGCGAGTCAAAACAGCATTACCTTTGAATTTGCCTTGGCAACATCCTTAGAAATGCCACCATTTCATAAGTATTACTTGGGATGATAATCAAGTGCAAAAGCACCATTTACATTGCATAACATTACAAGGAACAAAAAGGCAGTGTCTATACCAAAACACCCAACAGAGTACTCATGACACCACTTTTGTACGCATAATCATCAAGCCATTTTATGCATTTGCCTGAGGTGAAAGTTAAGTGACAAAATCAGATTCTAGGATTCGCACTAGCACGAGTATGATATAATTTAATGGAGAACATTGGAATATAGACCGATGGTTAAAGTCTAGTTTCTAAGTCACTACTCTAAATTGAAATCTAGTGAACTTTACTCTCACCATTGTGATTTTCACACTTTGTTTGGCATGTATCACTAGCCTAACGTGATTCATGTGAAATATAGAAATCACCTATATAGCTTGCTATGACAAGTAAAGTTACAAAAAGGCCAAAAGAGGGTGATAAATGCTTGCTCCAATTCAAAGTAATTGCAAAGCATCGAGTCAATTGCTTTGAATCCAATGAACAGGCATATTATTTCCTTGAACACTAATCTCTGCATCAAATCCATGAATAAAGTCATCACCGTGATAAAAACATCGCACAAGAGGATGTGTATCTCACACCACGTCACCATTAACCGATGTGATGTATGACCACCGTCATCACAACTTGTCATCCATGTATGAACAATTGGCACGCAGTGTGCAACACTAGCTGAAAAATTTCTCCATCTATTCACAAGGATGCACGTGATGCATGACGGTCGCTAAACATTTTGATCTTCCAAATGCTGGCTTGCAAAGGACATATGGCCAGTGGCCCACCTCTAGCTTAACTTAACTAAGCCCTAAACACTGCAAGTCAAGGCTTGAAACATCCAACTAAGAACTTGCAAAAGCCTCGAAATCCAAGAATTTATAACCTCAAACTAAGTTTTCTTTTCCCTCCTAGGAAACGAAAAGTATAAGTGCCATAATTTTTACATGACGCTAAGTTACAACCTTTCAAAAATCATTGAAGTGTGAAAAATGGACACTTTTTAAAAAAATTGGCATTGAAGTGATTGATTATAAAGTTTTAACAGTATATTGATCCTTTAATCATATTGTTGCCCTGAATTTTTTAAAATTTCAGACTTTACAAAGCAACATCGTGAACCAAAAGCAAAATTCACAAAGCAAATATTCTAACTCAGCCTCTATTTTCCTTTATATTGTTAGACTCAAAAATGTAAAATCATGAAGCAAACATTCTCTCAATATACTTTCATTTAAAATTATAAAGGTCTATTTTTAAGCAAGTAAAATTCCCTCTTTGTAGTGATTTCCAGGTTGCCCGAGTTAGTGTCGAATTAGCTGCACGACCAAGCCGAAAGGAGTGATGCCGCTCATTTCAGCCGTCTCGATTGAAGCCAGGAGAGAGGGAGTCAGGCAGGTTGGAGCGATGGTGGATCTGGATTTGAGTCGGGTTCGGTCATCGGTTTTGGCTAGCCAATCCCTTTTGGGATTTAGTTCATGGGCTGGGGTTAGGTTTACTGTAGTTTAGTGAGCCTGGGACTTTGGGCTTAGGACTAGGCTTAGTTATTTAGGGTTTCTTTTTTCAGCAGGCTTAAATTTGAGCTAGACTAGGCCCAGTTCAACTGAGGGCCTTGGTCAAATGCAAAGATCCGACCTGAGTCTGCATATTTTAAGATTATATTATGTTATAATTTTTGGGTGGCACTATTTACATCCCTTAAATGACTAAATGCACCTCATTCTCATTAAAAAGACAAAGTTGCCCTCAATTATTCAATTGCAATTTAAAGTGGTAGCCCCCAATTTATTTATTTTTTTTGGTAAGGTAAGGATGTATTAGAAACGACCAGAGAACTGTACAGGGGAGGGGGAGAAACACAGTACCGGTACATTCTCAATTGGACTACTTGTCACTGGAGTAGCAGGGTACCATAATCACCCATAAAGAAAAAAAAGAAAATACATGAAGATCTATTTGCCCCCAATTTATTTACTTTCCTTTTTGTTAGTTTTTCTATTCCCATGTAAAATCTATTTGCCATAACTAAGAATATCCCACATATATTAAATGCATTATGTTTTCTCTTTATTTTTAGATTTTACTTCTATAAAAATTAGTTTTGTTGAAAAGCAAAATTTCAAGAAACTAGTTATTTTCTAAATTGTTGAGGAAATTTATGGATCAATTGTCCAATAATTCTAGAAAAAAAGTAACATAGGTAACTTTTTAATACTGTCACAATTTAATAAATTTATATATATATATATATATATTGCATATCACTATCATATTTTTTTATCGGTTGTCTTTTATATACATAGACATATTATAGGATTATCAAATGAAACCATCAAAAACACCTCTTTAAAGCTTTTCAAAGAATATCATAGTTACATTTCCATACAAGAAACTTCAAAAAATGGATCAAATTATATTGAAACCTTACATAAAATAAGAATTTTTTGGTAAACTACCATTGAAATTTTATTATTTTGGATTGATAGAAATTAATATCATTCACAGAGTGTTTATGAACAATATAACATCTTACATGCTCCGTGTCAAAGCATATCGCCAATAGTGATGGAAAAAGACAAATTATTTGATATAGTAAAGTTAGAGACTTAATATATATTTTAGACTAACAAAATAAAAATTTAAAAATTCATCAAGAAAGTGAGTTTTTGATATACGAGGGACGAAAAATAGATGAATTGTTATAAGAGCAATGATGTAGGAGAGAGTAGTTTTATTTTCTAAGCAGTAATATGTTCAAATTTGACGAAAAGCCATAAACAAAAACAAGCACGTGACATTCTTAATTATGACAAGAAGACTCTATACAATTCTATAAAGAAATAGAAATATTAAACAAAAAATAGGAAAGTGAATAAATTTGAAGCCATCACTTTAAATTGCTATTAAAATTGAGGAAAATATTGTCTTTTTAGCGAAAATGGTGGTGGATTTTATTCGGGTGGCTCTATTTTCTTAAATTACAATTGAATAATTAAGGGCAACTTTATATTTTTAATGAAAATATGGTGGATTTAGTCATTTAATGGGTGAAAATAACAACACCCTTTAGTTATATAGGGAGTGAAAATAGTGCTATCCTAATTTTTCTTTATAGAAAATTTTTAAAAAATTAAAATTCATATAATTTTTTAAAAATATTTAAAAATTTAAAAATTCGAAAAATATCATTTTTTAGGAAAAAGCTTAAAAATTAGATTTTGAGTAGTTTACTTTCAAAATGTGCAAAAAAGCCTTTGATAAAAAAAATTGTACTCAAAACTGAGCAAGCTTTTAAAACTTTACAATAAGATCTTAAATGCTCATAGAAACAAATGTTAGTTTGTTGTTTGCGCATTTAAATTATTATTTGATTGTGCATTTTCAATATATTGATAGCAATTTCCCTATAGCCTAATTAGGAATATAACTTTAAGACTCATGATTCGCTAGAAGGCTACTTGAAATTTTTGGTTGGTGATTGAAAAAGGTCAAGTTCACGATTCTAGGTTTTCTTATTATATAATATATGAGATATACTATCATGCTTCATCTAATTTATAGCCAACACCAATAGGCTAGTAACAACTCTTCACTTGAAAATCCACATAATGTCAATTTAACTTAACCTCAAATATCCCGACATCACACAAGGCATGGGCTTGGAAGAGCTCATGCCTAATTGAAGGCCATAAGTTGGCTTTTTAAGGCAATACCCCTAAACCTATGTCTTTTCCCCTCTTGAATGAAAAGGTAGGTTGCGATAGCTTGGCAACTCCACTAGAGATTAGAAAAAGAAAAATCTTAGTGGACTCAAAATTTATCTCGTTCAAAATATTTTTGTTTGGTAACAAGGATATTAGATACGTCCCTAATATGAGTGTTAAATGGTCTTGCAATTGGAAGTTATAAAGAGCGGAGTGATTGTTGGTCCCTTATTTTGTAGGTTTGGAGTTTGGTAATGAATGTTTATTTTTTGAACTTTTGAAGCGGTGTTTGTTTATAAACTATTGTGCATGTATTCATTGCATTGCACTACACATTAGCATATCCAATTTGTCGACCGCATAGGATTACCTAAGATTGTATTGAGATAGATACAACTCCAACTACAATCATGTAATATGAATCACCCATCAAATCATCTCTTTTTTGTCTTAATTTAACTTTAGCACTATCAATTTTACAAAAATCGATCATGAACCAGCTTTTCCCCAAATCATGGGTTTTGGTTCAAAATTGACCAAAAACAATATTAGTTTGTTTCTAGTCATTTTCAAAACAATTTCCTTTACGACATTTGATCACTAAGTTGTCCCTCATTTAATTTTCAAGTCAATTTTTAGATTCCAAGTTGAAGGTAAAAATCCTCTATTTTGGCCCTAAGTAAGGGTTCCGGTCGATTCTTTATGATTTGTGCAATTAAATCACCAAAAGGTCCATTTTTTTAGAGGCACCTCAAATCCAATATCAATTTTGACTAATTCACATTAATTCGGTTTGACTTGATCAATTTAGCTAATCCAAAGTTTGCAAAAGCAAGCTAATTTGGTCCAATTGGTGCAATTCAAGTTAACTCATTCTAAGCTAGGGTTTATTTTGATCAATTGAGTTTCAATTTGACAATTAAACCTCAATTTTATTTTGGGGTTTAATTCATGCCATCATACAAAGATCAATTTGTATGCATTAGAGTGTCTTAAGCTCAATTGATTGAACAAATTGAATTCTCTTTTAAGTCAATTGGATTCAATTGTAATCAAATTGACAATTGGGAACAAGAAATGCAAAGATTGGATCAATTGAATGAAAAACCCCAATTTATGTGACACAATTCAATTGAGATTAAATTGATATAACTCATGAGATAACTGGACCAAATTAATCCAATTGAGATGTTGTTATTATGTTTAATTGAGTCAATAATTATTAAATTTGGGTGGTTTTCTTTTAATTTAGCTCATTTGTTAGAGAAATGATCAAAAATTCTTTGCGATTAGGTCCATCAAGGACTAGATTATGTAAGTTTTAATCAGGGGACCAACTAGACTGGCCCAAATCAGTTAGACTAACTAGGCCAATGAAAATATGTAATTCAACGAGAATGGCCGGATTCCGACCATTTTCCAACCACCTCATGCCATATCGAACTATAGTAGGCTAGCCCCCCGTGTGCAAATTACATAATTGTCCTTTGGTGAAATTACCTAATTGCCCCTAGAGCCATGTCACTTATCAATGTCATCGAATTTAAGCTAATTAGAGATTAAGCAATTAATTTTGGTCATTAAATATTGTTAAATCTTAGCCATCCATCTTGGCATGTCATCAATCCATGTGATAAGAATTGAGCCAATGAGAGGCTTACTTGATCTAAAAGCTAACCATTCTTGACCAAGGCCAAGATTCAAAAATGCAAAGGTATATGAGCTTTTTCTCTCCAAAATTCAAAGAGGGGCCAAAATATCTCTCTCTCTCCACGTTAAACTCTTTCACCACCCCCACTGGCCGGCCATTGCCTCACTTTGGCGAGCCACCACCATGTCAACGTCGCTAAAGGCCTCCCCTTGCCAATTGCAAGCCTTATTGTGGTCGAATCTTGTTGAAAAGCTCTGATTTGAGCCAACTCCTTCTTAGAATGACTACCGTGCTCCACGTCAACATTTTGATCCAACGATTCCAGCTATTCCTCTAACGACCAACAACAATCCTTTGGTGCTCCTAGTTGTGCAATGCCAGTCTGACAAATTTTTGAAGTTGTGGTGGCTAGATTTTGATCAAATAGTCATCGGAGCTCTTGGATTCTCTTCATCTTTAACTAGTGTTAATTTCAAGTCCATTTGATTCAATCTCACTTTGATCTTCACATCTCCATTTTAGTGAGTTGCCAAGCATCTTAAGGCCAATCCGTGGAGGTATCATAACATATACATCAGCTAAAACACTCTGATCGACGGTTCGTGAACAAACAAGATAGGAACTCTCAAATCGATTAATCAAATGCTAGATAGTATCCGATGAGGCTAGATCGCATTGTATCGATAATATGTTCGATTACGAGTGTTCAGGGCAAGGATGAATCAAAAATCAAGTTGAAATGGCATGTTTGAGAATCGATTCTATGGTTTTCATGATTTAGTGATCCTATCTCGATTTTGACTTGATTTGAGCTAATAGACTTCATTATTTAAAGATGATCAATTGGACAATTAATCATCTCATCCTAAGCTTAGATTTGATATATTATTGTCATGTATGGACTTGATTTGCTAGATTTAATTGGCCCTAAAACATCTAGTCGAGATCTATAAAACTGTTAAAAAAAAAAGTGAAGTTTCGCTGTTTTTGACAAATCTATGATGCTTTCCAAATTTTTACAAACATTTGTGATTTGAATTTGGAGAAGTTTTCTTCATTGAAATTTTCAAAAACATATAGATATACACCATACTAAAATTTCAGATCAAATTGATGTAATTTGACAATTTTAGTATGATCGGAAAATTCCAATGATTTCTAAAAAATTACTCCATTATTTCGTGTTTAAAACAACCTGACTTTGCCTTGAAAATTTAAAGAGGTTTGAGTCTTTTTTGGCAAAAGTTTACAACTAGAAAAGTGTTTAGTGGGGTTATAAATTGGAAGACTACCAAATTTAAGGGCTAAATAGTAACATTTGAAGGGCCAAATTGATAAATTTTTGAATAAGGTCAGTTCGGCCTTCATAACAGAATTTTGACAAGCTATCTATGAAAACTAAATTTCTAGGAGAAATCTATAACCAATTTCAAGAAACTAACAACACGAAAATTGATCCAAACACATTTTCCTAACTACTTGCAAATTTTGGTGTGCTTTGACTTCATTTGATATTTTTCTCGCATTGTTTAAAATTTGGGTCAAAATTGGGTTAGTTCTAAGCTCGGATAAAAAGTCCAAATTTCAGAAAAATCGGACAGAATTGGACTAGATGTTCCTCATGAACTTTGGACTACACATCCTGAGGTTTCTAATGGTGCTTGAATCATTTCAATTGAATACAATTTGATGGGTAAATCACACTTAAACAAATCCGACCCTAATTTAGCAGATTAATTGAAAAAATGAACCATCAATGGTTTACTTATGTTTGCTTGATTGCTTGAGAAACAAAATCATATGACCTGAATGCATGCTTAGTTTAATACTTATGCATGTGCTTGTTAGATGTATAACTAGGTGTGGGCATGAGCAATGGATAGCCTATTGTGGACACCTATAACCAAAATTAGGGTTAATTGATATCAACCACAATTTTTTTAATACAAATGATCGCTGATTATCATTAACCACCATCTAATCAGTTTTAGTCAATTAGGCAATTAGGGTGTTTGACATGCATGTAATACATAGGCCAATCCCGAGGCCCAATCTTGTATTGGTGATTTGTTTGTCCTTGTTTTGCATTTGGTGATTATTTATATGCTTTATACATGACTTGAATAGTCCGAATTCAAAACCGATATCACCAAGGCGGCCCATGAAGGATGTAAATGAAAATCATAGAATTGGAGACCAAAGACCGATGTCCAATTTGGTCTTCTTCTTCTTTTTTCCATTTGTTACCTAACCATCTCTTGGGTTTTTAATCCAAACTTGTAATAATCACCTAACGAGTTGCAGGTTTTCTGTTTTCTTGCACTTAAAGTAGCTCCTACTTTATTTTCATTGTTTGTCTCATTTTCTTGAATTTAGAAATTAGAACAAGCTTAGATCCTTAAAGAATCATCCACGCAAGATTAGTTAGTGAGATTTTAAATTTTTTTACCAAGGATATGATAAAGAACAAATGCATGATCATTTAGATAACAATCCAACTTATTAGGTACCAAAATGACAATAATAAAAATATTGGTGTAACCCAAGTCCCCAAACCCATTGATCACTGGTTCTATAGGAATGGTGAAGATCTCCCGCTTCTCGATTGGGTGTTGAGCCGACCCCAAAATAACAAGACTAGTTTCCTAGAATGATAATTAGGGTGTCCAAAACAACTTTAAAAACAAACAATTGTCACTTGAGGTATGGACTTGAGAAAACCCACGTTTATGATCAATGGTCCGTTTGCAGTGTTAGCAAATGAAGGTCCATTCAAGACCATCATATGTTCTAAACATTCAAACCTTTTTACTTAAACAATTACTTCTAAATCTAATCCTTGACATTTCCTCGAAAGAGGTAGGTCACACAATGTAGTACTTTCAGCCAATTTCGCCAAAAATCGCTTAACATGGCCATGTGCCACATATAGTAGCCAAAGAAAAATGGACCACCGCGACAATGAAAATTAGTCAGAATGACTATATTGGAATTTTACGCTAAGGTTTATAACCAAATGTATATAATTGGAAATTTTATGACCGAATTGATATATGCATAATAATTTTATGGTTGATTGGGTAATTTTCCAACTATAACTCATTTGTTCCCTCTAAAAATTTTCTAGTCAACAATCCTGTCGATGAGTTTGACTCTGCTTTTTGATATATTGTCAATCAAACTCAAAGGCCAATTGAATTTTCTTGCAATCTAGCACCTGCTAAATTCTTCACATCTTTAAGTAATTTTACAGCCTTACAATCCGCTCCAATAATGAATCTCTTGTTAACTAAATTTTGTTCAAATTTTATTACAATGAGAAAATGAACAAGATTTTTGTTTAAATTGTGACATGTTTTTGCTAAGTCTTGTGATGTTACTAAAATATATTTAATTAATTGCTCCTTTACATCTTTTCTTTGTTTAAGTATTCTTCGATAACCTATGTTAGGAGTATTTGTCTCAATAGTATTAAATTCTTCGAGATCAACAATACTAGTAGATAAAAAAAAATCATTTTTTTTATTTTTCTAAGGCTTAATTTCGTTAAAAACCTCAAATTAATATATATATATATGTAACATATTTATCCCAAACTAATTTCCGTGTCATAAAAAATTCCAAATTGATACCTTTGATCAAAATCTATTCGCCGTTAGCATTTTGGCCAATATCTCATTCACGTGCATACATGTCTAACATGGCAAACAACTATGGTACGAATCAGAATTGAATAATGATAGATTTGACATGGAAATTCCATATGTATTAACATGCATGGATTTTAACGAGATATTGATAGGAATACTAATAGAGGGTAAAATTTGGGTCAGAAGTAGCAGTTTGAAATGTCCAACCTCTTATCAATTTTGGGAAAAGCTTTGGCACCTAGAGTTGATCAAAGAGATCAACTATACTCGACCATGGATATTTGTTCCGAATAGCCACCCTGCTCCATTCTCGATATTCAACGAGAGGCCTAGTCTCTCCTTTAGATAACTGGTGCTCTTCCAGGTGAAATGCTTGGCCAGATGAAACCCTTGTCTATGAAGTCCTGCAGCTGAATCTTCGTTTTCCTCAATTCAACAGGAGCCAATCTGTACAGCACCTTTGAAATCGGAGTCATGCTAGGAACCAAGCCAATGGAAAATTAGACCTTCCGCTTCCAACGCAAACCAGGCAAAGGAAAAACATCAGGATAATCCTTAACAATCAAAATTTCTTCTAATTTTGCATCACTCTACTTGACGTCTCACTATTGCGATTACATCCTATGCTTAGCATGTGGCATGCTTGTGAGATTATCAATAGAGGACCACTAATCTTATAGACTTCAAAGCATGTCACCGGTTTGCCGGGTACTTGAAAGTATACTTTCTTTACAAGACAATCAACAGTAGCATCATGAAGTGTCCATAACCAGTCCATCCCCAGGAATTAGGGACATCGACAGTTCGGTTCGAGTTTCCACAAATCAAAGCTGAACCAAACCGATAGGGATGTGTATTTGCTTTGACCCAAATCGAATATGACCTGGTTTGGTTTGGATCGGGTTTAGTGGTGTTTTTTCTTTTTTTTCCTTGGTCCTCCACAAGATAATGGGAACAGTCTAGAGGTTTTGCCTTCATCCCCATTGACAGAACCGTTACCTGTGGTATTGGTTTCTTTGTTCAAAGGACACCTAACATACTTCATTCTTTGTTCCCACATCTTCGGACCTTAATATTGTTAGGCTAATAGCATTAACAGCAAATCACAAAACTCCTCCACCTGACCCCCTTCCTAACCCCGTTGGAAGCCGCCCCATCACCTCCGGCAACCGTCTCACTGTTGAGCTCCACCACACCACTCTTGCCACCATTGCTGCCACTAAAAATGGAGCCCCCTCTCCTTTGGCCACCCAGACCACATGGAAACTTGACGCCACCACAGCACGACCTCTCGGTTGTTTACTACGCAGGACCTCAATGTGTCGTCGTTGGTAAAGTTATCTCCTTTTTATCGGGTGGAGGCACCTCTAGATTTGGCGGCTCCGTGGGCCATGGAGGCTTCTTTTTTGAGTTCAAGATAGAGAAATCCTCATCGCTATCTTGCTTCCTCCTTTAGGTGTTGCTTCGGGCATGTTTGCTATAGCGTCGCACCTACTCTCTCTCAATCTAACAATAAACGAAACTTAGTTCGGTTCATCTCTCAATAAATGGAATTTATTTTGTTTTGGTTTTGATTATAACTCGAACCGGCCAAAAACAGGTTGTTTTTCCCATTACTTGAACCAGAAAGACTCAAAATTTTTGGGTTGGTTCGCATTTTGGTCCAGCTTTGACAAAGAATACGTCGAAATCATGCATATCTAAAACCCCTAGATCAGGCGACAAGTCAAAGTCCCCGATACTGACCCTTACAAAATCAGTCAATTATCATGGCAGCACCTATAGGAATTTCGATCACACATTGCAGTCTCAGGGGTTTTCACACGGTAGATTATGCATTTTTATAAAAGAATGAGTGGCGACCAGATCAAACACGACATATGCATATACAGAAAATTCGTCCACCGTACATTTAACGACCGCACTAGGTGCCTGTGCATCCTGTCAAGCCAATGCAAACACCAGCCGGCCTTGAGTGTTCGCTCATTACGGTGGCATAGACCGACTAATTATGTTGGGTTCAGTACCCGATCCTGTCTACCATTTCCAGGAATCCACATCTCCTTCAGGAGAAGGGTGAGTGCATGTCTTAATATGAAGTGTTATAAGTTATGAAAGAAAGCTTTCGAGGGGAAATTCTAGGAAGATCGCTGTGAGTAAAGATTCAAGGCACCCCTGGTTTAGATAAAAAAAGAATTTCATAGGAGGGGGATTTAGACGGTTACACGAGCAAAGAGGCGAAAATTTCAATGGTTTTCATGACGGTCGTGGCTTCGGTGAAATAAATGAGGATGGGATGTCATTTTGGACTTTAAATCGTGACCATACGTTATTCAATGCTCTTTTTTTTTTACATAAGGATGGACAAATACAAAATCCTCTTTTTCGCCGGTCAAATTCCGGCTCTTTGAAAACATCTCTCAATTCCATCCTTGAAGTGGTTTCTGACTTTTGATGCTCTTCATGGTTCAAGGTCAAGCACTCCAAAAAGTGAACCCCCAACGTGTTCATACCAACCCGCATATGCTGCACCATTTTCTAAAGTGAAATGAAAAGTTCATATAACAATCTCCATGTACAATGAATGGGAGCATATCCTAAAATCCTAGGACAAGGTGAAAGCTCTGCAGTTCAGCGGCTTTCTACTTCAAATAATGGACATTCCATGCATGATACTGCAGTTATAGCTTTCTTGCTTTAAGTGTACCTTGTCTTATGAAGTTATCCACTTCTTCAAAGTTCCATACATACAGCAAAATAAAGCAACCAACAATGTAAAAGTGGACAGCCCGAGAATTTTTATATATCAAAATCAGTCATCAGTAAACCACAGAATGAACAGGTCAGAACATCTTTCGACTAGGAAAAGCCAATCGATGTGATTTGTTGGAGACTCCCACAATTTTGTCATTGGCATTCATCTGTCCCTCCACGTCCACTACCCTCAGGCCCCATCAGCTGGGAACAGCAATTAACAAAGTTCCAGAGAACAGGTAAGTTTTTAAAACGGAGAGATGCTACTCTGTTAACAATTTCTGGTCCTGCTCTATTCTTTCAATACTAAGGAAAAAATTTGTGGTCAATTAATTGAACCCAGCAGAGTTGCAATATAACTCCTAGACATGTAATTCAGGTAAGACAGAAGTAACTTCATTACATTTTAGATGCACATGTAAATGTGCACGGCAGAAGGAAGGTGAATAAGTTACCTAGTTATCATGGAAGCGAGAACGCCGCCTCCGCGAGCTGTGATATTTAAAGAAACAAAGAACATGTGGATTAGAGAGTTCAGATAATATTCTTAAAGAAACAGAGAAAATCAAAGAATTAATTCCAAGTGCATGTCTATTGCAGCATGTAGATGTAACAAACCACGGATAATGGCCTGGAGGAACAGTCACCCATCTCGTATCATGTTAATTTATGATGCTTCACCAAATAAAATCATCCTTGGTTCAAAACAGTCAAAAAACAAGGAGAAATAAGTGACTTGTGATCACTTAAAGGTGTGCACTTGACACAGCCATGTCCACCAAAACCTAAAAGAGTAAATTACTGACACACTAAAAGTACTATTTTCTTAGTTTCCCATCTCAATCTCTTGTTGCATCAAGTTCAGGGTTCTAGCCAAACATTCCTGAGATTATTTCATCCACCCTTGTCCAACTCCACACTGAACTTAACAAATAAGCACATCCTGAGTTGCCAGAAAACTTTTTACACCAGCAACCATAATGCATATGCATGGCAAAAGCGAAATCAAAAGGAAAATTCAACAGAAACTTCCATTGAAAACCTACAGCTGCAATCAAATAAGAACAATTCATCACACCAACATCCCTCTCCGAGAAATTAATGAACAAAATGGCTGCAATCTATCCTAACAAATGAAAGAAGAAAAATCAGACTAATTGAAAAACAAACAAACAGATAAAACCTGAAGTCAAGTGAACCAAAAACTAAATAAGTTTATGTTGACAAACAAAGCCAATATTCAATCAAACAAGCTCTGCACTAATCAAGGCACAAAGGAAGCTTCACTAACCTGCGATGCCTAGAGCTAGCCCTTGAGGAACCCCTTGCACTGACAAACTCATCATCTATATCATCTGGTCGGTAATCTGCATACTCCAAAGAGGTAACAGAACCTTCATCAGAATTTGATGTATCATATGTAGAATGTCGACTTCCTCTTCTTGTATCACCAACTCTTGACCTTCTTCTGTTCCTAGAACTCCTAAAGTTATCAAATACCTGATATAATATACATGATGTCCACCAATTGCCTTCATCACCTGGAAAGTCCTCAAACTCATCGCCGGTATCATTGTCACCATAATCAATAACGTAATCACCCAAAACTACACCTCGGGGAACTTCTGAATGGATGGTGCTCAAGACATCTATGATCTCTGATGATTGCTGGAAATTCTCCCAATCAAGCTGCCGAGCAGGATCAATCTTTGAGGGCCGAGCATGAGGGTGCTCGACTTGAGCATGCTTCTGCAACTCAGAGTAGGTTCCACTAAACAGACATCGGAACTCATCACAACAGCGCTTCTTATCATTTAGAATGACACGAGCTTCATCAATAACAACCCATCCAGTAACTTCTCCTCTACACAATGGGCAGGTTGGCCTACAGCCATTATCCAATTCCACGGGCTCCGTTTTTGATGTGGAAGAGGTTTCAGGAGATGAAGAAGATCTCACGCCATATGCACTACTAAACCGGTCCAAACAGTTGGAGTGCAAGTGATCTGTGTCACATACAAAGGGACGACAGCCTTTGTCATAAGATGAGCACCGGAGAAGAACACCATTGTGAGGATAATCCAAACATATAGGACAAACCACATCTTCCCAGTCAATATCCAACTGATTACCCTCCATGACAAAATCTGACAAGATCCCTTTCCACAAATTTCTTGTGATTGTGGTTACTTGAGAGACTACTGATGTGGATCTGCAAGTGCACAAACACCACAGATATGTATCAGGGTAGTGAAGGCTGATTGGAATGAGATGCTTTTGTTGAGAAAAAACCCTGAGCTACAAAATCTTATATCACCACCCAAAGGAGAAATACTTCATAGAGACTGACATGATCTATAAGCATAAGTTCAAGTCATTTGGAGATGATGAAAAAATGATTTCTGAAGGAAAAGCTAGCCATGATAATGTGATTACAAAGGCATCTATGCCTGCAAGCATCAATAAAACATTGTAAGACCAATATATGATTTAAAATTTGAAAGATACATTAAACATCTCCTTACAAAAATATACCTCGTATCCGCAATCAATTTACATTGCTTGTACAGCCACCGAATAAATGTAACGCGACACTTCTTTTCATCTTTGAACTCGAATGTCGACTTCAGGCAAACAAAAGTCAACATTCTATTGATCTAACAATATATCAATCTCAGAATCCACATAAAATGAAGGAGCAGTCAACTCTTTACACAAGAATGGCTACCCCATTGAAAATTCAAGCCATAGCACTGAGCCTTGCAATACCATGGCAGAATAATGACAACATTAATGTCCAGAATGTCTGGTTCCACTAAAATAACCCCCCTGCTCCAGATTGTCTTCCTTCTTACAGGTCTCTATTCCTCCTAATGCTGAAAAGGCTGCCAGTCTTCCACCAGATAAACAAGACATCCTTTCCAACCCTAAAGAAGAAAAAAATAGGGACTTCCTTTGAGACTGATCGAGACTGATCAGATACAATCCTCAAAGCCCTCACATCTCTTAAGACAGGTCAACCCCAACCCAACCATCATAGTAATCAAGTCGATTTACGGAAGCCTTTTGAAGCAGTAACGACACGAAAGTCAAACACGTCTTTTGGTACCGATCATCGGACAATCATCAAATTTATCAATCGAAGCGTTGCAATTATCAATACGCACCTGAAATCGACTCGATTAGCTCCCCATAAAAAGGGTCCATCGCCGATCAGAAAAAGACTCAGTCCAAGAAAAAGGGAAACAAAAGAATCACAACCAAGCAAGACAAGCCACAGATGCAGCTGAAACAGTATAGAAATTATCCGGAACGGGATAAGGATCAACCCAAAAATAGTGAGAAATCCGAGACACACCATCGGACAAAACGAAGACTACCCACTAACCCAAAAAAGAAAAAAAGAAGGAAAAACAGAAGCGCAGGCCAGGAACGAGCTCAAGACCGATCCTTTCCTCCGATCACCGACACCCGAATTCACAAAAGTCCCAGATTGAGCTCATACCTCGAAGGAGGAACGAAGAGGGGAAAAGGGTCATCCAAGCCGCTCCCAGTCCGCCGTCCCGCGAGCTCTAATCACCGCGCGGCAGCGGCAGAAGATTCATCCGGACACGACCCGCGACCGCCCCCGGACCGATGAAACAGTGAGGAATCGAGGTGGAGCTTCGAGGGGGGTCGCGCCGCTCCTCGGGGGGAGAGGTGGGGGAGGAGCTGCTCGCGAAGAAGCGCTCGAGCGAAGTCAGTTTCGTAGCAAGCAGAGTCTCTCTCTCTGTGCGAATCACAATGACCGAGAGAGGAGACCGAGATAGGAGAGAGGGAGGAAGGATGGAGGGAGGGAGGGGTAGAAAAGGGAAAGCAGTGTGTCGGGAGGGAAATGACGGAAATGCCCTCTTGCGTCGCCATTTTGACTTCCCCCTCCGGGTCCGCACGCCTCCTCCCCCGTCCGCCATCATTTCACGCATTTTTCTCCGTTTCAGCCCCCAAAAAATAAACAAAATAATAAAATAAATAAAAGAGGAAAGTCAATATTTTGCTCTTCTTCTCCGTTTTCCAATCGTTTACTTTTTCTCTTCCCTTAATTTTCTTTTTTTCTCTCTTTAGGGTTTTGTAGTTTATTCACTAAGAACTAACTCAAATGATCGATCGAGTTGAAGAGACGGCGGGATTTTCGCATCTGAGCAGAAAAAAAAGGTAGGAGTTTCACCAAGTGGACCCCATCCTGAGATCAAATTTGGAGTGAAGCGGAAATGTTGCAAGAGGAGGAGGGAGCAATTTTCTTTAGGAGTAAGCACATTGGATCGCCTGAACTAAGAACCGCTCGAACCAGACAGATTGGTTTGGTTTGGTTCCTAGGATCATCGGTTCGATTCCTAGTTCCTAGTTCCATAAAAATGGAACCGATGATTTTCGATTCGATTCTCGTTTCCAGGAGGGAACCGGACCGATAATTTTTTATTTAAAATAGATTTTTTAAATTTCTTAAAAAATGCAATAAATTCTAAAATAATATTTCTAGTATTTTTTTTAAATATTTTTGGATAAGTGGTCGATCCTATTGAGCCAGACTGAACCATTAGTCAGGTTCAGTTCCCGGTTTCACCTTGGAATCAAACTGGACCGAGAACTGACCACCCCTTATTTTCTGGATAGACATGAGCAATAAATAGTGAGTATGAAGGAAACAAGAATGTACCAACAAGTTGTCGGAAGCACTCCAACCTATTATTGCAAAGAATCTCCAAATAAATGCACCGACGGAATATTTACGCTAAGAGGAATTGTAGATAGTCAATGCGGCCATTTAAGTCCAAAGGGAATGGACATTTTGTTGTACGTCACGAGGACGCGGGCCAATGAGGACTTGTGAAGTCTCATGACAACATTGGCCAACGGGGAAAAAATTCCAATTATCAAACCTAGAAAGAAGCCCCAATTTTTATTTTTTTTGTCAAAGTGCCCTTGGAAAAGTTGAATTTTTTCCACTAACATCCTGTACTTGACAAGTATGGTTAATGGGCCCCCTACGATATATAGTTGGTGAGAAAATTGGCCCGGAGCGAGCATGTGCATTGCACATGCACATTTTGCCCCAATCTCTGGGTCATATTTGCTCGAAAGTAACGTATTGCACAAGAAATTAAGAAAAGAAGCAAACTCGATAATTGGAAGGCAAATAGAGGCCAAGTGAAGGGAGGAAGCTAAGATAAAAGGCGATGTTACATAGGAACTAGCAATGATCTGACGTCCCCTGTTAAATTCAAGTATACAAGACACTATTGCAATAGTCTTTAGATTTGAGCATCGCCACCCACCAATGAAGGTCCAAACTGTTGCTTTAAGCACTTTCAATGATCTCATTGTTTATCGTGACTTTAGCGAGTATATTTCTTATTTCTTCCTTGGAAATTAGAAGTTAACATCTTCGAAGTTAATAGTATTGCAAAATATGTAGAATTTTACATTGGTACACAGTAATAATGCCATGGCTAGTGAAAATCACGCCTTAAAATTATCAACTGGGGTGGAGAATCTGGTCCTTTTTTTTTTTACACTTAAAATTGTCGAACTTCATAACCAAATGACATGTCACATGTAATGAGTACACCTAATCAGGTGTAGATGATGTCGAACCCTCGTCAGTTCTAGGATGATGGCAACATCTTCACCTGCCCTCATCTTTCTACTTGGCCTCTCCTTTTGGGTTTGTTTTCTTCTTGTAATTTGTCTATAAACATCCCTAAGATTCAAGCAGAAATGTGCATGATGCAATACCGGCACCCGTCGCCATTGACCGAAACTATTACAGGGCCTCGTTGGTCCCCACTTGTCGAGCACAAATGGGTCATTTGACAAAAAAGCTAAAGTGCAGAGGACACTTTGCAAAGAGAGGGCCCACTTGGAAGGGGAGGATAGGAATATTTTCCTGGCGAACGACAAGCTACAAAGGAAAAAGGGTCGTTTATTTAATAAGGTGCCATCACAAATTAATTTGTGAATTTCTTGGTGATTGTGTTTGATTTTCTTTTATGCTCTTGATCATCAATCGGCTAAGCATCCATGGTGGCAGCCCAGCGCCCGACCTCTATCACCTTAAGAGCTACAGAGTGTGCGGTCACTTGGGAAAATTATGTAATTAGTTTTAAATCTGTTGTATAAATATCAAGTCAATCATAAATTTTCTTATTTTACCAATTTAGTAATAAGTGTTTGTGTAAATTTTCAATGTCATTACAATCGATCCTCATTGAAATTTGCCAATCGTCTTATATGACACACTGCCACATTAGTGATTTTCAGTGAAAATTAATTAAATAACTATATTGAAATATTACGGAAAGACTTATGACTCAATTGATGAAATCCAAAAATTTAGGATTGAAATGGCATCCGTACAATAAGTTTCAGAATTCAATCGATAAATTTGAAAGTTTCAGACTAATTTGACATCAATAAATTGGTTTAAAACGAATTGGATAATTTCCAAGCAAATGAACCACAATTGCCCATTTGGGGATTGAACCACAATTATCCAACTTAGGTTCCAACGATTGCGGGTTTGATCCTGACTTAAGAACTCAAAATTAATCAGGAATCATACTGATGGGTTGCTATGCTACTTTCTCTCCAAATTATCAGATATCACGATCTTGCCATTGGATTATTAAAAGAAAAAAAAAGTTGAACCACGATTATGATAATTTTCTCCATTATTTAATTTAGAGCGAAATCTAGAATTCAAAATCCTTAGACACTGACGTAAACGTCTTTTTTGCTTGGGACTTTTTTTCCGTGGAAAATGAAATTGTGGGCCTCGAAGTTTAGTCAAATTAAGTACATATATCTTTACTTTACAAATTTTGCGACATTAAATGCTCCATAATATAAGCATCCATTGAACTGACCTTTTAGCTCCACCACTAAGAATATTTGTTAAATTTTTAATTTTTAACTTCGTGGCCACTCTATTATCTAGGACTTGATTTTTATTTCATGGTTAATTATGACCTATCATGACTAGGTTTGACAATTAAACCCTTAAAAATCTCGAGAAAATGTAGGAATTGAGCTTACGTCATTTTAAAATTGGCAAGCACTAGTGTGTTTTTCTCGTATAAAAGTCCCGAATTATAAGTTTCATTTATTTCACGGAAAATAAATTTTGAAAAATATTTTTCTAAAAGTAATTATTTTACATTATTTGAAATAATTAGTCAACTTTTTTATTATCGATAGTAATTTATATTTAAATATTTTATGATAACGAAAATATTTTTTTATCTATTTTGTAAACGATATAAATAATCATTTTTAGAATAATATTTTTCAAATCATTTATTTTTAGTGAAATAAACGCACCCTTATAATTAGATTATAATTTTGCTTTCGACTCTCCAATTTAATATTTTATTTATATTCTTCCTCATTTAATATTCATCTCATCATTGTTCATGGCCCCATCGGAGAAATAATAAAACAAGGACATCATTTTCGATCATTCGCGAGAAGATCCAATCATTCCACGGAGGAGAATGGAATGATTCCATTTCCAGAGGGCATCAATGTCAGATGCCACCAGCCGAAGCAAAGAATTAGGTTTTTGCAGATTATTTATTTATTTTCTTTTTTAGTTGTTTTAGAAAGCTACAATTATAAAAATATTCCTTTGGATGCTATAAGGATCAAAAAATACGTGGAGGGCGATAGAAGAGCAATCATTATCGTTTAAATTACTTTCTTGTACTTTAAAGATGGAAAAGAAATTATTTTCTCAAACATATTGAATGGATGATGCATGTATGGATTGATTATCCAAACTTCTTTTTAATTCTCACTTGTCCTTGTTTTAATATAAGCTTGAACCCAAAAAAGGTTCACGGGGGAAGCTTTGCTATGATTAGGGTATCTCTGAATTAACTTTTATTTTTTCATTTTTTGCTTAATAAAAATATCGCAAATCATGCATTTTTATTTTTTTAAAATTTGAAATATGTAAAATTTTTGCGAAATATAAATATTGACTCACGAATTCACTTATAATATTTTCATGAGTTTTTGAAATTTTAATATTCTAAATTTTGGTGGGACTTTTTTCTTTAGATTAAATTAAAACGAACAAGCTCTCACTCGATTGTCTCTATGCCAATTATGCAATGTGGCAACCTAAGCGCTCCCTCTCTTTTCGAGATGAGAATGGGTCATGTTTGACCCATACATTGCCGAGTGGAGCCTAGCATGGCTCATACCAGGCGCGCTTATTTCACGCTCAATATCTTATCCAATGAATGATATATGTTTTCATAATACATTGTGCTTGACCCTTATTTTTAAGATGACTAAGGGTGCACTTATAAGAATGAACAAAAGAAAAATATTTCCGTCGCCCACAAAAATGTTCAGATATAAATTATTTTTCATGATGAAAACAATTTTATTGATTAATTATTAAGAATAACATAGGCAATTATATTTGTGAAAATATATTTTAAATTATCTTCTTCTTTTTGAAACATTCAGAATTTTGTTCGGGGGTAAGCCGAGTGCATTACTCCAGCACGCTTTCCATTTCGCTCTGTACTCGTCTTTCTGCCTCGCTTCGGTGGTTTTTGCGCACCAGCATTCGATGATATATACTGCAAAATCTAGGGTAGCGTATTTTGACCCAAAAAAAAAAAAATCTAGGGTAGCGTACCGTACAGTTTCTAAACTTTTCTTTAAAAACAAGTTTGAGTGGTGTATTAAAACTAATTTCAACGTAGGGAAAAGAGCACGATGGCGACCGAAGTACATTTTTATTAAACATTGAGTGGACATCTAAAATTCCTATCTACCTCTACGAAAAGTAATCTACTTAAATAGTGCATGCGTGCAAAGAAAGTAGTCCAATGTGGATTTAGAGCTTTATGACCCGGCCGGGTTGGATTATGTATGAGGATGGATTCATATCCAAAGTGTTCGTTTGATACCACAACCTCTAGAGTATCGCAATCCAATTTATAAAAAAAAGGTCATGGTCCTAAGGGTACAATACATATGGTTTTTGGCTTTGCCAATGTCACAACTAAACGGGCTCAACAAGACCATTTTGAGCGCGTTTTGGGAGAACATCCGGTAGCTAAATGGTTTTGTTTGAAATGTAAGTAGTGTTTGGTAAATATTCAAACTTTGCAAAGAACTTTATCTAAAAGTTTTAGAATGGGCCCCTTTCCCACATATGTATAAATGGACTATGACAATAAAAGAATGGATGAACTAAGGCAACCCTCGACAGCAATGGGAAGGTTGAAAGATTCGGCGATGGCCTGTAGTCAAGGTTGCACATCCCTAGGCTGGGCGTCATGCAACCTTAGGGGAAGTAGATATGGAGATAGAGGCTCAAGCGAGCAAGATCTAAGACTAAAGGCTAGCATCAACCTCGACAAGCATCGACCACAGAGACTCAATAGGGTGACCCTCAAGGTCAACCTCAATGAGCTTCCACTAGGGGACAAGGCAAGCCAGATTTGAGACCGCTAAGAGAGACGATGAGGGCTAGATTGGAACACAAAAAATGTTAGTTTGGATAGAGTTGGAAGAAAAAAATCATTTACTCGGAAAGTGGCATTGGGATAAGTGGCTTTGCAAATGCTAAGTTTAGCTCAAAGGTCCCTAGGAATATTGAACCAAACACCTCAATTTTCTCCCAAAGACCTATGAGATCCAAAGTCCTTTGAAATGCGGAACCAAATACACCATTTGTGTACTGGTCGGGGTGTAATGAAATTTTCTTTTCAATAGTATGATTCATCATAATTTCATAAATCTATGTGGAGGAATTCATAAATTGCTTTCCAACTACAAGTGAACTCGAACGCATTTTTAATAGTAATTACGTAAGAAGATTTAAACAGTACCTAAGTAGAAGAAGAGGCAACAAACAAAGCAGCTATAGAAAAGTCCAACACATGTTCGAAAGATCATCAAGGAGAATGAGAAAATAGCTTTCAACCGAACAACTTGGCTTTCGAGCTTATGCATGTCCTAATTAGTTTGATCAATAATTATGAACTCAGAGAAGGTTGTCAAAGGTTTTACAAATTTCACGGTGTGTTTCCTTTACGAATAACTCAATATTTAAAAAAACATTTTTGAAAAAATATTTAATTATATCACTCACAAAATGAATGAACGAAAAATAACATCATTATATTACAAAATAATTAGGCTGAATTGTTATTAATAATGAAAGAATTCTTCATTATTTAATTTTTTTAAGTGATATAACCGATCATTTTTCAAAAAATATTTTCTAAATTTTAAGTTTTTTTATGAAACAAATGCACCCTTAACG
The DNA here is from genome assembly GCA_014858505.1 of Corymbia citriodora subsp. variegata. Taxonomy (NCBI): domain Eukaryota; kingdom Viridiplantae; phylum Streptophyta; class Magnoliopsida; order Myrtales; family Myrtaceae; genus Corymbia; species Corymbia citriodora. The sequence goes on from CM026412.1 coordinate 16,981,202, forward strand.
TTATTGATCTACTTTCAAGGTCAAAACTAGTGAGAGTCCAAGAAGCATTTACCTGAAAATCAAGAATAAAGCTTATCAAGTAATTGCAATTGTGAACTCAAGTTATATCATAAAAGTGCATCAAAAGTACTAAACTTTGTGGGTGGAATCATCGCATTTTTCACCTTTTTCATAAAGTGCAATTAAATCAATTTTTTATTAACATTATCTCAAATTGCCTATATATCACTCTAATTGAAATGTTTAGAATTTGATTGCACTTTCAAGTGAGAGATTAGAAAATGTTTGAACTCATTGAAAGATCGAGGACTCAATTGCACTTCATACATAATATTTAGGACTTTTGGTGAAACTATCCCATAGTTTATGTCAAGGAAAAGTGTCAGAAAAGTTTTAAATTTATTGCATTTATTCCAATTTAATCATAAAAATTTTAATAGTGTTAATTTAATCATAAACATTTTGACTTGATGCCTATTTAGTTTTAAACATTTTAATGATACCAATTTAATCATAAACATTTTGAACTAGTGTCAATTTAGTTTTAAATCTTTTAAATTAGTGTCAATTTAGTCATAAATTTTTTGAATTAGTGTCAATTTAGTCTCCCACCTTTTGAACTAATGTCGATTAAATTATTTTGACTAATTTTGGCTAATTCTTCTGACATGAACGTCGATTGGCTTTTATAACACTAGTGGTGCTGGCATGAACAATTTTTAATGATATTTTAATTTTTAATTTTTTAGTAATTTTTTTTTTATAGATTTTTCTGATTTTTTTCTTTCTCTTTTTTTTTCCCTTTTTGTTTCTTTTTTCCTCTCTCCTTCCTTTCTTCTTCCTCTAGGCAGTGACCCTTGCTAAGGCCAAGATGACCTCGAAGAGCGTCGCCTTTGCTCGGGCAACACTTGGCAAGGCCACCTTGGCCTGGGCAAGGGCTAACCTCACCGGATTTGGCAAGGAGAGCTCTTGTCGGGGTTGCCCTCACCAAGCCAACCCACCAGATCTTAGCCATGGCTAGTCATCGCTTAAAGGAAGAAGAAATGATGGAAAGAGAGAAAAGAAAGAAAAAATCATAAAACATACTAAAAAATCAAAAAAATATTAAAAATAGTCAACATCAACATCAGTAGTGGCATGTAAATCGCATCAGGAAATCCAACCAAAATTAGATAGAATGATTAAATTGTCACCAAGTCAAAAATTTTAGGACTAAATCGATACAAATACAATAGGTTTAGAAGAAAAAATCATAAAAAATCGAAAAATTATTAAAAATGGTCAACATTAGCATCAATAGTGGCATGTTAGCCACATCAACAAATCCGGCCAAAATTAGATGGAATGACTGAATTAGCATTAAGTCAAAAAGTTTAGGACTAAATATGCACCATTAAAATATATAGGACTAAATTGGTACAAATGCAATATGTTTAGGACTTTTCCGACACTTTTTCCCATTTATCTCAATTTAGTAAGATGTCTCGGCCGTGCCCAAATATAATCAATGATATATGACACCCCGTGGCTCTATTGAGTATTCTTTGAGATGCAACAAACGTCCCTATAGGGCGCGATTAGTCCGCTTGTTGGCATGAATCAATTTCGAGTGCCCTTCTATCCTTCTCCAATTGATTTGACTATTTCCTACGTTAAATATGGACCTAAGTAGTGCTTCGAAAGGTGGAAAAGGCAATGTCGGGTTTGGCCACGACATGCACGCGATCGCTCTTGCGGCCTTTCCTTCCGATTCACATCTGTGACCTTATTGTTATGGTTAACATAAGAATGTTGGGGGGCAATTTTTGTGAGTTCGAGGGCGTATATAACATATAAAATACAAAACAAGAATAGTGGGCCAAACCCTAGTTGGGCTTGACAGAGTTAAGTGTCTACTCAAAGCCCATTTCCCCTTTCACCCGGCCCAAGTCCATTGAAGCCCTCCTTCCCCCTCCTTAGCGGGAAAAATCACACCTTTTTGGCGCGCAAAACCAGTGCTCGCTCGCTCGCCAATTGCCGTAGCCCCTCCCTCCCTCTCTCTCTCTAGCTTCTCTGTCTGGTTCTGAGACGACGAAGAGAAGATGATGTTCTCGAGCAGCCAGTTCGACGGCTTCGTGCCTTCCCAGTCGACTCAGTCCGCCGATTCCGCTTCTCCCAACCCCTCCAAGGTACGGTTTCTCGCCTGCGTCCATTCGCTTGATGGGTCTAGATGGCAGAGACCCATCTCCCTCTTTCAGCTCCTCGCCGTTGGTTTCTCTGATCTAGAACGAGATCGTCGGGTTTTGATTCCTGGGCATTTGTGGGTTGCAGAGCTGGGGGACGCAGGGGCTGGTGCCGGTCACGGTGAAGCAGTTGAGCGAAGCCCACCAATCGGGGGACGAGAAATCGAACTTCTCCATCGACGGCGTCGATGTCACCAACGTGAGTGGGGGGGCTTCCTCGTGTCAAAAATGTCTTTACTTTCGTGCTCGAGGAATTGCATTTGTTGGAAAGTTTGCTGGGTGGATGATGTTTCTGTTCTGTACGGAGTGACATTGCGGTTTCCGGGTTTGTATCAGGTCACGCTGGTCGGGATGATGTCTGAGAAAACCACGAGAGTGACGGATGTGAGCTTCGCGTTGGATGACGGGACTGGACGAGTCGAATGCAGGAGATGGTATGGTGGTCTTCTCTTTGACTGTAATACTGCTAGCTGGGGCATTTCATTAGCACTCACTACCTGTATGGGCTTTTTCCCTTCGTTAAGCAACTTAGAGTTTTATTCCGAGGCATTGAGGGAGAGGCGATTCTATTGGTTGGTACTTGTGTAATGGTAGATGAGGTCTTGTCCCTTTTCTTTTATTAGTTAATGGGTTGCGCCAAGTAATTTATATCTTTTGTGCTGGACAGGGTGAATGAAAGTTCAGACACCAAGGAAATGGAAGAAATTCAGTGAGTATTGATCCATGTTTTATTCTTTATATGGTTGCTTTTGCACTTGTCGAAATTATGATTGCACTGTAATTTGTAATGCTTGTTGGTAAACCAGGCCACGAGGTTCTACAACCTAAGAGAGTTCATTGATTTTTTTTCCATCTTTTGCTAGTGATGGTCTATATGTCCGTCTTGTTGGGCATTTAAGAAGTTCTCAGGGGAAAAAGCAACTTGTGGCCTTTGCTGTTAGGTATGTTGCGTTCTTTACTTCTTATGCATCCAAAATATTCTTGCTTAGCTCTTCATATTGGTGTGTGCACTAGTGCAAAAACGAGTTGGAGTTTGAAGATCTCTCTCTCTCTCTCTCTCTCTCTCTCTCTCTCTCTCTCTCTCATACTGCTCTCTTATACTGCATCATCCATAACTACTGGTTATTATGGATTTATGAGAAGATTTAGCATAGTAAACTTTTCATAAATGAGTTATTACAACCACCCCTATGGTAGTATATTAAATCCTGTGGAGAAATTTCTCATTGTCGATTCACAAATTATACCTCTCCTAGTGGAGGATATGAACCAAAATTTGACATGATATACACATACTAAATAAAAACAGATAAAAACACTGGTTTACATCTGTGAAAGAGCTTTATGCTTGTGTATGTTATAGCAAACATGAACTCAATGAAGAATAAGCACCTCTATGGGTGCTACTGATGTGTCACACAAGATCCTTTGGAGAAATATTGCAGATTCCTTGGGGTATGAGAGCCTTTAATAAGGTTAATACATCTCGTAATTGATGGTGTGAAAGAGCTTTATGCTCTCAATTATGTATGTTATAACAGACTTGAACACAACAAAGAATAAGTACCTTTATAGGTGCTACTGGTGTTGCGGCATAAGATCCTTCCAATAAATATTGCAGTTTCCTTGGGGTATAACCTTTTAAATTTGCTTGATACATCTCGTAATTGATGGCGATCATTCTTGTCCATTATGGCCACTTACCTGAGATTATGAGAAGTCGTTTGTGCATTATTGGTCTTATGTTGTAAATCAAGTGTCTCATTGCATGGAAAAATAATGAAATGTGAAAAGTCAAGAATGGATTATGTTACGTGCCACTTCTTGGCTTGGATTAACTTAATTTTGTTATCTTTTCTTTACACTCTTTAACTTTATCGTCGTTCAAACTAATTTGTTGTGGTTTTGCAGGCCTGTGACCAACTTCGATGAAGTTACGTTCCACTTTGTTGATTGTATACACCAGCATCTACAGCAATGCAGAGTAAAGGTACTGCTTAAATTTTTATAACTTGTGCTCTTATTGTTACACGTCATCATTGACTAAGAAGTTACATGATGCAACATGCTGGTTATTATGAAAATTTATGGTTAATACACATAGCCACTTGCACTGGAGTTGCAGGGTGATGCCAATGCTCCTTCCCAAGTGGCAGATTTTACCACAAGCACTCCGATGAGTAACAAATCAAGTGGATCTCTGGTAGCTCCCACAAGTGAAGTATGTGAAACATGAGAACTTGTTTTGGTTTTTGAAGTTTGTGACTGTTTACTTGGGTATTAGATTGAAAATACATCAAAGTATATTATCTCATGAGATTGTATTATTCCTCATAGATATCTGGACAATTCTCTGGCGATGGACTCAAGGGCTGTGACCAGAAGGTCCTTGAATTTCTACAACAAAACTAGTAAGATAAATCTCCGAAATCTTTTATCTCCTTAAGTTTTCCCCATCTATCTATAAGGCCAATACCGATTTATAGGCACTAGAGATACCAATTATTCTTCATTATAAGTGGCTGCTTGGCTTTGGAGAATTTTGCAGACAAGTGGTGCTTCCCAGTGGATCAATTTTAGCATTTTGATATATATATATAATTTTACTTCAATGGAATGCAACAAAACTGAAGCTGTTCCTTGGGGTTAAATGGCAATATTGATCCTTGATTCAGTTTTAGCTTACTGAACCTTTTTCATTCGCTGATTTCTGTAGTGCACAAGAAAAGGGCGTCCACAGAGATGAAATCGCACAACAACTGAAAATTTCTGTCAATAAGATCATGTAATCTCTCTCTCTTTCTCTCTCTCTCTCTCTCTCTCTCTCTCTCTCTCTCTCAGAGCATGCGCGCAATCACGCGTCACACCAGACCCTCGCTTACTAACTACATACCTGTGCACGGTTTTCCCCTTCTTTTTTAATGTTTTTTTGTCAACAGGGAATCAATCAGGACTCTTGAAGAGGAAGGTCTGATATATTCAACTATCGACGAGTATCACTATAAATCAACTACGGATGCTTAAATGGGGAGCAAGTTGCTAATTCTGTTTTAATCATGGGTACCATCGTGTGTTCTTACTTTGCATTACTTCCCTCTTCCCTGTACAAAAAGAAAGACAATCTTGAGGATGATTGGGTATGGAGCTCTTTCTTTTGTTGGCTTGTACTCTGCGTTATTATTGACTCATGAAATTTAATTTAGCACTGAACTTTCCGCTGTCATGGGGGCCCATTAATTCATTTCTGCATTCGGTAGTGTTATGAAATGAAACCGACACGTTTTTCCTGTCGAAGGCTCATGTCATGTAAATAGATGGTTCAAGTTAGCATTTAACCCGATGGAGTTCAGAGGAATGAATCTAGAATGAATTACTGTATACTTGCAACGCCTCTGTGTTTTCAGACGGCCTATGATGGGATAAATGCTGGACGAAGAAACCTGGATCTTCTCCTTTTTCCTCAACCGAATTGCTTGAAATCTTGTTTTAGCGATCTTGGTCAATCTAGTCTCTGCTTCAATCGCTTGCCTGTGTACTGCAAAATGAATGCTTCTCATGTATATTGTTTCCTCATAGGTTTTGAAGATGGCAATCCTACATTAGGAGCATGTGTAAAGACATGTGGATGGTTCGGGGATTGCCTATTTAAAGATAATCATGACATGAACGCGTTAGACACCTATATGGAAAAAAAGTACATAGTAGCCTCTCGTTTGTTGGTCTATAATGGATCCATGACATGTTGAAAGGACAATCTAATTGCTAGTAGTTTGGTATTGATTTCACTACATGTGTTGACAAGTTTCTAAATGTGCACATGAACGTTGTGGATCTATACAATTCATTTGGGATAATAGAACGGGAGACGTGCGAATTGCAATTTACTCTTAGATATTATTCACGATTGATGTGACATCTTGTACCGGCAGTCAATAATGCGGATTTTTTCAAAGAGTAGTTAGCTCGATACTCATCTATTTTATGTACACGCAAAACATAGGTATATGTTAGTCAAGATTAGTATAGGTACTCAAGACACTATAGGTCCTACAGATTTGTCTCATTGTCTAATTGCTATTAGTTTGGTATTGATTTCGCAACATTGTGTTGACAAGTTTCTAAATGCTCTCATAAACGCCGTGGCTTTGTACAAATCATTTGGGATAATAGAACGAAGGACATGTGAAATGCAACTTATTCTTAGGTATCATTCACAATTGATTCGACATATTTTGTGCAAGCGGTTAGTAATGTGGATTATTTCAAAGAGTAGTTAGCTTGATACTTATTTATTCTATGTGCACGCAAAACATAGTAGTCAAGATTAGTATAGGTACTTAAGACACTACAGGTCCTACAGATTTGTCTCATTGTCTAATTGCTATTAGTTTGGTATTGATTTCGTTACATTGTGTTCACAAGTTTCTAAATGTGCTCATGAACACCGTGGCACTGTACAAATCATTCGGGATAATAGAACGAAGGACGTGCGAAGTGCAACTTACTCTTAGGTATCATTCATGACCGATTCAATATCTTGTGTGGGTGGTCAGTAATGCGAATTATTTCAAAGAGTAGTTAGCTCGATACTTGTCTATTCTATGTGCACGCAAAACATAGTAGTCAAGATCAATATGGGTACTCAAGAGACTACAGGTCCTATAGATTTGTCTCGTTATCTAATTGCTATTAGTTTGGTATTGATTTCATTACATTGTGTTGACAAGTTTCTAAACACGCTCATGAATGTCGTGGATTTGTATAAATCATTTGGGATAGTAGAATGAATGACGTGAGAAGTGCAACTTACTCTTAGGTATTGTTCACGATTGATTCAACATATCCTGTGCAGGTGGTCAATAATGCTGATTTTTCAAAGAGTAGTTAGCTCGATACTTATGTGTTCTACGTGTACGCAAAACATAGGTATATATTAGTCAAGATCAGTATAGGTACTCAAGACACTACAAATCCTACAAATTTGTCTCATTGTATCTTATAAATGATCAGCAGAGGCTATTTTGGTTTGAATCATTTGGATTTCTGCTAATGCAAAGATCTTTCTTGTATCGTTTGAGTTATCATGGTCAGATTTTGGGGGAGGGAATGGAGTGGTGATTGAGAAAGAAAAATTGCGAATTCATTATATCTTTGAATTATGCATCTCGAAGCAATATTTTTTGCACCAAATGAATAGTAATGAAGGAAAGTAGGAAATTCAGAGTGAAGAACTAGCTATGTACTCCCCCGTTCGCAGTTCAGGGTTCCGAGTTTTGCAGCGCTAGACTAGTTCACGCATTCATGTTAGGTCGGTTCGGCTCATTTCCTCTTAGTAAATCCTTGTGCTTATAGTTCCCAACTTGCGGAGGTAGAAACTGGCTGGGATTTTGATTAGCGTTGCCATAGAGTTTTAGGTTCTGAGTCGCAATTATAATGAGTCTCCTCAAATTTTCGAATGGTGTGTTGGGTTTAAATGGATTCGGGATATGCTAGTTTCTTGTTGGAATGGGTCTATAAATTCAACCGTCCCAAAACCATCTTACTTGAGGCAGAAGGTAATATCTTTAGGGGTGAGCATATTGGACCGATTGAACCAGAAATCACCCGAATCAAACTAGATTAGCTGGTTTTGGGTGATTCCCGAGAGTATTGGACTGTTCTCTCGAACCAAACCAGACTATTTATATTTTTATAATTTTTTTTATTTCTGAAAAATAGCAACAAACCCTAAAATAGCAATAAATCTCTTTTTTGTGGGGGTTACCTTGAGAATGTTGAAATCTGAAGATAGAATTACAAAGTAACTAATTCCATTGGACCGGAACAGACTGATTAGATCTTTGGTCCCAGAACCCAGTCCAATTCCCGATTCCTAAGTGGGAGCGATTATCCCTAACCATCTTATTGTCGAGTCCTAAGCATTTTGGAGCAATATCTCGCCTTACCATCTCCCGAGGGCACAACTTCGTTGTTGTCCGTTCCTTAATCGACCAGCTTAACCTGCATTGACGATCCCGATTTCACAACAGTCAAATTATTAGCCAAGGGGAGCGAGGGACGTACACTTCCCATGTGCAGGCAGACAGGAAACAACTTTCTTCCTTTTCTATCGGATCGATCGCGAGGACCCCGACAGTAAATGCTGGGTAGTTAAAAATGCTTTTATCTCACTCTCTCTCTCTCTCTCTCTCTCTCTCTCTCTCTCAGTGAAGACATAATGAGCCCGTGTGGACATCCGGCCCTTAGGGCACGAGCGTAGGACTCCGGTTTGACTATAGTGCAGCTAGGGCGTGGAGTTTCTACCGAGTTCTTTAGGGCCGTACGAATCGGGCGACAGAGAAAACTCAAACGTGTTTCGTGCAGCCGCACGAAAACGATAGTAAAACGTTGACGTTGCACTGTCTCTGCTCACTTTTCCCGCTTTTGGATCCGGGGGGAAAGAGAAGAGAAGGAAAGTCTTTCCTAAAATTGCCGTCTCTTGCGTCCACATTGGCCCGTCTTGAACGTTAGCTCGCTCACGTTTTTTGAGGTACGGATCTTGAATGAAGGCCGGGAAACAGTGGAAAGGAAGATGATAATGGCACGAACAGTCGCATCAGACTAGCTTCTGCTTTAGCTGACGACAGATCGTTGCCTTGTTCGTTCATAATTTTGGGACAACTTGGGAGCAGCGAAAGGACATGTATTTTCCCATGAACTCTGCTGCTTGGTGCAAAAAGCAAGCGGCCCCACCAGTGGAAGGAATCACCGAAACGAAGCGAGCTCGTCCGGAAGAGTTCTCACGCTAATATCGACAGTTAGCAGGCGGTGTTTTCTGGGTTACGGCGATCTAAGGGAGGTGGTGGCGGCGGCCATCGGACCCGTTAATCGCGAACCATTTCAGTTTTTGTGTTATGGCACTTTGCATGGGGCTTATGACGAAGTAATGTTATACAATCGGCCTCTTGGTGAACCTTGCATACAATGGGCTCGGAAAGTCTCAAACGTCCTCCTAGAGAGTTGCTCCGCTAGAACATCCATCGGTCTATGATTTGGTCTTTGAATCACACGTTTCATCCAGTTCCCGACTTGCATTGCTCTCGAGTTGGCCCTTCTACTCGACAAAGTAGTATTCCACTCGCACAGTGGGTGTATAGGCTAGTTCCTATATTTTCTTCCAACCACGTGTTTGATTGATTGCTTAAAAACATAGACATTATTCACTTTTAATTTTATTTAATTGGCATGTGAATGATACCCATAATTCATGAATGTGCTGATCAGAGGCATTCATCCAAGTAGGAATGGAGGATAACACAGCCTGTATAGAGGACTCCTCAATCGTGCCAGTGAAAAAATACTTGTTTTTTACATGCATATGGTGTTACTATAGACGTGTTGCACACGTTAGCATATATAAAACCAAGACGACTCAAATAATAGGGGTGAGCATTTCCATAATAGGTTTTAGGTTCCATAGATTTCAGTTCCACTTGGAACCTAAAACCTACCCTATTGAGACCATGCCCATGTCTACCCTAAAATAGGGTTAATTCTAAAGATGATTGGTTCGTTAAAAATGTGGACATTACCTACTTTTAATTTAATTTAGATGGCATGTGGGTGATATCCATAACTTATAAATACGCTAATAAGAGGCATTCATCCAAGTAGGAATGGAGGATAACATAGCCCATATAGAGGACTTCTTAATAGTGTCGATGAAAACTTAACATACTTGTTTTTTACATGCATATGTTGTTACTATAAACATGTTGCACATGTTAGCATATATAAAACTGAGACGACACAAATAATTAGGGTGAGTAGTTCCATGATAAGTTCTAGGTTCTATAGGTTCCGGTTCTACTTGGAATCTAAAACCTACCCTATTAAGACTGTGCCCTTATGTACCTTGAAACGATCAGTTCTAGAGTTGATTGGTTCTTAGTCGGGTCCTGTCCCACCTAAGAACTAGGAACCGAATTAGGAGGACCGGTTCCTTGTTTTTGGAATCGAGAACTAGACGGGACTGATTGGTCTAATCTAAGGATTAGATATTTCGTTTCCTAGGCGGTCCAATTGAATTGGTGAATTCACATATCTTATCTGAAAGTTTTGAATTAATTGAATTGTCAATCCATGCCGCAATTTGAAATTGACTATTCATCCAAGATTTGCGAAGAAAACCAATATATGATGAGACTATGATTGTGGGGGCACACTTGAATGTCCAATTCCCCCTAGGAACCAAGAACCAAACAGTCCGAACATCGATTCCATTTTTAGAACTCGAGAACCATAGTGACACTCTTAGGAATTTGACTTAACCAGCTAGTTTGGTTCTGTCCGAGTAGTTCTTAGTTCAAGCGGTACGTTTTCCATGCCCCTAACTAGAATCAATAAACTAGACCAAAAATCACCGGTTCCAATCTTATGGAATCAGGAATCAAACTAGTGCCCTCTAAAACTGCCAAAAACTAGTCGGTTTAGTCCAATTCGGGCGGTTCTATATGCTATATGCTGACTCCTAATGAGTTCCAAGGTCTACTAGAAAATCTATCAAATCTTTTTTTCTTTTTTGGTTTTCCATTTCATTTTTAGTTAAGGAAAGTCAAGGTTAAAATAGCGACAAACTCTCATCCACCAGTAGCAACAATCCACAATCCACAGAAAAAAGCCTCCACAAAAATCACCGGCGACTTCATTGTACAGTCAAAGGCCCTAATCAGCTCCGAATCTAAGACTTGGCCCGAATGACCTTTTCTGCTCCAGCTTAGGAAACTTTTAGCAGTCACTTTCTGCTACCAAACCCAAAAAAAATTGGCAGAATATACGTCAAGATCTTCTTGCTCCATAACTCCATCAGCTCTTGAAGCGACATCAGGAGAAAAGGTATCACTTGAAGTGTGATAAACCATAGTAACTGCAGAATATACATAGAGATCTTCTTGCATGCACGCGGCAAGGGGAAACAAGAAGGCTTATACCGAGAAGATTATCGCAATTTTAATCTTGGAAGTTTACATTTTATAAAGAAAACCCGAAATTGCAATGAAAAGAAAATGGAAGTTATAGAAAGGAATAGCTGGCATCCATTTTGGTTAAGTTAACAGCCTTGGGAAACGAGAATCCAATCTTGTATTACCGCAATTGATTAGGATGGGTGAAGAATGCTTGACCGATTTGGCAGTTTCCACTTGAAACACAGAGCTACAGAGCCTGCAAACGCTTTTTTGATGTTTTACGATATGGACAGGCCATGACCTGGATTACAATCAATGGGAGGTTACGGTTCACGAAAAGTGTGTTATCTTTGATTCTGATTTGGTTTGGTTTGATTTGATTCTTACCCCGAAATCGCATGAAAAAGTGTTAAAAAAGTCATAGATCTATTGTATTAGATAATTTAGTCCTAAACTTTTCATTATGACAATTTAGTTCAGATATTGTTGACGTCGATATTAACTAGCCTACATAGCACCATCAGTACTAAATGGATAATTTTTAATAATATTTAAATATTTTGTTGATTTTTAATTTTTAATTTTTTTGCCTTTCTTCTTTCTTTTGCCGGTGACCGACTGTCAGCCATAGGTGAGCTGGCCTCACCTAGGTCACCTACCCTCACCCTCCATAGGTGAGACTCGATAGAAGAGGGGACCCCCAATGAGGGCTCCTCTCGCCAGATCTGGTGAGTTTAGCTTCATCGAGTGTCGCCTTTGCCTAGCGAGGGTTGGCCTTGCCTAAGCCAGTGGCAAGGCTAACCATCGCCTATGGCAAGCCACAGTGACCTTTGCCTTGCCTTGGCCAATGGTCGATTGCCGACAAAAGGAAGAAGAAAGGCAAAACAAGAGAAAAGGATAGACTAAAGATAATAAAAAGACTTTAAAATATTAAAAGATTATTAACAATCACCCTATGTCAGCACCTGTGGTACCACATGGGCTAGTCAGTATCCACATCAATAATATCTTGTTAAAATTAATCAAAATGACTGAATTAGCACTAAGTCAAAAAAATTATGATTAAATTAGTACAATTAAAAGGTTTGCGACTAAATTAATACCAACGCAAAGTTTATGACCTTTTTGATAATTTTCTCTGGAACTACATATTACCGGTTTCAAAAAATTTAGAGCCGAGAGTCTCGTGGGAATCCGAAACAGGACCGATTTTCACTATCATTTCAATATGTTCCCCAAATCTATCTTGGATCCATGTTGACTTTTCCTCGAATAATGCTTACGATAAATGCGTTCGCTGATACATGAACTTTGGGATGCCTTATTTTTGAGGTTGTCTCGTCTTCATTGACTTATTCGCCTGTGGTGTCTTAGGTAATGTGAGGACCTGCATAATTGCACGCGTAACATCAAAGGGAGGAAGAAGAAACCCCTTCATACGTTCGGCTGCCTAAATATGACTTGACAGTCTCGTCTTATATGCATGACAGAGGAAGAGAAATTGCCGTCCACGTGACCCGGTTGTCACGTAACCTAGACCTTAATCATTGGTCGCACCGTTTGTAAATTCAACACAGTTTTCATGCCTAGGAATTTTCCTGACCGGTTGATGATGACAAGCGTGTGGAAAATTTTGTGTAGCTTTTGAACATGCAGCATGAATCTACGGTTTTTCCGGGATGATATTGTCTCCCCATAGCTGGAATCTAACGTGAGTCTGAAATGCCGTATTGGGTATAAGTGACGTAGGCCGGGAAGAAATCTCCATTACAGAGTTCTTTGCTTCGGCCAGTAGAATAAGTAGATACGAAACCGTGTCTTCATGTAATAACTTGAAAATCCCGCATGGTACTAGAAGAAGGGGTTTTGAGTTTAAATTTTTTATATTGAACTGTGTTTTCATATAACAACTTAAACTTTTAGAACAGTTGACGGTAGTTCTACAAAATTTCACTGCAACATAGGGGAAATAGACATTTCTCCCTTGATAACAAGAATCGACCTTCCTTTCTGACAACATAGTACGTTCGTCCCCAAATTCGTCTCTACTTTGCTTTCTCCTCCTCCTCCTCATCTTCTTCCTCTAAACTTCTTCTCAAAGGCATACTTACTATTCGACGCGATGCACATGCGGTCGGGTAGGGGCCATTTGGAATAACAAACTTTCAAATGCCCCCTGAAGCGGAAGTGACCTTTGGCCATCATATTTTTCTGGGTAGCTAGCGAACTTTCCCTCGCTTCTAGAGAAGTATTGAAGTTTAAGTGTGGAAAGAAAGATCCAGCAGGAAGGGTAGGCGACTTCCGTATGAACAAATATTTAATAAAACCCTAACTTTACATTAGATTATATTTCCTACGTATGATTCTGGTTGGTCCAAGAAGGATAAAAATATTGCGTATCTTCTTGGTTTTTACTACGAGGGAACAGAGCACAGATTCCTCCCCACATGAAAATATTACTTAAAAATAGGGGAGGTCCTCCCACTCCACTCCTTTGGGGGCAGCATGGGCAAAGATTAATCAATTGGCAACATGCTCCAATACCATGGTTTGTTCTAAGACAAAGCCCTTTCACGTGTAAGTCGGATCGAGCAAAACCCGAATGTCGTAACATGTGAAAATGCCCGACTCAAAAAACCTTAACGACATAACATGTAAATCCCGTAAGCAAGTGATGTGGAATGCAAGATGCTTTAACACACTCCCTTTCGCCTGTAAATGAGATCGGGTACGACGCATGGAATTTGATAGGCCACGTGCTTAGAACTTACTGGGGCGGAACCCGACTCTAACGTCAAGTCAGAATGTTCCTTCCAAAAACTTAAAACTTATAGGAATGAGCAAGATTACGTGTGCATAAACAACACATAAATTTTCTAAACAAGTGGGGGCACCAGATGGTCCGACAGACCAAATTTTTTCTACTGTCCATCTTTTGAATTTTGATGCGGAAACAATGAGATTTTCCTCACCGAGCCTCCCCCTTTTTTTTTTTTGTATTTTAATGGAAGGAGGTCCATCCAAAGTAAAATTACCAATTGGCAAGCAAATCACTTCTCCACAATCAGCAGATTCTTGTTTTTTTATAGGCTTTGCGTGTGTGGAAAATTAGGGTTTTTAGCTTTGGTGGTAAAATTCCAAAGGGTGGTCCCCAAAATTTTAACTCGTGACGACGTGTGAAAATGAAGTGTACAATGTGCAAAACAAGTGCAATAATTGGACGTGCGAAAGATGCAGCCTCGACAAACTAGAGACAAACGCGTACACGAGGGGCCCTTTCGCGGTACAGCAACATTTTCTAGATCTTCTTTTCCTTTTTAATTGGGAATTTTTGCTCTGGTTATCTATTTAATTCCGGGCACTTATCACCTTCCAAAAAACATTTATATACCGACACGTTGAAATTTAATATAATTTTCCAATTTTGAGATACTCCAAATCATGCCTTTATTTTTATTTTTATTTTCATTTTCTAATTTTAGAGGAAGGGTCGTAAGTAAAAGTCAGGAAGTCCCCGACAAGTTACCGGACACCTCGCCACACTGAGTCGAAGGAGCGACGACACCCGACACGACACTAAATCACGACTGGATCCCGCGATTCGTTCTATTCACTCAGACACGAGCAATACACAATCCGTTCATTCAGGTTTTATCTGTCTACGTGATCTCGAGCCGAGCCACGTCGAATTCGATTGGCCCATACGCGGTACGATTTCCTTCTATCCTATAATCATTGCAGGAAATGATGGATTGTGTATGCTCTTCGTGATGATCGCGCGTGGTCTAGTTCCACGAGTCCATAGTCCGTGAAGCCTTCGTAATTTGGGCACTTTCAATCATGGATTGTCAAAATACCTTTCTTACGGTCAATACTTGCTCCAACATAATAATAATAATAATAATAATAATAATAATAATAATAATAATAATAATAATAAATTGTTTCTTCCATGTGCTGGCTAACAAGATCTTACCACCGTGTTGTGTTTTTATATGCCAGAAACCCGTTACTGCATATATATATATTATCCCGCAAAATATCTAACTACTCTCATTTCAAAGGACAAAATGCTAAAGAAAATTCGAACAAGCGGGTCCACGATCGCACCCACCACCATGCAGGAGCCACACATGCATCGAACCCAGGTCGTGCAAACCCTAATATGCGAACAAGAACCGGATCCAAGCCGTCGGAAAAATATCGGGTCTGGTCCTATCGGGACCCCCCTTTCCCCTAGGGTCAAATTCGACGATCCGAATTTAGTTCAGTATATGTATCATATTCATGCCTGCTCACCCATTGACTGTCAGAGCAGCCCCAAGGGGTTTAGCTACATATATATTTCATAATGTGTTTTATCTGCAAAAGGGTAAAAACCGCCAAAAATTCCAAATTTTACCTACCGTGACAAATTTATTCTAAACTGTTCTTTCTGATATTAAAGACTCCAAATTTTTACCTATGTGACACATTTATCTCAATTTTTTTTTCCGTGACATAAAAAATCCCAAACTTTTTTCTGTAAAACTAAATTTTTTGGTTAAACATGTTGGAGGCTTTTGTGTCACAGAAAAAAAAAGTTTAAAAGTTTAGGGTTTTTAATGCTACAAAAAATAATTTAAAAGTAAATGTGTCACGGTGGAGAGAGTAAATGTGTTACACTGTACAAATTTAGAGTAAATCAATCACATATAAAATTTTTAGTGTTAAGAAAATTAATTTACTATGGGCAAAATTTGGGATTTTTAGTGGTTTTTTCCCTTAACAGATAAGAAAGAGAAGGAGGGGAGGGCGGGCGGGAAGCCGTACCAAAAGAAGAAAAAACAAGTAGGGAAAGGAAAGGGTGAGAAAAGTAAAGCTTGGAAAAAGAGCACGTTTGGGAGAGAACCATGAGAGCCTCCGGATCACACGATCACGGACCGGAGGTGGAGCATCCAATTCGGGCACGTTGTGGGCGTGGCACAGTGATTGATGTGCGCCTGACAAGGGCTCCTCACTGCACCATCGACCCCATTCCTTTTATAATCCACGCATCGCCCGCAATCGTCACTGCCTCTCCATTCGACTCCTTCCTCTCCTTCTCTCTCTTTCTCTCTCTCTCTCTCTCTCTTTCCTGCAGGCGTGCATGCAGGAATTCAGGAAGGGAAGAGGGAGGGAGAGGCTGACGGGCTGAGCGAGCGAAGCTTGGCGACATGGGGAGGAGCCCGAGGTGCGACAAGGACGGGCTCAACAAGGGGGCGTGGACGGCCGCCGAGGACAAGATCCTGATGGACTACGTCAAGCTCAACGGCGAAGGCAAATGGAGCCGGCTCTCCCGGGAAACTGGTAAAGAAAACTCTCTCTCCCGATTCATGCACGGGGAGCCGACCGCTTGCCCCGGTTCGCTTCTCGGTCTGTGTGCTGCGGTTCGATATAGGGGTGTCCTCTCCATAGCCATGGTAGTCGGTGTTCGATATCGAAGAAAGCACGTGCGTTTTTGTCGCGGCAGTTGCTCCGAACAGTCGGAATTACTGTAGGGGTGTCCTCTCCATAGCAAAAACGTTTTGCTCGCTCGTGTGAAATAGTATTATAGCTTGAATAGCTCGTGAATGACAGACGACGATGATCACGACCGCACAAACGGCCTCGATTCTCTCGAGTTGCTGCTAACCAAACCTTTGATGGGGAGAGTTTATACTTCTGAAATGAAACCGTACCGCAATAATTCAAAAGGGAAGAATTATAATGCCTGTCCCTGTTCCTGGTGGAAAGTATGGTCAAGACTTGGTTTTTAGGGCCTCTTTCTGCTTAAAGGTTCTTTAATATCAATCACTTTGGTGCTGCCTTTTGCCTTTCATTAGGTCCTATTTTTCTGGCAGGTAGGACTGTTTCTTCATTTGTGCAACAGCAGGTTGCATTTGTCATCTTCTTGTTGGACTCGTCTAGTCTTTCCAGATATCTATCCTCCAATAGTGTATCTGCTCAAACGCTTTGTTTCGGGACGAATTAGATGAAAGCTTGATTAGGTAGAATCAGGGTGATCGCGCTTCTTTGGCTTTTTTAACTTTCCTGCGATTCTCGTGAAGGTCTAAGAAGATGCGGCAAGAGCTGCAGGCTGCGCTGGATGAATTACCTGAGGCCCGACATTAAGAGAGGGAACATCTCGCCCGACGAAGAAGAACTAATCATCCGGCTTCACAAGCTGTTGGGCAACAGGTACAGATCACCGGTCCTTTTCTTTATTTAAACTGATAGTTCTAGCATTAGGAAAACCTTGCTGGACGACAATTAACTAACTGAATCTATGATCTCACAGGTGGTCGTTGATTGCTGGAAGACTTCCAGGGCGTACAGACAACGAGATAAAGAACTATTGGAACACCAACTTGGCCAAGAAGCCCGAGGCGTCGAGATCGGTCCAACTCCACTGTTTGCAAAGAGAGCCGACAGTCCAACCTCATGCGACGTCGCAGCGAGAGCTGGAACAGGAGAGGTTGCCGGAAAGCGACATCCGTGGGGTTGCCAATCTAGAGCCACAAGTTGCTCAGCAGAATGCTATTAATGGAGAACTGGGACCATCCCCAGATGGTAATGCCCTGCTAAAGCGAATGCTTTCGGACTCGGACATGAGTGACGGGTCGCTATCGTTCAACTCGGAGGAGGAGTCGCCGGACTTCATGATTGATTTCAATGTGGACGACATTTGCCAGATCCTTGACTCGGATTTCTCCAAGCTCGGCACGGACCAAAATGGTTACGTCCACGACGGGGAGCGAGAGACCAAGTACCCGTCCTATTTGAATCAGCATCTCATGCCGCCTGAGGAGGCGGAGAAGCATCTGAACGACGGCTTACACATCCGAGACGACTCGGTCTCGGCATTCCAGTCGCTGGCATCGCTATTCGAATCCGACGACGAGAAATGGGCAGGAGGGGGCGGCACGAATGACGCGAACTTTGCCTTACCAGGAAAGAATAGTTGATTTACCTATAGCTGAGAGAGCTATTGTCTAGTCTTTGGAGGAGTCGGTCTCAGCAATAATCAATCGATCATGATCTTGAAGATTCATTTCATCTTAGGGTTTTAGAAGTTCCTTTTCCCTCTGAGATAAATAATTCTTGTAATCATCCATTGCAATTCATCCCAAACCAGGAAGTGGGTTTTCCACAAGAACATTGGGTCAGATCCATTTCATTGCTCAAACCAAACGGACAAAGAACAAACTACACATGCACGGTGGAATACATTCAAAACCACCGAGATTAAAAGGCATTCGCTGGGTGCGTTTGGTAACATTGTGTTCTCGAGAACAATTTCTTTTGAAAAATAGTTTGTTTTCAATTTCTATTCCTTGCAATAGTTTCTAAGCAAAAAAATGCGTTTGGTAACTGTACAAAATTTTTATTTTTGGAATAGAATTAGAACGGGTTTGAGTTTGGTGCGACCCACAAAATTTTTTTGTGATGTAAAATTTCTGTTAATTTTTTAATAATTTTTTGAAAATTTTCTTTTTTTTCCTCTCTTCTTTTTTATCCTCTCGATAGTCATCAGGCAGCGGCAATGGGTGGTGGCCAGCGACTGGCGAGGATCTCACGGTCGATTGGAAGAGGAAGAAGAAAGAAAATTACTTATTCCAAAAAAATTTCCCAAGAATAAGAAGCGATTTTTTTTTACTATTTGTTTTATTTCAAATCTACTTTCGAGCAACTTTTCTATTCCAAAAAATAGGAAAATTAGCTGACATTATCAAATAGATTTTTACTTTTTCAATTCCAGGAAGTAGAAGAACTCATAAATTTTGAGAAATAGATACGTTAACGTACATATGCTAAGGGCGCGAATAATAACATTTCTAGCCAAAAATTGATTTCTAGAAGAGAAATCGATTTTTCTATTTCTATTTTTGAATGAGTTTCTGAACCAAAAAACGTGTTTGATAATAATAAAAAATTTCTATTATTGGAATATTTCACTTTCCTGAGTGGTGGTGGTAATAGGAGGGGTGGCGGCGACCGTCGGGTTGTGGCAGCGGGCGGTGGTAGTGGTGGTGGTGAGCGGTGGACGACAAGAAACTCATTCAGGTGAGAAGTAAGAAAAAGATAAATAATTTCTGATTTCTATTCCAAAAATAGAAAAATAAAATTTTTTTTGTTTCTGATTTCTATTTCAAATCTATTTTTGGAATAAGAATATGTTCCAGACATAGAAATAAAACAGTCACTATGTACGGTCTAAGTTTTTGCTCAAGGGTTGCTGGCCTTTTCTTCCATGCTTGACGTTCGGATGGCAAAGCGGCCACCTAACTTTCATGGAGGCTCCCTGGGAAAACGACAACCCGTGCATGAGGAGCGACCAGACAGTGAGGACTACGACAGATTCTAGGTACAAATGTAATGAGACTGCATTGATTGTATAAGCACGTGATCCAAAATGACGTTGAAGCCTCCATGTGGGGGCGGCCCTGCGAGTTCCTTTAATGGAATGTACGTCTGCAGAGTTTCTCTGCTGATCTTTCGTCTTCTTTCTTCCTTTTTCGTTTGGTTGGCATTTTTTTTTTATCTGTTAAATGGCCTCTTCCGGAACTGCTTTGCAAACGGCCTTTGGGCATCTAAAGGACCTTGGACAAAAATTGAGCTCTTTGGCAAATATTTTTTAGGAAGAGCTTCGAAGAAATGCATTGAATTTTCAAAGTCCTCTAAAGTTGCTTAACCCAAGGTAGGTTCGTGGAAACTTTGGGTTTTAAGCATTTTCGGAATGCTTATGTATTTTCTTTTCTTTTCTCCTAATTTTTTCTTGCTAAACTTTCGAATTTCTGAAAGTGCCACAACAAGTCCAGATTTGGTTGTTGGCAGCCTTAGGTGAGGCTAGCTGGCTGCCTAAGCCCCGTCGAAAAAGGTTTGTGTTTTTTTTTTTTTTTTGTAAGTGTAGCTTTTTTCCAAATTGCATTTAAACTAAAATTGCTTCTCATTACATCTTTGAATTACACTTTACCAAACATTACTTGCATATAGAGAAAAACAATTTTAACATTCATAAAAGTGTTTTGCATTTTCCCAAAAACTTTCTTCGAAAGCCTTACCGAATGCAACAAATATGAGGGAGATTATACTTGTACACTATCAGTCTAAATAGATTTCCATTTTGGAGTGATTACTTGCAAATTATGGTTAGTGAGTTATCTATGTAATTTCCTTCCCAATTAGCTACAATAATCACAAGGAGTCTTGAATGATTGAACTTCTTTTAGCTTTGGAATCAAAAGCCACTAGCTTAAATTCCATCAACTATGCATAAAGAAAAGGCTTGAATTCAATCAATTCGTGCTCTAGCGAGATGTTTCATAAGCATCATATAGTCGAGACCATGTGTCTGTGCCCTTGAGTTATGAAAAAATCTTTCATGACTTGTTTGATAATTTCACTGCACAACACTCAATCAAGATTAATCTCGTTTGATGGTTCTAACTAGTTTGAACTTAAAATGCCCGATTAAGTCAACAGTCAACTTGCAAAGGGTGATATAAAGAGGAAGTTGTTTGATTTACTCAATAGAGAAAAATATTCAATACATATCAGAGTATTCCCAATTACGTTGCTAACCTGTCGACATAGTTGACAATTATATATATGGCGTTGGACTTTAAGACAGTTATCAAACATTTTCTATGCCTGCAATAAATTTTTAGATACTCAAGCTCTGAGCCGTCAATTTTCAGATTTATTAAGTCATAAGTTTTGAAAAAAGGAATGAAGGACAAGGACCTCGTGGAGACAATGGACAGGAAACTTATGGTTTGGTCGTTAATCGATTTCACACGCTAAGAGAAATTGCAGTGGAGAGCTGAGCCAATCGAGGAATGGACCTTCAAATGAGATTCACTCCTACATACTTGGACCACCCACATTGACATTGTCGCCCGGGTTCCCTTCGCTTCCGTCTTTCCATCTGCAACTGGCGAAAAGAGGCACTTTGTTTCTGATGGATGCGTGGACAAGTGATTTCGGAACGGGGGAAATTTTCTGGTGAAGTATATGGGAATGGTGTGTACGGGGATAAAAACCAAAGGATGAAATGCAAATGTAGGATGGAATATGATCACTACTGAGGTCTAAAGGACCTGCCACCACTCAAGAATGAGGATTCGAATAGATGAAGTTCATTACCGAGGCTTAAAGGATAAGCCACCAATTAAGGATAAAGGAATTTGGGATAGGAAAAGCTCACAACTGAGCCCTAAAGGAAATTCCCTAATCGAAGATAAAGTGTTTCTTGACTTACCAACAAGGAATAGAAATACCAAAATAGGAGTTATCCACTCTCCAAATATATTCGCTAGCATAGAGGGAAATCTCTTATATTTCCATTCATCAAAATCGTCTAGTCTACGTTACAATGGAGAGTCTTCTTCTCTTTATAGGAGAGATGACATCTAGGGAACTATTGAAACATAAAAAACATGGGAACTAGAAAGTAATTAAAGACCTAAAGACTCAGAACTTCGGCTCTTGGAACTTACATAAAATTAAAGACTCATAGGGACTTAGAGATGCATTGAATGATATGGAAACTTGCATTCTTGATCCTTCAGCCTTCCAATATCCGTGCTCTCATCTTGGCTAGAAGACAACCATCTTAAAAGCTCATCAAATATCCATAAAAATTGCCCATAATAGCCTCACATCCATAGGTTGTTCTTTGGCCTTGAATCCAGCATATAATATGGTGAATTGACAACTCCATAATCAATTTCATAATTGATAGTCTTGTCCATTGATAATTTATTTCTAGACCTGTCAAATCACGTTATGCCCCAATTCTACCTTGGCTTACATCACCATCAATAGTGTTGAGTTTGTTGATGGCACTAAGCCAAATGCTCCCACATCAATTTCGATCAAGCCATGACGTAGGATAATCTCGGCTTTGCTCCTATTGACACCGTGGTTAGTGGCAGCGACTGGCTCCCTCAAAATGAGCAGTAAGTATGGCTCAAATAGAGCATCTGGACGCGGCTATGGAACTCCCATTTAACGCAAAGGAGGATTGCATATGCCAGTCGCTCCATCCCTTTATTTACTCACATTTGGACAGTTTTTGTTTTGTTTTAGATTAATGTATCATGGGGGTCTAAAGTCAGGCGTATTCTGGTGACAAGAGGACTCGCGTAACAACAACCCGGGGTCACCAATCATATAAAATGAACGATTAGGCGGTCAACTGTGTCAATTTACCCTCTTGAGAGTTTGACAAATCAGCACCTTAAAATTCTAAGACTATATATAATATGTTGTTGGAAATTATTGTAAAGGTGGACTAACATTAGCCGTATAATATCTAAGTTCGTGAAAAACAAGATGTTCTTAAAGTAAATAACATATGAGACAATACTTGATAACCCAAGTATGATTATGCGGCCATGTTGAGTTTAATACATCTTGATTTGATTAAACAATTAGTGTAAGCTAATATTTCGATAGCGACTTATGATGGATGGGCCTACCCAGGAAAAGCAGACTATGATCCTCTCTCCCTTCCTCATTCGATACACTTATGATTCATCCTTCACGGCCATCTAAGGGACAAGAAGGCGAGGACGACTGAGTCTTGGTTTCGTATGCCTTCGTCCGCATCAGTTTGTCACATATCTTTCCTTTTCGTCTGTCATACCCACTATCAAAATGTCATTTATTTCTATTATCTAGAGATAGTTGTACGTATTAATACATGAAGTCATTACTTTTAGGGAAATTTCCAAATAATAGCTCAAAATGCCATCAATTTTTCAAATAAGAGCATGCAGTAAACCTTATCTCGAATAATAGTCTAAAGTGTCATTATTTTCTTAAATAAAGGTCTGAAGTAAATTTTATTTCAAATAAAGGCCTAAAATGGCTACGTCAATCTCAAAAAAGACCTTGATCTTACCAATTAGTCAAGGACATTTCCATCATTTATATACATTTTTAATGTTCTTTCCTTTTATTTTTCCATAAAAAAGACAAATTAAAAAAAGACTAAAACTTGAAAAAAGAATAAAAAAACACAATTAATAAAGAGAAAACTAGGAAAATTTCGAATAATTGCTTGAAGTGTCCTTATTTTCTCAAATAATAAGGTCCACTTAAGGGTAGGAGTATCAAATGGGTGGGTCGGGCCGGATTTGGGTTTGGTCAAAAATAATATCACCCACATTAACCCATTTAATCCGTTTTGACTCATTTTCATCAATATAAATTTAATAACACATACCCAACCTGACCCATATTACCATAACACAATAATATTTAACTCAATTTAAGAAAATCCACTCCATTTTAAACTCTTTACATATAAGTTTATTGAATAAAACATTCACATCAAATTAAAAATGTTAATTAAATAATGAAAGACTATAAATAAAATAAAAATGTGAACATCTTTAAATTGAAATACTTGAAAAAATAATTTTTAAAAAAACTGAATTTTTAATTATTTTTAAAAAATTGAATCTATTATTCTTTATTTTCTTTTCTTTTTTTCTTTTTTCCTTCTTCTTCCCCTTGCTCCTCCATCAACAGCAATCGCCCAAGACATGGGCCAGCAAACTCGAGACTCGGCTGATCTAGGCAAGCATGAACTCATCGACTCAAGGTCCATCACGACTGGTGTGCTGCGAGCTCACCATGCGACTCATCGATCCAGGTTAGCCCAAGCTCAGTCAAGGCCAGCGAGCTCACAGCTCGCCTTATGCTGGCAAGTTCTGACAATGCCAACGCTGATGACCTCACTGCTCGCTTGATCCTAGTGAGGTAGAGCTTGCCTATGGCAATCTTTGGCAACCTCACTCTTTAGAAAGGAAAGGGAGAAAGACGATGGCAACAAAAGAAAAGAGAACAGAGGTGCTGACCTAGTTTAGAAAAGAAAGAGAGAGAGGACAGGAGATGGAAGGAGAGAGGACAGAGGAGAGGAGAAAGGTTTTGGGTTTATGAATAACCCCACTTTGAACTCATTTATTGTTTAACTTTACATTTTCAGACCCATTCATAATCCATATTTAATTTTCATTTGACTCATATTTGACCAATTTAATTAAAAGTGAGTCATAATATAGGTTTATGATTCATTTTGACACATCTAACTTAAGAGTTTGAAATGGACATTGTCTCAAATAATAACCCGAAATGTCTACATTTTCTCAAATAAGACTGAAGTTGACATAATTTCAAATAAGAATATGAAATGCCTCTATTTTTTAAATAATGGCTTGAAGTAATCACTTCAATTTCAAAGAAGAGCTTGAACTCAAGGGCAATTTCACCTTTTTAAATTTTTATTTCTTTCCTTTTTTTTTCATAAAAGACAAACTTGAAAAAAAAACTAAAAAAAAAGGGAATATATAGTTCAAAGGGAGGCCTCTTGTCCATGGCAGTTGGTGCCTAGATGAGGGCCTGCAAGCTCTTACCAAAAGTGAGAGGATACCGATGCTCTCCCAAAACCTATGTGAGGGTCGCATGTCCTCACTCAACACCCCTCGAATCTTGCCCAAGTATGGTGTACTAGGTGAGGTTTACCAGGGTTGCATAACGACTAGCGACTCTTATCTAGATTTGGGAGAGGATCGTTGCTTTCTCTTGCTTCTAGCAAAGGCTTGCAGGCCCTCACCTTTAGTTGACGAGGCTTGTCGACCCTCATCTAGGCATGGGCCATTGCCTTTGCCCCATTAGTGATGGGGCAACAGCCACAGGCAAGAGGAAACCCTCCCACCTCTATTTTTCCTTCTTCTTTTTTTTTAAATTTTTAATCTAATCTAATTTAATTTAAATTTAAATTGTGTTTGAATGAAAATATTTATGATTAGCTAGAATATTTTCTTAGCTGACAAGGCTAGACACTTATTCAAAATAATCATAACCACTTCAAGCCTTCTTTAAGATTAATATGACCACTTTAAATTCTTATTTAAAATTTTCTTGAAAAAAAACCCCATGCATGAACCATGCCGCAGCCCTCTCCTAGTCTTAGCAAGGACTATGGGCAACACCCTACTAGCAATGCGACAACAACCACAAGCGAGGGAAGATTGCCAGCCCTTGCTTGTAATTTATTTCTTTTTTTAATTTTTGACTCTTTTTTCTTTTTTGAGTTTTTGAAAGAAAAAATAGAAAAAAATGAAAGAAGATTAAAAAAATGAAAGAAAATTACAAAATATAAAAATATAAAAAATGTCCTTGGCCAACTAGTAAACTTAGGCTCTCTTTTAAAACTGACATTGTCACTTTAAAATTTTATTTGAGAAAATAATGACACTTTAAACATTTATCACTTTGCACCCTTATTTAAAAAATTAAAATCACTTAACACCTTTATTTGAAATTTTCCCTTTTTTTTGGGTAAAAAATATATGATACATTGAAGGGTTAAGAATAGACGTATTCAACTAGGACTGACGATTTGTTCGTGTTATCATTTTTATGTCATTCAGTTTCATTACCAAATGTCTCCATGCTCCCGATTACAGAATACTTTCCAGTTAAAACGAGGGAAAATGTGCCTTCTCGTTAAATTTCCTGTGCGTCAGGTAAATATATTGAACTCATGTCTCGCGGCATCCCCCACATCACTCGAAGGGCTCCACCTGTGAACTGGGTCGGAACCAGGGAATCATGGCACCATTGATGAGCCCATTCCTGGGATGAGTCCCGGCACCAGTGGAAAGGGCGCAGTCGGATACAAGCAAGGATCGTGCAGTGGTAGTGCATGGGAACTCGCGATAGGACTATGGAGTGGACAGCCCTTGAGCTGTTGAATGGCATGGATTCATGATCACGCAAGATTGTCTCCGTCTGTGTCATTGAAAGCACTTCAGAACAGCACTATAAGTGGAGCGCGTCGACATTTCCTCTTCAAGTGAAGTCTCGAGGATGTGGATTCATTGCTGCAGAAAGGAAAAACCAACTCAGGCGAAACCGGCTTTTGAAATTTATTGAGCACTTCAAAAGATAAGCAGGACAACCCAAATGGATACTAATGCATATGTAAGACTATGTGATGGGAAAAGACCTAGCAGGCCGGCAATTCTGCTTCCATCAGCGTCCTTTGCCCTCTTCTTCTTCAGTTTGTCCCCCTGTTCAGGTCGGTCTTCCAATCTGATCTTCGAGTAGCAGCCGAATCTTCTCTGACTGCATTCTCTGTTACAAGCTGCTTCATCTCTTCACCTATTATTTTCTCCCCGATTCAGCTCTTCTTCCTTTCTGCAAGAGCATTCTTTTTTCTTTACTACTTTCTGTTCCATTGAACATATTTTGGTCAGAAAGACGACAATTATGATTTACACAAACAGCAGGAAAAAAATGAAATAAATCCAGTCCATCCATCTACACACTGGTCTCCCAAAAAATTTCCATACGTTTTTGTAGATTAAAGCTCAGCAATGGATACTCCTTTCCTTCTTGAAGAGAGATATAGAGAGAGTATCTAAACAAAATCCAACATCTCGAGTCTCAGTAAAAGGAAATCATGACAAGGCCAGACCTTTTACTCCCCTTGAATATGAAATGAAACTTTCAAGAAAGCACATATAAAGCAAGCAAAAGAACTCAATTCAGAATTAATCAGTTAAGAGACAGAAGCAAAAATAACAGATACCTTCAATTTGTCAAGTTTACAAGTCTTCAGTTGTGCCTCAGCCATCAGCACCATGAAGATGATCTTGAGGAGCCTTTTTTCTCAGAAGTGAACTCTGTGATATCCTCCTCTATGTGAAGCCACTCAAGCTGAAATGTCCAAAATTTGTTCAGATGATTCTTTCGTCTCGCAAACCTCCATCCATCTCAGCCTTCATCTCAGACTGTCATAAACAAAGAGTGTCAAACTAAAAACTGCCATGAAGTATCAACACAATGCTACAGCAATCATATCTCTAAATCATAAATTAACAAGAAACTGATACCTCAAGACAGTTGTCGGTGGCCTACATTCACTGAGTTTTTGGGATACGTAGCTTTTATCTAACCATATTGGTGATCTTGATATTTCTCATGTTCTGTAAACATACATTTCTTCATCACTAGCACATAACCAGTGAAAAAGTGCAGCTCAATCAACCTTTGCAAATTAATTGACCTCCCTCAGCATACTGAGAACTGGTCTTGTAAACTCTTGCTCCTCTGAGACCAATAAAATAAAATATACTATATCCAATTCCACTTCATGACTACTAGGTGAAGTGCTGGTGGCACCATCGATCAGTCCCTTCAGCATCCTTCCTTGGTAAGATTCGTCAGGATACCACGTGAAAGGCAGTGCATACAGAACCTTCACAAATTCATATATGTGCAGGCCTGTTTTAATGTCTTGGCAAGTCCAACCGAAGTCAACTTGTTCGGTTCTCAACTGCTCATCAGCCTCTCCTTCAACATCGACAGTCTGTATAAGTTCACCAGTAAATTTGGCTTAATTAAATCTATGAGCAAGTCCTTTCCAAAACAATTGCTACCAATTGAGTCACAAAGGCTCCTTTCATTAAAGTTAAAAAGAAAATCACTTTAAGTAGGAAAACACCAGATCCATGAAATACCCACTGACCTCATAAGAAAACGATTTCCTTGACACAAGCGAAAAAGTTGCCACCTTTTCATATATTCATATCTTTTTCAATGTCAAGCAGATGCACAAGACCCAAAAAGAAGAAAACAGATGATGTTCACTCCATTTCAATTTTCAAATGGAAACATCACAATGAAATAATTGAAGGATCCATGGTACTTTGACTCCTCTGTAATCAAGAAATGAAACTATTTGACTGTAGAAAAAAGATTTTAATCACAACCTGAGCTTACAAAAACGCTTCGAATTGGTTCCATGTCAAGAAGAATAAGAAGCATCATCTTGTGTATTTACAGGTCTAGTTTAAAGTAGGCCACTCAGCTAAAGGCATTCAAACGCTATCCAGGAGAAATTATTGACTAGTAATACAAATGCAGGAAAAGATTTACCTACCCTCTTGTCTAAGCCCCATGTTTCGTTTTTATGTGCATTGAGCATGGAGGAGATGCCGGAAGTAGATTAACACACATTCAAGGTTGGCAACGTTACCACTTGTCTAATTTTTCATCTTCTTCCATTTCTGACTACTACATTGAGGAGTAAACTCAAACATTTGTTGGCACACTTAAGTTGTCCTCAACAAGATCAAGTTTATTCAACAACTCCTCCAATTCGTGCAAAGTAATCTTATAGTGGTCTTTGGATCGAGCACCTTCCTCCACAATTGGAATGGCACATTTGTACAGATTGTTATGCCACCAAGCTGGGTTATGCACATCAAGATCATTGGAACCATGAGGTATCTCAAGTGGTTGTCTCTTGTAATCCTTGCTCCAACGTGAAAGAATATATTGCCTCGGAATTTCCTCCACACCATTATAGTTGAGAACATTCAATGCGTGGCGACAAAGATAACCTCTGTAATTGAACAAGCTGCATATGCATCGAATATCCACTTGAGACGTCTCATACAAGACCTCGTAATTTCTAACCTCCTTTTCATTTCCATTTACCACTCGTTCTTTCACTATGTATGTTATGATTGAGCCGTTGACATTTATCTGCCTTGTGTTGAAGCAAGAGTACATCCCTTCCACCTCAGACTGGAATCTCTTGAAAATTTCTTTTGTATACACCTTGGAGAGCTGCACCTCAAAGTTGCATCTTGTTTTCAGCTCACAGTTCAAATTTCTGGACTCCAGTTCTGCCATGGCTTCTTTCAAGTGCTTCCTATGCAAAACTAGATCATATTTATCAACGAATTCTTTGAAAGACGTATGTTTATGTACATAACCATCAAAAAAGGCATTCTTGCTTTCACTTTCTTGAACAAGGATCATCCCTGCGAAGAATGTATCCTTCAAGTATACAGGAACCCACATTTGCCTATCCTCATATAAAGAATGGAGCCATTTATTGTCCCCAAGTCCATGTCTATGGATCATCTCAGCCCAAGAAGTTTCAAATTCAGCTATTTTCAAAGAATTAAAGACTGATCTCTTCAGCTGTCTATTGATTACTTCATATCCCTTCAATCCTCCCAGTTTTTCATGGACTCTCTGCATTATATACCATGCACAAAAGCAATGATGAGCTTTTGGGAATACCTCAGAAACTGCAGTTTGGAAGGCTTTGGACTGGTCTGTAAATATAACTTGTGGAGGGTGATCCAACATGCACCTCAACCATGCCCGAAATATCCAAACAAAGTGCTCGACTGATTCATGTCCAATGAAGCCACAGCCCAACAATACCGACTGTCCATGATGATTGATGCCAATGAAGGATATCAAGGGAATCTCAAATTTGCTCGCCAAGCACATGGAATCAACAGCAACCGTGTCTGAAAAGTAAGCATAGTCAGCCCTAGACCTAGCATCAGCCCAAAACACATTTCTCAAACACCCATCATCATCAATATCCATCAAATAAAAGAAATTTGGATTGGTCAACTTCATGCGACAAAAGTAGTTATATAATGCATGGGCATCTCCCTCTTTAAGCTCTAAATGTTTGGCGTGATCAACTGAATTGATTCCATCACCCCTACTGATACTCAAGTAGCCATTACATCCAGAATCAATAGCAGCTGGCCGATACAACTTTATAATATGCATACGCGCAACAGGCTCTGAAGGTGGTTGTGCTTTTTTGGCAGCAATAATCATCTTTTTATGTGACTTGTAGAAGCGCTTGACTTCTGGACTAACCTCATGGTTGTGCTCAAGCTGAACTTCAACTATTCTCCACCTATCAGAGTCGACAAGCCTAATCACTATCATTGCAGGACATCCGGTCCTTGTTTCAGGCCTAGGGTTGTTGGCTTCACTTTTTTTCTTGAAGCCTGCACTACTGCAGCTTAGTTTTGCTCTATAACGCTCTTTCCTCTTTGACCTAAACCAAGAATTGCTTACTCTGATTCCAAAACCCTGTTCCTTTCCATACATATTATAGAAATCATAAGCTTGATCAAAAGAATCAAACTCCAACCCCACTGTAGGTGGTGAGTGTCCTTTCTTTGGTTGTGCATTGCTAACTTCACCTCCATTATCAATAGCATTTGCATCTTCCTCAAACTCATATTCATTGCAGTCATCAAAAAGAGGCTCACTATTTAGATGAACTTCTTCCATCTTAAACGTATTGGAGAAACATTTGCATACAAGCTCAAAGGCAAAGCCACCTGCGCAGAAAACATTGTTAATGTTCTGAAGGTCAATTAAATGGAGAAAAATTAGCCTGATTGATCATGGCAGACTACATCCAAAAGACTACATCATGATAACATTAAAATAACAATGACTCGGTAAAATGGTGGCCACTAGTTCGAGTAGGAAATAAGTTGGTTGCTCACACCTCAATATTTGATTCAAGTTCAAGCTCACAAGTCTGTCATTCTCCATAGTAACAGTGCCCCCATCACTAGAAATCCCTATAAGCACTTTATTTGAGCTTATTTGGATGCTCACATGATTAATTCTTCATCACCCAACACATTCACACACTAGAAAATTGAATTTGCTTAAATCAAGCTTGGTTACATGCCCACCAATCATATCAAAGTGCACGGATATATGTTTTTAGTTTGCTGATATATATATATCTATATCATGGTCACTCTTGCCACAACACCTATACTCTCTGTTCTTAGTTTAATTAAATAATTATGCATTTGACTTTTGCTTGTATAAGCACATTTGTAGTCTGATCTTGCATGAATCTATACCAACACTCTCTATTGTTAGATTAAACGCACATTCAAGCATTTTATTTTCCCCAAACATGTACGTTTTCCACTCTAAAAGACATTTAAATTATTCATAGCTCTCTTTCCGGGGACAGATCTAGAACAATGTATCACTGGGCACAAAACTTGAGGGATATAAAGAGACACTAATTAAGTTTTTATACCACATTAACATTTGAAAATAGAATAAGTATCTTTTATGTGTCCAAATTACATTTTCTTTCAACAAGAGCATCAATAGCCATCATTAAAGGTATTACTGATATAATCATTGTGTTAATTGATTTTGGACAAAGACTTTCTTGGATTAAATTTCTAAGTTAGTAAATTATGAGTTTATACATTGTAATCACTAATTATAAGCAAATGAAAAGAGCAAAAAGATTTTTGTTTTAACTCCTCTGTTCAATCAATCAAAATTTCTTATATTTCCTCACTTAAGAAGTGTAGAGAACATTCAAACAGGTACTTTTCAATAAACCAAAAGGTAATAATCCTATAAAACAATCCATTTTGGTATTAAAAATCATTGAAACCAAAGATGAGAGTCAACGAAATATCTACAGAGTATAAAACTTAAGTGGTGCTTTGCGCCTAAAAGAATCCCTGATTTTCTTTTGCTTGAACGTCTTAAATAGACAAGAACCGGAATTCATCTTCAACCTTTTCTTCTTCTTAACTCTCGTCGTTGCAACAGTTTTGCAATATTTTAGGTAAAAACAAGACGAATAATGTTAGACACACTAAAATCCGTTTCTTAAATAGGTTTACAAAGTTATGTGACAGATTCAATTTAGATGTTTAAAATGGGTGTAACTTATGTAATCATTAAGGGAGTGCACACCACTTGGCAAAAGAACTTTGGTATTCAAGCATTACTCTCAATAAAAAAAAGCTGTCAAGTGCTAGGGTTTGTCCTCTTTCTTTGGACTCGAAATTCCCCTATATTTGCATTTTGACTTCTAACAGTTTTCCTTCAGGATATGGGTGGGACCAGTGGGCTAAGTGTCTGAGTTTACATTTTCAAATGAAAATAACGGCCCACTAAAAGTCATGCTTAAAGAAAAAGAACAGGCCAAGATTGGGCAACATAACAAAAGTCATGATATACTTATAAATAAACCAAATATCATGGTAATTTTTGGAGAGCTCAGTGTGGACAAGTGCCCCCACACACTAAAATCCATCCTTGTCTCTTTCCCTCGCTATCCATCAAAGTGGAAGTATTCATATTTATGCCAACCGAAATCTTTTGATAGGAACCATCAACCTCTTGCTTATTAACCAACTTTAACTTTTCCAATTATGCGAGAAATAAAAAGAGAAGCTTTTTCCTGACACAAGTAATAAAACAATGGAATATATCATAATCAAAGAAAAACAAAGGATAAATAAAGACCTGGTGGGATTTCATTATTCTCAACAGCCAAAGTTTCTAAAGATTTTCAGAAATTATTTAACAAATTGCATGCCCAGCCAATACCCAGTGAACATGGTCTCCAAAAAGCACTGTGGGTAATAAACAATCACTCCTGCACATGCACCTGAACCCTTAAATCTAGGAGTCCCCAAGGTTTTTAACCAAACCAGTGGTCACATATACATAAATAATTACTATGTGATTTCCCTGTCAATACCTGGGATATGGGGTTTCAAGCGACCAAGGTTTTGGCTAAGCAGATTGATGCAAGTCTGACAATTAACTTGCAAGGGATTGTTCTTCCATAGGCTTAAACCTTGGGTTGGAAAGACCTCAGGATTTCCACACTAACAATGTACAGGCAGGTTTATCTCTTTCCTTTTTCCCCCCAAGACAATTCTAAAATGCCAGGGTCAAAAATGCTAAAAAGTGCTGAACTAGGACAGGTTCAAAGTCATACATCTAAATGTATCAAAAGCTTATAGCAAAGGGGAGGGAAAATGTATCGAAGAAAAACAATGAAGATCAAAGGATGAAAACTCTTTTTGCATTTTGCTACCCCCAGAATAACCTAGACTACAGGAGATACTACAAAAAGAATGCCCCATGCAGAGATTTCGATTCCCCATCTCCCATACATAGTTCTTTGGGTCAATGAAGACAACAAAAGTAAAGTCAAACTCTCACTTGAACCAAAGAGAAAAGGGCAAGAAAAGATGCCAGGAAGCTCAAGGCACTGCAATGAAGCCAAACTCGTGGGGACACTCCTTATGCCAGCATAACAAGTAACTCTCCGAACCCTTCTTGTCACAAAGTCCCATGCCATTGACTGCTCGAAACGCATAATATGCAAAATATTATCCGACTTTCTCTAATACCCTGGCAGTCCAATGCAGCAACAGAGCTTGAAGTTTCACCTAATCCCCAATTCTAGGCAGTTCACAGGAAATGCAGACACAGAACTGCCACAACCATGAAAGCTGAATTTTCAGTATCTGACCCGATCATCGAGGTCGATTTATAGTTATCTGGGTATGTCTCACTCATTCGTCAGTGGAAGCATAAACAGAGCACTTCGACATCGTCCTGATCATATCTATCTCAACCATTCCAGGTAAGGCATGGAATCTGATAACTCCCCCAGCCTACACTATCTTCGTAAAAGATTCACTTACGTGAAGATTGATTGAGAGCGAATGCAGCTTTCGCGTCGAAGCTGCGGCGAATTTGGAGCTTCCGCCGGATGCCACGGGGAATCGCCGTCGGCTCAACCGTCCGCCCCCTCCCAACTCATCCCGCGACGTTTCAACAGGAAGCCACCGTGCGGTTCGGCTTCCGTCCGGCTCTCCGACGGTGGTCGATCGGCTCTCGGGATTCCGGGAATCAATGGGTTTCTAGGGTTTCGCGAAGCCGGGAACGGAGAGGGAGAGAGACGGACCGCTTCGGCGGTGCTTAGAACCGCGGTGGTTCGGGGACTGATCCGCTGGCCGACGGCGGCTTCCGGTCGTCCACGACGCCGCTCCCGCCCGACCCGCTCAACTTTTCGCCGGCCGGAGTCGCGCTACGTTCGGACGAGCAGAGGAATGAGGAGAAAAACGCAACAGAGATATTTCCACTGACATGCTGACGTGGCATAAATTGAGATTAGAAATATTTAGAGTCGTACCAAACACAACTATATTCTTTTTATATCACAAGAACAAAAAATTTACACAGTTATCAAATTCATTCTTCTACTTAAAAATTTATCTAGGAAATAGAAATAATGCACGTTACATCAAAGTTGATAAACCATTAATGTCATTTTCTCTATGTATATTTATACCATTCTTCGACCAAAAAAATATACCATTCAAATTTTAAAATAATAAAAATTAAGAAAAAACAGAAATGCATTCCACCAGGTTAGAGAATGAACATTCCTTCAGCCCTAGGCGAGTGAAATGGAGCGGAACTCGTAGTTGAAGAAGCCTAATGTTGCCTTGCATGTGGAACGCCTGAGGGCTGCACTCAAGCTCTCCTTTGAACTGGGACACAAATCGGGTCGAGCTTCTCCTTCACAATCAAGTGGAATTGAACCAACGAAAATCCCTTCCTCTGCTTGCAGATGTCAATCCTTTCCTCAGGCCCTGAACTCGGCCCGTGTAGACAAAGACCTTAAGGCAGAGCTTTCCATAGAAGACGGACTTCCCGGCGAGCATGTCCCGGTCGGACTTGCTGAGGTGGAAGGTGGCGCCGCCACCACCGACAGTGAGGAGGTGCTGTTGGTGGCGGTCTTCGCCTTTTCTCCCTCTGTTGAGATAATGACCTTTTTGGGTTCACTCATTTTTGAATCCCCCGAAACTCACATTATGTTTGGTTTTTTTTTCCTAGTAGATAATATCATGACACACTTCTTAAGTTTGAAGTGACTTGGTTATTATCTGATTCCATAGATATGGGTTAATATATGAGTTTGTAACTCATTTTGACAACCTTACCAATAATAAGCACGTGCGTATCAAAGACTTCTTACAATATCCAATTTCTGATTTAAGGTATGTGCTTAATAACTTCTTCTGATGTATCTAAAGAATTTAATTGCTTCAATGAACAAAAAAGTTGTCATATTTTATTGTAACATGCACCACTCTTTTAGGGCAAGAATTCTCACCATTGAAAGTGGGGAACGAATGCAAGAAAAGGGTCTCCACACAATGGAAAATGACGGAACATCCCAAACGTGGTACAAATGTGGTGTACTCAGCAAAAGGAAGATCAAATGCTAGAAATTTGTGTGAGGCATTCTTGAATAAACAAATGCTTTGTAGGTTTCGGCATTTTGCAATTCTTCTTTCAATATCTTCTTATTCTCTTGAGAAAAATTGATAAATTGCTTTCATGATCTCGAAAAAATATCAACAAATAGATACATGTTTGAATTCATCATCCACGGTGGGAAAACTGCCAGTGACATTATTTTAAGGTAGTGAAAGAAATGGGAATATTATGTACAAAGTCTTAAGTTTATTGTGTGAATGCTTATTCAATCCTAATTTTTTAAATTTGACTAATATAGTCTTAAATTTTTTGACGATTTTCCAATACAATTCATCCGATTAATTTAGGATGAAAGTCGTTGATATAATGTGTTGTCATTACCGGCCATCTTACGCGATATGGCTGACATTTGATGTGAACAAATTTATGCAAAACAGCTGATTTTGCTTTTTTTTTTTCTCTCCTTTTACTGTCCATCTTCCTCTTTCTTGGTTTGCTGTACTGATCATCTTCCCCGGCTTCGACCTTTCACTCCACGTCCTACACCTCGTCTAGTGAGCACTAGAAGGAATGGCGAAGCAATGGGGAAATCGTCCAAGAAGCGCACACCCTCGCCCACCGGCACGGCGATGTTTGGGGGTATTCGAGTTAGAAACAGAAGATTACAAATCATAGATCTATATAAAGCTGTGGGCTGTTGCTGGTCTCGTGGCCATCACTACGTGGTCCCATGACTATCGTGTCAGCAATAATGTAATTGATGGTGTGGAAATTCATAATAAAAGCATTTTAGATCTTCATGATTTATTCACGATGAGAGGAATTAAGGCATAAAAGCATAGTAATGACCTTGAGAAAATAATAACCACGAGCTTTGAATTGTTGCCGAAATAAGAGAAACAATGAAATTCTATTTCTCTCCCTTAACCCTTCCTTTTCTTAACTTATTTTATCTTACGGACAATAGATGCAACTTTCATTTGCTATATGGGTGAAGAGAGGATTAGACTCCTTTTATAAGTTATTAATAAATGCCTTCAATAAGTGCATTCAATCAAAGCATATAAAATATTATCTCCACAGAAGTGGCAACTTCTTATTCTATCTTCATAAAAATTGCAATCTTTTATATGCTATCTTCATAAAATTTTAACTTTTCATTACTAACAAATTTTTAGCATTTAAATAATTATTAAACCATTAATAATATTATGTGGGTCATAATTATTCTCACATTCTCCCTCTTGGTTTGTATGATTTTCCTTTTTTTGGTTTAATAAATACCATAATGTGCACAACAATGTTATGCTAAAACTTTCTTAAATTGACTATTATATGATAATCACAATTAAATAAAGAAAACTAATGCAAGTTATAGCAGTTGTATGATATGTACTGCAATTATCTCTATTTATCATGATCCATAAATGAAAAGTGTCATAATGGTCGGACAATATTGTCTTAATTAAAGACTATCTTGTTTAACATTCATCATGTATACTAAATAGAAAATAAGAAATATTATAGACACATAAATGAGCTTGAAGTATCATATAAATAAACTTAATGGAATCATAATAGAATATTATTAATGATGCCTAATAATGCCCTTTCAACATGTTTATTAAATATTTTGGGTAGTTATCCTTTTTTTTAAGAGATCTACACTCATATAGTGGTGCTAATGGGTTCAATTAACACTCTCTATTTGAACTTCTTCTTAAATGGATAAGTATTTAATTTCTGTATGTTTAGCACTCGTAGAATACTTATCATTCTTAGAACAGAAAATTGATATATAGTTATCATAATAAATTTTCAACAACTTGACAATACTATAAATAATGACAAGCCTTGAAATAAAGTTTCACAACTATAATTAATAAATAATAGCCTCAAAGCATGCCTCATAGCTTGCACAATAGATGCAACAATAACTAACTCATTTTACTTTTCCATGAAATTGTCCCTCTAGCGAAAAAGAACAAGTAGCCAAAAGTTGATTTTTTTTGTTTTGGCACATTCAACTAAGTTTGAATAAGAATAGCGAAACCGGAATCTAGTTTAGTACAAGTTTGAGCATACATTAAACTCTCAACAATACATTCATAAGAAATACTTCTCATTTGCTCTTATTTCAATTCATTTTTCGAACATTGCATAATACTAAATTTATCATCTTTCTGAATTGGAACTATTCCTGTTGAACATTTATCCATATTGAAATTATATAAAATTTAATTGATGTAAGCTTTTTGAGACAACTCTAATAATCTATATAATCTATCACAGAATATTTCTATTCATATCACTCATGTTACCTCTCTCATATCTTTCATTTCAAAAATTTTATAGAGAAATCTATTTATTTCATGTAACAAACCAAGATAATTAGTAACAAGTGAAATGTCATAAACATATAGAACTAGAAAATTATATTGGTTCCCACTAAGTTTCATATAAATATTGATCAATAGTGCTTTTCTTAAATCCAAAGAAAGTTATATTATTATTAAACTTAAAATACCATTGTTGAAAAGTTTGTTTAAGTTGATATATTGACCTTTTTAACTTATACACCGTTGTTTCTTTCCTTTAAGTGAAAAGTCCTCATTTGGTTCCCATAAATCTTCCTCAAAATTTTCATTAAGAAAGACAGTTTTAGCATCCATTTGGAGTAATTCTAAATCGTAATGAGCCATTAAAGCCATGATGATTTTAAGTAATTTTTTCTTAGAGACCAGTGAAGAAGTCTTTTTATAATCAATGTTTTCTAAGTAAAATCTTTAGCAACAAACCTGGCATCACGCCATTTTGATTTCACCTTTTGTGTCGCATTTGATCTTTAAGACCCATTTATACCCAACATTTTTACATCTTTCAATTAATTCAACAAAATCCCAAACTTGATTCTGATTCGTAGATTTTTAATGTTCTTCATGGGGCAGAAGAACATTAGGAGTGCCATAACTTTCATACGATACTCACTTTGATGCCAAAACTTTTTTTCGCTCATTTGAGTGCCACAAGTTTAAAAAAACATTCACTTGAGTGCCACTTCCGATTTAGCCACTAGAAAAGTTGACGTGGCCGTCTGGAAAGCTAACTTGGCCACCGTAAAAGCTAACATAGCCGTCGGTGAATAATATTTTAATATATTTATTAATTTTTTGGAATTTTTTCGACCCTCGCTGGCCCTAAAGAAATAAAAAAGAAAAAAGGGCAAAAAGAAGAGAGACGAGATGAGGAGAAATGGTGTCATTTTGCACGAAAAATTCACGTTGGCCGGCGAGGGTCACTATTGGAAACCACATCACATCAAAAATTATTTAAAAAAATGGAAAACCATTAAAAAGATCCACGTATGCATTTTGGCCAAAAGTGACACTTAACTGAACGATTTCACTCCGATTTGGAACTCAAGCGAGTAAAAAAAAAGTTTTGGCACTAAAGTGAACGCCGTACGAAAGTTATGACACTCCTAATGTTCTTCCCTCTCTTCATGGCATTAAACAATTTAGTTGAGTTATCACATTCTATGGTCTATGAAATTGAACCTAGATCAATACAATAATTAAGTCAATTTTTGACTCTCATAAATAAACCATAGAGTCATTAAAAAAAGCTTATCTCATTTCTTCTGGAGACCTTATTAGTGCTATTTACTGTGTCTCAACTACTGTAAGTTTAATATTGACATTTTCATTTTCATTATGGAGTGTTTGATCATTTATTTATTGTTCTTAATTATTGTTTAGTTGCTATAACATCAAGAACTAACAACTTTAGAAGTTTTAGGTATAGGAACTTCCACCCAAACTTCTTGAATGCAAACATCACACATTTTCTCATTTCCACTTATGTCAACATTTCAATGAACCTAGCATTTATAGATTTTAACAATTCCTGTACTATGATTCGGATAGTCAAATCTATACCATTTGGATTTCTCTACATAACCAATGAAGTAACAACTAGTCATTTTAAAATAAAGTTTCCTTTCATGCAGATTGTAAATTCTTTCTTCCTTTAAACAATGCCAAACATACAAGTGCCATAAACTAGGCTTTCTTCTCGTCCACAATTCAAATGGAGTCTTGGGAATTGCCTTATTAGGAACTATGTTTAATAAATATATAAAAGTCTTTAATACATAGTTTCACAAGGATAAAGGAATAGATGACTAGTCATACTCCTAATCATTTTCATTAAATAATGATTATGCATTTTTGCTACACCATTTTGTTTTATTGTACCTGGTATGGTGTATTAAATGCAAATACTATGTCTTTCAAGGAATTTAACAAATGGACTAGAATAATGTCCTAATACATTATATTTTCTATAATAATCACCACATCTATCTAACCTTACTATTTTCACATTTTTATCTTATTGTCTCTTAACTTCTTTAATATACATCTCAAGTGAAATCACTGATGAGATTATGACATGAGAAATCATTAATAAATGTGATAAAAAAAAATCTTCATTTGCCGAAAATAGAATATCGAAAGGACCACATATATCAATATACATAACTTTAAGAAGCTATTTAGTAAAATCTAAATAAGGAATAATTCTATTCTTCACTAATCTTTGCATTCTTTATTTGGATATGTGTTCCAAACATTTATATCACAAATAAGGAAATTTTTTATCAATTAAATTGTGTGTAGTGCCATCATTATGATGTAAGGTCATTAAAGTCCCAATAAAAAAAACTATCAAGTTTAAACTTATAGAGACCATCATATAAATATCCAATATTATTATTATTCTTAAATGAACTGAAAGTTTCATAACCAAACTTAAAAGAAAATCCGTTATATCAAGTCTTGGCCAAAAAAAAAAAAAAACTAAATTACGGGAAGATGTAGGTACATAAAGAGTTAAAATAAATCTAAATAATGCCTAGTATATGTTGACACATAAATTTTGCCTATTCATTTACACTTCAATTGCATAGAAAATTAAGGATTAATTTTTAACTCCTAAACAAAAATTATTTTCATTAAAGCATATAGGTACGAGGAGCATTTGCATTGATAACAATAGAATTTATTAAAAAAATTATTAGTTTATTTTATTTTTTAAAGAACAATATATTAATAATTAAAAAAATGGAGTGTGGTAGAGCGAGGGCTAGGCTTGCTTGGCTCCTTTTTCTTTTCCTCTTTCCTTTCCTTGGACTCGATCCTCCTTTCCCTTTTTTCTTTTCCCCAGCCTGGCCTTTCCCTCTTCTTTCCCTCAAGCCCTTTGCCGTTGTCCAGTTCGTGTGCGTTCTGACCTCATCTATAGGTGCTCTACTGTATTTGAGCCTCTCTTTCTTTATTTGTTGATTGTTGTGAATTCAGGTGCAAACTCAGGTCTTCAATGAGTGTTGATCCTCCTCTCAATCGACGCCATCCAGATGTTCGATGAAATGTCTTTTTGATTCCCATAAAAATCATATCTGTTCTGGACTCCCTAGCATGTTCACGTTTTGTTGGTTTATCCATGTCATTGTCACGATTCCTTGCTTCTTTTCTTTATCGTGGTTACTTCCATGTGTGCTTCCATGTGTATAGTGTGTTATGCATTCATTGTTCCGGTGATGGATGGTGACCAACCGAGGATGAGAGTGGATGGTGGATGAGTAAGAAGCGTTTAGTCTTTGCATCTTTAGTGTTAATCGTGCTGGCTTTGGCTTTTGTTTAGAATGAGCTTTTCTAGCATAACTATTTTTGCATTACAATGAGAATAAGAGAAATTCTTAAAAGAGTGAACCCTACATAATTTATAATTATTTTTATTTCATTTTTTGTTGTCAAGAACAAATTACTATTAAATACTGTCACATAATCATTTCTCGGTAGATAAATTGATGTGTTAGATTATGGGGGTGATATGAGAACGAAGGCATCAATAGAGGAGTTGATGTTTGAAAAAAAAAAAAAAGCATGGAAGGATAACTAAATGCGCTTAATTGGTTTAATTAGGTTTGCGCTAGTCATGGACTAGAACATGTTTGGGTATTGGTAGACGTAGGCTTAAAATTAGCTTGTTGAGCTTGGCCTCAGCTCCAGCTATAATAGCACTGGAAGATTTTGGTGTTAAGTGGGCTTGGTAAGTCTACGCTTGTCTTTGGATAAAATTGGATTGGGCTTGAATAAATGAGCCCATTTCATTTCTTAGCTTTTTCTTGCTTTCATGACCCGGACATGAAAGTCCACAATAGCCCAAGTTTGGGATGGCCTCAAGGTCCAGCCCAAGTCTCTATTTATGAAATTTAAAAAATTACTTTAAAAAATTAACATTAAACAAATTTCAAAAAATTTAATCAAAATTTTTTGATTTTTTTCTAAAAATTGGGGAAAAGCTTAAAAATTAGTTTCGAGTAGTTTTTCTTTTAAAATGTGTGAAAATTCAAAAAGATTTGTATTCAAAATTGAATGAACTCTTAGGGCTCTACTATGGGTTTTAATTGTCCCTAGAGACAAACGTTAGGTTGTTGTGTTTGCGCATTTCCATTTTGATTATGACTTAATTGCACTTTCAATAATTGATATGTTGTTTTCCTTTAGCCTGGTTAGAATAGAACCTTAGCAAGAAGGCTGCCTAAACATTTTGGTAATTGAATAAAAGCTACTGAAACTCTAGTTGTGTAAAAAGTGAAGCATGCTCCCATGATTTCTAG
Organism: Corymbia citriodora subsp. variegata; assembly: GCA_014858505.1. NCBI lineage: Eukaryota > Viridiplantae > Streptophyta > Magnoliopsida > Myrtales > Myrtaceae > Corymbia > Corymbia citriodora. The sequence continues at coordinate 17,022,982 of CM026412.1, forward strand.
CCAAGCTCAATAAACCGATGGTGACTCCTCATTCAAAAACTCTCATAGTATCAATTGAAGCTAAATTAAATATCCCAATATTGCGTAAGACATGGGCTTGGGAGAGCTCCCATCTAATTGAGGGCCATAGGTCCGCCTTTAGGTAATACATTTAAATCTATTTTTCCCCTTCAAAATGAAAAAGATAGGTCAAGATAGTATCTAAGATTAACCGATATGTGCAACCCCTTCAACTGGAGCTTTGTTTCCATTCCACATGAACACATCATTTGGCTTTATGGTTTGGATCATAAGAAATCATTGCATCATATTTCAAACATGAATGGTGACACCAAAGCAATCCACTAAGTATTATAAGGAACTTTGATGAAGTTGGATTCAAAACACATTAAAGCACAAGGCTTACCGTTATTTTCAAACCAAGCTTCATTCAAAACACATTAAACCAAGTTGGATTCAAAACACATCAAGTGTCTAATTTTATTACAAAAGTGACAATTACTAAGCTTGTGTTCCTTTTTGTGGATTTTAGAATCCTTAGAAGAGTGATTCAAGTTGTGTAATTCTTTCTTTTTGCTCTTTTCATATCCTTTTTAGGAATTCTTTTCAGCTTCTTAATAACTTAAGAAATTAACAAAATGAGCCTTTTGATTCTTGCTCCTTGTTTTCTCTTGAACTAGTATATTGGCCAATTCATGTACATTCAACTTATCATTAATAGTGTTATAGTTCATCCAACAATGACCCATATTACTCATGAGGTAAGAAATTAAATATTTACTGTATTAAAAAGTATTCATCCACATTCATTCCCAAAATCCTTAATATTGCTATTAAGTTTGTCATGTCAAACACATGCTAATGCATGGTGTGGGAACTATCATATTTCATGGTGATCAAAGTGCTCATCAATATACTAACAAGTGACTTATCAATAGTTTGATAATGCTTTTCTACAAATTTTATAAATTCCTTAGCAATGTTGGTTTTGGAAAAAGTAGTCTTTAAATTGTTTGCAATTGTCATTCACATAAACATGAGGCTTCATCGGTTCAATCTAGCCCAAACTTTATGAAAAGACTTTTCATTGTCGTTACTCTTATTAGTAATAGCAAGCCATTCTTCAATTTGAAATACTAAATCAAGATCCAAGACACCTAAGTAAAACTGAACTCGTTTATACCAATCAAATGAAGTCATTTTATTGAATAAAAGAACAGAAGAAATGGGTACAGATGTTGCAAATAAGCAAAACAACACTCATACATTAGTGATTTGAGAATATTACATAATCAGATTTAAATTAAATAATACATGTATATCATAGTTCTCATTTTTGGAATCAAATTATACATCATGATGCCTTAAGAATACATGTCAATTCACATCTAAATATATGAATACATATGGCAATACAAAAAACTTGCTGAAAAACATGAAAAAATATATACACCAAAAGCACTAAGCCCATACAATAATTTACATGCAATTTCATTAAGCAAGTACTTGAATTAATCAATTTGATTTGTGTGTTTGTGTATATATATCTTAACGAGTATTTATGACTAGGAGAGCATTAATGAAACCATAAATTTTAATAATTGGAAAAATTATGAGATCTTAAATCATACTCTGATACCATCTGTCAGACTTAATGTAATCAATAATGAGGAAATTCATAATAAAAGAATCTTAGATCTTATTCACAACAAGAGGAATTAAGAAATATCTTTATTCATATCAATAATATTGAGAAAATAATAACCCAAGCTTTTGAGTGTTGCAGAACTACGAGAAATGATGACATTCAATTTCTCTCCCTTGGAATAAAACTTTTCGTTTTTTGGGTGGGGGATGGAATATAACTTTTCGTTTTTTGGGTGGGTGGAGAGAGAATCAAGCACCTTTTATAAGCTACCAATAGATGTCTTTGATAAGTATCTTTCATCAAAGCACATAAAATATTCTATCTTCAAAAAATTTGCAACTTTTCATATGATGTCTTCATAAAAATTGTAACTTACATAGCCATTATGTTTATTAAACTATTAATAATATCAGGTGGGCCACAATTATTCTTACATATCGACTATGGTGACTTGGATAATCTCTCTCTCTCTCTCTCTCTCTCTCTCTCTCTCTCTCTCTCTCTCTCTCTCTCTCTCTCTCTGTGGCATGTGACCTCATAGCTATGTGCAGCAAAGGAACAACTCCATTCATGACTCATTTGAGACTCCTTGCGTAAGATTTTTTTTTTTGGCAACTCTCCAACAATTATTTACCAAAATGTACATTTAATCCAATTTTATCCATGTACCCAAAACACACATTCGAATAAAATATATTTGGACTTACACAAAAACATGCATAAAAAAGTATAAATTCATTTGACTCTTATCTTATCCAAACTTATATTATCAGGTGAAAATATCTACACAACCAAAGGCAACTTTAGAGATTAATATATGACTGTTGCTTTTAATATACATATTTTATGGCTCGATTCTAAGGAAACTTTATTTCTTTTTTTAGCAATCGATACATACATGTGCAGAGTAAAGAACATGCTACGGATCTGATTTGTATAGGTAGTCTCAACGCAACGCAATTTCCACGCAATGAGTGACGTGCGACCAGTACAACCTCAAAATCCTCTGACGCGCCAACCAAACGCACGAGCTCCGAGGGGATTCCAAGCAAATTTCCTTATCCTCCTAGCAATTATTTGTCAATGGACAAGCAAGCAAAATTGCCTGCTGGTCCAAGAGTCCACTTGTTTCCATGACAGCACATGGGTGATTTTATACATTTTGGCAATATTGCAAGATGTCAGTGACCACATTTTTTCCCTTCTTTTTTTTTTTTCCAGGTGGCTAATTACTACCAAAACTGGCAAACGGAAAGCTCTAGAACTCACCCAACCACATCAAGCAATTTGGAAGTATTCCTAGATATATATATATATACGGCCTCTTTAATACATGTTAGGCCAAGGTTCATATCTCTTGATCTCGTGGGTTCATCTCTTGTGACCAACAGGTGGACCAAAAATTCAAATTGAAATAAATGCAGCTCGGCACCACTTCCTATTTCAAATGAGGTCATCTTGATGAAGACCTTTTTTATTTTTTCCTGACATAAGTCTCAAGCAATTTTCAAAATCGACCAATGTTTTTTCCAAAATTAAAATTCTTATTGCCATGTTATGTCTGAATATTGCCTATTGCCTAGTAATCATGCTCTTGATCCTAGTCACTTTTACATCTCTCCTTTTTATTTAGATTAAAGTTATGTAGACTCTATAGATAAGTTATGTATTAAGCAGCCTATAGATCTTTACCATTTCTCAATTTTTAATTTCTTTTTATCATTCAATTAAGTGATAATAGTTTGCCAATGCTGGAAACTATTTTCTGTCATTAAAAAGTGAATTTATATCTCTCTTTTTTTTTCGATCATACTTTACTTTTATTTTAACTTTCACTCTTAAACTTTTGTCATGCCTCATGGTAAGGTATAAGATTCGAAATTCACACATGAAGCTCAATCGTCCTCACCCCAATCCCTCTGATAAAGTGAAAATTCAAACCATCACATCTCCCTTACCATTTAGAAAGGGTGATCATCGGCACAAATCCCAGTAATTGAATTGATATATCAAAAGTAGTTTTACTAAGTGAAAGTAATGTTATGCTTACCATTATAAAAGTTTCATTGTAGATAAGATATAATAACTATTAGCCATTAATAAATTCAAACCATAAAAATTTATTATTAATAGAATTTTTTTTCTGAACTCTAATTCGTAATTACATTCAACATAGGAAATATGGATTTTAAATACTATTTATCTATATTTGCAATTTAAACTCACTAGCTTTGTTTATTTCATGAAAAATGAATGATTTAAATAATATTTTACTAAAAATGATCTCTTGTACCATTTAAAATAATTAATCAATGAAAAATATTTTAATTATAGATAATAATTTTCGTCTAAAAAATTTTGTGGACTATAAAAATATTTTTCGTTCATTCATTTTTGTATGGAGCTATTTTTAGGAAAGTATTTTCAATTTTTTTTTAAATAAACGAAGCAAACGTGACCAAGTTTGTGAAGTAACAAACAAATCAGTTAAAACTTGGTGGTTGAATGTGTACAACTTCTTTTCTGGTTCTAATTATTTATGATGGATTAATTCTAGTTTCATCGGAGATATCTCTCGCCAAAAGTCGTTCTTTGACATTTAATTAAAGGAAATCAAGTTTTGCGCCAACTCCGATGAGGAAATTTCATAGGCACTAAGAGACCAACAACTTTGATTGAAACAAGTTTGTACAAACACAAACCGTGCTAGAATTAGATCAACAAAGCAACTTGGAAAATATAGGCTGGATGACCATAACTAGATGTAAACAAATTATGCTGGAATTAAATCAATGACATAGCCTAAGAACACAAGGATATTATGCTGAATTTGATTGACGACACAGCACCTAGGATAAAGATATATGTTGAAATTTAATCAATGATGCAGATCTGAAAGTTATAGCCAAAAAATACGCCGAAATTTAATCGATGATGCGAGTCTGAAAAACAAAAGTGTAGTGTAGGTAAGTAAAGATATTGAAAAGATGGTAAATGGGTCTCATTTGAGAGTGGAGCACCGGGAGGGGAAGGGGACTCGGCAGATGACCATTTGCTTTTATCATGATTATGTGGTAATTGCTCCTGGTGATTTCCAGCTAGTATTCTTCTCGAGCGGTTTCCATCGGTTGCCTTCACACTCCTCCATCTTCGAAAGCCCTGTGCCCGTACTTCCATGATCTCTTTTGACCTTATTCTTGAGTAGTTATTTTGAAAATGCGTGTTAATTGCCCCATAATCTTGTTTTCAAGTGATTGTTTCTACGTTCTTCCACTTCAAAAATCTTGTGCCGACATTCTCAAAATCCCGTAATCTCGTTCTCGAACGGTTGTTCCCCCAAAAAATTCATTATAGTTGCTTCACAATCTCAATTGCCTATTAGGTGGTGCTAAGCTTTGAACCATATCACAACACTTCTCGTGTACTCAACGAATTGTATACTGTCATTCGCTCATCGACATACTTGTTGATAATTATTAATCATTCATCATCGTATATTGGCAACTGGTAGCATCCATCAACATGTGTCACCAATGTGTGTCCATACCGATTGATAATATCAATGCGATTGTGATGTAGAACAATGGGCAAATGCTTATATGGAAACATTAGAGCGTCACAAGAGTAAGCAGTCCCACAAATCAAAAAGGATTGTGGGATCTTTGAAGATGCTAGTGGATTAAATCAAAGAGGATTATGGGATTTCCGAAAATGCAAATGGGTTTCATTATTTGATTTCAAATTCATGTGTTTTCCTTGATTTTCAAGATGTTAAAGATTTTAGACGTGTTTTGCAAATTTTCCAGTCATGTTTGAAAACTTTCCCCTTTGTCAATATCTTTTCCTTAATTTTGTCTGATTTCAGTTATTGATTATTGCCTAGATGGCAACCTCTCTATAAATAGGCACCTAAGATATTGTAATTGGCACTTCATTAGTCAAAACAAACATTATCTCTTGGAATCATTTTTCCAAGTTTATCTTCATTTGCATCATTCGGTATCAAAGTTGGTCTTTCCTGTGACGATGGCTAATAACGTGAATGATAATCTCCCCGTAGCTAAAGGCCATGAAAATGAGCTTGTTACACAGCCTAAAGGTCTCTCCTATGACAATGGCTAATAATGTGAATGATAATCTCCTCGTCGCTAAAGGCCATGAAAACGAGCCTGTTACACAGACTGAGTTCAATCAATTTGCAGAACAAATCGAACGGAGGTTTCAAGAATTACTTGTCACCATCCAACGTTTGTCTACCAGCCCATGGTGATCTTCTAGCCAAATGTACTCAAGCCGCTCAAGTCCCGGAAGTAGCTATGGAATGTAGGGCAAATCCACGATAGAGGCGACAAGCCTATGTTGAGGACTCCAAAGAAGAAGAAGTGGAGAATGAAGAGGGCGAACATGTCAATTGCATAATCAAGTGACCATTGCCTACCTCATGAAAAGAGGACACACAACGGAATGGTCTTGCTCGTTGTACAGTCAATGTCAATCTACAATGTCCTTATCTACAATGGTAGTTGTGAGAACATAATGTCCAAGGCTTTGGTGGATCATTTATAGCTAAAGGCAGAGTCACATCCCTCCTCTCACACAATTGGATGGATTTGTAAAGGGATCAAACTAAGATGACGAAGTATGTTATTTACCTATTTCAATTAGAAAGTCCTACAAGGATACCATTATTTGTGATATGGTGCAGATAGATGCATGCCATTTTTTGCTACAATGACCATGGCAATACAACGTTGATATCACCCACTGGGCTTGAGAGATTGCATATTCTTTTATGTGGAAAAAGAAGAAAATTACTTTGAAGCCAAAGAGTAACACTTCCCGGGGCCCAAAGGAGCAAAGTGCAAGCATTATACTAAATGTTCATAAACATGAGGGTATGAACATGATTATGGAGAAACATGATTAGCAAGCTATTATTCCCATTCTTGAGGCTCTTTAACAAGCTGCTATAGATAAACACCATCACCCCCAAAGGATTTGCTTAGGGTGACAAAGTGATGGTTTACCTCCGCAAGGAACACTCTATTGTTGGTACATATATTAAGCTAAAGCACAAGAAAGTTGGCCCCTGCCACATCGTGAAAAAAAAATCAATGACAATGCCTATGTTGTTGATCTTCCCAATGACCTCGATATTTCCCCGACATTCAATGTAGCAAACCTATTTGAGTCTCATTCTCCAGATACTCCCCTTTATCTTAGAGGACAATAACTCGGGGTCAAGTTCTTCTAAAGTGGAGGAGACTAATGTAAAACAATGAGAAAATACTTATATGGAAATATTGGAGCATCACAAAAGTAGATGGTCTCACAAATCAAAAAGGAATGCGGGATCTTTAAAGATACAAATGAGTTAAATCAAACAGGACTGCAGGATCTTCGAAAATACAAATGGGTTATGCTATTTAATCTTAAATTCATGCATTTTCCTTGATTTTTGAGATGTCAAAGATTTCAAACGTGTTTTACAGATTTTCTAGTTGCGTTTTGAAAATTTTCCCCTTTATCAATATACTTTCCTTGATTTTCTTATATTATTTCAGTTATTGATTATTTCTTAGATGACAACCCTCTCTATAAATAGGTGCCTAAAATATTATAATTGGCACTTTATTATTCATAATAACCATTATCTTTTGGAATCATTTCTCCAAATTTATCTTCCTCTACGACAGGTTGTCAATAACGTGTCACATGCATGACGATGTTCATACATTAGTCGCATGCTCATCCATGCCGATGATTTGATATTGGTGCAAACAATTCTCAAGACTTAAAACCTATGCAGAATATCAAAATTAATTTTTTAATTTTAGAATACAAGTAAAGCCACCAGGATAGGGGGGATGATGTAGGCAATCCTTAGACATGATATGGCAGTGAAAAATCTAATTTGGAAAATAGTTTTGAGAGAAATCTATGTTGAGAATTACTTGTTTAGAGAATCTATTTTGAAAAAAGAAAAATTCACAGATCCATTTTGACAGTTTCTTTTTTCTTTTTTCTTTTCTTCCTTTGGGAGAAGTGGGACATGGCAATGCAAGGCTCATTTAAAATCCACCTCCTTTTATAGGTTGAATGGCTAAACATGGGCAAGGCAAAGTCATAGTGTTGTGAAATTACCCTTTTATTTCATCCAAAGTACTACTCCTAATTATTCACATTTGACTCATTTTTGATCGGACTGATAGAAGTGAATAACATGGCAAGCATGTCGACAACTGTCATCAGACGCAATATAGGAATCTAGACAACGATTTTTTCTACGCAAAATTTAAAAGATGCCAAAATTTATCGATGTTTAAAATGTTGTACCCTTATAATACATTTGATAAGTCAGATAAATCTTAAAGATTATCTTTTAGATTAATATCATGAAAAATTCCAAATTTATATACCTATGACGAATTTATCTCAAATTAATAATTTAACTACTAAAAATCTCAAACTAGTACACTTGTGACAAATTTATTCTAAATTAATTTTCACTAAATTTTATAGTTAAATTACTAAGTTGGATGACACGTGACAGTTGATGAGTGTACCGGTTTTGAGTTTTACCTTCGGTTTGTCACAAATGTACCAATTTGTAACTTTTTGTAGTATTAATTCAATTTAAAGGAAAGTAACAGACAATAAATTTGTCACAAATATATTAGCTTGAGATTTTTTATAATAAAAAAATTAATTTGGAATAAATTTATAACATATTTATTAGTTTGGAATTTTTCATGATATTAATCTTTACATTTTTTTAGACATTGAAATGTCTTTTTACAAATATTAACCATAAAAGTCGTGTACCTTTTGTTGTTGGAATCTGGCCAATTAAAGAGTATAACGGGACACGAGCTCATCATTGAGTTATGCGACTAGCTAGGCTGGAAAAATTAGTTTTGGTTTAACCTCGAGATGTAAAATTCAGGATGACAATCATTAAAGGGCCCATGTGTCCAATGTCATATATGCCCTAACTATTGGAGGACAACCTAACAAAATAAATGGAACTATTAGAGGTAAGCATTGGTCCAGGTACCGACTCTGGACTAGCCCAACCTTGCCTATCCTAGTCCAGTCTTAGGGGGACTAGGTCGGTCCTTAGTCCTGAAATTCAATGACCAACACTATGTGGGTTGGTCCTCGATCCCAAGAGTTTAGGATTGGTCCGGATTGGACCAACCCTGACTATTAAATTTATATTTATATATAATATATTTTTTTATCTACTGTAAAGAGCATACCCTAAATCAAACAACATCCTCCTCATCCAATATTATTGTTCTCTTCTCTCTCTTCTTGTCCTCTTTAGTCTTCAATTTGGCAAGCAAAATCAAAAGAAACAATTCTGCTCATGAGCAACCTTACCCCACTTGACACTTGCTTTGCTCACCTCAAGTTGCTTATTGCTCAACGCTCAATGCTCATCCCTCTCTCTTCACTGACCTCACTCGTCGCAGAATAAATCAAAAGGAAATAAAAGCCTTAATTAAAAATCCCCTTTGCTTGTGAGCAACACTCGCCTTGTGGCTCTATTAGCCATCTTAATTGTTTTTATGGTTTCTTGCTTTTAGTAAGTGTGAAATTTTTATTATTGCTCGATCTTAAATTTGTTAAATATATACTGGTATTTATAGTTTGACTGCTCAATGCCGCATTATTGATGGATATATAATTTGAAACAGTATGTTTTCCTTTTCAATTAATACAAAAAATGAAACAAAAAAATTATTAGTTAGTCATGGGTTGACCCTGGAACCGTACCGAACCCATTGGGTCGGTCCGGTCCTCGATCCCAAGTTCAATAGGGTTGGTCCTCGGTCCCAAAATTGAGAACCAACACTGCGCGGATTAATCCTAGGATTAGGGGATGGACCAACCCAACCATGCTCACTGCCAGGAACTACTGCACCCCTCCATCTCTTTCGTGGAAAATTAACTATTTAAATAAAAATGTTTCCAGCATTTGAGTCACTTCAAAAAATACTCAATAGATTACCTTCACTAGTTGGTGAAGAATTATATTACAATTTGGAAAAATGACTTTTTCTAAAAATTTAGGAAATCACTAACTAGAGTACAACTTAACCTCCTCAGTAGCATGACCATGTAGAGTGATTGGATCGAGGTGTCTAGGTTACGAACTTGGGACCTAACCATGAAACTTGAGTCACTGGCCACCCCCAACCTAGGACCCAAGCTACAGGGACACAAGTCCCCAACGCCCGGTCTAAAAACCCTGATCAAATACCTCATGTGCCTAGACATAGATCTTCGCCACTTGGGGATTGGGACGCTAGGAGCTTGCTCCCAAGTCCTCAGTGACCAAAGAACAAGATCCTTGCACTGTGGACTCAGAGCTAGCACTAGGGTCTTGCGACTATAGCCAAGTCTTTTTTTCCCTCAAAAGTATGTAACTTTTTAATAATGGAAAATACCACTGCCTTTTTTGTAGAAGACAACAAAATAAAAGAAAAGCAGATCATTTTCTTTAGGAAATATTTTTCGCTAAAATTCATTTTTTATAAAATAAATTGAGATTAAAATAGTAAAAAAAATTGGAGGAAGTAGTTGTTAGAAATGAAAGAAAGTTGGGATGCTGTGGAGCCGCGATGCAAGTGGAAAGGCTCTTTCTCTATCTCTCTCTAGTTGACAAAGTAAAAGTAAGCAATCAAAGGACAGAGGTCATGCTAATCATGGTATGGACAAGACTTGCTGGGAAAAAAGGCCTTTTCTGTCTAGGTGGAGGACCATATATCCCATGTGATGCCATGTGGGCTACCTTGCACTTCTAGGGCAAACAGATTTGTACTAAAGACTTGTAACCCCAGAGAGAGAGAGAGAGAGAGAGAGAATAGAACTGGTGGTCCATTTTGACGACGGTACATTCTGGCTCAATTATTTCTGAAATTGACTCAGATATTATCAAGAAAAATTGTGATCAGAAGCTCCGGAGGCTGGTGGGGATTGGTAGATCACATATTTAGGTGCTATGCTATTGCAATCATCGGTCACTTGAACTCCGATCATACTATAATTAGGAACAAGATCTTGATCTCCATGCCCCTCACCAATGATTAATTAAGCTGCTCGTGAGACCAGATTTCATGTGACATGACTGATTAGTTGTCTAATTCTCCGAAAGCTGCAATTAATTGAACGGATCTGGAAATAAAAGCAGGAAAATTTGCTTCTGATCCCACATGCTTAGAGCATTCAAGGACAACATAAATCACTTCTAGTCAGCCTCAGTGAATGATTCATAGCTTCTTTATTGAATCATCATATCCACTCCTCCCTAAGTCTTATCCGGATCCGATAAAGTTTCCTTATTAATTATCTAGGGTTTTGTACTTATCCTTGTCTTGATTTTGTTGGATTTACAGAGGTATTTGCTGCTTAAATTGTTGTAAATAATCTTTTCCTCCCACAAATTTTCTGCTACCACTGCTAAAATCGTTATTCTTTGCGGTTCATGAGCATAGTCCTATTCGTTCAACACCATAGTCAGAGTTTTGAATCCTGTCCTTAGCCTTGTCAATATAATTTAATTCAAGGTTGATCTGATTCATGTCTTCATCTCAATACAAGTTCTGCAGAACAGCCCTTTTTTCTTCTTTGGTTTGTTTTTTTTTTTTTTTTCTCTCTGGGCATTATTCTGGGTGAGAAGCCAATAGCGGTAGGAGCCACAAAAGCCCAAAGCTTCCATGTGATTTGACTAGTAAAGGACTAACACCACCTTTAAGGTTTGGACTTTTGGAGCAATTGATGAGTCACCCAGCTAAGATGATCCCCAAGTTGGCGCTTTCAGTTGCCAAACCCACCAACACTTTTGGGAGAGAAAACCTCAGACCCCCGGGACCTTCACGTGGACATCTCGTGATGTGTATGTGGGGGGGTGTTACCCCAATCTTATTTGACATGGAACCCCGTGGAGTTGTCCCAAGATTCCCCCACTGGAAAGCCAAAATCAAAAGTTCATCTGCCCAAACATGAGGGAGATTCTGCTCCTTTGGGTTGCGCCCTAAATCACCATGTCATCCCCTTGTGCCCCCCGCAAAACTAGGACCCCAGTCCGAGGCCCACAATATCTTGATTCTATACCCAAAAATCCAAGACATACACATCATTATCTCTCTTCACTAGTCCACTCCAGCTCGAAGTCTTGACTTTTGCCCTTTGTTTCTATTAGTCTCATTGCTAGTATATAAACCCATCTCGCTACCTCCCTTGCTCTCACACCCACAGCTCAACAAGAACTTCCCTCTTCTTCTTCCTCCCCATTGCAAAAGAAAAGAGGCCACACTTGTAACCCTTTTCTTGAACCATTAGATATACCTATTCGGTTAATTTGAAAATGGCGGGAGTTTGGTTCTTCAATAATGGTGTGATGCGGCTGGAGAACCCGCAGGCAGAAGTGCAAAGGAAGGCCTTAGTACACTTGCCGACAGGCGAGGTCATCTCGTCTTACTCATCGCTTGAGCGAATCCTGAGGGGCCTTGGGTGGGAGCGGTACTCGGGCAGAGACCCCGACCTCTTGCAGTTCCACAAGCACTCTTCCATCGATCTCATCTCTCTCCCTAGAGACTTCTCCAAGTTCAACTCTGTTCACATGTACGACATCGTCGTCAAGAACCCTAACATATTCAGGGTTTGTGATATATAATCCCCACGCACTATCCAAAGTCTTTCTCTTGTTATTCCTATCAATTCGTGTGTTTCCTTAGTTTAATTGTGTTCTAGTGTAATGCAGAAATTCATCTTGTCTTTGATGAATGAATTTTTCTGCAATTTTATCGGATTGATACCTGGACCAACAGGATACGCAGTGTCTTAAGCAGTATAGTTATTGAGTATGTTAGGGTAAAGAAGTCTACGATACTAGTATATGAATACTTATGTCATTGATTGTGTATCATATTCTGTTTCAATGAAAAGCTGTATCTTATGACCACAATAAACGATGGATCACCATGTGATCTTGCGTAACAATGTACAACATTTTGCATCACACAGTAGTACGCTAGTATAATATCATCTGCCCAAGGTACATGATTAAATCGGGGTTGTTGGGAAACAGACAGCTGAAATTCGATGAGAAAAGAGGTGGAGATATTTCTGTCATCGATCGGTCTTTCGATGACTGCAAGCAAGGGAGAGAAATGCATGAGTGCACTGTCGCAGCACTACAAACACAAGAAAGATGAAAAGCACTCAAAAACCCTTGATGGAGCAAATGGATTCATCCCAAAAATTCTCTCATTTTTGTCTCAAATTGGGCTCACGGCCTGCAACAATTGATGGCGCTTTTAACCAGTAGATTCCAACTTCGTCTACTTAAGTTTTTGTTGGTAAAAAGACGAGCATGTTGCACAACATACATGTCTAAAGGACTAACATGCTTTAGAAAGAGCATCACTTTAACATTTTAAAGAGAGCAATTGATCAAAAGGGACTGGCGATATTGACCAACCACAAGATAGCGAGTGATTCTATGAATTGATACGCCCGTTAAATTCCTCACTTTACTCTTCCAGAGCCGATAATCTTACCTGGAGGTCTGGCCACCAGATGAACATGACTGCATAGTTTCCAAAAGAAAGAGTGGTCAAACAAAGGGCCTTTTCAGTATATCCCCTAGTATTTCTATCATGTGGAAACCGAGCCATACGAGAAAAATTGCAACAGCAATAGAGGAAAATCAACATAACGCCAGGCACAGAAGAAGTGCACCATATCTGAACCCTTATGTTTCGCTACTGTGTTAATGGGCAATTATTCGTGCCAAAAGGGTATTGAGACTAACGATACATCATAGTATTTCTAAATATGTAAGAGGAGCTATAGAAATCGAGACCCTTTAACCAAAAATGAGAAAACTGCTGACAATTATGGAACTTTGTCGCCCGCATAGAGAGAGAGAGAGAGAGAGAGATTTGTGGCCGCTAGCTCTGCAACTGCAATAGTACGAAAGCAACTGGCTCCTGATGAGAGAACTTCTGATGCACTTGTTCTATGTTTGCCACGCAAGCCATGTAAAATGACATCATATATTTGTACGGCTGAGGGAGTCCACATTCATAAGGCCGCAATGGCCGAAAACAATATTCTGTAAGAATCTTTCGTGAGGGGAAACTTCTGTACCGACCCATTTCTTTTCCTTCCATTAAAAAAATGTTGCGCGGATATTTCTTCATGCACACCAATCCAAAATGAATTCTCTTAGGCCGCATTTGATAATCCGAACAAGGATCTAGATTAGATAGGATAAGGTGGAGTTCCAAATTGTGGAAGATTCCATCATATGTTTGGCATATCTAGGATAGAATTAAAAATTCCATGCCTGAGACTGTCGCCAGTTCAAAAAATCTGCCAAAACTCCAACTCACGACAATCTCTGGAATGGCCAAGGATGTGGGAGAGAGCGTTGAGGAAGCCGTGAATGGGCATCCTGGCCTCCTTGGTGGTGATGGAAAAATTGAGGGGCATGGCGGCAGTGTTCTCCTGGGCATCGGGAGAATAAGAGTGGAGTGACTTGAGCAGGTAGGGAATGGCACTAGCGTCGGCCATGAGGGGGCAAGATGGAGCTCGCAGAGAGCTTCAGTGCAAGTGAGCTAGGAGAAGGAGCTGAGCTTCACCACCAGGAACTTGGCCTCCGGCATTTGGCCTCCGTTACGCTTCTCCAGTCGGCAATGAAGATCTATCTCTCTGGATGAGGTTTCCGGAGCTAGTGACTAGTGATGGGGAAAGCAAGAAATCTAGAGGACAGAGGGAGAAAATATTCAGTGGTACCAGCACGCCACGTCATCCGCTGACGTGGTGCGCATGTACCACTGAATATTTGACACGTGTCTCAAAGTGGGACCCGCCGTTGGAAAAAGAAAGGGGCTTTTTTATTTCACCTTCGGCTCGTGCTCGGCTGAATCTCGGCTGGCTGGCTTAGCTGAAAGGACATGGCAATAAATGCCGCTTAAGTCCCGCCTAAATTTTTTCTCTCCTCGCTTCAATCTTTGAAAGGCTTTTTCTCGCTTTGCCCTGTTTTCCTTCTCTGCTAAGAACAACTCAATCCAGACGCTCTGCTCCTCTCACGTCCTGCCCCCTCCACCTCCACCTCCACCTCCGCTGATACCACTGAATATTTTCTCCACTCTCAAACCCAGCATCAACCAAAGAGGCCTGCGAACTCGCCTCGCGTGTCCGGTTGCCTATTCCATCGGCGAAATCCCCGCAAGCCCTCGTCTTTTCTCGTACCCATGTCCCCTCTCGTCCATGTCTCGAGCGAGGTGACCGGGGAGATCTCCAGGGTTTAGGGTTTAGGGTTTCGTGGCTTTTGCTGCCATTCTCGATGGTGGTGGAGGAATCGGGACGATGGCAGCCGCGGCGTAGGCGCTCTGCTTCCTCGTCCACGAATCGGCTGGCGGCGGCGGCAGCTTCGACGCCTTCAATCGGATTGTTGCCGACCTCTGCACCTTCGGTAACTCCAAGGTACCGGTTTTTTTTTCTCTCTCTCTCTCTCTCTCTCTCTCTCTCTCTCTCTCTCTTTAAGTTTTAGTGGCGTTATCTGTTTGGGTGCTGCCCCGGGTGGAGCTTGAGAAATGGTGTGTGGGGAAAAGGGGGGGGGGTTGTGGTGAGATTGAACTTTTGGAGCAGTTTGTGTTGTGGGTCCAACTTCAATTCTTCTGGAGAGGACGGTGAAGCTGAGTTTCTGAGTTTAGTATTGGCCCTCTACTTTCTTACTGAATTCTAGGTGGAGGATGGATGAAACGCTGGGCAGAGTAGGGCACCGTTCTGTTTATTTGTAGGGAGAACCGCAGGAAATGGGGTGGGATATAGCTTTATACGTCTCGTCCCGCTGTGGCGATGTGGTGTCGGCAGAGGTGGTGGCCATGACGGGGGATGTATGAAGGAGGTAGTGGCAATGACGTGGGTTGTGATGGTGGCGGCATTTCTTAAGCAAGGTTGGCATTCCATCATGGACATTTTTAAAGGTAAAGCAAAAGCTTAAACAGCCGCTTGTCACCTCAAGGTGGGGGAAAGTTCGACCTTATTCTATATCTTATACCAATAGGGCTGAGATCAATTTAACGAGAGATTTGATGTTTTGCAAGCCAACTGCTGCTTTTTGTTTGATGGGGAATAATCTAGAAATATTCTTATGTAATTTGTTGATGGTATATTTCTCCTGTAATCAATTCCCATGTTATCACTCCTCCTCTAATGCACTTTGATTCCTCGAAAACCGCAATAGGAGGGAGCATCATCAGGTTTAAGAAAGTATGTGGAGGAAGAAGCTCGAGAGCTTAATGGGGAAGCTTTTGCCCGGTTTATGGATCAGTTGTATGATCGCATTGCAGCTCTTCTAGAAAGCAATGATCCTGATGAGAACTTGGGTGCTTTGAGAGTCATTGATGAGCTTATAGATGTTGGTCTTGGTGAGAATGCTTCCAAGGTTTCAAAATTCGCAAATTACATGCGAACGGTATCCGAAGTAAAGCGTGATAAGGGAATTTTGGTCCTTGCTAGTAGTGTCCTGGGCCATCTAGCAAGGGCTGGTGGAGCGATGATTGCTGATGAGATGGAACGCCAGGTGCGTTGCTTTTCTATGTGTTAGTTGTATGCCTTTTGTCATTGTATGTAACGTGGAGAGAGTGGAGCATTGTCTTCTTGCTGCTGTTCTGATCTTGAAGGTAGGTGCTTCTTTATCTATGTTCATGCTAAGCAAGTTATTTTTAAAATGGAGGTTGCTCAGTTGCATTTATCGAATTTTATTGTGGAAGAACTGCTTGTTTGATGGATTATCTGCCCATCTTCCGAACCATATCAACTGCTTGGCTTGATATCTGACCGTTTTCAAATTTTAAGGATGTGTACTCTCTGGTCTGGTGTAGGAAATGGCTGAGAATGCTTTCACTGTTTTCAATGTCCATGTACCTGAATTTGTTGATGCTATCTGGGTTGCATTGAGGGATCCAGATGAGAGGATACGAGAACAGGCCGTGGAGGCATTACGTGCCTGTGTTCATGTGCGACTTGCTCTACAAACTCTTGCCCGTTTCAATTTTAAGGTGCCAAATGGTGACTGTTTCATTTGAAGCATACATATTATATCTATCATGGCTTGATGCTGACACTATTATCTTTAGGGTCACGAGCTTCTAGAATTTGTCAAGGAATCGGTTGTTGCATACTTGGACGATGAAGATGGAGCAACACTAAAAGATGCAGCACTAATCTGTTGGTTGTTTGAACTACACTTTTCTTGACAGTCTTCTTTCACTGATGCTAGAAATAGAATTCGTGTGCTTTTAACGCAAGCTATTTGTTAAGATGCCCTTTCTCTGTCAGCAGTGCAGATAGCAAATGCAGGGAAGAAAGCGCGAAGTTACTTGGTTGCTTAATACGAAATTGTGAACGACTGATACTCCCATACGTGGCTCCAATTCACAAGGTCTCACTGATAATTTGATGATTGTAGCCATATTCAAGTGTTTATTTCTGTATTTATTGAGGGAATTCCAAATTTCAGGCACTTGTTGCAAGGCTTGAGGATGGCTCCATAGGCAATGCTAATACTGGCATTGTAAGCGGAGTTCTTGTAACTGTGGGGGATCTTGCTAGAGTGGTGAGTTAAATATTATTTTAACTGTTCTGATACCGTGTGGAAATTCTCATATACTCTTAAAAAGATAACATAAATTTTAAATTATCTATGAATCTCAACTTTCAATGTCAAACTAATTTATCTTCTCTAGATATAGAATTTTAAATTTATATTTATGATTCTCAAATTTTAACAAAAAAAACAAATTCATTCAGCATAGATGGAAATTGAATTGTCAACATTGATAAGGTTGTACTGATCTTAAATTGTTAACAAGTAGGATTGAAATCCCTCAGTAAGTCCTGGTGAACTTGATTCTGCTTGAAGTTTAGACTATCTGTTGGGGTTATGACAATGGAATGTTAGACTGAGGATCATTTATGACCAACTATGATAATTTTGGGTCCATATGCAAGCTTGTCATTGGCTTGGTTCCATCCAGAGTCACTACTTTACTCTGCCACTTCTTTGGGTTCCTTTTAATTCACAAGATATGAAGATGGAAATACTGTGGTCTTGAGTGCATGAATTCTTTCTGAGAGGCGGTTGAGGTTTCTTCTTTTGGTTTAGTTAGGAGCAATGTCTCATCCACTTGCTCTCCCTCTTTTAAAAGAGATTTCTATTCCTTGGTCAATGTTGACTTCAACAATAAGGTCCGTTGTTTTCTCATGGATGGAAATATGATGATACATTATAGAGGTGCATTTCCTAGGTTTCCAATGTGGTTTTTTGCATTCTCTACTGAGTCGGCTGATGTCCCTTTCAACTACATGGTTTGCAGATCCATATAGAGTGTCTCATAGGAGGAAGAGATATTGAAAGACTTGGTTGTGTCCCAACAATTTTGGTTGGACAAACAATTGAATTTCAGGACTAGAATCCAATTAAGTAGGAAATCTCCATTGCTCGATCTTTAACAAGCTTTAATGGTTGTGTAGTTGCATCTCTATCATTTGAAAACCTCCAGGATGTCTTATTTCATGAGCCCTGTGTTGTCTAAGTTCTTTATGTTATGGAGCCATGAGTGACCTCTCATGCTCTTTTATGCATTTAGACTTTATTTGTAGTGTAACACTGGCACTACTAGCAAATGTTCTGTTTTCTTCAAAACATTAAAATATTAGTCATGGTGTTTGTTCAGGGTGGTTTTGCAATGCGACAATATATCCCAGATCTAATGCCTTTAATTGTGGAGGCTCTATTGGATGGAGCTGTGGTCACAAAAAGAGAAGTGGCAGTGTCCACTCTGGGTCAGGTTGTACAGAGCACTGGGTATGTTGTTATGTTATGCAATTTCTTTAAGTATTTGCTTAAGAATCATTGCCACTGTAACTTTGTTTTTCACACAAACTTTGTTGAGATGAAGACATGTTTCCACTACCATGATAACCTATGACTACACATATCATGATCTCAAGAGTGCTTGTGTAAAGAAAAAGCTATGCTGGCAGTTTATGGCTTAAAATTCTTTATGTGATTTTCCTACAAAAAAGATATGATGGATGCATTTTGATTCTATTTTCTTTTGACACTCCATGCTGTTAAAAACTTTATAACACAATTTAACATTCATTTTTTTCCTCTTTTTTTCCTGGTTTTAAATGCCACTCAAGCTGACTGGTCCAGTCAATCCTACGTGGCAATCCTTATTAGCATTTTTATTCATATTTTCTTTAAAGGACCACCAAAAACCAAGAAAGTTAGTAGTGTAGGGACTCAATTAAAAAAAAATTTCAGGGATTTTATTGAACATTTTGCAAAAGTTCATTGGCCATAAGTGCCTTTATTCCTTGTCTATGTGTTAGCACCACCTTGGTGCTGTATCAATTAAGTTCTCTTTGTTTATAAGGAAAATTGGTCAATGTTTTGAATGTGAATCATCACAGGTTGTAAAATGGCTTATAGAGAAACCTATTTCCCAAATATAGCTTTTTTTTTTCTCAGGAAATTGTGAAATAATGTGATACTATTCTGTACTTTGATGTATGCTGAATCAGTACACCATCCAAGGCTCTTGTTTGGTTTAGGAGAAATATGAACTTTATCTCCATCTTAATATTTCCATTTAGCTCTGAATAAAGCGGAAATCTCAAAAGTATTGTTATTTTTTTTTCTTAAGCTACACTTTTTGGTGAAATAGGAATATATGTTCATATTTTCTTTAAATAAAATAGGGTGATGATGAAGGTAATTTTATAATCCAGATCCTATATATGTGATGTTGAATTGCAAATTTTCATTTTGTAGAACTCCAACAGATAAAAATAAGATGAAAGAGAAGGATGGTCAAGTCTTTCTTCAATGGTTAGCATGGTTATGGGAGAATCATAGTGTCCAAAAGTTACACTTGATTGGAAGTTTCCACAAGTTGTACCAAATTTAAGAATTGTGACTAAATCTTGGTGAATAGTATGCTTCACACTTGAAGTCAAAGCATTTAGTATTTTCTGTCTCACATAGTTCAAATTATGAATTCTACTTTTTGAACAATTCATGGGATTAGGCTTGAAAATTTATTCTAGAAATTGAAATAAATTATTGTTGTGCTTTCTTTGATTACTTGTATATATATGTATTTATGCATTCACGGAGCTGTAAAAAGTTTCTCCATGTCAATTTATCTAAAGATTATTCCGTCCCATGGTAAACATGGCAATAAGTACTTTGCAATTTGCTTTTGGGAATGTTAAGGAAGATATAGTTGAATAATCTATTTTGATAAAATTTCGTGCCACTGTGGGGTCCTTTGTGCACTTTGTATGTCACCTTGGATCATGCTTCAATGGTGTATGTTTCTTCTCTTGTTCAATTCTTTCCATATGTGGATTTAATGGATACTATCAAAGAAAATGAGTTTGTGTTTTCTGAGATTAACTATTATGCGTGTAAAACCTTCAGAATGTTTGATATTTGATATTTGCAGGTATGTGATAACTCCTTACAATGAGTATCCTCCATTACTTGGCTTACTCTTGAAATTTCTCAATGGTGAGTCAGCATGGTCTACCAGGTGTGAAGTTCTTAAGGTATATGAGTTGAAACTTCTTGTATGCCTACTTTTTTACTGTGATGTTTAAGTAATAATGCGATTGAAATTTCTCCTGTGCTTTTATCAGGTTCTTGGGATTATGGGTGCTTTGGATCCCCACATGCATAAACGAAATCAGCTCATGTTGCCTGGTTCACATGGAGAAGTTGCTCGTGCTGCTGTTGATTCAGGCCAGCACATTCAGACCATGGATGAAGTACCCATGGATCTTTGGCCATCCTTCGCTACATCAGAGGATTATTATTCTACGGTAGGATATTGACCTCAGAAAAGTCACTATGTTGTGCTGAGTATCAGACTCTTTACATATGGGGACTAGAGATTTCACTGATCTTTGTTAACAATGCAAAGTTCATGTATGTTTATCTCTGTTTGTAAATGAATCCAGGTGGCGATAAATTCTCTGATGCGGATTCTTAGGGACCCCTCCCTCGCTAGTCATCACCATAAAGTGGTTGGCTCACTTATGTTCATTTTTAAGGTATGTGGTTTATTTGGAATTTCATTAATCTTCAATTGTTGTGTGTATAATCTCTCTCTCTCTCTCTCTGAAATTTTTTTTTTGGGGGTCTGGCTCTTTCTGAAACTTAATCTACTTCTTTTCTTGCAAGATCAGTCGATGGGTCTTGGTTGTGTTCCATACTTGCCGAAGGTAAGTCATCAGAAACGAGGGGGAGGGTGGATGAGGGGGGAAAGGTGAATTTGGCTGTACTTTTCAAAGTTTTTGTTGAGTGTCATTTTTGACTGCAGGTTTTACCTGATCTCTTTCACATCGTCCGTATATGTGATGATACACTGAAGGACTTCATAACATGGAAGCTTGGAACTCTTGTATCCATTGTCCGGCAGGTGTGTTTTATGTGAAAGCTTTCATGGCATCATTGTATTGGGCTCCTATGAAGGTTTTAATGCGGAAGATTATGTGGCTTATGCAGCACATTCGCAAATATCGGCAAGAATTGCTTTCGTTAATCTCTGAACTGTGGTCATCTCTGAGCTTGCCAACTGTTACTCGTCCTCCACTTGGCTATCCAGTGAGCTTCTCTCTCTCTCTCTCTCTCTCTCTCTATATATATATATATATATCTACATATATGTGATATAATATTATATAATATAGTTATATGTACATACGTATGTATATTCATATGTTTACATAGTCTGGCAACATGCCAAATGTGTGGACTGATTTTCGGCCAAAATATTCTTAGGTTCTGCATCTGGTCGAACAGTTGTGCCTGGCTCTCAATGATGAATTCAGAACATATCTTCCCGATATACTTCCATGTTGTATTCAAGTCCTCAGCGATGCAGAACGGTGCAATGACTACACATATGTTCTTGATATCCTTCATACCCTTGAAGTCTTTGGTGGTTCGTACTCTTATACTCTTCTGATGTTAACTTTGGGTAAAATGATGAGAATCTCGTTGGATTGAAGCAGTTTGCAGTGTAATCTATTGTCCCATTTTATCTGTTCTATTTTCTCAATCTGCTATAGAATTAGTCTATCTTGTACATTAATGTTGAGAGAAGGAAGGATGGATGGAGGAATATTGGAATGCTTGCATGATGAAGAGGGAGTGGTCTTGAAGAGATTAGTGGCTCTAGAACTAATGAGTTAGTACTTGAATTTGTATTAGATTGTATAGTTATGATTTGAAAATTGAAGTTCTTTCTCATTTGGAACTTTGGGGTTGTAGGACTGTTCTTGCATTTAGTTATAAGTACTAAGCAAGTATCCACTTATTTGACTCTTTGAGTGAAGATCCTTTTGCTTTTTTGATGTATTGAAGTGTTATCACCCATAGAGAGGGACACACTCTTTATTCTTAAACAAATGCAGGGACCTTGGATGAGCACATGCATCTCCTTCTTCCAGCACTCATTCGATTGTTTAAAGAAGATGCTCCAGTAGACAAACGACGTGCTGCCATTAAAACTTTAACCAGATTAATCCCTCGAGTTCAGGTAGGCAGTTTAATTTCTCATGAGTTAAGCTGGTAATATGTGGGATCCTTTTAATGCCACCACAGCAGTTGTCAAGGATAGGACAATACTAATGTAAAATAAATATGAGTGCCTCTTATTTAAGGACTAAAATTGTGGAATTAACTTTTGATGGAAACTATCCAGGAGATAAATGACATGCTGCCATTAAAACTTTAACCAGATTAATCCCTCAAGTTCAGGTAGGCAGTTTAATTTCTCTTGAGTTAAGCTGGTAATATGTGGGATCCTTTTAATGTCACCATGGCACATGTCAAGGATAGGACCATACTATTTTAAAATAAATATGAGTGCCTCTTATTTAAGGACTATAATGGTGGAACTGATTTTCGATGGAAACTATCTGTTATGCATATGGTTGGTTTTAATTTTAATGGGAATCAATTGTGTGAAGAGGAAACTATTTTTGTTGGAGATACATAAATTTCTCACTCAAGCATATTGACTGAAAATTACATCCTCTTTGAGGTAGAGATCATTTAATAAGTTTCAGCTTCTTTGATTTGGATCATCTTTGCTTATTGTAAATATTTACATCCTTGAGAGTTGCCACTGTTTGCCACTCTATTAATGAATCCAGTGGATATGAACTTTAAAAACATTTCAACTGTCATGACATTTTCAGTCTCCAATTCTGGTCATTTTTTCTCAGAGGCAGATTTGATTGACTTTTAACTCTTCATTGGTCCAAAATGACATTGCAAATTGTTGAATGGGTAAAATTTGTAATGTCACTTCACACCAAAAAGGAGAGCATCCTTATCCTACCTTTCAACCACCTCTGTCTGAAGTTGTGAGCGACGTTCCTACTGTGTCAGGAAGGGTGGTTGTTCTGTGTGTTGAGTTCTTCATTCTGGCAAATGAAAATTAAAATTCTTATGTTTCTTTTTACTCATAGGCTAGTGAATTTATGGAAGCATAGTTGAAGATAATTTTTAGAGGATGAAAAAAGAGAGTATTTTTGGAAGAAGGGGAAGGATGGGGTGATGCCACTTGTTATGTTTGTTAATTTTATGCATTTAAAATCTATGAAATAGATATAGATGATCAGGTTTTGCGAACACACATAACCTTAATCTTTCTTTCTATTCTTGCTAATAGCTAATTCTTTGTTCTATTTTTCTCCATCTATTGTTTTGGGTGAATCTGTTTTGACTCTTATATGCACTCTTCCTGTCATCAGGTTACTGGTCATATATCTTCACTAGTCCATCACTTGAAGCTGGTTTTGGATGGGTTAGTTCATTCCTAGTTTTGGAATTATATCTAAAAGAAGTAGCACATATTCTTTTAATTATATCTATCTATTGTATTCCTGGCTTTCATTTTTCACTTCTTTTTGTTTGGTTCAATTTGAAAGTCAAATCTTTTCTTTTGACCTTCTTCTATTTTAAAAAGAAAACAGAAAATGAAGTATGCCTGTGTTTCTTGTTGTTGATTCTTTTAAACTTCTCTTATCTGCTTATGTTCAACTTGCAGAAAAATTGATGAGCTTAGGAAGGATGCTGTAGATGCACTTTGCTGTCTTGCTTATGCCCTCGGGGAGGATTTCACCATATTCATACCATCGATACACAAACTTCTTTTAAAACATCGATTGAGGGTCCTCTTTCTAACTAATAAATTCCTTACAGATTGCATCCTTCATGTTGCTTTTTATTGATTATTATATGACAGAGGCTCAATCTATTTTCAGCATAAGGAATTCGAGGAGATTGAAGGTCGTGTCCATAGACGTGAACCACTGATCTCAGGAAGCACGACTGCTCAAAAGCTAAGCCGACGGCTTGCTGTAGAAGTAATCAGTGACCCATTGAATGATGTGGAGAATGATCCATATGAAGATGGGTCTGATGTGCAAAAAGAGCATAGAGTTCGTCAGGTATACTCTACTCACTATTAGTTAAAAGATGTTTTTGGGGCTTCACCTTGTCAGAAAGAGGCAGGCCAAGTAAGTATGGTTTCTTTGAGATTACTCGTGTCGTGAGGCGCATGGACTATTTAAGTTTGAGGGACATGTAATTTTAGATGGAGTGCTAGATTGACGAAAATGGAAATATAGAATTGGGTAAGGTGCTTTTTACTCATGAATAGTATGTTGTTATATGGTTACACTACGAAGTTGTGAAATCATTGGGAATTGTTCTTTCATATTTAAATGTTGGTAGTGGGCAAATCACGCGACAACCACTGTAGAAGTTAATGAGTCATGGAATAGTGAAATATCACTTGAGGTTTTGTGAGAAATTTATGATTTGAAGTTCGAATCTACCCCATCTATTTTCTTGATAAGTACTAATTAAAGAAAATTTCTCTAGAACATGAGGTTTTCATGAGATGTTGATGAGTCATGTAATAGCAAAATATCACTAGAGGTTTTGTGAGAAATCTATGATTTGAAGTTCGAATCTGCCCCATCTATTTTCTTGATAAGTACTAATTAAAGAAAATTTCTCTAGAACATCAGGTATTCTTAAGAACCACAGATTAAAAGAAATCTAGAGACACATCCTTTTTATCAAATTGGGAGCTTTCTCCAATATTATATGTCTATATATATTTGTAAACTAGCTTGGTATTTAATGAATACGAAACTCCAAGGCTGTTAGCATAACTGTGCTGACAGTGGCATTCCTTCATGCATAAAAAAGTATCCTTACATAGTATATTTTCTTTCTCATGTATGGACTTATGCCTTTATCCCTTTCATTCAATTTTGCTAGCCATAGTCGTGGAACTCTTTTTTGGCTGAAAGTTTTGAATTGCACAATTGAAATACTGATTTTTTTTTCAATGCCAGATAAATAATGATTTCTGAAAGGTTACTTTTTAAATACCGAATTGCAGTTTCTCTGTCTCTCTGTTCAAGTTCTGACTCAAAGTATATCCTTATCTGTCGGAGTAGTGGGCTTGTTGATGTTATTATGCGTTCTCTGTTTACTCCTTTTAAGATACTCTAGATGTGTAGTAATAATTATAATATGGTGTTGGATCATTTCTTCCAAATATAAGATTTGGTATGTTAAGAAACTTAGAGGCAGTTTAACTTTTAATCTAATGTCAATGGTTGGTCCTTCTTGTTTTTTATGACATGTTTTTATCTATTACTATGGTTTACTTGTCTAGGCTTTGCTAATTTTTGGTACTTAGATTTTGATAGAAGAGCATCCATCTCTATCAATTTTAGGCTTTTGGTCATTCTCATTTTTGCATTCTACTTTTGCCTTTTGCTTATTCTAGCTTTTGTTTGTGTGGTTCTGGAGCATGCATAACTTGAATTCACCTTCACACAATGCTCACATTTTCTATCATTTTTCAATGACATGATGATAGTTTTTATATAACGACTTGAAAATCTTTATGAAAGGTCAATGTTGGTCGTCTACTTGCTGCTGGGGAGGCTTCTCAACGCAGTACTAGAGAAGATTGGGCTGAATGGATGCGACACTTTAGCATTGAGCTCTTGAAACAATCTCCATCTCCAGCTCTGCGAACATGCGCAAGGTTGGCACAGTTGCAGGTGGGGTTAACATTTTTTATCCCACACTCTCTCTTTTTGGCATGGGAACTAACCAAATGAACTTCAGCCCTTTGTTGGAAGGGAGTTATTCGCAGCTGGTTTTGTAAGCTGTTGGACACAGCTGAGTGAAGCTAGTCAGAAACACTTGGTTCGGAATTTAGAGATGGCATTTTCTGCTCCGAATATTCCTCCTGAAATTCTTGCAACACTTCTTAACTTGGTATGTCTTTAATTTATGAGCCGTGTACTTGAGTCAATCTGACTTTGAATCTGGTTTATGTTGACTTGTATTGTTTCAGAAAATTTGTCTGTCATTTTCCTTTCAGCAATGTTTATACATTATTGATAATGAAAGCTGATAGTGGAGTTCCTTCTTTCATTCTTTTCTGGTGTATTTCAATGCAATTTGAAATGTTTGAGGCAATATCTGCAGGCTGAGTTCATGGAACATGATGAGAAACCCCTTCCTATTGACATCCGACTCCTTGGTGCTCTTGCAGAAAAGGTATTGTTGATGCATTCCTGTTGAGAAAGTTTTCTTCATTTTAACTTAAGCAATATTCGAGGCCCTGTTTAGAGCGTATTTGGACTTTGCATATAGGTAATTAATTAGCCATGGGCCCACATATTATTTGAAGAGAATTGAAAATTTTTAAATGTTGTGGGGTAGGCAGACTCGGAAATCCTAATTTCTATCTTCTGATTGCTTCTGACACATTGCCGTGAATGCTGCAGTGTCAATTCTGGTTTTTCTTGATTGAATCACTCTTTTTTTTGTTGATGTAATGTTGCAGTTCCGTGCCTTTGCAAAGGCACTGCATTACAAAGAAATGGAGTTCGAAGGTGCACGCTCCAAGAAGATGGATGCTAACCCTGTTGCTGTTGTTGAAGCTCTAATACATATAAATAATCAGCTACACCAACATGAGGTCTGCTTTCATTATTTATGCTTGCTGACAATCTACATATTGCTTCTTGAAATTGATTATGTCTGCTCTCAGATTTTCATGACACAATCATTGTATTAATGATAAATGATTCCTACTATTAGGCGGCAGTTGGAATACTAACCTATGCCCAGCAAAATCTGGATGTGCAACTGAAGGAGTCATGGTAATGTAGAGCTTGCCTATTCAATTGGATTTGGCGTTTTAGTGTTTGTCTAGCTTTTAATCATGGTTTTAGCTTTTCACTGTAGCCATGGCTTTTGGTGTGTGGCATGTGGCGTCTATTTTAGATTTGAAAGTTGCTTTAATTACATAATTAAGATATTGAACATCTCGAATATTAAAAATATAAAATAGATATTTCATTTATAGCTGTTTAAATTTTCTTAAATATGCTTTCTAACTAAACTGCTTCAGTGAAAATCTAGTATGTAGAGGTAACCCTACTTCTGGCTTCTATGCCAAAATCCCTAGGTTTGAACAAGCATGATAAACCCAAATCATCAAATAATGCAGTGTTCAATTATCAGTCATAGTGGTGCCTTCCATGGGCAATGACTTCTGCAACTCCCTCCGCTTTCTTTGTGATTTTGAAGTTTGAACATTGACCCACTGCACAGTTGGATGGCTAGCTGTAATTGCTAGTTTTACACCACATAGATTAATAACATGATGTGTAATGCTAACTCATTCCTTTTCCACATGAAGTACATATTTTCTTGGTCAATATGACAAGTAGATCTTACCCAACTCATTGACGTGAATGCTTATATAGGCCTGTCTTTTCAGGTATGAGAAATTGCAGCGATGGGATGATGCTCTGAAAGCATATACTCTCAAGGCATCTCAGGCATCTAGTCCACATCTGGTTTTAGATGCTACATTAGGTTGGTGATTCTGCGTTATTTAGTTGTTGTGGTAGCAAGTCTAAGTTATTATACCTATAATCTTTGGAAGAATTCGTTAGTGATGAAATGGATTGGTTTTCGCGTTGTTGAGATTTTCCATAGTCCATCTTCCCTTATGCCTTCCTGAAAATGAACTATCTCCCCACTATATAGAGTCATGATTTTGGGATGAACTTCAAGAGCTTGCACTAGACATGTATATGTACACCAGTCTTTGGATGATGTAAGCGTTCAGTCACTACTTTGAGATCAGAATGATTGACCCTGCACAAGTGTGGTTACACAACTGATGTGGCAGGAAAGGTTTTACACTGTTGAAGTTTGGGAAGAAAAGTGGATTGCACCTGCAAATGTTGTACATATAAGAGATGTCGAAATGCTCAGTGCTTATAGAGTCGATATATAACTTCAACCATTTATCATATCAGTTGCTTTCCTTTTCCAGTCTCGCTTGGAGTTTACCCTGTTGCCTGTAGTCTCTAGTTAGTGCAACATGTATGATGTCGCAGTGACCTTTCACTAAGTAGAATGATACTTTGTTGATTGACAAATTGGATCGAGTTGAATGTGCCATATCTTTTTGCCGTTCAGCAGGTGCTTGATTTGGGTTTTCTTGTTGCTAGATGCTTATAGATATCTAAAACATGTATTTGTCAGAACTTTTCTGCCCCTCATTCCTAGCTCTATCCATGTGTATATTTCAGGCCGGATGCGATGTCTTGCGGCTTTAGCTAGATGGGAAGAACTCAACAATATATGTAAGGAATATTGGACCCCAGCTGAGCCAGCCGCCCGTCTAGAAATGGCACCGATGGTTAGGACGTTCTTTATATCACTGCTCCCCTTCTTCCTTGCTACATAATTTTAATTTTGTTGTGTTACTCGTAGGCTGCTAGTGCTGCTTGGAACATGGGAGAATGGGATCAGATGGCGGAGTATGTCTCTAGACTGGATGATGGTGATGAAACTAAAATCCGAGGTTTAGGAAACTCTGCTGCTGGTGGTGATGGCAGTAGCAATGGCACATTCTTTAGGGCTGTTTTACTTGTGCGCAGAGGGAAGGTAGTTTGCTGTGCACTTCTGTGTCGATTGTTTAGATGTATTCAGCATTGACCTCCTCTTGTACCTTGCAGTATGACGAGGCACGTGAGTATGTTGAGAGGGCCAGAAAGTGCTTGGCAACTGAGCTTGCTGCTTTGGTAAGTTTCCTCCATCTTAAGGGCTTTATCCTTTTTAGTGAAATTTCTGCAATCGAAGTTTGTACAAACAATTGCTGCCGTACTTCTTTCTCATGTGTATTTTCCATCATGCTGGCCACCCCTTTTTCTCTTGTATACTCCAGTTATCAGAAGTAAAACTAATCTCTTTGTGATTGTTATCAAGACTATGCTGGAAATCAAATGAGTAACTAACATTTCACTAATGGGCATTAAGCTTTCCTACATCTCTAAAAGAATACATCCAAGAAATTTATGTAATGACCTTTACAGACTGATTTGTAATTCCTTGGTTGTAACTGCTCACTATAACAGTGGTTTGTAACGGTCACAGGGGCTGCTGTTCCTGTTATGTAATAACCTTTACAGACTGATTTGTAATTCCTTGGTTGTAACTGCTTACTATAGCATTTGGATCTGCTGCATCTTAAAAATTTTTTATGGCACTGGATAGACCTCCTAGTTAGAATCAGTTTGTCAGGACGCATGGCATTTGTATTAGATGATAAATGAAACATCAAGTATGTAAGTAAAATTTGTTGATGGATTCTTTCTTGACCTCTTTTGTCACCTTGGGGTCTAATTCTCGCCTTATGCCAGGAAGCAGTATTTGTTGTGACTGGTATATAGCAGAGTATTTTTGAACACATTGGTGATAAAACTTATATCTTGCTTCTTCCTAATTATCTGTAGTCACTTTGTTAACTTTGGTAAATTCTTCCTTGATCTAGACAATAGGAGCTTTTTATGGTTGTATGTTCATATAAAATGGTTTCAGTTTGAAACAAATGCTTATTTGTTGATACATGCTTAGGTCTTGGAGAGCTACGATCGTGCTTACATCAACATGGTCCGTGTTCAGCAGCTTCTGGAACTGGAAGAGGTTTAACCTCATCTCATCATCTACAACAGTTGAGGTTGGTATATGTGATCAAGGAAGTTACTGCTTTTCTTACATGTTCAATAATCTGGACAGGTCATCGATTACTCTACTCTTCCTTTGGGAAACCCTGTTGCTGAAGGACGGCGAGCCCTTATTCGGAATATGTGGACTGAGCGCATTAAAGGAGTGAAAAGAAATGTTGAGGTAGGTATGGATAGCTCGCTAGGTTTATGATTCTATCATGTTCCACTCATGCATCTATAACCATTTAAACAATCCTCTCGCCTTAGAGGGGGTAAGAAGAAAAAACTGTGGTGCTATGAAGAGTCATAATTGAACAGATTAAATTTTCCCATATTTTCACATATTAACATCTGATAGGATCATATCTCCAAATGGATGGACTTTAGGGTCTAACTCATTTGACTTTTTTAATGTAACATTTACTTTTGTTATCCATCTCTCTGGGATTGACTTGTTAAGACTTATTTGCGTTTACCTTGCAAATTATAGCAAAATTTATATTATTTTCGCTCAAAGTTAAATGGCTATCTGTTTATTTGAGTTCAACATTTACTATGAACTATTTTACTTCTGTTGAATTCTTTAATGTCTCACTTCTCCCTGATGCTTAATTGACAGGTCTGGCAAGGCCTGTTGGCTGTTAGAGCACTTGTTCTACCACCAACAGAAGATATTGAAACTTGGCTCAAATTTTCTTCTCTTTGTAGAAAAAGTGGACGAATTGGTCAGGCTAGATCTACCTTAATTAAGCTCTTGCAGGTGAGTGGGGTATCTTTACAGCAGTGAAAGAAAAGAGGCATGTAGATATTAAGTTATTTATCATGATCTGACATGTTTGGTATGAACAAGCAGTTTGACCCTGAAACATCTGAAAATGTGGGATACCATGGTCCTCCACAAGTAATGCTGGCATATTTGAAGTACCAGTGGTCTCTTGGCGAGGATATTAAGCGAAAAGATGCATTTTTTAGGCTTCAGGTCCAACAACTTTTATTTAAGGAATCATGTGCAACTTAATCACATAAGTGCCCTTTTTGATTTCGATGCTGTGTTTTTTATGGTGGGAAAAATTTGGTTTTACAGAATTTGGCTGTAGAGCTCTCAAGTGTACCAAATCTTCAGATGATTACTCCAACAGGTGTAACAAGCAGTAAAAGTCCAAGTGCTCGACTGCTTGCACGTGTATATCTCACACTTGGTTCCTGGCAGTGGGCACTTTTTCCTGGTTTAGATGAAGAAACTATAAAAGGTAATCCTTATTTGTTGGTACATACTGTCAAGATCTCTTGGGCCGTTATGTAATAAGCTCCTTCGCTTGCAGAAATTCTCAGTGCATTTGGACACGCCACTCGATGTGAACCACAGTGGGCAAAAGCATGGCATAAATGGGCGTTGTTCAATACTGCTGTGATGTCGCATTATACTGTAAGAGGTTACCCAATGTGCTGGCCAAGTTGTTGTACCAGCAATAACTGGATATTTTCATTCGATTGCCTGTGGGCTAATGCAAAAGGTGGCGATGATAGTTTGAAGGTAACAAAGTCAATCTCACTTATAAAGTATTCCACAGATGCTGTCTTCAGCAGTCGTTATGTCCTGATGTGATGTAGATGGATTTACTTATGTTCAAGAGAAACATTTGTGATCATCTGATGCACTCTTTCTTGTAGGACACTGTGAAGTTGTAAGTCTGGTTTTATGCAGTCCTTGGTATTGTGCATTGAAGCCATTCTTTTGGATGGCCATAACATTGTGGTCAGGAGAGAGATTATTATTTTTGATCAGCCTACCAAAATGCATTTTATCTAGCAGAAAAGTTCTGTGGTGAAAGAGAAAGGGGGGGGGGGGGCATAGCTTTTGCCATTGTGCAGCAGTAGTAATGAAACCTCACTTCTCACCCTGATGCGTATAACTGAAACAATCTTCCTACGGTTTAGATGAGTATTAAATGATGACTGGAAGTGTTAATTGGTAGACTATCTCCCTGAAACTTTGCTTATAATATTTAAGGTGGTAGCCTAGTCATATCCTTTACTCCCTGTATATGTTTGTTGGTTGCATTCATCCTGTTGAACACAACTATAAGAATGTCCAAACACATGCTGCCTTTCTGCAAAATATTTGCTTTCTTTTGTGAGCATGTGGTGTGCAGGTGAATAAATAAATTTACAGAAGGAATTATCTCTACTTTTGATTTGTCAGTCTAAGTGAGTCCACTAATGTGGGGGCTTGTAACAAGCTGAGGCCTTCTACAATCCTGTGAGATTCTCCACCTAAACAAAGTATTTGGGTACCTTCTAGTATGGCTTCCTGTGTTCAATTTGATGGAGTTTTACAGAAAGTTATTGAATTGTAAGCGCCTGATGAATGGTTTTACTCTTTGAAGGTCTTACTTGTTCTTTGGCATAGAGATTACCAAATCATGATTGTTTTCTCATCTTACCATTACCCACAGATGCCTAATTCCATTTTACTTCAGGATATACTTCGTCTTCTCACGCTGTGGTTTAACCATGGAGCTACCATAGAAGTTCAAAAGGCCCTGCAGAAAGGACTCACTCTTGTAAAAATCAACACATGGCTGGTCGTGCTGCCACAAATAATTGCCAGAATTCATTCAAACAACCGTGCTGTTAGGGAGCTAATCCAAGCACTTTTAATTCGCATTGGACTAAGTCATCCACAGGTTTGCATTGAGGCTTCCAAAGCTTGCAGTAAACTCCATCTCTAGTTCTTTTCTGCTTGTGCTTAATGGATCAATGGCCTAGAATTCCATTTATCAATTACTCTATTATATGCTGGATGAAGTTGCCTTGTATTTGTCCTTTTAATATAACAAGAAACTTATGTTTCCCCCTAAGAATGATGTCAGAGGTTATATGTGCAATTTAATGCACTTTGGCTTGGTCACCCGTTTCAATCTCTATATGTGTTGTCCTTTTCTGCCATGTGGGGTCTTCTTTCTGTCGAAGTAATTTGGTTTTTTTCCCTAGGCCCTCATGTATCCTCTTCTAGTAGCGTGCAAATCGATAAGCAATTTACGAAGAGCTGCTGCTCAGGAAGTTGTTGATAAAGTACGGCAGCACAGTGGTATGCTTGTAGAGCAGGTGAAAATTGCTTTAACCCTGTAGATTATTGATTTGCAAGTTGCTTGTGCTGATCTTGAAGGTGAACCTTTTTGACAGGCACAACTTGTGTCAACGGAGCTCATCAGGGTTGCAATTCTTTGGCATGAGATGTGGCATGAAGCACTGGAAGAGGCTAGTCGCCTCTATTTCGGGGAGCATAATATTGAAGCAATGCTAAAGGCGCTGGAGCCATTGCACGAATTGCTTGAGGAAGGGGCTAGGAAGAGCAATATAACCATCAAAGAGAGGGCATTTATCGAGGTTGCCATCTGAATGTTGTCTACAGATAGATGCATATTGTTTATATCTGCAGGATTTTTTTTATATATTTATTTGGTCATGATGATTGCATATGCACATGTGGAAAAACTAATCTTTTGACAGCACTGTACTTTTATGCATCTGCATGACCTGAATATTCTTCATTTCAGCTTACATGTGGATTGCTAGTAGTTAATCTGGACTGTCACAGTCTAATTAGATGTTTCTTCCTTTTACAATGCAGGCTTACCATGCGGAGTTGATGGAGGCATATGATTGTTGCATGAAATATAAGAGAACTGGTAAAGATGCAGAGCTTACACAGGTATGAGTCCTCATCCATAAAATGGGCATTCTCCTGTGTCAGATAATGCTACCTCTTCATTATATTTACTTGATGATTTGGAGGAATATTAACATTGGATTTGTTGGTGTATGATGGCGTATGTTATTACAGCTATTGCTTATTATTTGCTCACGTAACATCCTGAGAATTTGTCCTAATGAAGTTCTGCGTGTTAATTCTTGCATCAGTTTTGCCTGATTGTTCTCTGTGTTGTTTTTTGGTTTTAAAATTCTGCTTGATGAAAAGATTACTAAAAGGACTAAAGGGGAGTTTACTTCTGATGAAACATGTTGCCTTTTACACATTATCAAGTTGAATGCTATTCTCTTTCATGGTGATAGCCTCATTTTATCAGACGCATCAAGCAGTCAAAGGGTGCCAGGAAGATATTGCTTCTTTTCATCCTATCTGTCTGCACATGCCTTTGGATTATTTGTTTTACATTTTTTGTTTTGACTAAAATTACATCAAAAGAGTGAAAAAAAAACAAATAAACAAGTCATAATTATATGACAGCAACAACAAACTAGCCTGATTATAGATTGCAGCAATGCTCCTAGTCTCCTGGCAATTGATATTCTGAATGCAGCTTTGTTTACCATCAGTGTTGAACAGATGATTCTAGTTGTTAATCACCTTGGCCTTTAATACTCTATTAGGAAGAAACCTTGGGTAACATTAACTCTTTGGGATGTGATTAAAAAAAATAAAACATTGTGTGGTCATGTGAATTTGTGGCATGCCTGCTTGCACAGAACATAATGCCCCTCTCCTAAAGTAGTCTTCCAGACTGGTAGGATTCTTTGCCAAGACCAGGGCTCAATCAACTGATTGAATATAACCACTTCCCTAGCCTCCTTTCACTCAGGGTTCTACTGTGCAATTAAGAGTTTATAAATATCTGTATTCCCATACAATACTTATAATATGTGCTACATCTTGACCAGGCATGGGATCTTTACTATCATGTATTTAGGCGAATAGACAAGCAGCTTCAGAGTCTTACCACCCTGGACCTCCAGGCAAGAAGAAGATTCATTATCATTGACATTTTCACTCAATATCATTGCTATGATGTGCTGACCCCTATTTTGTGGATTATCAGTCTGTCTCTCCGGAGTTGTTGGATTGCCGCGACTTGGAACTTGCAGTGCCAGGGACATACCGTGCAGGTGAAGAAGAAGAGAGCTAACTGATAATTTCTTGTTAAAGGGGAAATAAGTTACTTTAGTTGATACCAACGAGGTGTTTGTTTTCCAGATGCACCAGTGGTGACAATTGCATCATTTGCTCCTCAGCTGGATGTGATAACTTCCAAGCAAAGGCCCCGAAAGTTAACTATTCATGGGAATGATGGCGAAGATTACACTTTTCTGCTGAAGGGACATGAAGATCTACGTCAAGATGAACGTGTCATGCAGGTTCATCTTGATTTCTTCACATTATCCTCTTTTTGGGCCATTATCAGGCCTTTGGTGGCTGAGTCACAATCAGGCCCATTGTTTTTGCTCATACTTTGTGTTACCACTTTCTCTCTGTCAAGTGGATATATTTTCATTCTAATGAGTTTCTTCCTCTCAGCTCTTTGGTCTGGTGAACACTTTGTTGGAAAATAATAGAAAAACGGCTGAAAAGGATTGGTCGATCCAAAGATATTCTGTGATTCCATTATCCCCAAATAGTGGATTAATTGGATGGGTCCCAAATTGTGACACTTTACACCATCTGATTCGAGAATATAGAGATGGCAGAAAGGTCGGTTGACTTCTATAGTATCTTCTTGTCAGTAAAATTATCACTTTTTATTATGCACTTTCTATGATTGAGTGGTTTTGTTTGGTCAAAGGGAAGCTGCCTTCACCAAGAAATGTTTTATTCTTGTCAACAGATCACTCTCAATCAAGAGCACAAATACATGCTAAGTTTTGCCCCAGATTAT
Organism: Corymbia citriodora subsp. variegata; assembly: GCA_014858505.1. Lineage (NCBI taxonomy): Eukaryota > Viridiplantae > Streptophyta > Magnoliopsida > Myrtales > Myrtaceae > Corymbia > Corymbia citriodora. The sequence goes on from CM026412.1 coordinate 17,058,481, forward strand.
GATCATTTGCCCCTGATAGCCAAAGTTGAAGTTTTTGAGTACGCCCTACAGAATACAGAAGGAAATGACCTTGCAAGGGTAATCTATTGTTACCATTTTTGGGGGAAGAGGAAGTGAAAGCAGGAGGGATTGAATAATTGGTCTGAAATCTATAACCAATGATTATGAGCTCATGATGGCCTCTTTGGATTTTGGTAGGTGCTCTGGTTGAAGAGCCGCACTTCTGAGGTTTGGCTGGAGAGGCGGACTAATTACACTCGGAGCTTGGCAGTCATGAGCATGGTATATGCTTTCTGGCATCTCATATGAAGAAAAGAGGAAGATGTCTCCTATCTTTTTTCTGATTCTGCAAGAACTGTAACTAGTTGCAAAAGAAAATATAATATTATCTGTTAGAATATCCACACTAAGCACTTAGACATGTGGTGTGATACAAAATTAGATGTGCATACTGTGCAAAGAGTGATATAAATGTTTCATACATTTATCCTTGTTTTTTCTGTTTAACTTCCTTATTTCAACTAGTCTAGCCCATGTCATATTAATGGTGTCTAAGAAGGAGAGAATAACATGTGATTACATGGACAAGAATCGTTGGGTTCTCAAAAGTAGGCGTACAAAAATAGTTTTGAATATCTGGCCAAAGTGAAACAACTGATTTTGAATGGCTTTGTATATGAAACCTTCAGCTTCAGCACATCAGTGGAAAAAAAATATGTAGTTACTTTTTTAACTTGATAGGACTTGATTTTCCAGAACTTTGTGTTAGATTTACTAATTTTTGGATTTGATTTCAGGTGGGCTACCTTCTTGGTTTAGGTGATCGCCATCCAAGCAACCTTATGTTGCACCGTTACAGGTAATCATATGAAGCAAGGAACAAGGTTGGATTTTAGTTTCAAAGTATCATGTATGTCTCTTGTGTCGCAGTGGAAAGATCTTACATATTGATTTTGGAGACTGCTTTGAAGCTTCGATGCACCGAGAAAAATTCCCTGAAAAGGTATCATCCAGAATGCTTTTCTCTGTGTCAAGCTCTAAGCTAACGAAAAAGCATGATGATGTTAGTTCTGCACATGAATTAAGTCATTGGGCTAATCATTAAAGTGTATTCTGTGATACAGGTGCCTTTCCGCTTGACTAGAATGCTTGTGAAAGCAATGGAGGTCAGTGGCATTGAGGGGAACTTCCGTTCAACTTGTGAAAATGTGATGCAAGTGCTTCGAACAAATAGGGACAGTGTAATGGCAATGATGGAGGTATGTCTTTCAGAATGGTTCCCTTTCTTTGTTGTCTTAACTTTGGGCATGAATTGATGGAAGGCATCATTTAAAGCATAGTCGTTTGTATGTAGTGAACCATGAATCCAAATATTTGTATGGTGGGAGGGATGGGAATAATTATTCGAGTACTAGTTTTTTTTGCTCTTCCTTTCTATTTTCTTTAATTAATAGCAATGTGTCTTGAAGTTTGCAATTGCACTGATGTAAAATGCTGCTAATTGTGCTCATGCATAGATGATAGAACTTCTTCTAAGATCGTGGATGATACAACTATTGAAGGAATTTAATTCCTGTTTAATCTGTTTTCAGGCTTTTGTCCATGATCCACTTATTAATTGGCGTCTTTTTCCCCAAGTATCAATGTTGGCTAATACTCATGTCCCACCTGTTGTGAATGCTGAAGAATCTTCTCAAAATAGAGAGCTTCCTCAGCCACAGCGTGGTGCCAGAGAAAGGGAGCTTCTTCAGGTAGACAAATTCAGAAGAGGAAGATTTTGAAACTTCCATGATTTAATTGATGCTTACATTTTGATTTGTTTTGTATAGGCTGTTAATCAACTGGGTGATGCTAATGAGGTGCTGAATGAACGTGCTGTGATGGTCATGGCTCGGATGAGTCATAAGCTTACTGGCCGAGACTTTTCCAGCTCTCCGGTATCCAGCAGCTCTAACCAACATTCCATGGATCACAGCAATTTATTTTCAGGGGATTCTCGTGAAGATCACGGTTTATCTGTTAAACTTCAAGTTCAAAAGTTGATTATTCAAGCTACATCGCATGAAAATTTGTGCCAGAACTACGTTGGGTATGGTGCTGTAATTTCTCTTTGTTGGTTTGTGCTGATGCTGTAGCTGTCTTGCATGTGCTTTATGCTTCCAAATGTCTCAAAGCTTGTCTTGATTGGTATTAGGAGTTGAAATGGCTGGATTGGATGTTGGTCTAACTTTCCCTAGTGTATTTAGATTCTTCCATGCATTGCACGAAGCTAATTTTCTGAAGATACTCGTGTTCCAGGTATAGATTTAAACCTCAGCAAATTGAAGATGATCTATGGAAAGTGGGTAGTTAGTCCAATTCTAGGTTTGGTTACCTGTAATTTGGCATTGTATATTTTGTTGTTTTTAAATGTGTTTTTGAGTTTACAAGGGTCATTGTTTCAGCAAAAAGATTTTGGGAAATCAAGTTTCCTGGGATTTGCATATAGAATAGACCTGTCGACCACAAACCACGCCTTATCCTGCTAAGTGGGATTGGCTGAATGAATTCTATTACTCCATTGAGCTTGATGCTTCATCGGATCTGCTGGAAGTTCTAGATGCTTCATTAGGTCTGCTGGAAGTTCTTTTAAGTCTTTTTCCACATCCTTCTAGGTATTTTCCTTCCCCTTCGAACCCATGTGACCATCCCTTGTTCGAGCCTTCTGACTGGATATTCAGAGGTCTTTGTTCAGCATGGTCAAATGATCTCAAATTACCTTCTCTTATCTTAATGTTGATTTCTATCAAGAGATGACAAAAATCATACACTTGCTTATCCTGTTGATCTAAATTGTAGGTAAACTGTAAGAGATATTTTCACTTTCTTGTGTTATGTCTTATTCTAAAATCCATGTCTTGTATTTCTCAACTGTTCTAAGAGCAAAGCTACTCTGATGTTTTAGTTCTGCCTTATATATACTTGATAATCAATGCTTGGGTAGTCTCAAGGAATGCTCATCTATATGAACCCTGATATTTTTCTTGGTTTCCACCAATAAAAGAGTCCTAAATGAACTCCAATTGCAGAGCAGAGGCTTAGAGGGGCTGCTTGTTTGGTTGTTATGTTTTAGGAGATGGCATAACATCTTTGGGAGTACACAGCTGTTTTTGCCTTCTGATGCTAAAGGCTATGAATCTGTTGGTTCTTTCTAGACCATGTGATTTAGTGTCTTGTGTTGCTTGAGACTGTTTGCGGCACTGAACTGATGGGCCCATCATAAGTTGTCACTCTGTCGCATGATCCATCTTTGCCTGTGAAATATTGCTCCTTTTTTTTGTTGTTGTCACAGCTGTCATTTAGTCTAATTATCTGAAATCTGCTTGTTACAGGTGGTGTCCTTTCTGGTGAGCTGAAACAAATCATATGTTGTATATATCTTGTGCATAGCTGGGATTTGTCTTGGTACCTCAGAGGTAGCATAATGTATTGTACAGTTCATTGTAGTTTTTGTACAGAAACTCATGGTGTATAGATGCAATCTGAATTATGAGCGGACTGAGTAGTTGTGCATTAGGACCAGCAATATTCTGTGTCAAGAAACAACTTGTAAAGCATTGATGAAATGACAACGTACAATCGAGATCACGAGGTAAACAGCCACAACTTATCTGGGCTGATGAGGTATTTGTTGATAGACAAGGGCTATCTCGGATTACGGACTAATTGTCTAGATGTGGAGCTTTCCCAGCAGGGAGGGAATGAAGCCATCAGTAAAAGTCCAAGTTGATATGTTTATGGAATCAAAATGTGCTAATATCATTTACAATTAAGAGGAACAGAGAACAAGTTTGGGTGAGGAAAATTTCTTGCTTCAATTTAGTGATAAGTACAGAGTCTAGTTGCAATAACATTTTCTTAGTGGGTTGTACGATAGGACATTGGGGTTTTACTTTTGGGTTTCAGTTATTGCTGGGGTGGTGTCATCAATGTTGATGCTCTTATTTAAGAGAGGAACTCCAATCGTCCTCATGCTGAGCTAGCACGTGCTGTATGGTGCTTGCACAGAGATGATCTCCTATCTTCCATGGCTGTGTTCGTGACTTTTCAATATGGGTGAAGCATGTGGTTGAATGATTGCTACTGTCAATTGCCTCAACTTATAAGGTGTTGGTGGTGGTTGGCACCTCTAATGCAGCCTCAACAGCGGTAGATTCTAAGACGACACTCTGGGGGGATGCTTCCAGTTTATGGTAGACTTACTCTTTACTCCCTAGTTTAGGATTTCAGGTAAGGTTACTTGTGATAGTCATCCCCCTTAAAATTTTGGTGTAAAATATTATCTGAGGATCATTAAAACAAAAAATATTTACTAGTATTCCCTTTGCGTCCCTCTTTAAACTGCATAAAATACTGTAATGTCCGATTGTGACAACTATGTCAAACGTCAAGGAGAGATCCTGTTTTTATTGGAACGAATTAAGAGAACTGTTCGGTGTTACATCAAACGTGATGCTATGAAAGATTGGATTATGCATATTGACAATTGTACATGACTTTGAAGGTGAATCCTCTGAAACAGAAAATCTCTGATGCTCCGTTCCAGAGTTAGAAGGTGCTAAACTCCTGAATGCGATCTCAAGCGGATTGGCAGGCGCCAGATACTATGTCAAACTTTCCTGGAAACAACAAAATCAAAACTGCAATGTTTTAGGGAGATTAACCTTGGGTACTCGTTAGCAGCTGGGCAAACGGCATTCTATACCAGTTAGAGATATATGTTAACTGTGCAGATTCCGAGGACCATCTAATACTGCATGTACAATTGAAACTTGCTTCCCATGGTTCCAGCTCTCCCCTTGCTTTTGCTGGCGCTCAGTAAAAAATTGGTAAACATGTGCTCGTAGTCGGGTAATTTACCGTAACCTGCATTGGCATTAAAAAGCTGTTTTATAACCAACCACGATGCTGGATGAAGCATGCATGTTTCATGAGTAGATTTTCACAAGCTTTTCTTACACTAAAACCACTGAGGTAAGATGACTAGGATGTGTTTCCTTTTTACTTGCCTGGAAAGTAGTTGATGTCAATGACATAATACTTGTCTCTATTCACCTGCTCCCTTATCAAATCTATGTTGAACAGCTGGAGACCCTGTAGTGAGATAAAAATTATAAAGTTAAAAAAGAAGGCTACACCAGACATAAAAGAGGTGCCGACGGCCCTGTTGGCATAGCATAGACAGGAGGAAGCTTAAAACCCATTACCAGCCGGTGGCGGAGCTCTTTAGCGAGCCTCTCCAGTAAGGGTGTAGGAGGGAGTTCTGCACGGGAAGCCAAACTTATGAAAAGGTCTTAGGAAGTAAATGTAATGATCAACTTTTCTTCTAAATGGCCACTCATAAGTAAATGTTTTATCGAGAAAGATGACAAACCATGTAGAGAGATACCAGGGTAAGAAATTGTTTGTGGAACATTGAATGAATCATGAGCCACAAGTGTTCCACAAGTTTCATAACAAACAGAACTTCAAAAGTTTCATCCTGCAATTTCTTTGCAGATGCTTCAAGATGAAGTCGACAGCATTTTGCAAAGTTGTAATAGTGAATGAAAAAAGAATGAGAAAAAAGAACTTCTCTCTCATGCTTCTCATGTTTCTTCCTCTAGAAGGAAATTGTGCCTTCCCCAATTTTCACTAACCTAATAAGGCTTCAGAACATTATTGAATAAGAAGTCTCCAATCCGAACTCATACATGGAGATGACATAAACAGCATAAGTCTGGATGGAATTCTAATACTCAGACTCGCATACAGTGGAGGACATTGATAGAACGACTAAACCCACAAGTCTCGTGGTTTTCTGCCCTGGGAAAAGATCACCTGGAAACTGTTCGAAATTTTCACTCGTCAAGATATACATAAAAAAAGCAGCACGATTTCTCTTACCAGCAACACCAGGGTCGAGATCTGCATCTTCTGCAGAAGATGCAGCAGAGGAAACCCTTGGGAATGGGAACACTCCAGTAACTTTAGAAAGTTCCCGCCTGCTGATATTTGGCAGAGAGAAACGCCTAACGACCTTTATAAAATCGCCAATAATATATACCTTAAAGAGAACACCACCTTCAACAAACAAAGCACAAGTTGTCACACGGTAAATTTTTGCGACATGATTGTCAAGAGTGTATGCTATCTAGCAACAGACACCCGGAAAACAAAAATGAAGAGTTATACCATGATTAACAAACTCTTGCAACACCATGGGAGGCTCAAGCTCTACAAGAGAGTACTGATCATAAGCAAGAAACAATTCATGGGACTTGGGGCTTCCATCCACCACTAGTGGTTTGGCAACTGAAACAGCAACAACCAAGAATACTTAGTAATTAAGCCTCAGTAACAGAGAACTCACTTGACTCTCAGGAAGTGTCATTGTCTAATCCTGACACACTCAGTGCACGGAAGTATGAAAATCGCCTCCACCATATGCTTGCTCACATGCAACTTTCTGTGTGCACAAGAATCTAGAGGAAGTTCTTTCGAGACATTGTCAACGCTATAATGTGAAATTCCCTAATCTGGAAGTCATGCAAATTTTGGAGGAGATGAGGCATTGGTGGAAACGTAAGTTCTATTCCATCAGGTGTCAGAAGGACCTTAACGCCACAACATACCTAGTGGCAAACTTAGTCCAGCTTCAGCAACTTCACACGGGATGGATTGAGAATCTTCTCTTATGACCAATTGCTTTGGAACTGCCACTGTGCCTACAAGAATATATAATTTTTTAGTTTGAAAAAAGAGTGTCAACATCAATGTCAGCATCAATGAACGACTATTTTCTACAATATGCCATCTAGTTCCAAAACAGGAGATTTCTATTTAAGCTAATGCACTTCATACAAACTATGAACTTAAAAATAAATTACTACCATAGCAGTCATGCATGTTGAGATCTGCAACATCCTGGAGCATGGATTGGCGATCAAGTAAATGCTCAATAGCATCAGGAGGATCAACTACAGCCACTTCTGGATGTTTTCTCTGGTAGTCCTTCAAAAAGGATAGATGGCAACCATGTCAACTCTATTAAGCTACATAATCCAAAAAATACCTCTCAAAACCAACAGTGAAACAGACTCTTGGAACTGAGTCTACTTGAGTAGCAGAAACAAAAGCCTCAAACTCTATTGAGGAGGGCCATTTGCGATCCTATCCTTAGATTCTCTGAGAGTAGAGAAAAAAGTCCAATGCAAAACGTACTTTGAAGGGGCTAAAAAGCATTGAACTATCTGCAAGCCCCGGTATTCTCCAACACGCGAATAAGCTAGATGGAGATTTGGTCTGACTAAACAGTTGAGAAAGCAGTTAATGTGCTAAGGTCAGTGGATACTAAAACTTGAAAATTCTTTCGATCTCACTTTGTCCCCAGGCCTCTGCTTTTGGCTTTTAATACAACTACAACAATTTTTTTTCAACCAAACATTGCTGCTTCTACAGAAAGTAATATAAAAACTTCAGAAGTGAATTTTGGGCCCATTGACCTGAGAAATCCCCATTAGATTGCATTCTCGAGGAAAAAGTTTCAACCATCTGATAATGGTTAATAGGAGATGAGCAAGGAATCTACAAATTGTCTCAAAAGAAATATTTTCTCAAAGGTTGAATTTTTCGGGTTCTAATCCCCATCATATATTTACAATGAAATTATATAAAATTTTGCATGATCTCATGGATCTGTTGGAGAGGCACTTGTCAGAGGTCATATATTACAATTTTTATTTCAATTTATATAAAAAGTAGACAAAACCCATGGCACATTGCTGATAAGGACGGACCTCAATGATCTTGAACCATTCCTTTCCTGTTATCTGGGAGGAACACAGGCTAATTAGATGCTTAACAGCAGTACAAAATGTACAGAGCTTTTCAGATAGTCTGCAAGTTGATCTGTGCATGAAATATTGACTAACCTTGTGCAAAACAACATTGAATGGACCTTGGTCTGCTAAGGGCCTGCTGAGATCAATGGCAACAAACAGTATCCCCTTGTTTCTGCATCAAATATAACGTTATCTGACGGTCTGCCATAATAGATTCAGATGAACACTTATCGTCATAGAAATAGTGAATTTTAAAGGCTCTTAAATTTATAACATCTTCCATTTTCTAACTCAAACACGCTTAACAAAAATCACTTTGTATATGCTATGCAATCTTTCCAGCAGATAAAGCCAAATTCTTATTGAAACTGTTGATACTTTTAAGTCTTTTTCTCGTTTTGGGTTTTTCGTCCTTCCAATGAAAGCTAACTAACTGATCTATCCAAGCATGGGATGCAAGGCCGGGAAGTAACCGTGAGGGTGATCACATGCTGTAGACTTCTGCTAATCTGTAATTTTCTTTACATACAGCATGACACTGACACGTTGATAAACAAACATGACATTTCTTTAAACTGGACATACATGAAATCACTGAAACTGCAACTGACGGTCAGCCAGCAATTAAGCCATGGATTTGGATTAAAAAAATCAATAAAATGAATACAGTTACTCCAGGGACGCATGGGTAAATAAACACCTTAGACAGGCCCGAAACCAGATTCGGGCTTCCGACCAAAAGCACGCCAGAAAAACAAAAAAATAAAATAAATAAATAAATATATATATATATATATATATATATATATATTTCTTTTTTGGGTCAAAACCAAATATTGACTTTAAATCCCCTTAGCGTTGGACTCATCCAAAAGGTATATAATTCAGGATATTCCTCGGAAACAGTTGGCAAAAAACAACCTAAGATTCTAAGGTACCGGCATGGGGATGCTGATATGATAATAAGTCAAGCAAAAAACAGTTGGATCAATCGGCGAAAGCGAACGCTGTCTACCCAATAAGTACCCGCAACTGTAGCAGGAAATGTCAACAAGAGACGAGCAAGAAACTAGAAACATCTCCCCCAAACTTAGCATCCCATTATGAAGTCTGGTAACCAGAACCATCAACTTCTCACAGATTTTTGGGCCTTCCCCCTTCAAGAACTTGCGATCTAAGCACTCGTGAAAACTAAAAACGAAAAATTTCCATGTGATGTGCACACGGGTGCACCCACAGCGAGAATACCCACCGCGCAAGCCCTTCGAGTTTTGGTTGCAGAAAACTCTTCTTCTTCTTAGAAGTCAGGGCGTAGCCCACTACCATCTCGTGATCGACGTTGAGTGAACTCGGACAGATGTGAGGATTCACCTGTGTCTCCTTCTCTTCCTCGTCTTCGCTTGAAGTCTCCCCACTCAACCTCATGCCTACCGTCGAAAGCAATATCACCGCCCGGATCCTAGATGCAAATGAAGGACCAAGATTTGGCCTTCCTGCTGGTTCTCGGATCACTCCCGTTGTAAATACAAGAAAATGAGGCCCGCCCAACTGGTTCTTGGTTCTTTCTCGAGCTTTTATTGGGTTCCCTCGGTCTCCACCAAGAAGCTCTCTAATCTATCTAAGATGTGCAAGAATTGCATCACAGAAGAGAGAGAGAGAGAGAGGGAGGGAGTTTGCATGTAACCTCATCGTATATAAAGAATAGAGAGAGAGAGAGAGAGAGAGACATTTTTTATAGCGGAGTTGAATGGCGTTGCCGGGCCGCGAATATTCAATCTCAAGAAGAGAAAGGTCCGGTTTTGACTCTGGTTTTGAGAAAAAGAAATAAAAAGAAGAATTTTTTTGGGTAAGTTTATAATAAAATTAATAATAACCAGGGCCGATCAAAAACATTAGTGCGACCGCCCCAAAATATTTAACAAGATTAGGCAGCTCAATTTCCTATTTTGTCCCCACATTTCTGGGATTTTATTAGTTGTTTAATGATATTTACAAGATAATCCAATTAATCCAATCCATATGTGAATTTTTGATTTGAGAAAACTTGTCATTCATTATGCTAATTAGGCATGTGCTTAAGTTTATGATTCCTAAACTTCCTTACGTTAGAGGAAATTTCATGATCTCTTTTCCTATTTTCCTTTCGGCACTTCAATCCTAATAGCTAGTGAAATCCACTATAAATAAGAACATTTTAATCTCCCTTATTTGGACTTCTTTTTGGGTAAAGTAATTTAATATATAATATAAAAAATTCAAAATTTTGAAATTTTGAAATTTGAAATTCATAATAGTTAAAATATAATTTTCTATTCACGCATCTGTGCATTAATAGGACATTTACTAAATAACTAATCTAGAACATTTTGGGGAAGTAATATCAAGGATTAGGATCTCTTACAATAAGAGATGGTCTTTATTTTATGTACTACTATATATTTCTTTTAGAGAGATTTTCTAGTGATAAGGAAAGAATCCTGATGCAATTGTTTTGCTACTTTGTTACCTCTCTTATTACTTGAATGTTGTATATGAATTTAAAAAATTACATGAGATGGGTATTAGCTCACCTACCAAAAGACTAAATTGTATTCCAAGATTGACTTAATTTCCGAAGGAAAAGACATAACAATAACACGATTGACTTCCACGTGTTTAAGAAGTCGTCGTTGCCAATCCTAAACTTATGCAGTGTCCCTTTCAATGCTTCATAAATTTAGCATTTAGCCCTGTAGAATATATGAAGTGGGCGGTAACTTCGGACGGCAAAATCATTACTCTCTTCGGTCTGAGAATATGCTCGGAATCATGCCCCAAATTTTTCTTGGCTTATCCACGACATGGTCATTTTGATATTTTACTGTTTTCCTCGATGACCTCACCGAGAAATCCGTCGAAGTAATCATTTTTATTTCGAGTGTTTTAAATTAGTTTGTCACTCCCAAGACAACATAAAGTCTTCCAACGAAGGAATACAACCATGTCATTTTACGTCCGAGTGTTTTGAATATGGCAAACAGCATGACAAGTCCCATCGGTTCAACAAAAGATGTAATCATGTTTGGAGGTGAAACAAGGGAAGGCAAGAAACATGGCAAAAGTACAGCGGGAGTGCCATAACTTGGCACAAAGGGGCACTTAAGTGCCAAAAGTTACAAACGGTACACTTAAGTGCCACTTTTTTAAAAAAGTGGATCACTTAAGTGCCAAGTCGCCCCGGGGATTGAGATATTGTTTAGTAAGTTGGTGTCTCAACTCATCAGTTTATACAATTTAATGAGAGACATGATATAATGTTCTAAAAATAACAATTTTTCGAATCAAGTGAGAGAATTATTTTTTTAATTAAATCAATAAAATGAATCTATTCCTTTATTCAATCTCTCTTGATAGGTACTACATCAATTTTAACCATATAATAAGATCTTTTCAAATGGACAATACGCCGAAATTAGAATGTATGAAATGACACGCATTAAAAGTTTGCATAACGAAACAATTCGCTCCATGTTTAAAGCTATGCATAATGGAAGAACGTTAAAAACAGTATAAAAAAGAAAATGAGCAAGGATGTTTATCTCTAATGATTCACACAGTTCAAGGCACAAGAGGGCATTACCCTGGAAAAAAGTTAAAATAATGTACAAATATAATCAGGAAAGGAAAGAAATGCTTTTCATAAAAGAATCATTCCCATGCATCTTGATCTGATCTGTGAGTGATGACAGATCGCAAGCATATATACTAGTTCTTGGAGAAGCCTGTAAAAGAAAATAACAAATGAATTACAGGTTGACATGGGATGAAGAGGGTATATACCGATGGAACACACCAACCCAAACTCTACAAAGATACGGAAGAACGTAGTAGAAATGCCACATTGCTCGATCCGAACGTGTCTGAACACATATTTCCAGGACAGATACGATCTGTTCATAGATCTTGGAGTGACCTCAAGCTGGCTTAGATTTGGTGGACCCTCCACGGCAAATCCTGTCGGGCGATGCTACTCATAGAATATGCCTTCCATACGCGTGCATATTCTTAAATCCCTCTCCTTCTTCGTTTTATTTCCTGGTTTGGCGAGCGACCATTTTCTTCTCCAGTCCCAACTTCTCGACAAGACAATGTTGCCTTTTAAGGAATACGAGTTTGACTCGCTTTGCCCACCACGAAAATGCCAGATGCCTTGCATCGCGGACAATGATCAGATTCGGGTTCTTCCATCGCGTTATTCGTGTCAAGAAAAGGTTTGATACGGTAGGTCAACTATACACCTTTGCAAGAATCTCTTCCATCACGATAACATAATCTACTACACATTACGCGGTGGTCTCGCATCACAGCTCACAGTTTTCTTTAGGCTCTGAAGCAAGAAAGGCTGTCCGTTTGGGTCGGGAAAACTTGGGACCATCCGACACGAGACCATGACAGAACATCCGATTTGAGATCTCTTCTTTGTCTTTAGTCTTATGTATGAGTCCGTACGACGGAGCACGGGACAAAATGGAGCTGACCCGTGATTGCTATTGGTTTACACAAAAAGAAGGAAACCACTCATCATGGAGATTCAGCTTTTGCGAAGTTAAGAGGTTGAAGACAAAGCGGACGATTAGCCACGCTAATGCTAGCTAATGGTAGTGGCTGACCTTTTAAAATTTCCCAGCGCCAGTAAACTACTCTGTCCTTCAAACTCATCTACAGATTTTTAAAGCAATTATTTAATGCTAAACCAATGGCGGCACCAGTTGTTCCAGACTTGCAGCAAAGCTGGTTTCTTTGACCTTTTGTGGTTCACATTCTTGCTTTAAATATTTGGTGCTCTCTCGAAGATATCGGACCCTTGTTGGAATCTTCACTCTCTCTCTATTAAAAAGTCCAGATCTTGACGGACTTTACGATTTCAAAGCCGAAATCTGTCTCTACTCAATACATTTTTCGCCATTGCTTGTTCAAGACTTCATAGAAAGCTGATTCCTGAACTTGCTCCCCAGATTTTCATCTGCAAGTGAGCGATAATAATCGATCGTCAGAAACATGGCAGTCGCAGGGGAATTAACTGTTCCTTGTGGTCAGATCAGTTCAAAGATTCCAACTTTCAATTTCAAGAGCCAGAATTTTGGTGTGCCCATGATTTCTTGCTCTGGGGGGAAACTGAAGAGTAGGATTTCTGCTGGAGTTAGAGCAGTATTGCAAGTGGGAGTGGAAGCAGGTGAGAGTGTTAGCAAGGTTGGGAGTGCTTTAGGGTTTGATGTGGTGGCAGAGGAAGAGTTGAGAGAGAAGGGGTTTCTGGGGATGAGGAAGACAAAGCTCGTGTGCACTATTGGCCCTGCTTGTTCCTCCTTGGACGATTTGGAGAGGCTGGCATTAGGAGGGATGAATGTGGCGAGGCTCAACATGTGTCACAACTCGAGGGAGTGGCATTTGGATGTGATTAGGAAGATCAAGAAGTTGAATGAAGAAAAGGGATTTTGTGTTTCAGTCATGATTGATACCGAGGGCAGTCAGATTCATGTTGTTGATCATGGTGCTCCTTCCTCTGTCAAAGTAGAGGTCAGTGTGCAACAAAGGGATCACTTAATTCTTCATAGTTTAGAAGTGTCGATAATTCCGGACTTCTTTTTTGTGAAATTCTGTCTGGTCTGGTCTGCATTAATGTTTAAGCTTCATCTTAATTGAAGATGCTTTAATTTGCTTTCTCCTATTCTCATGGTGCTTTGGTGTGCTATGGGTAAATTAGGAAGGATCGATCTGGTTATTTACTACGAAAAAGTTCAAGGGTTCCCGTCCTTTTACTGTCCAAGCAAACCATTCCGGGTTTTCTGAAGGTACGAGTTACTGCATAGACAATGGAGTTGACATTTTGATGTCTGTCCATCCCTCTCTATGTTAAGCATAAACTTTCGCAGGTATTGAGGTTGGTGATGAGCTTGTTATCGATGGAGGCATGGCAAGTTTTGAAGTCATTGAAAAAATTGGGAATGATTTGAAGTGTAAGTGCACAGATTCTGGTTTGTTTCTTCCTTGTGCAAAGTTCAGCTTTTGGAGATGTGGGAAGCTTGTTGAGAGGAATTACAAATTGCCTACTCTGTCAAGAAAGGTGGATTTCATAATCCTGGTTTCTTGTTTATATTCCTCAGACTTGGACGTTTCTGCTTTCAGTAGTTCTTTGACGATTTAAGTGTGTTGTTCTTGCTTCAATATGGACATTCTGTGTGGTGTTTATTCATTGCTGGGTCATTGCATTTTATAGTCGACCATAAAAAAACACGACAGAAGGAGAAAACCTAGATTCACGTGCATTACCGTTTGTGCTAAAATTTGCAAGAAATAAGGGACAAAAATTGGTAAAATCATGGATACCTTTGCATTTGATAGAAACAGTGGTGAGTATAGAACTGGGAAGTGAGCTTTATCTTATAACGATGGATACGAAAAAGGACTCTTCTTGGTTCCCACTAATTAAAACAACAGAGTATATATATTAGAAATTCTAATTCAATGCCCCTTGAATCCTCTCATTGTCATTAAACAGTCAGATCAATGAATTGCACTGCAAGCCTACAATTGATGATCTCAGTAAACAAAAAATCCACGAATTCCTTTCAAGCTTGTTACTTCACCTTATTATATGGTTGATTTGCAGGATTGGGCTGACATAGACTTTGGAATTGCTGAAGGTGTAGACTTCATTGCAATGTCATTTGTTAATGATGCTGATGCAGTCCGCAACCTTAAGGATTACATTTCCACCAAATCACCCAAGTAAGTTGAAGTGGTGCATGAAGTTCGCAAGAAAGGAAGTTCTGTAGTTTCCTTTTGTACAATCATATGTAAACTCTAGGTATTGGAATCTAAAGATAAATACCTTCTTTTGTACCAGATCTATTAGAGTATTGGCAAAGGTAGAGAGCCTAGAATCTCTTCAGAAATTGGGGGAGATTGTCGAGGCCTCCGATGGTATCATGATTGCTCGGGGTGATCTTGGCGTGGAAATCCCACTGGAGCAGATTCCAACTGTCCAAGAGGAAATAACTTATGTCTGCAGGCAAATGAATAAGCCTGTGATTGTAGCTTCACAGCTTCTTGAGTCCATGGTTGAATTTCCTACTCCAACCCGTGCCGAGGTACTTTTACAAGGAGTGGATTTTGTCATATAGACAGGCCACATTACATTTATTGACAAGTTATATCTAGTTGTTAGCAGATTTTTACTCTTAGTTGCGTGCCTCTGTCCTGTGCAAATCTACTGCACTTATCCTCTTTCTTTTTCCCTTGTCCATTAGGAAAAACCTTTAAATTCTCTTGGTAACAGAACAATGAATGAAATATTCAGCTGAATTTGCTAAAAATATTACTAGTTGCCTATCTCATCCAATGGTCTAAGTCATTGATTAGATGCTTGGTTCATAAGGTTGCAGATGTGTCAGAAGCAGTTAGACAGTATGCCGATGCTTTGATGCTGTCTGGTGAATCTGCGATAGGATCACATGGACAGAAAGCACTTTCAGTCCTGCGAATGGCTAGCAATCGGATGGAAACGTGGAGCCGGCAGGAGAACCGGCAGAGCATGCTCTGTCATCGTAAACTAGGAGCGTCATTACCTGACCGTATTGCTGAGCAAATTTGTGATTGTGCTGCTGAAATGGGTAAGATTCCTTTTTCCTTCAGCCTCCTAATATTCTTACATGTTTGTTTAATCACAATGCAAGATATCTCATATATACCGCTGGCCAGCATTAGATACCCCCTACAATATGCTGTGCTTTTGAACCACTATTAGACTAGCAAGCCGGTGATTATATTGGGAGCCGAGAATCAAGTACCTTCTGTTAGATTATTACATGAAAATTGTGATGCAGTTTGAGCCATTAGCCAGGTAGACTTGTTTTGTACACTCCAGGCTCTCAGGTTATGGTCTGAAAAATTACCGAATCCCAGACACTCTGTATAGTTAATTCGAGTACAAACAAATTTTGGTCAGGCACATTTGCTTCTAGTTAAGTTATGATTTGTCATTGGACAGATCAACTGTACTGGTTGAAATTAACACGGATGTTGTGTGCTTATTTGTTCAATTCACAGCTAACAACCTCGGTGTCGATGCCATTTTTGTGTACACAAAACATGGACACATGGCGTCTCTTCTTTCACGGAACCGTCCTTGCTCTCCCATATTCGCGTTCACAAACGACAGAAGCACCAGGACGGCTCTCAATTTGCAGTGGGGAGTTATTCCCATCTTTGTCGACTTGACAGATGACATGGACGCTAACATCGCCAAGTCCGTCGATCTGATGAAGGTAGAAGGGTTGGTGAGGGAGGGAGATGCTGTACTGGTGGTCTCGGACATCATTCCTACCGCTGCACCCTCTACTGCTTTCCAATCAATCCAGGTGAAGACCATTTCTTAAGCACTCAAGAATCACACGATAAGTCAGAAGATGCGCGCAGAATTCTCCTTATATCGAGTGCAGCGAAAGTCTTCTTTACACGATGCCGTTCATATATTACCCGTCGCTATAGCGGTAATGCATGATTGCTCTTGGACTTTTAGAGGATATATAAAACTCACTTTTGTGGTCTGATGCTACGCCCTCAAGCTCAATCTTGCACTGTCAGCTCGTGACTGAATAATCCGGCTTGCTCAGAAGTTTGCTAGTTCAAAGATTTGATTGCTTGCATCTGTTGGCACGACTAGAACGCAAAGGATAAGCATATGTTACCTAACCTGGACCGCTTTATTAGAATTCGCAACATAATCACAAAGAAAATAGAGAATTTAAAACGCAATGTTTTATCCTCTTTCGTCTTTAAACTAGTACCATGTGCAATTGAGGATTTCATTATAATTAGCATCTCATATCTCTTTATTACACCAAAATCGAGAAGAGAGAATATATATACATATATATGTATATATAAGAGTAGCTATTTACCGGCCTAAGGTTAAACTATCAATAAAATACATACTAAAATTATAAAAGCCCTTTGACCTAGGCAACCCTTGGAACCTCGCCCGCTCATTGAGGATCATGACCTCCATGTTATTATGTCAATGAAAATACGAACCACAACTCAGCATGCATGCTTAAGTAGCATAAATAAAATACTAATCAGGAGCTTGCTTTTGTCTCTACTCAAAAGCACTTGTATCTAAAATGCTGTGCATCTGAGATTAGATATGTATGCATTTTTTAAGGTTAGACATAGGAGGAGTATTGTTAGATAAAAGACAATTACACACTCCACTGAGTGCCCCATCTAAATCTCGCGAGAAAACACAATCAATCTCAAGAGAGTTTCCGTTTCCCACTCAATAAGGCAAGGAGAAATGGAAAAACTTGAGGGATACTGATACAAGACACATCAAGTATGCAGATACAATGTCAAGGTCCTTGTAAAACTCTACATCTTCCTTGTCCCGTTTGAATCCAAAGGCGTGCAAGAAAGGGGTTGGAGAGTCCTGTACGTGCATGGGCCTTCCCGTGGACTTGGGAGCTAATACAGGCAAACCATAGTTTTGTCCAAAAGAGACTTTTTTGGCGCACGTTTGATGAACCAATCTGGACTTTCCTCCTCACTTCGATTCCACGACGCAAATCACTTCCACGGGCTGTTCTGTTCTCTATCCAATAGAACAAACATTCTCGACAGTAATCTTTCACCGAGTTTCAAACGTCTGTTCCTATTCATTGGAAATCCATTCAATGCCAATAAGAATTATAATAAGAAACGTTGATTTTTACCATTTCAGGCCTAACATCTAAATGGGACTGCCCTTCTCCGGGAGCTTCGACCGTAGGCGCGGCCCTCCTAACTTCCACGTCGCCATCTCTCTCTCTCTCTCTCTCTCTCTCTCTCCCCCGATTTCTCGAAGCGCAGTCTCTCGTACCCACAGCCACAAAACAAGCCGCGCACGTTAGTCCTCGCCCCGGCCCCACTCGCTAAATTACGCCCCCCTGATTAAGAACACAGACGAGCCACCACCACCCTCCCCTGCGTTTTGTCACCACTGGATACTTTGTCCCTTTGGAGAGAAGGCAAAGCAACCCACGCTTGCTGCTGCTGCTTCCTTCCACGCAACTCGGTTTTTTCTCTCGTTCTTCACATGCGAGCATGAAATTCTTCCTTTCGCTGATGCAGATAGTCTGAAAAAAGGGGACCCGGAAAGAGTCTCTGCGACTGATGGCTTCGTTGCAGATTGCGAAACCCGCTTTCGCTTCGGCTTCTGTCCCTCGATCGAAATTTAGCGGGAGCTCGCGGTGGTTTAAGGAATCGGAATCGAGGAGGAGGAATTTGAGATTGATGAATTGTCGGTACTCGAGAAATGATTTCAAAAGGAGGTCTTTTGTTTCGTGTAAAGTCCAGGCCGGCGACGAGAAGAGCAATGGAAATGGCAAGTTCCCTTCTTCTTCTTTTTTTCTTTTTCTCTTCGTCTGCTGTTCCTCGCGCCGATTGAATCTTGGGGTGCCTTGCTTTGTCTTGTTTGTTTGATGTTTTGCGTTTGAGGGTATGCTCTGCAAGTTCATCTTTTAAGCTACACTTAAGGAGACATGCAACTCAAGCGTGGCGAAGATTACCCAGTTGGATGAGTTGAAACTATATGGGACAAATTCTTTGTTGCATGTTTTTTTATTTCTTTATTCCCTCTCAGTCGAATTGAGCATTATAGCGAGAAGTTATGTTTGCTTTCTTGCTTTGCAAGTGCAGAGTCTTTCCTGAAAACTGCATGTTGTGTGTGTGTTAGTAGGAGCCACCACTCATACAGCGTCCCACAATGTTTAATGATTGTGAACCGAGTCAAGCTTGTAGTCTTTGGGGGATAAGTGAACCTGGATGCGAGTGTTGCTGGTGATAATTTGTTCCTCAGTGGATTCATTTGTTGGAATTAGTTTATTTGAATGGTGTAGTGTGCTTTTGGCAGCTCATTTGTGTATCTCAAAAAATTTGCTTGCTGAATCACAGTCTAGGTGCAAAAGGGGTCTTGAATACTCCAGATTAAGCAGGATTTCTTGTCACAACAGCTAACGAATTGATGGAAATTAAGGAACTGGGATTTATTGAGTTCACCCCTTGTCCTAAAGGAGAGAGGACTGGGGGAGGGGGAGGGGGAAGAAATTTCGTTGCCCCATTTACTTTTGGAAGCTTGTAAAAGACATATGGAGATTGAGTTTTCCTTCTTTAATTTTGTCGATGAAGGCTGATTGTGAATTTGTGATGTCTCAGTGAGATGCGTTGATTCCTGACCAGTATTAATCCTCTGTATATTACTTGTTCTTAGGTTTAGATTTAGAGTGAATACTTATGATTTGAGCTGTTGCAATTCATTACAGTGACACTATCGAATTACTGCAGGTGAAGAACCTCCCGAATCTTTGTTTATGAAAGAATTAAAGAGGAGGGGCATGACTCCCACTTCATTGCTTGAGGACACAAAAAAGAGCACCTATGACAATGAATTAGAAGAAGAGAGGGGTTTCTCGAAAAGAAATGCGGTCTCTACTGAACCAGGAAATAATTTAACCAACCAAAGGGAGCAGTCCATGGCATTGAACAGTGAGGGCCTTGAGGTTGGCAAATTCAAGTCTTTTTTTTTAGGTTATCAAGTTCAAACTTCTATAGCTCAAAGCTTAAAAAATGCTTTTTGACTGGTTTTATCCCCCTTGTTCTGGCTCATGCAACGTGCATTCAAGAAACAGGAATTATATATTTTTTCTTGGCAGGGATTGATTCCACGGGCTAAACTTCTGTTAACACTCGGAGGGACTTTCTTCTTGGCGTTTTGGCCACTGATTCTTATAACTGTGGCATCCTTTTCTGCTCTGTACTTTGTAAGCTGCCCTTTTGGCCTTCCTGCCGTGCATGTAACTTCCATTAGATTGCCACTGGCTGGACACTTTACCAATTCTGTGGAATATCGTTTTCTAGCTGACTTGTCAGTGCCTAACATAATAGCTATTTGCCAAACACTCTTTAGGCACTTGTCAGTGCCTAACATCATAGTAATTTAAGCACATTTGATGTTGTGATATGTAGGTCCGCAAATGATATTCTAAATTTCATCTGCTGAAATTTATTTGATGCCTATGAAGTTGTCTCAGTCTAGAAATGCTGTGGTACTTGCCTTTGTTCTAATCGCCAGGAAAGTATGATGTAACACCTCCCAACATGAAATGAACGGTCGCTTGCTCTATCATTTGTGGTCTTTTCTTGTCCTTTCAAATATTATATTGATGTATGTATAAGTGGATGGTACAAAGGTGGTATGGACTCGATAATGTCTTAGCACCATCTAAACTTCACAGCATTTTTGCTCAGGGTTATTCATATTTGATTTCTGTCTATTGCCGTGTCTTCAGAACTCTTGACTGTGTATTGGTCTGGAAGCACTCTGCGGATTCTATGATCTAAATGGTAATGCCCCTCTGTTTATTTGACAGTATTTTGGACCGACTTTTGTCCACGATGGAAGCGATGTGCAAGCATCACCACCCCAGTACATCGATCCATATGCACTTCTCGAAGACGAAAGAATATCCCAAACAGCTCCTCGAGTTAATTGAAGCAGAAAATGTCATCACTCGGGCCAATTCATCGAAGATCTCTATTGCAACTTGCTACGCTAGCTTATGTTTATCTCAATGTAAATCCTTAAATCAGATAGAACCTTCGTTGCTCATGTTGGTTTCATGCAATTGCTTGAAAGATGTAATTGCTACTCACATTGCCGTGTTCAATTGGTCATATGTCCCGGATGAAGCAGGCCGCTCAGTCCTGTTTCTTGTAAATACTTTTTAGTCACTTTAATTGTGCAACGTCTCAACACTAAGACAGCATCACTTGTAGCCAATGCCTTACTTTTGAATCGGCCGTGAGCTCAAGCTATATACACATGGCGATACTAATTATAATCTATTAAGTCATTCATATGACACCAAGTGCCTCTGTACGTATATGTTATGGTCTAGCTGGAATTGAATAGACCTCGTTAATCAGCCAGAATGCTGGCCACTTCTATCATCACCAGTCAACGCACCAGCGACATCAAGTCAGCTCTAGTTAACTTCATGGCCGGGAAAGGAAAATGCCTTAATCAACTTCATCCTGCCAAGATGACCTCTAATCAACTTTACCGCAACATGAAAGTGGGTCTCAGTAACACAAACTTCATGTACAAAGGATAAAGTCGGGGGATTAGCAGCATGGAAAGCGAGACTTCAGTAAGACTAAATTGACAGTAAAAGTCCAACCTTTGTCAAAGTTTTAATCAAATCCTCATCCTAGTTTTATGCCATGCTCATCTTCCGAAGTGCTAAGCACCCGACTCTGTCTTTACAGTAACCATTTCATATACCTCCAGTACCACAAATCTTAGCAGCCATCGCGCAACAGTCCTCAAAATCTATTCAAATGTTTACTCACATCAGCAATTATATCCTCCCAGATTGCAGTTGGGGTAGGAGTTGAACTCGACGAAATGGCTGTCTGAAAAGACGAGGAACCCCGAGACCAAGTAAGTAATCATAATAATCGCTTCCTATGCCTATGCATCATAGGCGAATGCGTCTGGACCAACCACTCTCCTTCTTCTCTTCTTCTTCGTCTCCTTCTTCGCCTCCCATAACCTTGCAAAACTCTGCTTCCAATTGATCATCCCTCCGCTTTCTGTCTTCTTCTTAAACTCATCCACGCACTTCTGCTTCCACAAGTCATTATCAGATGTCAAAGACCGAAGTTCCGAACAAACACACCCTACCCTTGCAAGGTCAATGCCAGAGAGTGATTCGAAAATCTTGAGCTTCAGTTCCGTGAGAAGGGATGTAAAACAAGACGGGAGCGGCAAACCAGCCCTTTCGGTTAAGTCCATCAACAGTGGCAATGCCAAGTCATCTTTCACACTCTTCCAAAACTCGAACACTTCTTTTACGGGATACGAAGCCGAAAAATTACCTTCCTCTTCCACATCATTGTCTTTGCCTTTCGCCCACATCAAGTCTATAGCAGGAGCAAACCTGCGCCCATCCAAACATAGCCTCCGCAAACCCAACTTGGCTTTAGGCAGAGATCCATAGACAATGATAAAATGACCTAGGCTCTGAAACTTCAAAAGCACACACTCAGGCACATTCAGACTGGCTCCTAGCCACAAGAAGCTCAGGCAGACTGTACCACAGCGTGGATGGGCATTGATCAGGGAGATGGTATCGACCAGCAGACGTTCCGGTCACCGGATCAACCGCGACGAAACCGGATTCCTGCATGACCGCGTGCACTGCTACGACTAGAAGCCTATGCCCACCGCCGCCGCCGCTGCCGCCACCCAATTCCTCTTTCAAAACCCTCTGAAGAAAGTAAGGCTCGGAGGACTTGCCACTACGAACCGCAACCGACCCCTTCACGGCGACAACGCCCTCGCCATCGAAATCAACACTTCCGGAAGAAAAATTACCTCGATCCTCGACGCTTCCCCAAGCACCGACTTTCTGTCCATCTTCAGGAACCAAATCCGTGGTCATCTCCGAATCCGCAGCCTCCTCAGGCCGCCCTCCTGAATCGGGGCAATCTCCAGGATCCATGCCCTCGCGTGTCCTCCTGGAGAGACCTGAAATCGGGGTTCGAGGAGCGCTATGGTCTCCCGGGGAAGCGAAACCGCCGGGTTCTAGGGTTTTGTGGTCCAATATGTGACGCGGTCTCTAGATTTTGACCTTTACATGTAATATAGTTTCTAAACTAATAATTTGTTCAATGTGATTCGACATGGTAATTGAACTTTAACTCAATATGTGTTCAATATGATCATTAAATTTTTATCTATTTCATGTTATCTTTCAATTTTTGGTATATATTTAATGTAATCTCTAAATTATATAAAAATTAAAAATGTTTCATGTTGTCATTTCATTGATTGAAGTTCAGAGAGATGACATAATTAAACATTTTCATCTAATCCAGTGATTAGATTAAATGTATACAAAAAATTCAGGGATTATATTATGCAAATTAAAAATTTGAGGATTACATTACATATTAGGTCAAAGTTAATGAGTTATTTATATTAATTTCCCTTTTATAAAACATGCACCTTTTGTTCAATTGTGAATTAGCTTATTATCAGTATCGCTATTATATATTGCCTTGAATTGATAATACTTTATAGAAAATCAATTAAATCATCCACAGAATCTTAGCATGGCAAATGAATACTCTGATATACAAGAAAAGTGCTTATCAAACATCCATTTAGATATCTTAGGAGGTGTTCACAAAAGAATTCATAAAATTTACCATGATATTTTAGTGGGGCTATATTCATGGACTTTTTCCCATCTCCTCCTTCTTCACCAAATTGAAGCGCGTTTGAGTTCTTAGCAATCGAATTATCCATTCGACATCAGCACATGTTGCTGGTCCCCTCTCATGTGACTAGATCAATTAAAATTGGTTGAAATCCATTTCTTAACTCATTTTTTATAGACCGAGTCATTATATAAGTTAGTTATGTTCAATAAATAGGTTATAAATAAGTCTAAAATGACAAAATTAAAAATATGTGTTAAATGGGTTCATAGTTTAGCCGAACCCAATCTACTATATGATTTTCCTTCACCCTTTATGAGCAAATCATGGATGTTCCAAGTTCAGAGAAGTCTTGGTGGGCCGTATGATGGAGTAAATTTTTCCTTAATTGCATTTGATATTGTAATATTCTACTCCTAGATTTTGTCATTGCAATTCATGATCAGCATAAATCATCTTCTTCAATATCTTACATTTCATTTAATTAAAATTTCAATTCCTCCACTTTAATGTTGTTGTGATTTTATAAATTCATTGCCAAATACTAACTTTCTCTTATTTATTTATTTATTTATTTATTGTGAATCAATACAAAAAATAAAAATTCAATGCAACGTCAAAAGCCAATTCTTTAACATCTTATAAATGAAATAGCAATTTTATCTAAATATCATTACACATGTTGAGCTTTGAGTGGGCTAACTAGGTGGTTACGAATTTTTATAAGTTAGATTAAATACGGAATATTTTAGTAAATGAGTCGAGTCGGATACAAATTAGGTCAAATATGAGTCACTAAATTTGTATTGCATATAAATGAACAAAAACGGATTAATTATATCAATATAGAACGAATCACTTTTGACCTAATGCAAATCCAACCGGACCCATCCTTTGGCCGGTCCTACTTATGGCGACTCTTTGATCTGCTTTGCTTTGCTCTAACCACAGACAAACCATCTGATTATACGAGACCAGGAAAAACATGTTCCCGCATTCGCATCAACGAGCTTGGCGACAATATTCTCCGAGCTCAGTCTCAGGTGCTCGACAAACCTCGAAGCCCCATGCATGGCACTTCATCAGCTGAGTTTGTGGGAATATACGTCAGAGCCTCTGTTGTTCAATATGATTGCAGGCCATTTGCTCCTATGAATTTCCATCATTGAACCAAGTGAAAATTGAAGTATGCCTCAAGATAGTGAGGTTCTCATGTGGCCAATACCGCGCACCAGTCCTACAGGTTTTATCTAGAAACGACGAAGATAAACCATTAACAGAAGACCTTGATAGGACAATACAGCATGTCTTCGAAGGTAGATACACATAGCCGATCAATTTAAGTCATTTCAATAATAATGCATCTTTTCACTAATAGGTATCTGTTAATGCAGAGATCAACTGTTGTGGCACTTACTCTTTTGATGTAGCTTCTAAAATTGAGGCTTTGCCAGGAGTGAATGATAAGTCTAGGGCTTTAGGGAATGGAGATAGAGCCCATTCTTCTTATTGGCTCAATGCTTGTGATTGCCCGCCCTGCGACATGGTCTGTGACTTCATCGATTTTGACGCAAAGAGAAGCTGGAGATAGCCGGTGGTGGTAGCGGCGACACCGAGTTGTTGGATCAAAGAGGAGGACAGCTCTCAAGGCACGACCCTTAGGAGCAAAAAGGGAAAGAGAGTAAAGACCAGCGAAGAAGGAAGAAGAAGATGGGCTAGACCTATTAAGTTTACTCTTTTGATCATATGGATCAAAAGGGTGTCTCATAAGAAACCAATTTAGACTAATTTATTTTGGACTCTTCTTTTCAAAATCCTTTTTTGGTCCATATGACAAATTTGGGCTTTCTAGCCCACTTTAATAAATATATATTAAAATATGGTTTGATGGGCCGTATTGACAGCTCTAAATCAAGTGCAAGAGTTATCAACCTAGTACATTGATCCATATGTGCTTCTCAAAGGCAGAAGGATATCCCAAACAGCTCATCAAGTTAATTGAAGCAGAAAATGATGTTGCTCGAGTCAATTCATTGAAGATCTCTATTGCAACTTGCTATGCTGGCTTATCTTTTTTTTTTTTTTTTGGTAAGGTAAGTGTATATAAAATCAACCAAAATCTAGTATATCAAGAGGGACTCGGTACCAGCAGCCACTCAGCTGGACAACATGTCGCTGGAGTGGACGGGTACCACGAACCACAACATAAATAGTACAACCAAACTAGAGCTCCAAGGGGGCCAAATGGTCACAACCCGCTATTCTAAGCTATAGGCAGCTCCAAAGCAAAGATGCTAGGGTCTATCCCCCAACTGCGCTGTAGCCTTCTATTCTTGGGACTATCTTCCACCGAAGAGAAGGAAATGGCTTTATCTTTAACTACCTTGAAGAGATGTAGCTTCAAGGCAAGAACAAAAAGGTTGAGGCATTGGAAAATGATCTCATTCCTAGTCTTCCAGATTAGTAGGCATAGAGATCCAAATGAAAACCGAGTTATTTCCTTATAGAACCCTTTGCCAAATAGAAATTTAATAGCCCATGTAAATCCATGTATGCTGGCTTATCTTTATCTCCATGTAAATCCTTAATCAGAATCTTGTGTTGGTTGCTGGTTGGCATGTTATCTTCATGCAATTGCCTGAAAGATGTCATTGCTACTCATATTGCCATGTTCAATTGGTCATATGTTTCGGATGAAGCAGGCCGCTCAGTCCTATTTCCTGTATATACTTATAATCACTAAAATATGAAACGTCACGCCACCAGACGGTACCTTTGGCCTCTTATGCCTAAATTTTGCCGGAAGCACAAGCTATGTACACATGCTAAAACTAATTTTAATCCATTAGGTCCATCGTATGACATGAATTGCCTGTGTATGTATACATTGTCTAACCGGAATTGAATAAACCTCATTAATAAGCCAGAATGCTGGCACTTCTATCATCACCAGTCAACGCACCGGTGACATCAAGTAAAGCTTTAATGAACATCATGGCCAAGAAAGGAAAATCTTTAATCAACTTCATGCTGCCAAGAGAACCTCTAACCAACTTCATTGAAACAAGAAGTTAGCTGCCAAGAACACAACTTAATGTACAATGGAGTAGTTAGTATTGGTAACATGGAAAGCGAGACTTCAGTAAAACTATATTGACAATAAAACTCCAACCTCTGCAAACATCCTAGTCGTGCTAAGTGCTAGCCAAGCACCCAATTCTATCTTTATAGCGACCATTTCTTATACCTTCAGTGCCACAAATGTCTCAGCAGCTATTGCGCGACAGTCATCAAGATCTATTCAAATCTTTTCTCACATCAGCAGTTAATCCTCCCAGATTGCAGTTAGGGTAAGAGTTGAACCGGACGAAATGGGTGTTTGAAGGGAGGAGAAACCACAAGACTAGATAAGCAGTCGTAATCACTGCCTATGATTCCCGGTACCACAATGCATTTGGAATACTTCTAATCCTAAATGGCGAAGGCCCATCCACCTGCGAAAGCAGGTGCCACCAAGTACTCTCTCTCTCTCTTTCCTTTTTCTTCACCTCCGGCAACCATGTGAATCTCTACTTCCAATTGATCATCACTTTGCTTTCTCTCCGCTCTCCATGCTCCTCCACATACTTTTGCTCCCACAAGTCATTATCGGATGCCAAATACCGAAATTCCGAACACACACAAGCTACCCTTGCAAGGTCAATGGCAGAAAGCGATTCGAATATCTTGAACTTTCAGTTCCGTGGGAAGGCATGTGAAACAAGAGGAGAGCGGCAAGCTGGCCCTTCCGGTTAGGTCTATTAACAGCAGCAATGCCCAAGTCATCTTTCACAATCATCCAAAACGTGGTCGCCTTTCGAACGGGATATGAATTCGAACAACCACCGTCCTCATTCACTTCCACGTCATTGTCATCGCCTTTCGCCCACATCAAGTCTACAGTAGGAGTAAACACGCGCTCATCCAAACTGACCCTATGCAAATTCAACTTGGCTTTAGCCAGGAAAGGAATCCATAGACAATGATAAAACGACCTAGGCTCTGAAATTTCAAAAGTACGCTCTCAGGCATATTCAGACTCCAACAACTAGTCACAAGCTCAGGCATACTGTACCACAATGACATGGTCAACGCCGTCGTCGACGGCCATTGATCAGGGAGATGGAACCGATCAGCAGCCACTCCAGTCGCCAGATCAACCCCGACAAAACCGGATTCCTGCATAACCGCATGCACCGCTACTACTAGAAGCCTATGCCCACCACCGTCGCCACCCAAATCCTCTTTCAAACCCTCTTAAGAAAGAAAGGCCCGGAGAACCTACTACTACGAACCACAGCCGACCCATCCCCATCCGCCAGCGAGACCACCATCACCATCAAAATCAACAGTTCCGGCAGAATTATTACCTCGACCCTCGACGCTTCCCGAAGCATCGACTTCCTCTCCATCTTCAGTAACCAAATCGCTGGTCATCGGCGAGGATGCGGCTGAGCAGAAGGAGGGAGCAGGGGGAGGGGACGTCGAGCTTGAGATTATCCTTGGATTCCAGAGATCGAAGCCTATGTATCAAGAGCGATGTTCATCCGTCGTATCGTAAGGGATGAAAGTGACAGTATTACATGCCAATTTCGTGGGATCAATGGATTGTACCTATTAAAAGTTATTACAAAGTGCGAATGAATTCTACAATTTTTAAAAAATATAATTAGATATTAGATTTATCACGAAAGTGTAATCGAATTCTAAAATTTATCAAATTAATCCAATCAAGTCATTATATTGATTGTACATTTTGAAAATTCTAGAATTCAACTGTATTTCGTGATAAGTTTTATGACTTGATTACATTTTCGTAACAAATTTTAGAATTTGATTATATTTTTCTAAAATTTTAAAATTCAATTGTAGTTTCGTGATAAATTTTAGAACTTCAAATGTACTTATCCCAATTTTTAAAAACAACACCTAATTTACTAGCACCCTAAGTTTCAAGCCTAAAAATTATTAGAATCAGGTCAAATGGAATGAATGGAACCAAAAAGAGAAAATGACACCAATTGTTTTTGAACTTTGTTGTCCTTGAACTTTTAATTTGTTCAATATGCTCCATAGACTTTTGATATATGTTCAATTTAATCTATGAATTATATGAAAATGCTCAATATTATCCTTTAACTTAAATTAATGGAATAATAACATTAAACATTTTCATATAGTTTAGAAACTAAATTGAAAATGTACAAAAATTTAGCAATCGCGTTGAATAAATTAAATATTTTGAGACCATATTATATATTGAATCAAAATTCAAGAATCATTTGCATTATTGTTCTAATTAAAAATGGGGAATTTCTCTAGCATGCTTGACACATCTTTTCACATGTTGTCACTGATGAGATTAAATATGACTGATCACAAACTTTTATTCCCTAGATCCAAGATTTTTCCTATCTCACGTCACATGCTTGAAGGATTCATTTTGCTAGAGGGCCCTGAGACGCAGTAATTCCTTACTAAAAATTGAAAAAAATGAAGATTACTTCTTAATTCATTTATAAAATATACATTTGTTGTTCAATTGCGAATTAGGTACTATGTCGTGTCAGCAATATCCCTATTATATATTGCCAAGACTCGTATCAACTCTTTAATCATCTACATAGAGGGAATTATCGAAAAAAAACATAAATATATTGTACTTCTATCAATTCACTTTTAAATATTTTAATTTTGTCAATTGAATTATAAACACTTTTGTCTTTTATCAATCAAGTCTTACTGACATAGACGCCAACCGTCCTACGTTGCATAGCCGACATTAAACTAAATAATTTATAATAATATTTTATTTTTTTATTTTCTTTCTCTTTTCCTTTCTCCGCTGTTTTCCTACTGGAACTGAATAAACTTCATTAGCAAGCCAGAATGCTGGCACTTCTTCTATCGTGACCAGCCAACGCACCAGTGACATCAAGTCAAGCTTCAACCAACTTCCCATGGCCGGTAAAGGAAAAGGCTTTAATCAACTTCGTTCTGCCAAGAGAACCTCTAATCAACTTTATTGAAACAAGAAAGTAGTAGTAGTAGTCATCAAGAACCACAACTTCATGTACAATGGATTAGTCAAGGATTGGTAACATGGAAAGCCAGACTTCTGTTAAAAAAAAACTAAATCGACAGTAAAGCTCAAGCCTCCGCACACACACATCCTCATCATGCTAGGTGCTAAGCACCCAATTCTGTCTGTGCAGCAAACCATTCATATACGTCCAGTGCCGAGATATCTTGGCAGCCATTTGCGCAACAGTCATCAAGATCTATTCTAATCTTTCAGCACGAGCTAATCTTAATCTTCTAGCACGAGATAAGAAAATGTCTCTGTGCAAGCTACGTCTCTGTCTCCGTCTCCGTTTCTCTCTCTTCTTCCACTGCCGTGCAAAATTCTGCTTCCAATTGATCCTTCTAAACAAATCGAGGTAGACCGGCTTACTTCCAAACTCATCCGCATACTTCTGCTTCCACAAGTCATTACTGGATGTCAAGTACCGAAGTTCCGAACACACACACCCTACCCTTGCAAGGTCAATGCCGGGGAGAGACTCGAAGATCTTGAGCTTCAGTTCCGGGGGAAGGTACGTGAAATAAGACGGGGGCGACAAACCAGTACCTTCGGTTAGGTCTAGTAACAGTGGCGATGCCAAGCGACCTTTCACAATCTTCCAAAACTCCAACATCTTTTTCACGGGATATGAACTCGAAAAACCAACATCCTCGTTCGCTTCCATATCATCGTCATCGCCCTTCATCCACAGATACCTGCGCATATCCAGACAGCAGACCTCAGGCGAACCCGCCAAGATTCTTGGCAAACCCCACTTGGCTTTGGCCAAAGATCCATAGACAGTGACGAAGTGACCTAGGCGCTTATACGTCAAAAGCACACACTCGGGCGTGTTCAGGCTCCTAGCCACGAGCTCTGGCAGGCTATACCGGAACGAAACCGAATTCCTGCATAGCCGATCAGCGGGCATTTCGGTCACCGGATCAAGCGCGATGAAGCCGGATTCCTGCATGACCGCGTGCACCGCTATGACTATGAGCTTTCCGCCGTAAGTACCCAATTCCTCTTTCGAAACCCTCTGTGTCAAAGCTCTCTTAAAAAGAAAGTAAGGCTCGGAGGACTTACTACCGACCACAACAACCGACCCATCCGCGGTGAGAATGTCGTCGTCGTCAAGATCAACTCTTGCAGAGGAAGAATCGCCTTGACCCTCGGCGCTTTCCGAAGTGTCGACTTTCTGTGCATCTTCAGGAAAAGAATCGGTGGTCATCTCCGAATCCGCAGCCCCCTCAGGCCGCCCCCCTGAATCGGGGCAATCTCCAGGATCCATGCCCTTGCGTGTCCTCCTGGAGTGATCTGATCCGATGCTCCTGTATAGAAATCGGGGTTCTAGGAGCTATGATCTCCCGGGGAAGCGAAGCCACCAGGGTCAAGGGAGTAGTAGACGAGGTCGCCAGACGCGAGGCCGAGAGATTGGAGAGAATGGGTGGGATTCGGCGACTGAAGCTCGTCGGTGCGGTTAAGAGAGACGAAAGGAGGAGCCAGGAGGAGGAGAGAGGCGATCGACGAGCATCTGGCGGAGTAGGGGGAGAGAGCAGGGGTTGGGGACGTCGAATTCGAGGGTATCCTTGGATTCCAAAGATCGGAGCCTGAGCTTCATGACCCAATCACGCCGCAAACCCTGGCGCTCCAAGCGAGAAGGAAGCAGAAAATGTAGAACCCAGAAGCAGAGAGAGAGCAGAGCAAAGCAGGGAAGCAGAAGAGAAAAGACGCAACAGTCAAAAAGGCATGGGGGGAGGAACGACAAGAGCGCACGCATCCGTTCAATGCGATCGTGTAATAAATCCGAATTCGGCCTCGGGAGAGAGCTCGAGCAACGGCCAGGACAAGATCCCCTGAAGACCAGAACACGACCGGTCGTGTTATATTCATATAACACGAAAGCGAAAGCGAACGGGCGTCTGCGAAATCGTGCTGGTTTTCACTTGGGTTATATTCATATATATTTCTTTTCTCCGAGCAAAGTGGTGGAGAGCTCCACTGGAGCTCTGCTTTTTCTCTCTCTACAGTCTCTCTGCAAGCGAAAGAGGCTCTTTTGAAGCACATACGGTTCGTTCATCGTGCTTAGCTTTTAAAGGGGTGTCTTGCACCAGGCCCATTAAGAACTTCACCATTAAGGAAACGCCTCACATTCTCATCATGCCATCCGCCATTCGTTGCTCTGCCCCTTCTTTATCATTGCATGACGATTTCTCTTG
The DNA here is from genome assembly GCA_014858505.1 of Corymbia citriodora subsp. variegata. NCBI lineage: Eukaryota > Viridiplantae > Streptophyta > Magnoliopsida > Myrtales > Myrtaceae > Corymbia > Corymbia citriodora. The sequence continues at coordinate 17,089,965 of CM026412.1, forward strand.
CGTGCTTGGCGTTATCTCTTCCCGATAAATTATTGGCCTTCCTAAGTCAAGGACTCTCCTTTAAGGAAAGAAAAGAGAAACGCTCGGTGACAAAAGAAAAGAAAAAGAGACCATCGTGAGATAAAAAGGAAAAGGAAAAGGAGAGATCACGCTAGAAAGGGGAAAGAAAGAGAAGAAGAAAGATGGAAAAAAGAAGAAAAGGAACGAAAGGAAATGGGTTTCGGGCGTACAACTACATCGTTGTTATGGGGATCTCACCAAGTTGACTTAACTCTGATTCGCAACGTCAGCAATTGCCGCACCCCTCATTTTTCCAATTGGAGTAGTTTTTGCGGTGAGGTCGTATGTTCAAGTTTTGTGAGATTCAAGTCCCAGAGTTTGATGTTTGATATGTTGAGCTATGAGATTTCAAGGAAACAATGGATTATGGAGCTGTGGTGTTTGATGGAGTCAGTTTGGAGTAATGGTTTACTCAAAGCTAAATTTTAGGATTTTTTGTACGATTTTCGCATTGCATTTAGATTTGAATAAATGTTTTGAGTGAGCAGTTTGTTGAAGCGTAGGAGTTGTTTTAATAATGTTTAAACGTAGTTTAGCAATTTCTTAGTTGTTTGTAGTATTTTATTTGGTTTTAGTGTAGATTTTCGTTTAATTTTAGGATTACTAAATTGTCAGCTCAAGTGAACGTGGTTGTTTGGTTTTTGGGCATTCCAAATAATTGTTGCTATCTTTTTTATGAATTTTCAAACTCTTGTCATAAAAGTGACAGATATTTGAGTATCTTACAAGTAAAACATATTCAATTCATAAAAGGAAAAATTATCCAAAAACTCTTAAACTTATTACACTTTTGTTAATTCAATTTTAAACATTTTAATTTTGTCAATTAAATTTTAAATATCTTCACTTCTTATCAATTTAATCATAAACCTTTTCACTTCTCGTCAATTGAGCATAATAAGAGAGGTGACCGCAAGGCATCGACTCCCACGGCTTTGTTTGTATTGCTGCACTACTTCATGGATAAGATAGTATGATTAAGAAAAAGGTGGGAAAATATTTCTGTCTGTGATTCTTGTGTCATAGGTATCTCTACCACCCTTCTTGGTTTTGTACAGTCGCTTTGATCATTCCAGAAAATCAGCAATCAGAAAACTGCCAGTCATACTAAAAATTAGTGTCATATTCCATGTTGTATATTCTAAGTAGTGTCTGGAAGACATTGTCAATATAAATTATGTGTGATCTTCAGAGTCTCTCACCATCATTGTAGTTCCTCAAGTGCAATCTCCCCAAGCACAAGTGATCAGCCCACCGAATCTATAGAAGATTTAAATGGAGCGCCTATAAGTTTGCTGCTAGAGGTCAATGTATGTATTAATCTTCTTCGTGGTTGGTTAGGCTTACGCATTAGTATATTCTTAGTCCGCTCCTTCTAGCATCTTCTGTTCCTTACAACTCTGAGATGATATCTTCTCTAGGAGAGCATCTTAAGCCAACGTATATGCTCTTTTTTGTTTGGATTGACTTTTACTTTTATTTATCATTTAGTGTCTGATATTTGGAGTTTACTCAACAATCAAGGCCCTGAAAATATTATAATTATGGACTTCTAAATTCATATGAAGTCTATGGGGTTTTCTTGTAAATCTTAAAATTAAATTGTAAAAATGATTTTTGTGGGAAAACTAAAATGTTTTTCTTTTACTATTTAAAAGTTGAAGAATCCACCAGTAATTTTCTCATCGAAATCACTTCATCAGCTGAGTTTGGGAATATGTCACAGCCTCTGTTGTTCAATTATTTGCAGGCCATTTACTCCTTTGAATTTCCATCATTGAACCAAGTGAAAATTGAAGTATGCCCCAGGATGGTGAGATTCTCGTATGGCCAACTGCGCACACCAATACTACCGGTTGTATCCATAAACAAAGAGAAACCATTAACAGAAGACCTTGATAGGACAATACAAAGTGGATACACATAGCCGATCAATCAAAGTCATTCCTATAATAATGCATCTTTTCACTAAGATGTGTTTGTTGATGCAAGGATTGAGTGATGTCACTGCACTTACACTTTTGCAGCTTCTAAAACTGAAGCTTTGCCATCTAAGCCTATCGAGGAGAGAGTTGCACATGGAACAACAGTGGGATAACTTGACATTGATGCCGGTTCCACAAAAGATATTCTTGCTGCAGTTGAATTTGTTGAGGATATCTACAAGTCTCTATTAACTAGTCAAGGTATGATATCTCTGTGCGTATTGTGTGTATGTGCACTTTTGATCAATTAGTCATCTAGTGCAGAACGAAAGCCAGCCCCATGCCTACATGGATTCACAGCCAGACTTAAATAAGAGAATGAGAGAAATTCTGGTGGATTGGCTCATACACGTACTCAATAAATTTGAGCTCATGCCAGAGGCTCTTTATCTTACTATCAACATCCTTGATTGGTTCCTCTCCATGGAGACTGTGCCAAGAAAGAAGTTTCAATTGGTTGGAACTGTAGCTATGCATATAGCTTGCTTACAGGAAGAAATTTGGTGTCCTGCGGTTTGCCTCTCTCTCTCTCTCCACTGACTTACCAGGTGTAAATGTGTATCTATGTGCGTTTGGACAATGTCTGACTCACTCTGTTAAATAGTGCAATATTCTCAATTAAAACTAATTAGTCATGTTTTCTGTTTCATTGCCTCTAGTTGTGTTGATGCATTAGCACCATCATTTACTGTCACCTTTATCAATTCAGTGGGTTGAACTTGCATGGAGCATAATTAGAGCTTCACTTGGTTTATCCATTTCTTTGTTCTTCATGATAGCTGGAGCACACGGCATTTTATCTGACTGAGCTGGGCCTGATGAATTATACCTTCAGCATAGTGTATTCACCATCAATGTCTGCAGCAGCGTCCGTTTATGCAGCTCGACACCTTCTGGGTGAATGTCTGCTGTGGAGTGATGCACTTCAGTTCCACACTGCTACTCAGAGTCTCAGCTGAGGTAAACTTAAACACGCCATTTCTGCCTCTAGTTGTGACAGCCAAAAAACGAAAAAGAACCATTTCTGATCACCTTCTGAGTCGACCTTCTTGCCTTTTTTGTTGTTGGTGCTATGGAATTTTCTTCCTTTAATAGGGACTGCTTTGAGCCATTATTGAGCAAGCACTTGAATGCTGGGGAAGCTAAACTCCAGACCGTATACAAGAAGTATTCTGAGGCTCAGCCAGGATCCGTGGTGCTCGTTCTTCCGAAGGGGACCTCCATGTATGGCAATTTATCTGCTGTTGACCCTCCTCAAAGTTTCGAATTTTCATTGCAAAAGGAGGATGATAGTACTTTCGCTGAAGATGGGAAAATCGCCAATGATGGCAAATGAGATTCGAACGGGACAATTGGAGCAATGGGTTGTGGATTCGAGTCCAACCTTCTTCCTTCTCTTAATTTAAGGAAGATTCAAGGCCTCTGGCATCCCGTGTAGTTGAAGACAATAGTCTAGGTTTACCGATGTTCAGTTCCAAGGTGAGCATGAACCCCCAGATCGATTCAACGTTATGTTCCATTAATGTAGTCTCCTTCTAGTGCTCAAGATGCCATGTCAATTTTAGAACTAAGTGTGTATTTGTTTCACGAAAATCGTACTATTTTTAGTTTTCTTGTGTTTAATGATATGTGATTGAAAATGTTTTTAGACGTTTGGATCGCATCTGGAAAATGATTGAATAATATTTAAACTAACAATTACACTAGTGTAAAAAAAAGAGAGAAAGGTTTTGGAGAGTGATATGTGATTGAAAATGTTTTTAGACGTTTGGATTGCATCTGGAAAATGATTGAATAATATTTAAACTAACAATTACACTAGTGTAAAAAAAAGAGGTAAAGGTTTTGGAGAGTAAAAGAAAAAGAAAGAGATGCGCTAATAAAAAAGGAATGACCTAAAGACCGATAAAGAGGGAAAGTGTTTTCCTCTTACTATGCACAGGAATTCATTTTCCTAAAATAATACATGATATTTATGTTGACTAGAAAGTGTTTTCCATTGACCAAATCGTTTTTGTAAAAACAAATAGCGAAAAATCCAGAAAACACTTTCCGGGAAACTACTTTCATTGAAACAAGCACACCTAAAATGCGAAAACAATGACCTCATCCTGTGTGTTAGTGAGTTATGATCTCATGCAGTTTGTCCTAATGGCTGATGCAAAAACTATCATAACAAACAAAACTCTGAGAAGTTTGGTATCACCCTTTGAGATCTTTATTTTGTGGTCCAGAAACTATCAGTCCACGCGGAATGACTTATCAAGGGATTGCAGAAGCGTATGCCAGGGTATACCAGAAAATTATGATAACTCTCCATGCCTTTGTCCAAATAAATTTCGATACCGGATGATATTGCTTTACCTGCATGGATCCAGGCGAATATCATGTTCCCATGAGAACAACACCGCCTCAATAAAAAAAGCCTGCATAATTACATTACCACCAATGACCACAATCAACAAGTAGGGATACTAAGATATGCAGGTCGGTTGGGTTTTATCAACATCATTGGAAGTTCTCAAAGACTGAAAGGAAAAGCATGCGCTAGCCGCGTGGTGGTGAAGGAGACCACCACCACACTAAACAAAGTAAAAAACAACAGTGAAAATTCAACCTCTACATTATTGTGATAACACATATATATCTGGCTAAAACTATAGATCTGTACACAATAGTGGCCATTATAGATGCCTTCAAGTCACCATTTCTCGGCAGCCATTGCTTGACAATCGATCAAGATCCATCCAAAACCCAACTCACAGTCAGCCATTAAGTCCTCCCAGATTGCAGTTGGGGATGATGTTGTTCCGCCGGAATTGTACTCGACGGAAGGGCTGGTGAAAAGGAGGAGGAACCCCTAGACCAGGTAGACGGTCATAATCTCCACCTATAACTCCTGGAACGATGAAAGGGTTTGGATCCCTCCTGATCCTGAAGTAGAAAGGCCTGTCCACACGATAAGTGGTCTGCCACCAACTACCGTCCCTCTTCCTCTTCTTTGTCTCCTCCCACGAATCTGTGAATTTCTTCTTCCAATTGAACATCCCTTGGGTCACTCCAAACTCTTCAACATACTTCTGCTTCCACAAATCATTATTGGATGTCAAATACCGCAGTTCTGAAGAAACACAGCCTACCCTCGCAAGGTCAATTCCAGGAAGTGATTCGAATATCTTGAGCTTCAGTTCCGTTGGAAGGCATGTGAAACAGGACGGAAGTGGCAAACCAACTCTTTCGGTTAGGTCTATTAACAGCGGCAATGCCAAACCATCTTTTACAATCTTCCAAAACTCAAACACTTCCTTTTCAGAACTCGAACTTGAAGATTCACCATTCTCATTCACTTCCACATTGTCCTCGCCTTTCGCCCACATCACGTCTATAATAGGAGCAAATCTGCGCTCATTCAAACAGACTCTACGCAATGCTGACCTGCCTTTAGCCAGGGACCCATATACAATTATAAAGTGACCTAGACTCTGAAACTTCAAGACAACGCTCTCAGATACATTCGGACCCGGTGTTCTAGCCACAAGCTCAGGCAGACTGTACTGCAACGACACGGAAAACGCCGTGGACGGCCATTGATCGGGGAGATGAAACCGATCAGCAGCCATTCCAGTCACCGGATCAACAGCCACGAAACCGGATTCCAGCAGAACCGCGTGCACCGCAATAACTAGAAGCCTATGGTCACCACCGTCCCCACCCAATTCTTTCCTCAAAACCCTCCTCAGAAAGTAGGGCTCGGAGAACTCATTAAGAGCCACAACCGACCCATCCGCAGCCAGAACGCCGTCGCCATCAAAATCAACAGTTCCAGAAACAGAATTACCTGGATCCCCGGCGCTTCCCGAATCATGGACCTTCCTCGCATCTTCAGGAACCGAATCGATCATCTCCAAATCCACAACCTCCTGAGGCCGTCGGGGCAGATCTCCAGAATCCACGTCCGCGTGCCCTCGAGCGACCTGGCTCGACGCCTCCGCGGGGAAACCGGGACTCAAGGAGCTATCCCCTCCCCGAGAAGAAGCGGACCCATCGGAGCTGACGAGGGAGTAATAGACGAGGTCGCCGGACGCGATGCCGAGGGATTGGAGGGAATCGGCGGGGTCCGCCGACTGGAGCTCGTCGGCGCGGTTGAGGGAGAGGCGGAAGGAGGAGCCGGGAGGAGGGGAGAGGCTATCGGCGAGGATGCTGCGGAGCAGGGGGAGGGAACAGGGATCGGGGACGTCGAGCTTGACGGTATCCTTGGATTCCAGAGACCGGAGCCGGAGCTTCATGACGATCGAACCGCCGCGATGCTTATCTGCCGTGCGGGGAAGGGATAACATTCGAGTTTCCCATCTTTAAGAGGAAGAAAGAGAGAGGCCATTTCGCCGCCAGCCTGAAGGCCCATTACAAGCTTTAGGCCCAATTATCATCAGGCCCATTAAAATTTGCTGCATGACCCCCGGCACTCTAGACTTTTTTTTTTTTAGTCTTATCTTACTCTAATTCTCAGCTTATTCTTAAATTTTGACAGTCTAACATGATAATATACCGATATTTTGATAACATGATAATATACCGATATTTTGATATTTTCCGATGAATTTGTAATATAACATAAAGCTCTTTCTATCGGTGGAGCATCTTCCATCATCATAAACTAGGAGGCTCCTTTTACCTGACCGTATTGCTTAGCATATCTGTTATTGTGCTGCTGAAATGGGCAAGAATCCCTTTTTTCCTTCAGCATTCTAATATCCTTACATGTGTGTCTAATCATGCAAGACAGCCCAAATATACAGTTGGCCAGTACTGGCAATCCACCATAACATACTTTGTGCTTTTGAAGCAATTCTAGACAAATATTACATCAAAATTGCGATGCACTTTATGGCGTTGGCCGGTCTCTATAGTTTAATCGAGGAGACAAAAAGTTTGATTAGGCACGCTTGCTTCTAATCAAGTCACGATGTATTGTTGGACAAACCAACTATGCCGGTTGAAATTTATATGAATTCTGTGTGCGTTTTTCTAATTACATAGCTAACAACCTTCGTGCCGATGTCATTTTCATGTACACAAAACATGAACGCGTGGCGCCTCTTTTGCCATGGAACCATCTGCACTCTTCCTTGGTGATGTTCACATGACATCTTTTCTACAATTTTCCTAAACTTTAATTTAACACGTAATGTTATCTTCTCGACTTTAAAATTATTCAATATGGTCCATGAATTTTTAATAGATATTGAAATCCATGAATTTTTAATAGATATTGAAATTAATCATTAGACTATATGCTATAATCAATGTTGATGTGAATAATTATTACGATTTTCTTAAAAATTTTGAAACTTTTTTATTATTTTTTCTTTGTAAGCTGGCGGCCCAAGGTGAGGGGCAGCCGGCCACAATGAGAACAAACAAAATAAAAAAGAAAAGAAATAAATTAAAGAATTAAAAAATTCATATATATTTTTTGAAATGCAAAAATATTTAGAGCACCGCTGGTTATTTATGTCAGCAATTTTTTTTTTTGAAATTGGTCAAAATAACTATATTGAGAAATCAATTTATAGTTTTAGAATTAAATTGGTCAAATAGGAGTCTACTATTAAAGTGGCATCCATATAATTAGTTTAATATATATATTTTTTGGCGTAAATTTCCAACTTCAAAATAGAGCACCAACATGCGCCAGTGGTTTCTCAACCTGTTCGAGAAGATCGAATCTCGTGATGATGGAACGGCAAAGAAAAAGGAAAAATTGCCCTAAACTTTAAGTCATAAAAGTCAGCGACGCAAAAGTCTGACCAAGAAGAAGCTTCGCATCGAAAAGCCAATGCTGGCCATTCGCATCCTTATCTTCTTCGGCTGGATGGATGGAGCATTAGATTCGTGGCCCTTTTTTTTGTATTTCAAAGCCACCCAACTCCACACCATTAGGACCCAAAAAAAAAAAAAGGGACCATAAAGAAAAAAATGGGCGTTTCATTAAATTGTGCCCGGGAGAATAATGGTCCGCCTAGCCATTTTCTAGAGGTTGACTTTATTAACCCTAAGAATTTATGAGTCTCTTTGACCACCGTGCTTTCCAATTTCCTAGGATTAGGCACGATCATCTACTCCGAACATTATTGCGAAATAACACATCTGCCCTATGCACCGCTCCCTAGAGGTTCCGTCGCGCGATATCACGATACTATATATATCACGCGCTTTTCTTTCTCTAAAGCTAATGCTAGATGTATGGGCAATGACAGACTGGAGAAGTCGATTACTCCTGATTGCTTTATACGTGGAAGTATACCTAACTTCCATATGTTTTGTCAACACGGGTTATGTAACTAACATACCGGATTATCTCATGAAGACTTAGAACAATCATAGTGAATCCGACCAACTTAATCTGTACATGTTGCCAACCACCCGATATCTCGGTCACATGTTTCCATAGGAAGAATCTTCAATTCTTCGTGGTAAGTTCTTATCTTGGAATATAAAAACAATGTAAAGTAGATAAAACGCAGAACAGCGTGTGATAGACTTTTACTATATTCAACAAGTTGCTATTAGTATATGTTTTATAGATATATGTCGAGATGAGAATGTCCTAGCCGAAAAACGGCGCCGCTTTGTCACGGTGGGGCCAGCTATGAAACGCGTTGCAATTCATTGGGAATGCTTCTCCTGTGCAGCTGTGACTAATTGTCAAATTCCAGTGATGAAATTAATTGAATATTGTAGCCAGAAATTATACAAAAAGCATCATAATGTCCTTTGTTTTGTTTCTTTGTTTTTTTTTAATTTTATTTTTTTATGACTGAGGAACCACCAAAGCTTACCCTTTGGGGGCGCACATAACCCTCTAGTGCTCGATGGCACCGTTGGGTTTTGCTGCAAGTCGCTATTTAGACGTAAAATCTTGAGAGAGGTTAGTCTAGGACCTCAACATCAGGACCTCCCTCTTAAAACACTTTAGTAATGAGAGAGTTCGAACTCTCGATCTTGATGATGAGGGAGAGAATGCACACCAACTGCGCTGCCCGTGGTTGGGTTCAGAATATTCTTCGTTTGTCACGAAGAAACGTATTTTAATAAAAAAGAAAAGAAAAGAAATTCAGCATGGAGAACTTAAAATAAAAGAAAATATCTAGATAATCTCATAAACTGGATCAAACTCAAAAGGACGACTTCGAATTCGAAATAATTTGTATACATGGTAGCATGGGGAATCGATCCTATCTCACATAATATGTACAAACACATTTCCCTATCACTAAGAGCGAGTACTTCGAATTCGAAATAATTTCCCAAGAACAGGCTTAGAACATAAATCCATTTGGTAATGGAATTTCATTTTTTTATTTCTAAAATAGATTTTTAGTTCGGAAATAGGGTTGGAACAAAAATAAGAGGCAAATTTTTTTTACTTCTCTATTTTTGAAACTGAAATGAGAAATAAAACTATTCTCATCACTCACCTTTATTACTAATTAATTGCCCATTCGCTACTCACTCAAAGGAAGAAATTTTGTATAATAATCAAACTAACTCTTGAAATTGATTTCTAGAATAAAATGGTTATCATTTGTGCCCTAAGCCTACTAATGGCATAAATGCTAACATTAAGGTGTGTGATTATTTTGATCAATGAAATGATTCCGGACGCCATGTCATTATGATTTGGGACTTCACTATCCAACTTGAATATAACATAACATCGTAACATGTACTCGATGCAAAAGAGGGGGGAGTTCACATTCATAGTAAAATTGGTCAATACCATTTCCCCGATCGCAAGGGATCTGGAAGCTTATTATACGTCCAAGATAACATAATCAACACTCATGGTTTCTAGAATCATTGCATCATCCCATAATATTCAACGACAAAGATGGTCTGGGCGAGAGGCCCCATGATATGATGCACCCAACGCAAATGCCGTACGCAACTTTTCATTTCCAATTTAACAATCTCTATTTGCTCTAGGTAGATGATGGTAAGCACCTTCCCTCTTAAATTCCCCACCTTAAAATTAATTCTTTCCCCACGGACCAAGAGAGCAGAGTCTTTCCCATTTCGCCCCCTTCCATGCAACTTCCCGTGTCTCCCCTATAAATTATGGTGGGCGACTGTCTCTCCAATTCCAAGCAATTCTAGAGAGAGCTGAGAATGATGAAGGCTTCCAAAGTAGCCCTCGCTTTTTCTTTGTTAACCCTCCTCCTGATCTCCGACGTGTCTCGAGCTGCTTGGCCGGTGCCGACTGGAGCTGATGCGGTAAGTTATCTCCTGTTTTCCGAATACAGAAACCCTTTTGTTTTTCTTCTCTCTGGCGTGTGTTCCTGGAGTGATGAAAACAAACTCATGGTGACGAAATTTTTGCAGGGTGTCGATGGGGAAGCAGAGAAGGTAGAAGAGGTGGAGCAGAGCTGCGAAGGGATTGGAGAAGAGGAGTGCTTGATGAGAAGAACCCTCGAAGCTCACCTGGATTACATCTACACTCAGAAGCAAAAACCCTGATGAGCACGCGCGCACGCACACAGACAATCCCATCATGTTTAGTTGAGTTATTCCCTATTCTTGTTCATTTTCAGACATGATTTCGCAGGATCTTGTATGTAAATTAATTACGGATGGCCTGAGCTCTGTCCAATTTCCACGCTTTGCTCTTGGTAGAACATTGGTCAGGGACTGGTGCCTAGATAGAGAGCTTGTATTCTCACGAGTGTCTTGTAAACTATTACCGATATGACTATATGATGCATCAGCTTAGCCTCCTCGATTTGTCGCTCGTTCTATTGCTCTTGTGATTATCTCGAGTCTTGAATCATTGAACGAAGAGGACTGTTCCCGACCCACTTCTAGAAATGTGACCAAAATTCAAAGTCCTGTATCCAGTATACCTTTGGGTTTCTAGCGACGAGGGGTTGACTGGTAGGGTTGACCACAGAGCGATTAACGAGGATAAGCTACCTCCACTTTACTCTCTAATTGACTATTTATCTCTATTCCCAACATTCAGAAAATACGGGAGATTTTCCAGTAAGATGGGTAAACGCCCGCTTTTTATTTTTATTTTTAAGCGTTTTGAGGATTTACTCGTGTCCAAAAATCTTATAATAGAACCTTTGGGTTTCTAGAAAACGAGGGGGTGACTGTTAGGGTTGACGAGAGAGCGAATTGGCGTGCTGCTTTCCCTCGTTCTGTCCAACCTCGACCAAACTTTGATTGGACCGTGTCAAGCCCTTTGCTTTTCTCCTTTTCTCTCTCTCTCTCTCTCTCTCTGCTTTTCTCTGCGGAAGGTCGATTTCCATTTCACAAGATTGCAGTTGTCATTATCCTTGCGCAGAGACCATAGTATCTAAGAACCAAGTCGGTTGAGGTCGAAACCTTACAGGGTAGGTATGGCTACAGAGACTAGAGGTCTGAGTAACCGGCAAGCAAGAAATAATAATGCAATAATTCGCTCTTGAGTATTGCACATGCCAAAAGACTTTAGGCACCATTATTCTACCGACCGACTTATTGTTACCCAAACAATAATAGTCAATCTCGATGTTCTATCATGCATGATAGTGCTTAATATGTCCTTAGGATTTTCATTAAGAGAACCTCGTCATAAACTCAAGCAACAATGTTTTGTGCAAAATAAACTCTAAGTGTGTATGTTCCTTTCGAAAACATGTTAGACATTCATCTCACATCATTCGGTTTTCATTCAAATAAAATTAGATTATGGTATGACTCCTAATCCTATATGTATATCCCCACACATTGGATGAAAGATCACTTGTTCTCCTTCTTATGTCTCGACCTATGTCACGTGCATAAAAAAGACCAACATACCATGATGCCAATTAGCAAACGCCAGAAATCTTTTTGATCATTATCATTATCATCATCATCATAGCCCTCTTTCCTTATTTTTATGTGTAATTTTTTTTGCCACTGGTGCTCTCAAGAGTTTAGATTAGGTTGACTTTGGTGCAATGATTCACTATGCTCCACAGTGAAGCACCTTACATCTTTGATATGTCTTATCCAATATCCAACATTTAATTTGAGCCCTGTGAATTTTCTGACAGCGAGGCTGCTGCAAGTTTCCTTCATAGAGCCGTATGGAAACTAGCCTTAGGTCCAGAGAAAAAAACAAATGTGGGAAAAACATAGGAGTCCGCGCGAGCCGAAAGCAATTAATACATGCTACTCCACTCCATCATGCACGCACAAGGACATTTGAGTTGGTTTGACCTCGAGCACCGAATTGAAAATTTAAAGAGCCTCTCTCTCTCTCTCTCTCTCTTTTTCCTCTTTAATTAACTTTTACATTTCGCAAAATATAATAATTTAATATATTTTAAAGTGATTATGTTTATCACTTATAAAAATGAATGGAAAAAATATTTTCGCTGTTCGCAGAATTGTGTAAATATAAATTATTGTGAATAATAAAATTTTCTTATTGAATAAGCAATTAATTATAGGTAAATGTTTTTCAAATTGCAAAACAAATGTAGCCTAGATAAAAATATCAAGTTGAAGAGATTGCAAAAAAGGAAAAGAAGATCTTGTCTAGCACCGATAATATAGGAATAATGAATGCAACCTAAACTTCATCGAACACAAGGAGAAAAGGAGTTGTAGATGTAATGAGATTTTTTTGTTCCGGAAAAAAAGAATAAGGTATATTTCCCTTGAATTGTGGTGAGAGGGAATATAGTAATGCAACTTTCAATTTTTCTTTTAAATGCGGTTACAAATGGCTCGTTGATAATTAAGGTCCTCAACCTTTCTATTAATTTTTGAAATTTACTGAAATTCTAGAAACTTTCGTTTTCTTAAGTATTTCCAAATATAAAACATTGACATTGGAATTTTTATGGATTTCTTTTAGTAAAAGATTTATTTTTTATTTTGTAAAGAAATGATTGATACCACAAAAAATCCAAAATCGATCTATTTATCACAAATTTACCTAAAATTAATTTTTTTGACTAATAAAAACCTTAAACTGATATACTTGTAATGAATTTACTCCAAATTAAAATTTGATCATAAAAATATTTATGACAAATTTATCATTCGTTAATTTCCATTCAATTGAATTAATACTTGGTATACTTATAACAAACGTAGGAAAAAATCTTAAATTAGTATGATTGTCAATAATCATTTGAGGAAGATAATTGTTTTGCTTGGGGCTGTGGTTATTAGAATTAATAATTTAATGGTAAAATTTAACGAAAATTAACATATGAAAAAGTTATAATAAATATATCAATTCGATATTTTTGATGATAAAAAAATTAACTTTAGATAAATTAGGGAGGAAAAAAATCTATCATGACTTTTCACTTCACTCAGGTGTGGTAAATTCCAAGGTATCACGTTTCATCGAGAATCTCTTCCCATTCCGTACTTTCAGTTTCGGTGGCGACCAGAATGCTCCTTGGCCGCCATCCTTGGCGCCACAATCCTGCACTTCCCGCCATAAAGGCCTCGACTTTCCAACTCCAGAGGCCGCCCCACCCAAACCCTTCACTTCACTTCGCCGTCGGAAACCGCGGACCTCGCTCTGACGCCGCCGGAGAGATGGGCAAGCCCAAACAGTACTGGCTCCTGAAAACCGAGCCCGGCGAGTGGTCCTGGGACGACCAAGTGGCCTCCGACGGCGGCGTCGCCAAGTGGGACGGCGTCAAGAACAAGCAGGCCCAGAAGAACCTCAAGTCCATGCGCCTCGGCGACCTCTGCCTCTTCTACCACTCCGGGGCCAAGGCCCGCCGCGTCGTGGGCGTCGTGGAGGTGGCGCGCCAGTGGTACGAGGACGGGGACGGCGGCGATGGGGCGGTGGACGTGAGGACGGTGGGGGAGATGAGGGGGCACGTGGAGCTGGCCGAGCTGAAGGGGGACGGCGCGCTCAAGGGGTTCGCCCTGCTGAGGCAGCCGAGGCTGTCGGTGGTGCCGGTGGCGGAGGATGTCTGGGAGAGGATCTGCGAGCTGGGAGGTGGGTACAAGGGTGACGGCAGGGATGCGGGTGACGGCGATGGCGAGGGCTGAGGTTCGACGGGGAAGTGTGGCCTTGTAGGTGTTTGTGGAAATGTCGCAGTGGGAATTGTCTTTTGAGGTTGTCGTGGGATATGTCCCATTTTTTGTTGCTTGTAAATACCAGGGGATGCCTAGTTGTGAAAGTTTCGTCGTCCCACTTCCTTTTGGTAATCCTGTAAATCGTTGCTTGATATGCCGCAGACTTTTATGGAGAAGATAAACCGGAATCTCCTTTGATGAATTCCTCTCTCTTGTTCTTAGTTCCGAATGGGCCAGTTTTCACCAATGTTCTTGACAGAACAACGAATTCCGGCAAAATGCTTCTTTTTCTTTTTTGGTCGGGAAAAAAAAAACAAAAGATTGATTAAATTCCCGGGGGGGGGGGGTGTTAAATCCACACAAAAGAAAAATGGATTTAATAATTATTGAAATATTAAATACTCTGAAGAGAAGAAAAGAGCAAACAAGAGGAAGCGAGAGAGCACTGGAGTGAGTTTCCCCTGTGAGAAGCAGAACTGCACCGGAGCTTGAGAACTCTTGGAAGCGAAGGGACGCCTCCGAATGCATGCTCAGCAACCCACACTCCACCACTTTGTCGCCCTCTCGAATCGATGGTGGCACCGAACATCGTGCAAGTTTCGAGCTTTTTGCAGCTCCTCTTCTTCCTCGGATTACTCCAACCAGTCTCGCGGTGGACTTCCTCGCTTCTTCTCCGACGTCCTCCCTCCTTCCAAGGTTATACTCTCCTCCCATGTGCCCGCGCGCGCGCGGCTGTTGGACAGCTCGTATCGCGTCTTCTGGTGTTAATGGGTTTTTTTTCTTTTGTCTGCTCACTGTCGAACTGTAGGGTGGGGTTGTTCGCATGCAAGGAGATGAGTTCTGGCATATGACCAAAGTGTTGAGGTTGAGTACAAACGACAGGTATCTTCAGACCTCCATATATTCTAGCGCAATGGTTGCTGGATTTTGTTGCATTTTTACTCTGCTGTAGACAATGTCGGGATGATTGTTCGGTTGCCTTCACAATTGGGCTATGATGATATGGGGTGATTTTAAGCAGTTCGAAGTGACTTACTTGCGTTGCCTCCTTGGGCTATGATCTGCTGAACTTTTGGTCTCTTTATATAACCTGTGGACATTACATGCGGACCAAGTGTTCGACAAAATCTCCCTTATTAATTTTATTGTCTAGCTTTGCGAGACAATGGCGTTTATGTACTTGCATTTAATATTCCTGCAAGGGTAGAGCTCTTCAATGGGAAGGGAGGATTAGTTAGGGGAAACATTCAGAGTGTCGACCGGGCTGGATTGGACTTTGTGGCTCTGGAAGACCCGAAAATGGTCCCTCCTCAAATGCCGCAGTGGCATGTATTTGCTGCTTTTGGTGAGTTATTACTGATCTAAGCAACTATTCAGAAGTAGTTCGTTCTTGAAGGCTCATAATTATTGTCGACTTTGTTTAGGAACTCTGAAGGGTGGTAGAGCTGATTGGCTTGTTGAGAAATGCACAGTATGTGTCCATGCAATTATGTCTCCTGCTTTCCACATTTGATAATAAAATTGTCTCTTTGTGCTATACTTGTTACTACTGATTTGTTCTTCGATTCCCATAGGAGCTGGGGGCTAGCAGTGTAACTCCTCTGCTGACAGAGCGATCTCCTTCGGTCTCAGAAAATAGGGTCGACAGGCTGCAACGGCTCATCTTAGCTGCATCAAAGCAATGTCAGTTATTCATCACCGCATGAGTAGCCTTCATTTATACAAGCCTTTGTTCATATTAGTTATGCTTTCTTTGGGGGACTAAATCAATTTGTATTATGTATTTTCCTATATAACATAACAGAGGAGGTCACTTTGGCTCGGTTGAGTAGTTGTTCCAACTTACTGTCTTTAATTGCTTTTCAGGTCAGCGGCTTCATGAAATGGTACTTAATCCTCCACAAAAAATTAATGACATTCTGCCTTATGTAAGTTAATATTCCTTGACTACATTTTTTGAATGTGCAAGCCAGCACATTCGAAAATTTTCCTAATTTTGTTCTCGTTTAGAAATAATTTTTTTGTTCTTTGATTAAGTATTTTAATTACGTATGGTATGTAATTGGATTCAATAGGTTCAGAAGTCAAAGCTATCTTTACTCGCTGTTGCAGAAGCTCCTTCTCTTATGAGTGCATTGACGTCAAGCAGCACTGAACCTGATGGGATTATGATTGTTGGACCTGAAGGAGGTTAGTCCTGTTTTTCTTTTGCTGATGTCCCAGCACATAAATGAGAAAAGGCCGACCATTTGTGTGTTGTTTTTTTTGGGGGTGGTGGTGGTGAGGGTCAGGTTGATGGTGGATGGCCACTTGCGCAGATTTGTGTGGACGGGTGGGAGTTTGTGCCAGTAAACATGAGTGGCCACTTTAGTTTTCATCTGTTATAATGATATGTGGTTCCTCTAGGGAGGCACCCTCCCTTCCCCCCTGCACTCATCTCTCTTTTTAAGCTAATAGAAACTGAAAACCCTGGAACTCTTTGAAAACTAACTTGTCATGTTAGATGATATGCTATATAGCGCTTGATTAGTACCTATGGTTCTACTTTCCACACACAGGAACTGCTGCTTGCCATCTAAGTTGGCAATTCTTTTGTTCTTTGAGATTCCTGTCTTTTGAACCAAGTCTTTTCTCCTAACATCTTCCTTTCTGCAATGCTCATCTCCTTTTCCTTTGTGACTAACAATCACATGTTTTTTTCGCTTCGGTTTGTTGTATGTCAGATTTCACTGAGAAAGAACTGAGTATACTGATGGAAGCAGGTGCTACTGCTGTTGGCCTAGGGCCACATCGCCTCCGGGTAGAAACAGCCACAATAGCCCTTCTGGCAACCCTCATGTTATGGTCTGATCATCATCAAGTGACCAAAACTTGATTGCTTGTTCATGCCCGGTAAGTTGTCTTGGTGCTTTTGGCTTATGCTATTACAACAGCAATTGGGCTCCAAATATACTTTTATCAGGGCGGGACACATCCTCGAGGGGCTCCAAATATATTTGTGATTAGAATTATCATGACCATTGTCTACTTCAATCTATTCATATTCTATAGCTGGTTATGAAAAGATCACAATCTCACGAGTGTGACTCGACTTATTGGTATTAACCTTTCGCTATATTATTAACTTAATAGCATGAATTATTTATTTATTTATTCTTTACATCAAATTAAGTGGGCCATACATTAGAATGAGTTATATGATATCATAATCTATATTTTATTTTATTATTTGTAACAAATATCTATCAATATAACAAATATAAACGGGGTGGGGCAGGCTAATGCCATCCCCGCCCCGTGCGCCGCGGGGCAATATTCATAATGAAAACTTGTCCCGTTCGGGACGGGGCACTGCTGGGCGGAGTTGCTCATCCCTAGTCTTTTATCATTATAACTAAGATGAGGCTAATGTTGTGGGTTTGATTTTTTGTCCTTCAAGATTCGTGCTTGTCTGCACACGAGGCAGATTCACACATGCTCCCAAATAGGCTTTAGAATTGAAAGATTCGCATAACTGGGGAAGGTCACGCACGCCTATATTTATTTGTGAAAACTGACACGCGACTTCTCTTCTTGGTCTTCCTTATTAAATTAATTAAAAAGTTCGACTTGAGCAGCATTATAAAACCATCTATTGCGTAACCTGCCGCGGATCGCGATATTACATTAAAAATTCAGCTGCACTTGGTTTAATAATAAACCACACCCATCTCAATAGGATGAAGGCACCGGGCGTGCATGTTGCAGATAAAGCTCTGCTTATTGAATCGTGTTTTAACTCGGCGATGTAGCATCCCAATTGCAGCTGCACCAGTGAGGTGATTAGAATTCAGATGACTGTTCAGTAGACACGAAAGAAAGACAGCATCGTTTGTTCAAGATATGATTAGCTGTTCTTTTTCTTCTTTTTTCTGGAGGAAAGAAGCCCATTTGACGAGGCACTGATCTCGAAGTCCTGAACAAGAAAGTTAGCAAGAAACCTGGGGTCAAGGCTCGGGCCAGTATTGTTCGTCGATGTCGGTTTCGCTTGGGGATGGGAAAAATTCAAAGCGTTTGACTCTGTGGCTTTGGCAGGCGGAGAATGTGAATGTTGTTGGCTGCATTTTGTGGAAAACTATGAGAGAGTAGCGTGTGGAGTCCAAGAGCCGTTCCCATCCGTGCACGATGTTTTTGTCCAATCTTTAGCCGACGGCCGCTTTGATTAACCGAGGGTTGGGGTGTGATGTGGTCGTTATGGTCATCACCGTCCGTCATTCTCTGATCGACAGGGACTCCGGATAAGTACGAATCGGGGTCTCATTACTGCCGTTCATATTGTTCTTCACTGTCGGTAGTACGTTGAATGGTACTCCCCTACATAAAACTTTGACCAAAGAACTTTAAGTCCTTAAATTTCAAGGGTGTGGCTTCACATTCAAGTAATTGGAATAAATTGGTTAAGCTCATCTTTTGTCAAAGTCCGTACGTTCGACCCACGACATAAAAGGTCGAATTCTTCTTTTGGCAGGATACTTATCTTGAACTTTCCGACTCGGCTAATTTTCATGGATACTTGTATAATAATAATAAACAGGAACAAATGGGGTTGTGTTCATGATGCTGGTTTGATTGTCTCTCGAATAATCGACGATTAAATTCATTTGCTGCATAACAAAATCTATCCACAATGTATGCGTCCCAAGTATGACTCTCATAAAAGTTATGCCTGTATCTCTATCGCTTGTATAATACTAAGTATCTAAGTATGACTTGTTTACATGTTCAGTTGGTATAAATGAAGCAATTGAAAAATGATGAAATGAATTGAAATGATAATTACACAAGATATAATTTCTTTTGATTATGATGTGACCTTTTAATTATTGGTGTTTTATTAATTCCAACCACTTTCTATAAGCAAATTAGTCAAGTCATTTAAGTGACATAAACGATCATTTTTTAGAAAATGTTTTCCAAAGCGTTCATTTTTCACGAAACAAATGTAGCGTGGAACCTAAATGCTGAAATTTTTATTTTTTAAGCATCTAATTGTGTTTTTCAAGCTGGCACAGTTTGGAAGTTGTTTGATAATCATCAAACTTAGGGCCTACTCGATAAAACTAAAATTAAATGCCAAAAAATTTGGTAAATGTATCGATAGCCTCAAGTGCTGAAAATAAAAACTAAAAAAAATTGATGATAAATAAAAATTGATAGTTGAATATTATTGACCTCTCACCAAAAATAGGAAAAAAAAGGACAACCATCAGTATGATCTTAACAATATGTATAGCTAAATTTAAATCATCATCAATAATTTTTCTATTGAACAAAGTAAGCAACCCCTTTTGCTTTGGGCAAGATCTTTCAACTAGGTACCCTATATGACGATGAGTTGAAAGACTTTGCCTAAAAGACTGCCAAGAGACTAGTGGGCCTTTCACCCACTTTTACTTACCTTAGGTGTGGCGGGCTACCATACTTTGCTTACTTGACAATAGCCAAGATTTGAAAACTTTGATGTGGAGTCTGCCTTCTCCACGGTAAGGCCCCTAAATCTGTACCATATCTTTTTTTCCCTAGTACCAGGGAATACATGGGACTCTTCAAATGACTGGGTAAGTGGCTTGCTCTTGAGTTTTCTCTCTTAAGCTTTTTAAGAACTACTCAGGTCCATGCTCTTACTAATATGTATAGCAAAATTTAAATCATCACAATAATTTTTCTATCGAACGAATTAAGCAACTCCTTTTGCTTACCGGATTAAGAGCATTTTTTTCACTAAATTAATCCTATTTAAGGTCAAAGAAAAAGCTTATCTTTTTAAGCTTTCGGCACTTTATTTGAGTAATCAAACATGCTCTTACATTATACGAAATAGAGGCCGTTTAGCCATGTGCAAAATTTTCTTTCTATAGGCCCCGCCCCTAAGTCAGCAAAAGCCAGGGCAGTGGCAAAATCGTTATATTCATCCAACTCCATGCCGACATTCGCACGTTTCGCTCCATAAAAGAGCACCAACCTCCGTAGTCGAACTCCGGTTGCAGCACCTCTATATG
Source organism: Corymbia citriodora subsp. variegata (assembly GCA_014858505.1). Taxonomy (NCBI): domain Eukaryota; kingdom Viridiplantae; phylum Streptophyta; class Magnoliopsida; order Myrtales; family Myrtaceae; genus Corymbia; species Corymbia citriodora. The sequence goes on from CM026412.1 coordinate 17,110,129, forward strand.
CGGAGGAGGTGACAGTGACGACTCTTCCCTGAATCGCGCACACAGAGAGAGAGAGACAGAGAGAGAGAGAGAGGGAGGGAGATCGGACGTCGATCGGAGCCGACGATGGGGAACCATCTGGAGGGCTTGGTGGAGACGATCAAGTCGAAGGTGCGGGCGCTGAAGAAGAAGAAGAAGAAGCCGTACGTGAAGATGGACAAGAGCTCCAGCGTGAAGGTGGAGATCCGCAGCCGGAAGGCCCGCAAGCTCATCGACAAGACGCTCAAGCTCGCGGACAGCCCCGGCAAGAGCAGCTTCTCATAGGCCTCACCTAACCTCTCTCTCTCTCTCTCTCTCTCTCTCTCTCTCTCTCTCTCTCATAGGCCTCACCTAACCTCTCTCTCTCTCTCTCTCTCTCTCTGATCGACGAAAAGGAAATCAAAGAGAGATCAGTCGGGTCAAAGGAAGACGATGGTGGTGATGAGTTCGTGTTTGGTTTTCGTTTTCTTGTCATCGTCGCTTTCAAGTCTGTACCTGCCGTTCCTGGGTTCCTGACTAGGTCCAGCGTTCCGGCGTGCGGCCTTAGAAAGACGTCGTGTTTCCTCAAGTTTGATTGTACAGAGAAAAAAAGGGTTCCGTTCAAACGTATCGTCCCATCGTCAATCGTCTGCACAGCATCAAAAGCAAAAGCTCAAATTCTCACGAAGTATCTGAAATATCTTCTCGCATCGAACAACTCATCTAAAAGAAGAGGAAATTTTAAAGTTAGATTCGCTTTTGTTCTCCTCCCCGAAATACCGCGCGACAGAAACAGGAGAGACGGGTTGTGGTTCTCTTTTTTCCCGGATCTCGATCCTGAAGTTTTGTTTGAACACTAACTGCGCACCGCGTCTGCGCAAGCACCGATCTTTCGCATCCATTTTCCTCGCTCCGTCGTGCGTAGGAGAATAGATATTCACGATCCGATGGAAGGGATGTAACGTAACGAATTCCTGGCGAACGAGGAACTGAGAGCTGACTGTCGAGTAAATTATGCAATGATAGCATTATGGGCCAGATTAAGCAGAACAAACCACGTGGGGGATGGGCCGTGTCTTAAATTCCACGTGCGTGGAAATCACAGGTTGATGGTGGGGTTTGGATGGGGCGAAGAATTTCAAAAGGGACTCGACGTATATTTGCCGTTTCCGGAATTCCAGCGAACGAGAATGAATCGGATTTCGGGGGGCCAAGCCCAAGGGAGAAGGAGGAAGAGACTCTTTCTCCTCCAAAACGACTTGAATCGAAGTGGCGGTGCCTCCTTGCGTGCTGGCAGATCTCAGCTCTCTCCCTCAAGTTAAAATTGTGGGTGTTGGGGGGGGATTCAGAGATTCCCCGCTTGAGCTCGGACTGAGCTCGAAGCGAAACTGATGATGCGGATCATCTCTGTCTGGATGGAACCGTGACGTGATGTGACGTGAGAATGCATAAAAGCGTGAAACACACGTTGACCGAGGCGTGCGTGGAAGGAAGTACTCCTGGATTACATATGCGGTCACGGATTCCCGAGAACGAAAAGTCGTCTCGGATCCATTGCCCCTGCGTTCAATATTTTGGAGGTGTCCACCCGTGATCCGTGACTCTTCCTTTAGCTTATGCATCATCACATCCAAGGGCACCACTGCAGGCTTTTGTTATAGGGAGATTTTTCTTTTCTTCTTCTCTTTTTCGGAGCGTGAAAGTATGGGGTATTTAGCAATGTCTTGGTGGAGAGTACTACGAAAATAATTCGGAAAAAAAGTTGATTAAATGGGAAGATTCATCGATCGGGTTTTGATGGGATAGCCCGAACAAAGATATATAAGCCAAACTGCGCTCGCGATGGAATGGGGGTCGAGTGTATGGCACATAATACGAAAACAATGACTTTGACTTTTCTTGTGTCGAAGCTAAACATCCCCAATTCAAACATTCCTTTATATCATGTGAGAATTGGGCCAAGAATTTGGACTAATTGGCTTAAAGTGAACCCTAAAAATTGGAGGCTGAACTGGTGGAGGCCGAAGCTAAGATAATAATGCAAAACTTACCCAACTCGTCAGTAATGATTTCCACCGATTGACTGGAAGAACTAATGATCGAGACCGAAACTTAAACAACATTGAGGGATGTTTGACTGCAATTTGAGGAATTCTTGATATCCTGTCTTTATGCATTTGGCATTTGTCACCGCCAAAATAATAATCATCACCATTCTTGACTCTTCCATTTCAAACCAAAATTAATCACCTATCCAATTAGTTTAACCGGTGGTGGGACCATTATGGCCCCATGGTTGAAATTTCGCAGCCAGGAATCAAAAAGAGTTTTCATGTTTTTTGACTAAAAGTTTACACCGGTCATAGTAAGAATAGTGCTTTCCAAATCTTGTTTGTTTTTTCATCAATTTAATAATCTCATTGGTAACAGTTTGGGAATTAGACTATTGCGTCTCTTCTCAACGCCATCACATTCCAAATTTGATCCAGATGTTCAAAATCCAATGGGGGGATAATTTCAATTTCACAAAAAATGCATATGAAGAAACTGTCTTGGCTCGGCTAAACCAACATAACACCCATATTAAAGCCTCTCCAAATTGTACGATCGGAAGCAAATGCTTCATTTTCACAGGCAAAGGTCTTTGGCCATTGCCCAACTTGTAGCTTTGAGATCACAAGATGAATACATCACAATCATAGAGCAACCGCTAGCAGAGCTAAAATGTTCCAAAAGCAACTCTAGCCACACATCATAGTGGAGATTCCAATGAAGATGTTTATCATGGAATCAACCTCTTAGACGATGAACAATAAAATCATAATAATATTAGTAGGAATCAGAACAATATCAGAAAATTAAAATAAGATCAATTGCTTATTAGATTATAGCTGCACACGGGGAATCTTGCCATTGCTAGAGGTAGAGCCATCAATTAGACTGCAGCAGCAACGAGTATCTTGCCAACACCAAAAGCAGGTTATTTATCAAACTGTAGCAGCATGAGCAAAAACTGCACAAACATCATGGCCGACAAATCATCATCGGAATCATTGTACCATTACATGGGTGTTCACAGTCATTCTTACTATAAAATGGCGATTACTCTCACTAACGAGGGTAGAACTTCCGTTCACTATATTTTACATTTGTGTGAGAAAGAGTTCCTGTATCGCTTCCCTTTACACTTGTATCCTAGGTAAGTTTCCCATTTCCAATCATCCATAATCTTTTAATCATTCATTTTGTAAGCCTTTATCCTCTATTAGTTTAATATCAGAATTACCACATGTATGGTTGGTTTTGCAATCTACTTATTTGATTTGTATAATATAAAATCTGACTCAAGCCTGTCTCATCTAAAATTTTATATAATCATGATTCAGGTCAATGAAACTTGTCTTGAATTCATGATCCCATTTAATATTTATAGGTCTACCACGGAAGTGGATTGCTTCATCTCTTATCGTTAGTTACGGTCATCTTTCTCATTGGAGATTTTTGTTGCAGCATGTGTTTTTTTTCTCTTTTTTTGGGAGTGTGAAGGTACCGGTATTTAGTGGTGACTTGGTGGAAAATAGCATAAAAATTTGGTAAAATTTGATTAAGTGAGAAGGTTCACCGATCTCTTCCATCAATTTTTTTTTTTTGAAAAAATAACAAAATTATATTAGCAAACCGCACCAAAATAAAAGCCAAGGAACAATCAAGTCCTATTAAACGGATGGCATCAAATGATTTAATAGGGTGGCATCGTTGACTCATCTAAACTTTAATCCTACTCTTCATACTTTATTTTATTTGGATTGGTATACTTCTTATTTGGGTTGAATAAAGATTGCAGCTCTTTTTCTAAGGGAAAATTTCTTTTGCTTTTTAATTGCTGTACAAACATCAAAACGTCATAGAAAATGGAAGAATACTGGATTAACAAAAATGAAACTAATAGAAAAAAAATTCTTAACATTATTAAAAAGAATGCGTTAACAATTAATAAATATAGTCACTTTCAATATAAATAAATAAGGTATTCTAAGAAAATAATGAAAAAAGATTAAATTAAAAAAATGAATAATGCCTTCATAAATAAGGTAATTTTTTTTTATACTTCTTGTGTGTTCTTTTCTCGAAATATCTTACTAATTCTATTAAGTATATTCGTCGAAATTGTAACAATTGTATATTGAATATCATTGTCATTAATGATGTATATATTTTTGATATTGGTATTTAACTAAATTCAATTTTTGTCCATTTTCTTTATGTTACCGTTGTTTACAGATGGAGTGATTTTTGAATTTCCGATCTGGCCGCTTCTTCTCTCTCCTCTCCAACGGTCAAAAAATCTGGCCGCTTCTTCTCTCTCCTCTCTAACGGTCAAAAAAAGAAAGCAGAAATCCCCCAAGCCTGACAACACTCGCCTCACTCCAATCTCTCTTCCACCACCTCCTTCACTCTTCATCATCATCACCGTCGTCGTCTTCTTCTTCTTCTTCTTCTTCTTTTTCGTCTGTGCTTTCTTTCTCTGTTCTTCGTCTTCTTGTCCCCCCTTTTCTCTCTCCACGGACCTTCGATTGGGTTTGAGACTGCGACGACGATGGCGGAGCCAGATCTAGCTCCACGTGCGGCCGATCGTCTTTGCCGGATACAACCCATCGTTGGGGCACAGAAAAAGAGGGAGTGCCTGCCGTCTGGGCTCAGCGACGGGACGTGGGTAGCGGACTCCAGGGTATTGCTAGATGGAGTTCGAGATGGGCTCTTCAATTCTTCGCGCGGGTTCATTTTGTGAGTATCTGGATATTCAATCTCTCGTGGATGGTTCTCGTTTTCCGTGATGATAATGAGGCGTTCTTTTGATTTGTTTGTCGCTTATGGTTGTTGGCTTGTGTATGTCCCGTTCTGGTTTTGCTGGTGTTCTGCAGTTGTAATCTTGTCGTGAATTCTTGAATTTTTTTTTCTTTGGTTTGTGTGAATGGGTGTCGTTCCATTGCGGAAAATTTCAAGTTGACTCTTTTTGGGGGGTCGTATTCAAGCTGATGTTTGACGAGTCAAGAATGAAGACGAATTTGGCAATTTATGATAGAAGCTAGTGTCTGTCTTTCGGGTAGGTGTTTTGGATAGAAGTGAATATTAGTTCGGCAGGAGTTGAGGTGAAAAAGTTGAGGGAGGATTTGATGACTTATTGTCTGGAAAGTGCTCTTTTGAGCATGGGATTATTGGGACTAGTGCTCCTTTGAGCGTGAGGATTGTTCATGTCCAGATAATATTTTCGGGCAACCCGGCTCATAGGTATTATGATCTACTTGAGTGTTGAGAAAACGTGGTTTGACAGGATTTCGAATTAGCGTCTCACATGGTCACATTTCTCTATCACTATTATCAAGTGTTCTTTTGGGAAAGCCGAAGGAGGAGATTGTCTGAGCTGTGGTGGAGCATTTAATTAGTCTTAGAAGCTTTTCCCACCTTGATGGTCAATTGGTGGAATTGGCGACATGGGGACCATTCTAGTGTAAATAGGCTTGATGACCTTTGACTGATCTTGGCTTTCTTGGAGCCACAAAATTTATTGACAAAGAAATAATGGGATCCGCTAGATGTTTAGAGTGGAGGGTCACCAAGAGATTTCTATGGGTGGATTAAATCGATTGTGGAGAAGATTGCCCAAGAACTGAAGCATGACACAATTGGTGGTGGGTGAAGGATGCTGACTCATGGCAATGAAAGGCTCCCGTGATATGTATGTTGGGTGTGAACGGGGCATAATTTACTCATTTGTTTCTGCCTTATTATCAAGTTTTTTTCTGCTCGACCTTTTCTGACTTTCTTTCTAGCTCATAAATCCATATTTTTCTATGTTGTGATTACTATTCCGGGCATTTTCTTTTCATGTCTGCCAGATCTTTCTATAAGTATCTAACAGCTATGTGGAATGTAATGATTTATAGTGTTCATTTGAGGACAAATATGCTAGGGGGATAATAAAACTTATGCTCATCCCTAGAAAATGGGTCACAACTTTTGTATGTTGCTAACTTGATGGTCATTGGCGATTTGCCTCACTAGAAAATTTAATGTGGACGTTGATTACATGGCATCATTGACATTGATGTGAATAATTTTTTTCACTTACCTAAAATACCACAACTTTTAATAACTATAAAAAACTCAACTCATCCCATGCTAGGGAGTACATAATATAAATAACATCAAAACTAAAAGATAAATAGCTGGCGCATATGTGGCGACTTGGCGGGGTCGTTGGGTGCCTAAGACAAGTTTTATTCAGATCGATTGCTTAAACCTTACTCAGATCGTAGAGAGAGAAACTCTGGGAGATAATGAAATATTTACCGAATGGTTGGATGGATATAATGAAGGGGTGGGCATCTTTCGGCATAATTACTGTCTCACCCGTCCTTGAGAACATTCTCGGACCTCACAGATTCGAGGATCTGTGACATACCCCACTCATTTGAGCCCTTGACAACAATCTCTCCTTTTCTTGTTCAGCTTGGCCTGGGGCTTCTCGGTCGAATGGTCACATGGCTCCTTCTTCGACTTGGATTGGTAGGCATATCGTGAGTAGGGGTCTCTTCTCTAAGGGTCGCAACTCTAGATTACTCAATTGTTGGCGCCTAAGCCAAGCCTTCTTTGATCGACCGATTACTCAACTCACTCGGATCATAGATTGAGTTTCGATATGGCAGACGAGATCGCCCATCCCTAAGAACGTTCCAGAAGCACTTGGACCTTCGATGGGCGTTCTTCCTCGACTCCATTGATCACGGAAACTTTTGCTTCGTGATATTCTCCCCCACTCATTTGAGTGAGGTTCTCGGCGCTCACAACATGGAGAGAGTTCTTCTTGACACAAGCTCTTTCTCATTTCTTCCTATTCTGCTTGGCCCTGACTGACTTGAACGGCTTCTTGAATGATCGGTTGGATGCACGATCCTTTTTTCGACTCAGGCATGGCATGCAGCATGCCCTTCACTTCGAGGAAGAGGGCTTCGATCGACATGTCGTGAATTGGTGCAGGAGCTCCCAAGTGACTTCACAATTGGTCGTGTCTTCGATTTTGATTGGCCATGGCGCTTGAACGCCGCCTTCAAGCTTTTGTCGAGAAGATGAATCGCAACAATGGTCTTGGTGTTTATTGCCCCTTTGAGCATCGGCATCATGGACGGACACTTCAGATCAAGCACTATGATGCATTTGGACCCCATGTCGATCATGGCTCTCGCTCAGTCGAAGAACTGCATTCCAAGGATGAGATCATAGTCATCAAGCGGGACTACTTCGAACGGGAGCTTGCCTTTCCATCCGCCAATTTGGACTTTGACCTTTGGGGTTGTGCCTCTACTTGCAAGGTCTATAGAGTTGACGGTCTTGAATCGCCTTCTGTTCGGCATCACCAAACCCAACTTCTTCGCTAGCTCAGTTGCTATGAACACATTGGACACACCCGTATCAACCAAGACATAGAGAGTAATACCACATACCTCGATCTCGATGAAGTGCAAGTCCGTTTGCTCCTTCTTCTTAGGCGGTGGTTGGATTTGCACAGAGTTGAGCGTCATTCCACCAAGTCGAACTAGACGCTTCTTCTCATTGGGCCGTTCTTCTTCTTCTTCCACGAAGAGGATGGTATTGACTTGATGTTTTTGGGGACACTTTTGCGTCCAATGGTTTCCTTTACAAATGAAGCAAGGAGCGGGTAGAGGTTGATCGTACTTACTTGTCTGCGATTGACCTCCGATAGGTTGTTTGGACGAGCATTCTCCCCATGCTTTCATTTGGCTGCCTTGATCCTTGGGGCCACAGGAGTTGTCTCCACCTTTATCCTCAGGAGACTGATCCAACCTCTAATCCCTTGATCGATGCTTTGTTGGATTGAACTTGATGAGGTCGATGAGTGATTTATCAACTATTAAGGCCCTCGAGAGACTTTTCATGTCTCGACACATTAGCTCTTGTCTTGCCCATGGCTTGAGTCCATCCAAGAACGCTCCAAAAGCCTTCTCTTCTCCAAGGTTGTTAATTTGGAGCTTGAGTTTGGTGAATTCCTTCACATATTCTTGAACCGTACCTCGTTGCTTGAGGCGATGGAGCTTGCTACGGGCTTCTTGTTGAGCAAACTCGGGGAAAAAGTACTCTCGAAACTCCTTTACAAAGTCATCCCACGTCACCGCACTTGGTCTCATCACACCTATTATGCCACCCTCGTGTTGGATGTAAGCAGCTCCGAAGTACTGTTCCATGCTCCGTATGAAGTTGTCCACCTTTTTGGCGGATCGATCACCCTTGAATTCTTTAGGCTTTGGCAACTCTATCTTGGGCACCGCTCCGTTCGCGATGCTCAATTTGCACAAGTCGAGCTTTGTCTTGAGTTATTGGATCTCCACCTTCATGGCTTCAACCTCGTCTCGTCAGGGGTTCTCCTCTTCAAATGTCTCTCAAGTCTTCAATCGATGATTCGAGGGCATCGTCCTTCGTTTGGGGACCGTTGCATCGTTGATGGCGTCCTTGAAGTTCTTGCGAAGAGAGCCTTCAACCTCCATGATCTGGTCTTGAACATCGTCGAGTTCGTCTATGACTTCGGCCACGGCACTTCGCATCCTTGCGAACTTCTCATTGAGCGCGGCAACGGCTTCCGACGAGGTTCCTTTTTTCTTACTTTGGTCATGAGTCTCTCTGACTTGAGCGACCTCTCCATCCACAATAGCATCTTGGCTTGACATTCTTTTGAACAGTTGGTGCTCATCGGATCTCTCTTCTTTACTTTTATACCACTTGTCATGGGCCGATTTTTTGGGATTGTGACCGTGCGGCGACTTAGGCTATTTTAGATTGCTTGGGATCGTTGGGCGCCTAAGCCAAGTCTTTTTCAATCAACCGATTACTCAACTCATCCGGATCGTAGGGAGAGAATCTAGAGAGAGAAACTCTTAATGAAAGAAAGGAACTTAGATTGCTAAATGATTGGATGGATACAAATGAGGGGGATGGCACCCATTTTTATATTTGAGGCCCTCAGATTACAATCATTGATCGAGTTTTGATCTGACGGACGAGATCGTATCGCCCCACCTATCACCTATCGGCATTTATGCTGAGAAAATTCTAGACCACAACATAATTACGGGATCGTCCGTTCCTGAGAATGTTTTAGAAGCATTTGGATCCTTCAGGAGGCATTTTGGTCGTTCTTTCTTAACCATGAATGCTCCATTGATTAGGGAAACCTCTGCTCCATGACATTTGCTTGCCTTCAAGGTCTTGGCATTTGGGGTTGAGCATCATGATACACTTGGTTCTCATGTCGATCAGCACCATGGACATTTGGGTCAAGCATCATGATGGGTTCTCATGTTGATCATAGCCTTCGCTCGATCAAAGAATTACACGCTTAGAATGAGATTGTGGTCCTCGAGCAAGACTATTTTGAATTGATATTAAACTATCTCTCATTTGGTGTCACGCTTAATCCCAATGTCTTCACCGCCTCGATATACATTTGAGGCATCGGTATCTCCCACTTGGTTCTCGTGTCGATCAGCACCATGGACATTTGGGTCAAGCATCATGATGGGTTCTCATGTTGATCATGGCCTTCGCTCGATCAAAGAATTACACGCTTAGAATGAGATTGTAGTCCTTGAGTGAGACTACTTTGAATTGATATTGATAGTCTTGAACTATCTCCTATTTGGTGTCACGCTTAATCCCAATGTCTTCACCTCACCGCCTCAATATACATTTGAGGCATCGGTATCAACCAATGCATATAGAATTATGCCACATACCTTGCCTTCGACAAAATAAATGTATGTTTGTGGAATAGGCTCCTTCGTCTTGGGCGGTGGTTAGGTTTGTATGGAGTTGATGAGCTTTATGCCTCCGAGTCGGACATGCCACTTCTCTTCTTTGGGTTCCTCTTCTTCTATGATGAGGATGACATTGATCTTGGATTTCTTTGGACACTTTTGCGTCCAATGGGGACCTTGGCAAATGAAGTAAGGAGATGGTGAAGGTTGGTCGAACGTACTTGTGTAGTCTCCTTGGGGTTAATTTGTTTGGACAGTTAGTTTGGATGATTCTTCTCCCTAAGACTTGACTCAGCTGCCTTGATCTTTAGGGTCGTAGGGAGCGTCTCCACCTTCATCCTCAGAGGAACGATCCAACCTTTAATGTCTTGCTTGGTTTTTTGTTGGGTTAGCCTTAGTGAGGTTGATGAGAGATTCAGCTATGGTTAATGCCCTCGAGAGACTTCTCATGTCCCGATGCATGAGCTCGAGTTACGCCTATGGCTTTAGTCTATCTATGAACGCTCCAAAAGCCTCCTCCTCTCCAAGATTGTGGATTTGGAGTTTGAGCTTGGTGAATTCTTTCATGTACTCTTGGATTGGGCCTCTTTGCTTGGGGTAATGGAGCTTGCTACGGGCTTCTTGTTGAGCAAATTCGGGGAATAAGTAGTCTCGGAACTCCTTCACAAAGTCACCCCATGTTTCCATGGGATTGGCATTGTGCTTGGTTTTATTGCACGTGCCACCAAAGCAATGCCATATCGACGAGGAACAAAGAAGTGGTTCATACCTTTACACCCTCATCTTAGATGTTGACAGTTCTGAAATATTGCTTTATACTCCATAAGAAGTTGCCCACTTCCTTGGCGGACCTCTTTTGGTTTTGGCACTTCTATCTTAGACATTGGTTGAGTGGGCACCCTTTCGTTCGCGATGCTTAGTTTGCATAGGGCAAGCTTGGTCTTGAACTCTTGAATTTCCGCCTTCATGGCTTTAACCTTGTCCCTTCAGGGATTTCCTTCTTCAAGCACTTGGACTCTATCCCTCAAGAAGTCGATCGATGCTTCAAGAGCATTGTCATTGGCTTGTAGAGGGATTGTGGCATTGTTGATGGTGCCTGTGAAATCCTTATGGAGTGTGGTCTCGACCTCCATGATAAGGTATCGAACTTCATTGAGTTTGTCCATGAGTTTGACCAAGGCGTTCCACATTTTCACGAACCTCTCATTGATCATGACCACAACTTCTAGTGAGGCTTCTCTTCTTTTGCTTTGGCCACAATTATCTCCTTGACTTGAACGGCCTTCTCATCCATGATAGCTTCTTGGCTCAATATTCTCTTGACTGGCTGGCGCTCCTCAAAATGACAATTACACAAGGTATACATCTTTTGATTGCGATGTGTCCTTAAATTATTCGTGTTATATTAATTTTGACCACTATTTATAGCAAATTAGTTAAGTGCTCTTACCATAGAAAATATTTTAGAAAAAATTTGTTAGACCATTTGTTTTTCGAGAAATAAATGGAGCTTTAATGCTAAATTTTTTATTTTTTAATATCTAATTGTGTTTTTAAGAAGGCACTATTTGAAAGTTGTTTGATGATAATTGAACTAAGGGCCTACTTAATAAATTGAAATTAAATGCTAAATATTTTTTGGTAAATGTATCGATAACCTTAACTGCTGAAAAATAAAATTAAAAAACACAATTTGATGATAACTAAAAATTGATGGCTGAATATTATTAACCTCCCACCAAAGATAGAAATAAAAAGGAACAATCATGGGTAGATCTTACCAATATGTTTAGCAAAATTTAAATCACCACCAATTATTTTCTGTCGAATGAATAAAGCAACCCTTTTTGCTTACCGGATTAAGCCCATTTTTTTATTAAATTAATTCCATTTAAGGTCATAAAACAAGCTTAATTTTTAAGCTTTCCACACTTTATTTGAGTAATCAAACAGGCGCCGTTTAGTCATGTGAAAAATTTTCGCATATTTCGCCTCATAAAAGAGCATGAACATCCATAGTTGGAACTTCGGCAGCAGCACCTATATATGTGAGGTGAGAGCGACAACTCTTCCTTGAATTGCGCAAAGAGACCGGGTTGTTTCCCTCTCGACGATGAAGCTTATCCCCTATCGTCTCACTGGCTGACTGTTGAAAGGAAGAAGATAGTGGTCTAGATTCATGTTTGGTTTTCTTTTTCTTGTCATCGTTGCTTTCGAGTCTGTACTTGCCATTCCTAGGTTCTTGACTAGGCTCAACGTTCCCGCGTGCGGCCTTAGAAATGTAACGTATGGGCTAAACAAGCCAACTCATCTCTTTTTCTCTTAAAAATCAGCCCAGTCCGTCTTCATTTCTTCTTCCTAGCTGCACCCAAGTCAGTGGGCAGAAATAGAACATAAGAAACATAATAGAAAGAAATGAGAGGAGAGAGGAAGAGACGGGAAAGAAAAGACAAGAAGGAGAAGGGGAAAGAAGGGGAAACTCCCACGTGCTCGCACAAACGCCTTGACAACACATCTTAATACCATTCCACGGCGCTACTAAGTGATTAAGGCCTTTAATCGTCACTGGAAATGAATAGTAACAATTAGGGCTTGAAATTCGAAATTAGTGGAGATTTGTGTGGCGAAGTCCAATTTTTGAGTTGTTGAGCTACAAATTTTTATGAAAATGATAATTTAGGATGTTATGAAGTTATAGCATTTTGCGGATCTCAATTTGAGCTTATGATTTGTCCGGAATGGAATTTTTAATTTGGGCGCGCGTTTTGGTATTATTCCGAATAATAGCATGGATAAAGTTATAGCGCGACGAAATTGAGCGCACAACCCGTGTTTCGTGGATAACAATAGATTTCCATCCGAGGCGAGTTTTCCGGCGCATATGTGTCGTTTTATTGATAAATAGACGTAGTATACCAAGTCATTTATTAGAATGTCTTTTTACTCGGTCTTTTGATATTGTTTTCAATTAATTGTTACGAATTTGAGTGCAACAGCTCAGGTAACTGCCGTAGTTAGTTTTTGGCTTTTCCCAAGTGAGTGATACTATTTCTTTCTTATATTTTAAACTCATGTTTGAAAGACATTATGGGTAATATATATATTATTAGTTGAAAATGAGCATTCTTTGTTGCATGAAACATGATCGGGCTTTTACTGCTATTTGTTGTTTTAGTGAGGGACTTTTCCTTTGATTTTAGTTGAAATATTTGCTTGAAAGTGGTTTGCGAAACCTTTATCAAATGATTTTGGAAAGCTTTTGGTTTATGTAAAGCATTTCGATATTTAGTAAAATGCTTGAAGTGTAAGATGATTCCGATTCTGTTTGTGGATTATTGGGGATTGTTGATTGATGCTAAATGTCTCTATGAACCCTGAGGGGTGTGTAGGTATGCGTATACTAGTTTAGGATATCCTTGTGGGTCGAACCATCGGTGTATATATGTGAAGACCTAACCAAGGGGAGATCTTGGTCATTTTGTCACGAGCGTTAAATGTGACCATGATTGGATATTTGACCCTGAGTTTGGTCAATGGAATGGACCATTGACATTTGATTTGAGTTTAGTCGATAGAATGGACTATCAACCTGTGTTTTGACGAATTTAGCCAATGGAATAGACCATCGGCATATGTTTGATGAGATTGACCAATGGATTTGATCATTGGTATCTATTTTGTTATTTTCTTGAGATATTTGTAATATGTATATATTATGCTAAAAGTGAATTATATTTATATTGTAAATGTATATAGTAATTTTTCAATCCGTTTGGAAGAAATGTATTATTCACTGGGTCATGATAGTTTGTTCCTTTTCTCTTATCATATTTTTCAGATCCTTCAGGTACTGATTGTTAGAGCGAGAACGCCATCACAGGGATTTTTGGGAGCTAGATATGTGGGTATAGTTGAGACTACGTCTTTTAGTGAAATGACGGTTGTGTCACTCCTTTATCCCTATAAGATTTGAGATGTGACAAGAAAGGTGTGGTGTTTTATCAAGCTTGATTGTACAGAGAAAAAAGGGTTCCGTTCAAACGTATCATCCCATAAAGCAATACTCTGCACATGATCAAAGCAAAAGCTCAATTTTCAGGAAATATCTTAAATATCTTATCACATGGATGGAAAACAAACTCATCTAAAAGAAGAGGAAATTTTAAAGATAGATTAGCTTTGTTCTGCTCCCCGAAATACCGTGCGAGAGAAACGGGAAAGATGGGTTGATTTCTTTGCGCCCGGATCTCGAGCCTGAAGTTTTTGTTTGAACACTAACTACGCACCACGTCTGCGCAAGCACCGATCTTTCGCATCCATTGTCCTTGCTCCGTCGTATGTAGGAGAATAGGTTTTCACGATCCGAGGGAAGGGATGTAACGTAACGAATTCCTGGAGAACGAGGAAATGAGAGCTGGCTTGCGGTCAAAGCATGCGGGACTGTCGAGCAAATATGCAATGATGGCATTATCAACTACTGGGGGAAGGAGGGGATTAAACAGGACAAAACCACGTGGGGCTTAGGCCGTGTATTAAATTCCACGTGCGTGGAATTCACAGGTTGATGGTGGGTTTTGGATTGGCGAAGAATTTCGAAAGGACTCGACGTATATCTGCCGTTTCCGGAATTCCAGCGAACGAGAATGAATCAGGTTTTTAGAGACCAAGCCCGAGGGAGAATTCTTCCTTCTTCTCCCTCCAAAACAACTTGAATCGAAGTGGCGGTGCCTTGTTCGCGTGTCGGCAGTCAAGTTAAAGTCCCTCTGCAGGAAACCTGAAAATAGGGGAAATTTCGAAGATTCCCCGCTTGAGCTCGGACTGAGCTCAAAGCGAAACTGATGATGCGGATCCTCTGTGTCCTGGTGGAACAGTAATGTGATGTGATGTCAGAATGCATCAAAGCGGGAAACACACGTTGACCGAGGCGTGCATGGAAGGAAGTACCTGGATTCGATTGCATGTACGATCACGAATTCTTATGAATGAAAAGTCGTCTCGAATCCATTGCCCCGTTCGATATTTGGAGAAGTCCACCCCTGACTCGTCACTCATCTTTTAGCTATGTATGATCACATCTAAGTGCACCACTGCAGAGTTTCGTTATAGGGAGAGTTTTCTTTTCATCTTTTCCCTTTTTTGGAGCGTGAAAGTATCGGGTATTTAGCAATGTCTTGGTGGAGAGTATTACGAAAATAATTCCAAAAAAGTTGATTAAATGGGAAGATTCATCGATTTCTTCAATCGGGCTTTGATGGGATAGCATGAGCAAAGATAGACTCGCGACAGAATTGGGCGTCGAGTGTACGGAAAATAATACGAAAACTATGACTTTGACTTTACTTGTGTTGAAGCTGAACATTCCCAATTCAAACATTGCTTTATTTTATGCGAGATTTGGGCCAAGGATTTGGACTAATTGGCTTAAAGTGAACTCTAAAAACTGGAGGTTGGACTGGCGAAGGCCGATGCTAAGATAATGATGCAAAGCTTTATCCAGCTTGTGAGTAATGAGTTCCACCGATTGACTGGAAGAACTAACGATCGAGACCGAAACTTAAACGACATAAAAGGATGTTTGACTACGATTTGAAGAATTCTGGATTTCATGTCTTTATGCACTTGGCTTATGTCACCGCCAAAACAATAATTATCGTCATTCTTGACTCTTCCATTTTAAACCGAAATTAACCACCTATCCAATTGGTTTAACCGGTGGTGGGACCATTTTGGCCCCATGGTTGAAATTTCGCCGCCAGGAATCGAAAAGAATTTTAAGTTTTGGGACTCAAAATTTATGCCGGCCAACAAATTATTATCGGATCATTGTACAATCACATGGGTATTCACAGCCATTCTCACTATAAAATGGTGATTACTTTCACTAACAAGGGTATAACTTACATTCACGAGACTTTACATTTGTGTGAGAAAGAGTCCCTGTATCGCTTCCCTCTACACTTTTATCCTAAGTAAGTTTCCCATTTCCAATCATCCATAATCTTTTAATCATTCATTTTGTAAGCCTTTATTACTCTATTAGTTTAATATCAGATTTATCGCCTAAATAGTTGGTTTTGCAATCTACTTACTTGCTTTATATAACATAAAATCTGAATCAAGCCTATCTAATCTGAAATTTTATATAATCACAATTCGGATAGATGAAACTTGTTTTGAATTCATGATCTCATTTGATATTTACAAGTCTACCATGGAAGACGATCGCTTCATCATGTATTGTTAATTATGTCGATCTCTCTCATTGGAGATTTTTGTAATAACAAGTGCCGTTTTTTTCTTTTTTTTTTGGGAGTGTGAAGGTATTGGTATTTAGCGGCGACTTGGTGGAAAAAAACATACAAATTTGGTAAAATTTGATTAAGTCAGAAGATTCATCGATCTCTTCCATTAAGTTTTTTTTTTTTTGATAAAAAACAAAAATATATTAGCAAACCGCACTCAAAATAAAAGCCGAGCAACAATCAAGTCCTATTAAATGGATGGCAATGATTTAATAGGGTGGCGTTGTCAACTCATCTAAACTTTACTCCTCCCCTTGATACTCTATTTTATTTGGATTGATATACTTCTTCTTTAGGTAGAATATAATTTTCAGCTCTTTTTCTAAGAGAAAGTTTCTCTTGCTTTTTAATTGCTGTGCAAAATAAAAACCTTATAGAAAATGGAAGAATGCTAGATTAACAAAAATGATACTAATAGAAAAAGATTCTAACAAAAATAATAAAAAAATTAAAATAAAAAATGAAGAACACCTCGATAAAAAAACTAAAATTCCCTTTTTACTTCTTGAGTTTCCTTTTCTCGAAATATCTTATTAATTCTATCAATATATTTGTCGAAATCTTAACAATTGTATAGTGAATACCATTGTCATTAATGATATTTATTTTATTGAGATCTGTATTTGACTAAATTCAATTTTTGTCCATTTTCTTTATGTTACCGTTGTTTACATATGGAGTGATTTTTGAATTGCTTCTTCTTCTTCTTCTTCTTCTTCTTCATCAAAAAGGGAGTCGCCTGCCTTCAGGGCTCAGCGACCAGGACGCACACAGCAGTAGCAAAGGCACGGCTCAGCAACGGGGCGTGGGTAGCGGATTCCAGGGTGTTGCTAGATGGAGTTCGAGATGGGCTCTTCAATTCTTCGCACGGGTTCATTCTGTGAGTTTCTGGCAATTCAATCTCTCCTGGATGGTTCTTGTTTCCCGTTATGATAATGACGCGTTCTCTTAATTTGTTTGTCGCCGATGGACGTTTGCTGTTCTACATTTGTAATCTTGCGGGTATTTTGCCACCACCAAAAGCAGGTTATTTATCCACTTGTGGCAACACGAGCAAAAACTGCATAAACATCATGGCCGACAAATCATTATGGAATCACTGTACAATCATATGGGCATTCACGGCCATTGTCACAAAAAATGGCGATTACTCTCACTAATAAGAGCAGAACTTACATTCACTAGAGTTTACATTTGCATGAGAAAGAGTCTCTGTATCCCTTCCCTCTACACTTGTATCCTAAGGAAGTTTCCCGTTTCCAATTATCCGTAATCTTCTAACCATTTTATTTTGTAAGCTTTTATCAGTTTAATATTGGAACTACTACCTCTATGATTTTTTTTTTGACGATCCGCTTATTTGCTTTGTATATACATACAAATGAGTAGGCCCGTATAATAAAAAATATTTTATATAATCACGATACGGATCGATGAAATTCGTTTCAAATTCGTCATCCCATTTAATATTTATAGGTCCGCCATGGAAGTGCATTGCTTCATGACTCGTTAGTTAAAGTAGCATAAAAATTTGTTGAAATTTGATTGAATGAGAAGATTCATTGATTTCTTCTGTCAAGGTTTTTGAAAAAATAACAAAAATATATTAGCAAACCGCACGCAAAATAAAAAGCCAAGGAGCAATCAAGTCCTATTAAATGGATGGCATTAAATGATTTAATAGGGTGGCATCGCCAACTCATCTAAACTTCAATCCACTCTTCATACTTTGTTTTATTTGGATCGATATACTTCTTATTTGGGTAGAATATAATTTTGAGCTCTTTTTTTAAGAGAAAATTTCTTTTGCTTTTTAATTTCTGTACAAAAATAAAAACGTTATAGAAAATGGAAGAATGCTAGATTAACTAAAATGATACTAATAGAAAAAGATCCTTAACATTATTAAAAATAATGTGTTAAAACTTAATAAATATAGTCACTTTTAACATAAATAGATAAGGTATTCTAAGAAAAATAATAAAGACAATTAAATAAAAATCAAGAATGACTCGATAATTAAAGTAAAACTCCTTTTTTATTTCTTGTGTTTCCTTTTCTCTAAGTGTCTTATTAATTCCATTGATATATTCGTCGAAATTGTAACGGTTGTATTTCGAGCATCATTGTCATTAATGATTTTTTTTATATTAGTATTTGACTAAATTCAATTTATGTTAACGTTGTTTACAGATGGAGTGATTTTTGAATTTCCGATCTGGCCGCTTCTTCTCTCTCCTCTCCAACGGTCAAAAAATCTGGCCGCTTCTCCTCTCTCCTCTCTCCTCTGTAACGGTCAAAAAAAGAGAGCAGAAATCCCCCAAGCCTGACAACACTCGCCTCACTCCAATATCTCTTCCACTGCCTCCTCCTCTCTTCTTCTTCTTTTTCTTCTTCTTCATCATCACCATCATCTTCGTCTGTGCTTTCTTTTTCAGTTCTTCGTCTCCTCATCCCCCCTTTTCTCTCTCCATGGAGCTCCGATTGGGTTTGAGACTGCGACGACCGCCAGATCCGGCTCCACGAGCAGCCGATCGTCTTTGCCGGAAACAATTCGTCGTCGGGGCACAGAAAGAGAGGGAGTCGCCTGCCTTCTAGGCTCAGCGACCGGGACGCAGGCGGTGCTAGCAAAGGCGCGACCCAGCGACCGGACGGGGGTAGCAGATTCCAGGGTATTGCCAGATGAGTTCTAGGCTCAGCGACCGGCGGGTTGATTCTGTGAGTATCTGGATATTCAATCTCTCATGGGTGGTTCTTGTTTTCTGTGATGATAATGAGGCGTTCTTTTGGTTTGTTTGTCGCTTATGGTTGTTGGCTTGTGTATGTCCCGTTCTGGTTTTGTTGGTGTTCTGCAGTTGTAATCTGTCGTGAATTCT